>JAYKQN010000018.1:17970000-18655000 GCA_036785175.1 Eupleurogrammus muticus | reverse complement strand
TTACTGCTTCATTTACTGTGTGTGACGACGTCTCTGTTTGATTGACAGGCAGCGATTCATTACTGTTATCTGTCAGCATCTAATGCACCCATCAGATAAAGTGATAAACAGAGGAACAGGAAAATCAATCTTACAAACAATTTTCAATTCAAACCTCACTCTTTTTCTGATTTATACAAATGCAAAAGGAAGCAGTTAAAGAAATATCTTCTTTTTTAAAATGATAACAATCAGCAATGACCAGAATAGTCAATATAAAATATATTTCTTTTATATTATTTGTTTTTGTCTCTGCAATAACTTAATTTATTAGTTTCTGACATTACTTCCATTTCTGATTAAACTGTTTCTCAGCCTGGATTTTAAACTCTGAGCTTCATCAAGTCAGTGATTACAAACATAAACACTTTTATCTTTTGAAATAAAAGATTTTAAAGGCTTTTATTGTGAAAAGGACACACCCAGGACACACCTGTACTATCTTCCAGCTGTTTAATCAGCAGCCTGATGTTTCTCCTGTCAGGAAAACTATCATCTTACTAAACTAAGACAGAATTTTCACTAATTTATGAGCACAGTTGAGAGGATAAATTGACCTTTTTCTCTACCCATGAAGACTGAAAATGAAAACAAAAGTGTTTAGATTTAGCTCAATCTGAATTCTCTGCTCATGTACATGATCCAAACATAGTTATTAATTAATAGTAAACTCCCGTTAACAGTTGTAAATAATCCATTTCCTCCTACTCTGCAGTAACCGACTCTTTCTCTGTTCATATGAACCGTCTTTTGTTGCAGGTGTCGATACTGTAGTAGAATAACTGCTCTGTTTTCATACAAAATATTAAAACCCAGACGTGATGCAAATCACTGAGCTTTCCAGAGATGTTTTGCATAATGCTTTTGTTTAAAGATAAAAGCTGATATGGTAAAAACAAGTTTTACACAAACAGAGCCAACATCGTTCAGAGCAGTCCTGTCTTTTATCGATTTAAATTGCAAACTTTTTCTGATGCAAATCAACTTCAAGTAGTTTAGGAAAATATTTCTGCAGAAAACTGCTTCAGTCTTTATTCTGGTGAGAAAATGTCTGAAGAATAGAATGTTAATAATAATTATTATAATAATAATTATTATTGTTGATCATATTCAGAGATGAGAGGGATTTACTGAAGACAGAATTCAAGTTTAATTGAAATTTTGACTTTTGTGAATTGTTAGTTACTTTTAAAAATATATTAAACATGTAAAAAAAATAATTTGTTTGAATTTAATGTAAAATTTAACCTAAATTCAGTTTATTTCAATTCTTTAACTCTCTGTTTGTCCCGTTTTACACAGTTGAGCACAAAGCATCAATATGGTGTTAAACAGATTTTTGCTTCATTATTTTTTCAGTAAATCCTGTGTTGCTGCAGGTGAGTTTATAGGTTGTTGTGTCACTGACTGAGATGCAGGTGGATGTTAATTTGTTTTTTATATTTTTGGGAGGATCCAGGAAGCTGTAGAGTCAGCCTCCGATCAGAGAGTCAGTGCAGAGGTCAGAGGTCAAAGTCGCAGCTCTCTGACGGTCCGGCCTGACAAAGCCGTTCACGCCACTTTTTTCACAACGACGGGCGACTTCTAATGATGATGGACGCCGCTGTGCTGAAGAATCGCAGCATTGTTCCAGGTGACATTCCTGCGGGTGATTCGGGGCCATGTTTGCCGGCCTCCTCCGTCCATAACAAAGAGCCGGGTCACCTGACGTCGGGTCACCTGATGCCACCGCACCCGCCTCACTCAGCAGCTCCCAGCTAAACAAACACACTGTTAATTCAGGATAATTCACCATAACCTAATAGCTCCGGCCGTATAAATTCCTCACATCAGCCCTTCCCTCCCCCTCCTCCTCCCTCCTCCTCTTTCAGCTCAGTGACGACTATAATTTAACATTAGGGGCTTGTGACGTAGTAAATAGAGCTGCAACCATTAGTCGAATAATCAATTAGTTGCCAACTATTCCAAATGTATTACTTCGTTTTTTTGTTTGAAGTTTAGTCTCCTTTGAACATTATAATTTTTATTTGAATTAATTACGATTTTTAATTTTGAAGGTATTGGATGAATCTCCTCATTATACCTGGAATTAGTTCGTTTGAATATGTTTCATCTCTCACCCATGAGGCTTCTTCACTTCACAGAACTCACTAGAGAAAGCTGAACAATATCCCCACAGCTCATGAAAAGTTATTGATCCTCACTTCTGTGACGTGTTATTGAGTTTGTGAATGAACCTCGTGCAGTTTAGGCCACTTTGCATAACAAATGTGAATAATAATATAAAATTTGCTGACAAACATGACACTGAAGACCAGATTCAAAAAACTTTGTTTGGTAATAATATTTTTTTTTAATAACAGCCCTGGCCACTTTATTACCGTCCAATCAAAGATGAGGATTTGATTTAACCTTAATAATAATTAGTTATTAGGATGCTGTTGATTGGACTGTGTTGAAATCTCCATGGCGACAGTGACAAATTTTATTCTGAGTTCACTTTGGACTTCACAACATTTGAGGGTTTTTATAGGAGGATTTTAAATTCTGGATAACTTGAACATTATATTTACTTAAAGTCACATTTTAGCTTTACTGCATGAGAAAATAAAAATGTTATTTTTTCTTTTTCTTGTTCTTCTCCTCCTCAGGCCTTAGTGAATGGGATCATTCATCCTCTTATCAGGTGAGTCCTCTCCCGCTCCTGCTCCGCCCCCGTTCACCTCTCCCTCTCTCCTGGCCTTTGTCCTCTCCCACAATGGGGCGATCGGGGGGTAGGGGGGGGTGAGGGGGCAGTAAAAGGAAAGAAAGAAAGGTGGCGTTGATCCCTCTTTTTTATGGACGTGGTTCAGGTAAATAAGGCTTTTTACTCCTTGCTGCTTTGTTGCTGCTTTAGAGGCACAATGAAGGACTCTGTGGTGTGTGTGTGTCTGTGTGTGTGCTTGTGTGTGTGTGTGTGTGTGTGTGTGAGAGAAGTTTTTTTAAGAGACTTTTAAGAGATCTTAAGACCTTTGAAGACCCCGAATCTGTACATTTAAATAAATAAATTGGTGTGTTTAAGGCTGTCAAGCTAAAAAGTTTGATTAAGTTGGTGTTAATAGAAGTTTTATGACACATCGTCTGCAAACGATGATGTTGGGCTGCATTCTACAGCGATAAGCCCCAAGGAGGAGGGTTCAATAGCTCAATAGCTTGATCCACTGTCAACTATGCTAAATACAATAAAACAACTGTAAAAGGTAAATTAATATATATAATTAATATAAAAGATTTCATATAAAATATAAAAACATGTACTGTAATATATATATAGATATAGATAGATATATATGTAGATATATTTATATATATATATTATCATTAAAAAATGTGCAACTTATAAGGTACAACTTGCCATATTGTTAGCAGTTGCATTCAGCAACTAATTGATTAAATCTATTTCAATAATCAGTAGAATAATAGATACTTGTTGAATACTATTATTCTGCATGCAGCTAATGCAGCTATCGAAGCTCATTAAACTGCTTGAACTCTTTTCTGATTGGTTAATGATTCCGAAGCTGAACACAATAACAGTGACAGTTTTGGGGTTTTAAGTTGTTTTTGTTGTGCTGTTAAAACACATTCACAATTATCTTTTAAGAATCAAACTGCGAACACACCAAAAAATGTTATTTAGAGAGTTTAGGGAAGGAATCAAGCTGAAAGTGAAATGTGGCGCCGGGGACGGAGATGGATTTTGAAAGTGAGGACACGTCTTCCACAGTTTCCCATTTCTTCAAAGCAGCTTAACGCTCACACACTTGTCCTGAGGTCAGCTGAGCGCTGGCCTGCAGGCTCCGAGCTGTCAGCACCCAGTGAGGAGGAGGAGGAGCTCCGCCTGGTTGGAGACTCACCTGTGCCCCCCCCTCCCCCAACCCCGAGATCAGAGAGCAGAGTGGAAGGTGAAGACAGAAGCTGCTTTTCTCCCACACTGAACAAACCTCAAATACCGGGAATTTATACATTTAATCTACACGTTAGCGTCAATCTGAGACCCAACAATAACAGGAAGCTTCAGCTCCTGTAGATCAGCAGCATCACAAGAAACAAACTGGGAAAAGGTCAAAGTTCAACACAGCCAACTATTGGATGTCATCGTTTATACAGCAGAATTATTTGTAATTGTACTATTTGAATAAATGTTTGAACAACATAGCGTGTTTGTGTCTGTGTGTGTGTGTGTGTGTGTGTGTGTGTGTGTGTGGGCTCTGAAAGGGAAAGGCTCCATTAAAGCTCACCTGTTCTGACCCCTGCAGGTATGTTACCTTCCTTTCATTCATTCTTTCTTTCTTTCATTCACTCTTCTTCCCTTCCTCCCTCCATCAGCAGCTTGGGGGCAATGCTTTGAACTCACAACAGCATGCACTGTGTGTGTGTGTGTGTGTGTGTGTGTGTGTGTGTGTGTTTGAGAGAGAAATAATTAAAAAGAAGAGATATTGATGACAAGATGACAAAAATCCAAAGAGTTTGTGACTTTTATAATAAATGTTTGTATGATAAATAGATCACCAATAGATTGTAAGAGAGAGAGAGAGAGAGAGAGAGAGAGAGAGAGTGTGTGTGTGTGTGTGTGTGTGTGCATGTGAACATCAATAAAGATTTAAACTGCCATCATGTTTTGCCTCAGGTTTTCCTCCACCATTGTTCCCAGTTAATGAATCTGGGGTGGATGTAGGCCTCTTAGTGAGCTTAGTGTGTGTGTGTGTGTGTGTGTGTGTGTGTGTGTGTGTGTGTGTGTGTGTGTGTGTGTATAACATTCCTACGAGCTACACAGGCCATATATCAGGCATTTAGCACATAATAGTTGTGAATGTGTGTTTACAGGAGAATGTTGTATTGTCCTTGAGACAACACAAACATTTAAAATAATAACAGCAGCAAGAGAAAGTTTAGAAAGTTTTATTATTAAAAAAATGAATTGTGGGTGAAGCGATATGTTTGAAAGAAAAGAGGAGTTTGTGTGTGAATCAGGGAGTGTGTGTGTAGTCCAGTACTTGGGACAGTGAGATTTTAACTTCCAGAAGGTTGTCTTAAAGCCCAAATAAAGAACTGTAAGGACACACCTGTCTGCCCCCTAAATGGATCCAATCTATACTCTGATTATGAATCACCTACACACACACACACACACACAAACACACGTCTTCAGGAGAACAGGTTAAAGGATGATGGGGGGGGGGGTTGTCTAAACAAGGAGTGAATGAAGACGGGAGGGTGTTAACGTGTGTGTGTGTGTGTGTGTCGCTCCTCCATTCATATGTTAACACGGATCACTGTGAGTCTCCTGCTGATCCACCATAGTAGGACCCGACTGCTCAGTGGGCCTGAGTCTACAGCACCCAGCAGGAGTGTGTCTGCGTGTGTGTGTGTGTGTGTGTGTGTGTGTGTGTGTGTGTGTGTGTGTTACCTGTGCATTCTCAGCAGACACTGATTCAAGTGTGTATCTACATTTCTGTCTATGTGTTTGACCGAAATCCAACTTTGCAAAGGTAAAACATTAAGGTGTGATGTGAAATTGAGGAACAGACAATTTTAAACTGCTGAAGAAAAAAAACAGAATAACAATAACAACAAATGAACAACATGCAGATATGATGAGATTGATGAGAATGAGAGAAGGAAAGAGGAATAAGTGCTCTGCTGTGTTCACATGTTTCACGTCTTTAATCAGAACGCGTGCAGCAGCAGACAGGAACTTTTCATCCCAACCTGTCCTGTCTCGGCAGGGGAGGGGATGTTTTTTATGGCTGCACGCTGGTCTTTGTGAGGAGCACTCAGAAAACAGGAGGAGGAGGAGGAAGGTCTGCTGGATATAGTTTATCACACAGTGCAGATCACCTGTAAAACATTTACGTCGCTACTCGCTCAACACATCATTCTCAGCTTCATTCATTCATTTATTCACAACTCATTTATTCTTTAAATTTCATATGTAATAATCAGATTTTAAATTGTTTATTCATTCATATGACTCACATGAGTCCTACACTGAAAAAAATGTTTGAATTAAATAATGTTGATTTCATTTAGTATTTTTACCTTTTCATAATTTATTAATCATATCTTGGTTTGGATGGAATAAGATTAATTATAATTTATATTAATGTTACTCAGCTATATGCATCAAATAAGATAACGTCATTCTTGATTAATCAGTGTGAAGGAGAAATATAATTATAAATAAAACAGTTTCTTTATTGAACAGAAGAATTTCCACTGTACAAACACCAAAAAAAAACATTTTATTACATGAGTAGAGTCAGTGTGTCTCCACCTGACGGATGAAGCTGTTCGGGTCATAAATCGTGGAGGTGAACAGAGGGTTCGTCTCTGATGTGAACACACACACACACACACACAGTTGAGATTCCAACAAGCTGAAAGGGACACGAGCTGAGAGTTTGAGAAATTTCAAGGACCTTTAAAACCATTCAGCCACAGGGTGATTTTTTGTACATTAACTTTCATTTGTCTCCACTAACAGGAGACAAAAAAAACATCTGTAAAACTCCCGAAACAGAAGCTGAAGCTGCTGACGTGTGAGTCAGGTGACTGATGCTCATGTGGAGGTGAACACATCTATACGTGCTGGCATGTGACATGTTTTACACACACACACACACACACACACACACACGCTGCACTCTCTTATACTTCCTCTTTCACTCACATTCTCCTGTTTTCCCTACAGATTTTCTTCAGCACAGGCGTAATAACAATAAACATCACCAGAAATTCTTCTATTACTGAAGACAAAAATAAAACATATAAATTATAATTTGCTGGATTGTAGAGCTGCTACATTTATTTGATTAGTTTTCATCTCATTGATTAATTAATGGGATTCAGATTTTTTTTTTTAAATTCCATATTCTCTGGTTCCAGCTTTTAAAATCTGATTATGATAAACTGATTAGCTCTTGTGAATTTAAGGCTCGTTACTTTAGGATTTTATAAAATTATATCATATTTCAGACTATAGGGCATGAAAGATTAACATATGCATGGAAATCTTTCAGCAACACTCTGACTTGTTGACTGTAATAGAAACAAAAAGCAGAGCATGATCATAATGATGACGATGAAGATGATGATGATTTCTCGTCTGTGCGGTGACTTAGGATGATTGATCAGCTGATGAAGCTCCAGACAGTCAACCTCAGACTCGCTTTACTTCCCAATTCACTTCACGCGCACATAGGAGAGCGGTTCTTAATTTGACAGAGAAAAGTCTGGAATCTATCAGATGAAATCAGCTGATCGGTTTCATCAGCTGAGCCACACGGCCGACTCTCTCACGATCAATATGACTCACTGAAACTGTTTCCGCGGCGACAGAGTGATGACAGCGATGAGACAGTTTTGTCGTCACTGTTGGTTTGTTGTGTGATCCGTCAGATGTTGATTTTGCTGCTGATTTATAATTGACCCATCAAACAAGCCACGTAACAATGAATAATGAGCAATAACGGAACAAGACATAGTAAACTAGTAAAACACTAAAAAATAAGCAGGTATGGTTTTGTAAATAGTGTCATCTTAGAGTACTAATTATTATTATTTTCTTGTAGTTTTATTTATTCATTGATTTTATCACAATAAGCTCAGTCATTGAATGTTTCTCTCTTATCCTGATCGAAGCAAAGCACAAGAAAAACTTACAGATGATGTGTTTCACTAAATAAAATGATTCAAAAACCACAATGAAATAATATTTCAAAAGTTTTAATCTGTTTTCATTCAGTCTACAAAAATGATTAAGTAATTCTGTGATTTAACTGTAACTAAACAAGCAAAAAGAGTAAAATGTGACTAAATATAAGTTCATGAAAACACACTGAGCTCCACTCTGTGAGTGTGATGTAATAATCAGAGTAATAACGAGTTGTGATGTAATGTGATTACAGTACAGCAGCAGTTTCTGTTTTCTCTCCAGCAGCTTCCAGTGAAGCTTTGAGTCCTGTAACTAAATCAATCAGCTTTTTAAATTCTAAACTGGGAGCTGACTCGAGTGTAGCTGCAGCCGTTTCTGCTTCTCTGTCCTGACACTTTCTGTTCTGATCCACACACACACACACACACCACCGGCAGCTTACTTTCCCTTCAGAGGAGGGATGAACTCTGAACTCCTCACCTGGCTGTGACACAAGATGCACAAACACACACACACACACACACACACGTGCGCACACACATGCACACCTGCTCTGAACCATCATTCACACACACAGCCCAACACTCCCAAGGCCAAACCTGTCGTAAATCTGCCCTGACACAACACAACATGCCACACACACACACACACACACACACACACACACACACTGGCAGCAGCATGTCTGAACAAAGGAGAAGCTGCAGAGGAGTTAAAGGCCGACTTATAAATGTTTGCATGTGTGTGTTTCTTACACATTTCTCCAACATATGAATCTGAGAGATTCTGTGAGTTTCAGGACAGACTCTTCCTGCAGAATCTGTTCGCTGTGACGCTGACAGACGGAGAGTTTCTTGTTTTCCAACGACACGTGTGTGATCCAGTTCATTCCGATGATTGTCTGATGACACTTCATGATGGTCGTTAAGGCTTCGATGTTCAGAATGTTAAGTATCTTTCTTGTACATTAAGTTGAAAAATCTTCACACAGGCAGACGACGTCTTCTCTGTGTGTGTGTGTGTGTGTGTGTGTGTGTGTGTGTGTGTGGGCCTGTGGTATCATTAAGTGTCTCTAGACGTGTCGTGATTGACAGCTGACTCCCCCCCAGTGTTTTTACTCTACTTCTGTGGTCTCATCACCTCATCACAGCTTCCTGAACTATTCACCACTGAGACGACAAACCACAGCAACTACAGGCAGATATAAAACTATTAACAACAGACAAAAACTCAATATGAGATCTGACACTGTTCTGATAGTTAGGGTTGTGTAACAGAGAAACAAGAAAAGGTAAGAAAAGATTCATGTTTCTGAGTGTGTTCTGCTATTAAATGTAGAATGTTGCATACATTGTTTATGTAAAAAAGTAGGAAAATGGGCAGAATTTCATTAAATTCAGACTTGTTTCGAAGAGGATAAGTCATCTTCTGTAAGGTCAGACAGGATCAGCATTAATTCCAATGACTAACGTAAGGACGTGACATAGGTTTCCAGAACATAGTGATCAAATACAGTTCAGTATAAATGAGGCAGATTTGGATCAAGTGAAAGATTTTCAGGCCTGAGGCCACAGAGGCCTGTCCCAAACCTCAAGTATTTAAGTTCTGATCCTCTACAGAAGAGCTACAGCTTTCCTGATCGTCTTCAACTTTGAAAAAAAAAAAAAGTTTCACGGCAGCTGTGACCGAGAAAACCCCGTCGCTGGTGGTAAAAGTTTGTAGCGACGACTGAAAAGCAAACAGCCCGTCACCAGGTTGCGTCCTGGATTCCTGAGCTGAGCAAACAGCAAACAGTTGCTGCGAAGGAAACGTGAAACTGTGACATCAGAAGGAGGAACGCTCACTAACGGGAGCAAAATAGCGGCTCCTCGCGAGGCTGAAGGTTACACCTCCTGTAACGGGGAGAGGAGACGACTCCACACAGCAGGAGGTGAGCCGACTCATGGAGGAGGAGGAGGAGGAGGAGGAGGAGGAGGATGAGGATGAGGAGCAGAGCGCCATCTACAGCCAGAAACTCACGCCGCGCAACTAGAAAAGCAGCAATGAAATGGAAGACGTTTTATGAGGGGAGATAAAGTGTCAGTGAGTGTTTGACTCCTGGATTCTACAGGACACGTGGACAGCGTGGCTTTTCTCTACTGGCGTTTAATTGCTGTTGATTCCGTCAGATGTTTCGTGTTTTTCTACAGTCTGCGCAAAATCCAAAAATCCCCCATAAAATCATGACTTGCGTACATCTTGTTTCTCCTCATTTCAGCTGGATGACGACAAGCTGCATGAATCAAAAGACGAGAGAGGGGGTTTTGTTGTTTCTCGGAGCTGATGATCGGACTTATTTGTCACTGTAAAAATGAGTAATGAGTGAGGGGAAATGGGATGAAATCTCAGATATGTCCAGTAGTTTACAGGAACATTTCACTGATTTATTAGATCACATCACGATCAACAGAGGTTTGCATGTTTTAGAGCATCATTCATTGTTGCACAGAATTCAGTAAACTGCAGTCTGGAGGGAAATTCACCTTTTTACTTAGTGATTATTTTTATAAACTGCAGACCCACTGATGTGATTTTTACATGTTGCCGTGAACATGTTCACTCTTGTTTTGCATTAAACAAACAACGAATATCAGCAGAAAAAAACAAACCATCACACTTCACTGGATTCTTCATTCATTCTGGGTTTTGATCATTTAATGATGCCTGTTACAGGATGTGAAGAATGTGGAGACACTTAATGAGGCCAGATGGATTTAATCTTGATTATAGTCAAACTTCTTAGGTTTGCCTGTGTTTCTGTTTTAATGTCCTATTCTGGTGTAAAAAAAAATAATGTGGACAGAAAATCTGAAAATCTGCATAGAAATGCAACAGTTGTTCTGATAGTGGTTTAATCAAGTGATTATTGAGGTAGTTTAATCAATTAGTTTAGTTTTTAATCATTTCATCTATTTATTTTGATTCTGGCTGATTGTCAGCGATGTGATTTTCACTCACTCGTGTGTTTTCTGACGCGTATTAAAGTCTTGTCAGTGAATTAGTGAGTTTCTTGTGGATACACATTTTTTCGTTTGGACTTTTAACACACACACACACACACACACACACACACACACACAGCAGCTCTGATTGCTAAGACTCTGATGTTCTATCGTGAGGTCGCTTTCCGGATTTCACCGGAGTTTACCACCCATTTATAAGAGGGGCATAAAGGGGGCCCCCCACAGACGGCGCCTATGGTTATATATGTCAACAAACTTCTATCTAACAGTCTGTGCGGTAACAAGAGGAAGTTTAAAATTTCCTTTATGTGCTGCGAATTTTCCATCTTTCAGAACATGAGAAGTTACACTTTTCCACGTATTTTATTGAAGTTATGTCTGTTTTCTGATGAACTAATAAGCTAAAAATTTTTATCCAAAGAGAAACTGTTAGTTACTAAATGCGTACATTTTTAGGTTCAATGGGAAAGAGAAACATGAGGCAGATTCCTCAAATCAATCAGAATCATTTTAAACCTCTGAGACCAGCACAGTTTCTTTAATCATTCACATGTGAACATCACAACTGTGGATTTCTTATCGACATTGTCCCACAAATCAATAGTGTGTTTCCACCTCTAACAGGAACAGGCTAAATTCAGCCGCTGCTCATTAATGGGTCAAAGTGCATCTTGACCCCTGAGACTTTCACAGTCTTCAGCGAGTCGTTTGAGGCTCGTCGCCGCGGCCTCAGCCTCAGTCTGACCTGCAGCCAAATGTCTCGGCGATAATGGTCCCCGAGAGTCGTCAGCGTGTTAAAGGTCCAGAGTGTAAATCTCCAGCCGGTCACGCTCTCTTCCACTCGAGGACGACAACTGTGCGGGGATGTGACAGCGAGCCCGGGCCGCGCTGACATTCTTCGCATGGTGGAGATGGAAAAGGTCTAAACTGCTGTGTAAACACACACTTCTGTTCCACCTGGAGTCTGCTGCAGCCGCCAGGGCTTAGCGGGCCCAGAACACACACCCCGCCCAGAAATAACCGCGCTGCCTGTGTTATCATAAGGCGTGTGTCTGAGATGTTCACGCACACACGCGCGCGCACGGCTCTAATCCCCCCCGCACGGTCTGCAGCAGCAGCCTGAATAAGCAGAGTGTGGAGGGCCGTGCATCCAGCCAGTGGCTGCAGGAATGTCAGCACGTCACACACACACACACACACACACACACACTCAGCAACCTGAACCAGCGACATTGTCCTGTAACACTGACGAGACTCTGACAGCTGCCGTGACACGAAGAAGAACAGAGGAGATGAAACTGGAGCGGCTCACTGCGCTCGCGACAATTTGGGAAATGGACTCAGCACAAAGGAAGAAGATCAATCAAGGATTGAGCAATAACATCAGATTATAGGAGCACCGACAAAACTCATGACTCAGCTCCCCAAATGCTTTGATATCAACAATTAGAATCCCTTTATCACACTTCACTTTCTTCTGTTGCTTGCAACTATTACATTTGAGTCTATTTTAGGAAGAAAATGTCCAAACTGATGATCTTTGGGTTGTGGACTGTTGTTACCAAACAACTAATCAATAATCATTTGAATAATTCAATCCACTATTAACAAAAGTGGTGCAGCATCATTTTATAGTCACTTAACCAACCACAGGTTTTGGCCTTCAGATGCTTTGGGATGAATATACTTAATCAAATGAATTAAATTGAGTTTTTTCATGAAGATTTGATATGTAGATAATACTCAATGATACGCAGGTCCTTAAGTAAAAGTAATAAAACAGATTTTCCATGAGAGCTGCAGCCTGGGGAGAGTTTCAGAGAAAGGGTGAGAGGGGCTTAAAGCAGCAGAGGGAAGAGGAGAGCGAGGGGATTAGTGAAGGAGGGCGAAGGCATTCAGTTTCACAGCTCGAGGTGTCACTCGTGAATATTTAATGGCAGTTTTCTCCTGTTTCTGTTAATTCCCTCCGCCGCAGCTCTGTTACACACGGCTCTTCGGGAGGTGCTGCTGCTTCTACAGAAACTGCTGGAAATCAGCCAGAGGTTGATGATTTGTGATCAAACATCAGAATCCAGTCAAACAGGTCATGATAGATCTGAGGAGGAATCTCTGAAACACTGTCAACCTTAAGAAAGCAATATCATATTGCTTGACTTTTTTTTTTCATCATAGTCTTATATTTTTGTCTTTTTTATCTTTTTTTCTTTTCTCAGAACAAGATTAAATTTAATTCAAATTCAAGAAAAAAACCGCTGACTGACAATATTACCTTTAACTACCTTTATTTCTTAAGGTGTTTTAATATTAATGGGCTGAAAAATAAATTGAAGCCTGCAGCTGCATTGTCACACAGATTACACACATACAAACACACACGCACACACACACACACACACACAGGTCCTGTTAAAGAGTGCCTTTGTAATGACACTGGACTGTATCTCAGGTGAAATCAAGATCGAGCCAAGTGAAGACTGAGGCATGGTATACTTTGAAGTGACTCACACACACACACACACACACACACACACATGGGCGCACATGCACACACACACACACACACATACACACACACACACATAACTTAACATTTAAAAAACGAAAAGAATCAAACATACAGGCATTCTCAATTATGTACACAATTATGTATTTATGTTATAAATATATATATATATATGAGTCACGCTCATATTCTAGCTCTCTCTCTCACACACACACACACAAACACACACTCTCTCTCTCTGTGACGGTTATAGTCTGTATGTGTGTGAGTGAATCTTTAGTTCCTCGAGTTACACCAGAGCCTTTTATCTGTGACCCAGAGAGACAGAGACAGACGAGAGGGGACCATCGTCGTGGCAACAGACATAAAAGACGACATGATGACAGAGGACTGTTTGTAAAGCTCGATGGGAAAATGGGACATAGGGACAATTACTAAACATATATACACGTGACTCCACTGACTCCAGGTGATCGGGGGCCAGTTAATGAGCTGTTATAAATAAATGAGTTTCTCTCCTGTTATATAACAGTGCTGGCATTTCCTGAGGGACTGTGAACACATCTTCGGAGTGCGACCCCACAGCTGGTGCGTGGAGCGGTTCTCCTCTGAAGTTTGTAATTTTGGCCTGTGTCAGTTTGAGGAATAAAGTCACAGCTTTAATGTTTTTCAGGTCGAGAACCGTTTAGCTTTTATTCAAATTTGTGTATATTAAAGTAGGTCTACAGTGATGTGTTTCAGGCCCCTAGGATCTATGGCTTATGGCGCAGTCAACACCTGATACTGACACCAACATACCTCGTCTACACAACACACACTTGTTCCTGATGAACACAAAGTGAATGCTGATGAGGAGCAGCTTTGACCAAAATATCCTGAGAGATAACATAGAAACCTGTGAGGCACAGCATTTTATTTATATGTATTTATAAAGGCCCTGATTATTCTCCTATTTTCTGCTTCACGGTATTCAATGAATCCAGAGATAAACCTGCAGAGCACCACACGATGCTGCTCATGACTCTGTGGGAAACACTGGTGTGTATCCATAGGAATGTGTCTCTGTGTGTTTATCCATATATAGAAATCGGTGTGTGTGTGTGTGTATGTCTTATGACATCATGCAGAACTTATATATATCCGCGTGTGTGTGTGTGTGTGTGACTACAGTGTGATTAAGTAAGAACGTCAGCAGTATGTTCGGTGTTTTCCTATATTTCTATATATTACTCAACATGCTGGTCAGAAACGAAGAAGTAAACAGTTTAGAAGTCTGAGTGATTTTATTTATTAGTCACCAGATACTGACCGGTTGCTCTGCGCTAACGTGTGTGTGTGTGTGTGTGTGAGAAACTGTTGACATGTGCAGTTTGTTTAATCAGCAGCAGCTAATGATGAGGAAATAACCAGAGTCTTCTACATCATTTGGGTTTTGAGTCACAGCTGAAGTGAAAATCAAATGTGGTTTCAATCCAGCATCATTGTGTCCGTCACAGTTTACCAGCATCAGGAAAAGAAGGAAATTACCACAGCTCGGGCAAAGCATTCTGGGAATTATTATTTATTTACATGGTAGAAAAATTAGTTTTACAGATTTTGCCAGAATTTTAAAAATACATCTCAATTAAACAACAAACAATAACAGTTTAATAAAGTAAAACTAGATGACACGCGTTATTTTGGATGATTGTTAATTTAAAAAAAGGTATCAAACATTCAATATTATTCTCTAAATTATCATTAAACACAATTATAAAATAACATTCTGTAATTTACCAGTGTCAGTACATGTTTTAGGTCCAATTGTTTATTTATAGCATATTACTGTCGCTTTGAGTTGTTTATTTATAACTCAGGATTTTATACTGGTGGAATTTGACTTTTTATATCTTGTTTGTCGACACCTACAAAATAATATGTAATCTTCTTAAAACTAGTGTTATATTCAGATTTAACGGATTCACTGGATAATCTGGAGTTTGACTGACAACAGCAGCACTGAGGAAGTATTTGCTATTTTTAGACAGGCACATTAAAAATAGAAATATACTCACATTTTCCTGTGGTTCTGTCTTTTTATATCAGGATAAATATAACCAAAAGATTTCCTGTTATTGATTTTTACTGTGTGAAAACAACATTTACAGAAGTCGGAAAATTTCAACTTGAAGAGCAGAATGTCATTACACAACTGACGGAGAGATAAAAATAGATAATAAAGCTGCGCTATTATTATCGCTGCTATTATTATTACTACTATGTTATACAGTGAGTTATTTCATATTTTTTTATTTTATATATTATCAAAAATGAATAAACTAACTAGAAAAAATAAATAAATAAAATAAAAGCTTCAGCTTCCGACAAACACGCCTTTAATCTGCTGCACCTCCACTTCCCCGGATACAGTGACCACAACAGATGGGACACAGACGCGCGCGCACACACACACACACATACACACATGCACACACACTATGCCAGCATGTTACCTCTTTTTGTCAAGACAGCTTTAGACCCTCATTGCCACAGTCAATTAATCTGTGTGATAGGACTAAACACACACACACACACACACATAAGACTTATTGTTCTGTGTTAAACTAATCTTTGTGGGTACAGACATGGACAGAAGTGATCTGTGAACCAAACTGTAATCTGTTACTGTGTGTGTGTGTGTGTGTGTGTGTGTGTGTGTGTGTGTGTGTGTGTGTGTGTGTATGTGTGTGTGTGCATGTGAATGTATGTTTGTTTGTTTGTGTACATTTTCTCTTCCCACACAGAAAACTGAATCAGATCCAAGACAAACGTGGCATGCGAGCACTCGTGTCTCCTCTCGCCTCCTCAGCAGCAGAACAGGAAGTTATAATTTTATAATTGGGTATTTGGAGCGAAAACCTGAAACACATGTGACGCTCAGACTAATAAACTATAAAATCAAAATAACGGCTGCAGCCTCGTTAAAACAGGATCTGAGCTGATTGTTTGTTTTGCATTAATATTACATCAATCTGGAACTATAATATTTTTTTTACATTTGCAGTCAAATAAAAAAGTTTCGTCACCCCTTATATTTTCCAACATTTTCCTTTATAAGTCATTGGTTGTTTGATTCAGTAATTTCAGTTAAATACATCATACAACAGAAAAACACAAGAATATTTGAGATGTGAAATTAAGTTTAAATGATTTACAGAAAATGCAAGAATGACCTAAACAAATTAGGCATGTGCATAAATCTGGGCACCCTGTTAGAAAATTACATCAATATATAGTCAATTTTACCTTTGCAGCTCTAACAGCTCTAAACACTTTCTATAGTTTTCAATGAGGGTTTGGATTCTGGTGAAATGTACTATTGACCATTCTGCTTTACAACAGATCTCCAGTTCAGTCAGGTTTGATGGTTCCTGAGCATGGACAGCCTGCTTTAATTCACACCTCACCACCCTTTGTCTCTTTTAGTTCTTCACCACCTTTTTCCAAAATGAAGCTGGCTTGTCTAAATGAGCTTTAATATATCTCAAGCAGCTCTGTTAGCTCTGCCATGTGTGCATTATCCCCCCAAACAGCATCCCCTTATACAAAGTGCACTGAATAGTTGGCCAACCCTGACACCATCTGCAGACACATCATGTTGTAGGTGTTTAGAGCTGATCTGTGGGTTGAGTTGAAAGGATGATTGATTATTGATTAATCCTTTATTGGATTACTGCTTGTTCTCCCTCTAGCAAAATTCAAGTAGTTGTCTGAACCTAAATTAGGAAATATGACAATAATTCTCTTAGTTCTGTCTTCAAATTCGTGTTTTTTCCCTTATTTAACCATGAATATGTCCGATTTTAAAGTTCATACTTTGATCAGTTCATTAGTATTAAGTAAAAGTTTTTTTCCTGCAGTGTCATTTCTTTAAAACACAGATTCACTGTGACTTTGCATGTTTATTCTCTGCTCACACGCCGAGCTGCTTTCAATCAGGTTCAGCAGCTGCAGCTGTAAAGTGGCTGTGAAAGGACTCAGTTAGCACTCAGACCACACACACACACACACACACACGCGTGCGCGCACTAACTTGTCTCTCTCAGCTTCCTGTGTGTCAAACAGAACGAGTGAAAACATTCACTTTCGACACTTTCACTTCATCTTCCTGAGAGAGAGAGAGACAGAGACAGAGAGATTCTGAAAAATAAGAATAAAGATCAGAAGTTTTTCCTTAATATCAGAGCAACGACAGAAACGACAACAACGGTGAAGCTTTGTTGAAGCAGCGGCTGCAGTTTTGTCATTTTTTTCCTCCCCCAGGATCATTTCTCTGAATCATCATAATAATAATAATCAAAGGAAGATGATCTGACTCATAGATCCACAGCCACAAACCTTCCAGGGGCTCATTCCCTGTCTTTTAAACTTCAACATGTTTCCCGGCCCCTGACGACATTGTGTTTGTGAGTAAAAACCTCCGTCACAGCATCATCACGTGTAAAAACGTGACAGGACCTCACACTCTGAACAAATGACAGGAGACTATACATACAACACAAATATACATTCTGAGGGCCGGGCGTGCGGTCGTAAACAGCCAGCGGGGCGGCCGTGATTGGTCGACGGCACCACGTAGTCGTTATCACAATGAGATCCATATGACACGGTTTGACTGACACGTCAGTTCTGATCCAGAAACACGGAGGCTTTGACCTCTGATTTAAACATCAGGAGAGGTTTCGCATCCAGACTGTCGCTGCTTGTAAAACAATAAACCTTGTTTCTGCTGATACTTTTCATATCAATGTTTGTTCACACCTGTATATTCTCACAAATCCTTTTGTTTCATGGTTAGGAAAGCAGATCATGATGAAGTGAATACAACAGAATGTAATTTTTTTTTTTTTTTTTTTTACATTTTTAAATGATCAAACAGATTTCAAATGATTTTCACTGGGAGTCTCTGTCCCGACTTGGCTAAAGTTTTTAAAAATATGCAAGAATTCCTTGAATTCGAAAGATTTTTTGCTTCTTTTTAAACCACCAGATGTGTTCAGGACCGGTGCTGAGTGTATTTCACAATGTCACTGCACAGAATGAAGCCTTGCAAGTAAATATATCTTGCTTTTTGGTACAATTTGTCCAATATTTAATAGAATTATGTTGCATTATCTTCCTCCTGTGACAGTTTTCTAGTATATTTTCTCAGAATTTATATCATAATTCTTTATCTCGTGTTTTGGGATTTCTGCCTCATCATTTTTGCAATTCACCATGACTCTCAACATGGAACTAATTGCACAAGACACATCTTTTGCAGTGTTTAACTTCACATACACTGCAGAAATCTAATATTAACAAGTGTAGAGATCTTGTTTTTGGTAGAATTAGTCCACTATGCAGAATTAAATGATTTTGTAAGCAGAAAACAAGATTGGACTAAATCTACCTAGAATCTTACCAAGCACTAACTATGTGATAGGAAAAGACATCAGATTTGATTTATTTATGATTTCTTCTCATGCAGATTTTCAGAAAAACTGCTTTCCTGAGTTGTGGAAAGAGAGGAAGTGATTGGCAAACACTTTGCGAAAGTGAAAAAATGTTGTGTTGCGGCTGCAGTTTGACCAACAGTGTGTTGAAAGTGAGTGAAGACACAGCAGAGACGTGAGAACTGTTTTCCCGCAGGACGCGCAGGAAGTGGCTCAGTCGCCTGCTCTGCGTGAGAAAAAGAAGGAAGCGTCTTCGGTGACGTTGCTCAGACGAACTGAAATAACCCCCGCCGTATTTCTGCCTGTTTGTGTCTCGCATCGACCAAACAGAAGCGGAAGTGTCGGGAAAAGCTGATCGTGACTCAGCGTCTGTCGCTCTGACGTCTGATTGGTCTGTTTTAATTCAACACTCAATGTCTCTATGGAGAAGTAACTAAGTACGATACTCGAGTATTCTTTTTTACTTGAACTTTCTTATATTACGTATATCTGATAGCTACAGTAGTTTTAAAATGAAAAATTTGACACCAGTTTGTATTTAATGTTTCATGCTAATTTCACAGCAACTGCAGCAAGAGGCTGATAAAAAAGATTTTCAGTTTTAAATATACACGCGTGTACACACACACACATGATTCCATATATAAAAACATACATGTTAAAATAGAAGAACGTCATGTTTAAAATAAAATTGGTAATTGTGAGAGAGATCAATTGTGTACTTTCAGCTCAGTGGGAAAAATGATTCAAAATTTGTACTCCTTTCACTTAGAAAAATAAGTATTTTTTGTGTACTGTAGTAATGACAGATACTGCACTTTTTGCAGAACAGAATTAGATTAATTATGATGATGCCACATCATTGTTCTTTGTGCATGATTTTTATCATCTGATTATATAGTGACAGGATGGATTTGTAGTTGACTGTGCGGTTTGTGAAAAAGTATTGATGCAGTTTGATAAGTCTGATAATATCATTCACATGATCATGTGAAGCTGTGAGAGGAGAAAAATACTTTGTCTGAAGCAGATGAAACTTGATTTGCTGAATAGTATTTCAAATTTAAATATGTTATAAAGATGATTACTCAATATGCATATTTCAGCATTACATATATTAATATAAATTAAATGAATTAATAGAAATATAGTGCTTAAATATGTAAACAGCATTTGCATATAGTGTTTTACTAATAGTACTAAAAAACATATATAATACACTCACTGTATATACTATGATACAGTATTAAAAGTGTTGGACGAAGGATTAGAAGATTTAACAGCAAAAAGTAAATATATAATAAAGTACTTTACTTATGTAGTATTTCAATGAATTATATTACTTTGCTGTGGAGCCACTTTTAGATACTTTGGTAGATTACTAGTAAAAACTTAATGGTGGCAATCAAAGACAAAGTATTTCTAATTCTCTCAGACTGTAAAGCTAAAAGTGGCTAAATGCTAATGGTAAATGCAGCTGTATCAGTCTCTATTAATACAAACTGAGCTAAAGGCTAAATTAATGCTAATCCCCGAATGAGTCATTGATACAACTCTGCTGATTGCAAAACAAGCTAAACGCCAAATTCATGCTAATCCCTGGGTAATGAGTCATTGGGGACAATATGCCTTGCTAATTGCTAATTGAGCTAAATGCTAAACTAATGCTAATCCCATTGACGAGATGTTTCACACAAACACACGTTGGTTAATCTGTGTGAGAAAGAAATTAAGTAAAATTCCTCCGCAGCTGCTGCATACGTCTTAGTGTGTGTGTGTGTGTGTGTGTGTGTGTGTGTGGGAGGGTATTGGGAAGTAATCAGAGCAGATTACAGTCATTTGCTCGATCAGATGAATCCTCAGATAATCAGTGATCTCATTCGTCAGACGTGATGTTGACGTAATCATCAGTTTGTGTCTCCGGTTCCCACAGAGCTTAAAGTTTATATAGTCCAGTCAGCTTTATTATTTATTATAGGACAACAACTGTTCTGCTTTTTCTGTTCTGCTTTTCTCTGATATTGTCATAGGTATGGAGTTTCTTTTCTGTATTTATTCAGGATAGAGTCTTTCAAATTGAAAAAACAATTAATTGATTTCATCTTCCGATTTGTCAACACTTCCGTTAAATACCTGAACCAACAGATGATGATCTGTTAGAGCTGCAACGACTAGATTAGTCAATTCATAGTAGTTGCATATTTTATTATCATATTTTATTCTTGGTAGAGCAAACTCCCTAAGTTAAAGCAACGCTGCATTTTAGAGCCGATCCTGGCTTTATAAAACATTTTATTGATAGAAGTTTAGCTTTTAAAGTTTCTAAATTGTTCTCTTCAGAAGAGCGTCTTCCCTGCAGCTTTAAACAGCTGAGGTGAGGCCTCTTAAGAAGAATAACTATTTGGATCCCAGCATTCTTAATAATTCTAGACCACTATTTAACCTATGATTTTAAATAAAACTCATAGAAAATCTGCATTCCTATAGAAAAGTGGATGTAAGTGATTTTTACATGTCCCACACACTGCTCTGATAACCACAGTATGTGTAGTACAAACTGAAATGATAATAAATCTTTTTGTGCTTTCACATTGTTTTAGCCTTCACAACTTGTATATCCATCAATCCATCCATAAAACCATAGAGTCAGGATTTCCTGAGGGTCTGTGAGCACATTTTGGAGTTTCAGTGTAGTTTATACTTTTTATATTTAAGATGCTCCAGCTCGTGTAGACTGGTTCTCTGAAAAAAAGAAAAAATAGCAGCAGATTCTTTTGTCTTATTGATTATTTTGAGGCCCAGCTCTCTGGTCCTCCTGAAAGAAACATCAGCAGTTTACAGCTCCTACAGGCATCAGTAGCGTGTGAGCTGACGTGGACCTTTTGCTTTTACCTTATGAACCCTTTTATCTAAAAACACAAACATACGGTGAGGCTTCCTTCCGGTTTTATGGCCCCTGTCTATGGAACAGCCTGCAGGAGGACCTGAGGGGAAACTTAATATGTTAATACGTTTAGGTTCAAGATGCATCTATTTAATTGGGCTTTTACCTCATGTTGTTAATACACTTTTTTACTTATTCTTACTTCCTCAACGTTTGGGGCTGTGTGTAGGTTGATCATCATCTTTGGAAAACTCCAACTCCACACATGAAACAAAGCACTGATCCATCCACCCAACAATCCTCCTCCTGCTGAGAGAAGACGAGCATGAAAAAGGAAGGTTGACTGAACTACGCCACCGCGTCTAAAAGGATGAAACATCAGTTTGTAAATGAGTGATCAGTGTCACTCGGCAGCGTGAGGTAGAATCTTCTGGTCCTTGGTGACAGTGACTCCGCTCCTGTCGTGTTGTCGCTGCTCAGCAGGATCACAGCTTCCAGCAGAGCTTCAACCACCTCACACATGTTCGTGTCTGTTCCCTAATCGGTGCTGCAGAGACGGATGGATGTATGCTGCACGCCAATCACTCACTTGCTTTCTCCTTTTTCGGCCTCCTCGGTCACTGTGGTTGCCAGATCTGAGGGGGAAAATCCCCTCTAAATGCAACCAGGCCATTGATGGAAAAATGGCTCCCAGACCGAGGAGAAGGACAAGAAGAGGAAACGACACACAGCACTTTGATGGTGACAGCGAGCAGAGTGTCTGCGTGTGGCATGTATACTGAACACTGTCAGTGTGTGTGTGTGTCCGTCAGTGTGTGTGAATGTGACCGTGTGTGTGTTTACACGCCCTGTTGTCTGTCATTCCGCCCGTGAGCAACCGCTGTTTACATACACAAAGCTGTGCAGGGGCGGCTGTGTGTGTGTGTGTGTGTGTGTGTGTGTGTGTGGAGCAGGGGTGTCAGCAGTCAGTGGGTTTAAGTGGTTAACCCCTAAACTTTTTTATTTTGTGTGTGTGTGTGTGTGTAACTCTGCTGTGTGAGGAAGGTTCTGGTCTTTATGGGCCAAAAACAACCAGGAGGGAGGAAGTGAAGGTAAAGAGGAGGGAGGGGGCGTGGTTAGAGGAAGGGGGGAAGGAGGGGCGGTTTGGGTGGGAGCTAGTATGTTCAGATGTACAGCACCACCCCACCCCCAACCCCCACCCCAAAACACCCTCACACCACCACCCGAGGGAGAAGAGGAGGCTGCTGGACCACAGAGAGAGAGAGAGAGAGAGAGAGAGACCACCCAGAGAGAGACACAGTGAGACAAGACAGACAGACAGACAGATAGAGAGAGAGAGAGATGAAGACAGACAGAAAAAAGACACAGATACTTACTTTTTTTTAAGTAAGAGTAAAGAGAAACATTATCAATCGCTCAGAGGTTTTGAAGTTGAGATGCTGCTGGTGAGCATAGAAATGTTCTGTGATCAGTGCAGGTTTTTTGTACAGTCTCTCGCTCTGAGATTGAGTTTGAACCATCTGTTGCTCGGAGAAAATTCAAAATAATAGAAATTCGACAAATGTGACAACTTCTCATGAATCGTTTTCTTCAAGACACATAAGAGAAATCTAACTGTTGAAGTTCCTGGATGAGTGAAAACATAATAAAGAAAACGTTGAAGTGGTGAAGGATGAAAGAAGGACGATGTGAGGACGTAACCGTGGAGACAAAGGGACATCAGAAAGACATTAGACAGACAGACAGACGCTGTCAAGACAGATTCAGGGATCAGAGACATTTCCATGTGCTGCTGATCCCAGGAGACGAAAAACAACAAAACGCTGCTGTGTCCTTTATTTCAAACATGTTCACAACAATAGATGTTTGTCTCAATCTGTTTTTGCTCTCTGCTCATCATCCTGGAGACAAAGACCCCACATTAAAGGGACATTTCACAATTTACTGCTGTCCATACTGCTCACTGACTCCTGTCCCCTCTTGCCACCTCCTGTTACCTCCTGTTACCTGCTACTACCTTCAGTTACCTCCTGTTACCTCCTGTTACCTCCTACTACCTTCAGTTACCTCCTGTTACCTTCTACTACCTTCAGTTACCTCCTGTTACCTCCTGCTACCTTCTACTACCTTCAGTTACCTCCTGTTACCTCCTGCTACCTTCTACTACCTTCAGTTACCTCCTGCTACCTTCTACTACCTTCAGGTACCTCCTGTTACCTCCTGTTACCTTCTACTACCTTCAGGTACCTCCTGTTATCTCCTGTTACCTCCTGTTACCTCCTGCTACCTTTAGTTACCTCCTGTTACCTCCTGTTACCTCCTACTACCTTCAGTTACCTCCTGTTACCTTCTACTACCTTCAGTTACCCCTTGTTACCTCCTGCTACCTTCTACTACCTTCAGTTACCTTCTGTTACCTTCTACTACCTTCAGTTACCTCCTGCTACCTTCTACTACCTTCAGGTACCTCCTGTTATCTCCTGTTACCTCCTGTTACCTCCTGCTACCTTCTACTACCTTCAGTTACCTCCTGTTACCTTCTACTACCTTCAGGTACCTCCTGTTATCTCCTGTTACCCCTGTTACCTCCTGCTACCTTCTACTACCTTCAGTTACCTCCTGTTACCTTCTACTACCTTCAGTTACCTCCTGTTACCTCCTGTTACCTCCTGCGACCTTCTACTACCTTCAGTTACCTTCTACTACCTTCAGGTACCTCCTGTTATCTCCTGTTACCTACTGTTAGCTCCTGCTACCTTCTACTACCTTCAGTTACCTCCTGTTACCTTCTACTACCTTCAGTTACCTCCTGTTATCTCCTGTTACCTCCTGTTACCTCCTGCCACTCCCTGTTAATTACTGCCACCTCCTGCTACCTCCTACGACCCCCTGTTACCTCCTACTACCTCTTGTTACATCCCGTTACCCCCTGTTACCTCTTACTACCTCCTGCCACCTCCCACTACTTCCTGTTACCTCCTGTTACGTCTTACTACCTCCTGCTAACACCTTCTACATCCTTGTCACCTTGTGCCAATACTTGATGACTCCTGTCACCTCCTGATAACTCGTGCCACCTCCCGCTACCTACTATTACCTCCTGCCACATCCTTTTACCTCCTGCTACCTCCTATTACTCCTGCCACATCCTTTTACCTCCCGCTACCTCCTATTACCTCCTGCCACCCCCTGTTACTTCCTGCCTCATCCTATTACCCTCTGCCACCTCTTCCCACCTCCTGCCAAATCCTATCACCCCCTACTAGCTCCTGCTCCTCCTCCCATCGTCTGCCTCCTCCTGCTACCTCCTACCGCTGACAGTCATGTATACATTTTCAGCTCTCAGTGATATTTATTTTAAAGTTAAAATACATTCAACACCTAATATCAATTTTATACATTTTAATCAGAAAAAAATACATATTGTGACTTTTACATTTGTGTTTCTGTGTCTTTGTGTCGCTCTGCTGTATCTCCAGTGAATATACATGACTGTGGTTTCTGTATGTACTGACGTTAATCTACTGTATGTACTGTGTGTGCGTGTGTGTGCGTGTGTATGTGTCTGTGTGTGTGTGTGTGTGTGTGTGTGCGCGTGTGGGTGGGTAGATGACAGAGTTCTGTGTTCACCACATCAGTGTGTGTTAGCAGTGTGTGTGGTTTCCTTCTCCTCACTGCTGCCTCCTCCATTCAGACTCACAACCATCACTGTGTCTCTGTGACATCATCACAGCTCCTCCTCCGTCCTGCAGGATTCTGATCATGTTCTGATGCCGGGACATTTCTGTAGCTGTGAAACCCTCGGCACTGGCACATGTGTGTGTGTTGTCTTTATAGCATGAATTTGAACATGCTCTTATTTTAAAATAGTTTTATTTTGAAATGTATTTACTACCTGAATCAGCTCACCTACGTTTCTCTGTTCTCCAAAAGCAATACACACTGAAAGAACAAAATCATCAGCCGCTAGTTGATTCATCACATATATTTACATAGTGATTCCTGTGTCTGCCTTACATGTTACACATAAATCATAAAAATGTTACATATTTTCAGAGTTCTTTATTTTATTGAAAAAGTATACAAATTTGCTTTTTTCCACTTTACTGAGTTATCATAGATTACATTGTTACAGTTTAGCAAATTAAGTTAATTTCAAAATAAATTGAAATATTCTACATGTTATACTTACGTTTTTTTGGATCAAAGTTTTCTAATCCTACTAAAAAATGAGGAACTGTAGGTTTGGTCACCTGTTGATTACCCGTTCTCATCTGCATTCAGGTCATTTCTAGTTTCCAATCTGACATCCAAAATCTGATCATTAATTTAGATTAATTCTGAACTACAGGAAGACGGAGAGACGTCAGATCTTCAAAATCCTAGTTTTCAGTGTCTGAGAGTCTGCGGATTGCTGAGGGGAATTCATAGAAAAACAGGGAACTTCACAAATGAGTCACACAAATTAAAAAAAACTAAGTGGAATATGTTCAGTCGTCGCTTTTCAATTTTTTCCAGATGGAAAATCTCACTATCGAGCAGCTGGACAGTATCTGATAATAAAAGACAAGAAAAGCGTCGTCTGAATCTGGAAACGCCTTCTTCTCCCAACTTTCCTCTCACTCTTCCCTCTGACTGGAAATGCAGAAGCATTTTTTTTGGAGGGAAGGAGGAAGAGTGAGGAGGAAGAGGAGAGGTGGAAAGTCCCTCCGTGTCCAGGTTCGGCTACTTCCACATGAACATCTGTCGCTGCCTGAGTCACATGACGCTGAGACGCAGTCAGGTGACACACACACACAATGCACCAGAAACACAACATGACGGCTGACAAACCTTCTCTATGTTTCTGCAGAAAGAAGCTGAAAACTTTTCCAGTTCCTTTAATTCAGTGTCTGTCACCGTTTCTCCTGCTGCTGCTTCGCTGATGACAAACACCTTCTATTAATGTAGATACTGAGGAATCACAACTTCCACAAGTAAAGGTCTCACACTCCAAGAAATATCCAACACTGGACCTGGGGACTTTCACACAAACACTTTGACTGTTGTTCTGTTCCAACTCAAACCCCCTGGAGTTTCCACAAATTTCACAATTACAAACAGACTCTAAACAAATGAAGAGGAAACAAATTTGTTAAAAATCAAAACAGGAATTTACCGGTTTCAAAGAAAAACTGTTGAAACTAAACAGACAAACTTCAAGCTGCAGGACTGATGGAGACAGGACATTCTATTGACCAACAGTGCAGTAACACTGATATTGAAATCCCCCTCGAGGGGAATTGACAGCAGCAGCCAAGTAAAGTTTTTAGAGCAGTTTTCAAAAGAGTTTCATCGTGAAGAAAAAGAAGAGAAAGAACAAGAAAGTTAAACAAGGTTGGAGAGAGCAATTGATTTTATGTAAGAGTTATTATTCTTTGATATTCTAGATCGATTCGAAATCTTCAAAAAACAGTTTTTATTTCCTCTGTCTCAATCAGTGATGGGAACACACCCATTTTCCACCGGATCAGTGCCGTGGTCACTAGAGCTGAACACTGATCATTGATCGCTAATCATTGATCGCTGATTATTGATCGCTGATCATTGATCGCTGATCGCTGCCTTTCTCCACAAGGTGTGTCTCTGTGTGTCCCGGCTCAACACTGCTTCATTTTCACTCTCACTGCTTCAGACGTGTGCGTTGTACTTTATAATCTCGTCTCCTGTAAGTAAATACACACGTGAAATGGTTCAGTCTGTGTGTACTGGATGATTAGATGTCAACTTTTGATTTGAATTGCTCACATTAATAAACAAACAACAAAATGATTGAGCATTAAACCTGCAAATAAGTTGCTAAACAAGAGAGCGAGAGCTCTGATTACTTGAATAAAGTAAAGATTAGTATCTAATTAACATATTAATTTAAGAATATGTCTATAATTGTAGCAATGCAAATAATCACTGCTCCTGTGTTTAAGTGCAGAACTTGTATTGTGAGACACCCAAAGATTCCGACCCCAGTACACAATCAGAAATACCTGCATCATCATCCTCAGACTTGGTTTGTGGCAACGTGTGATGATAAACATTTTTTTTAATTTTCATTTTTTCCTCATAATTTTCTTGCTTTTAACATATTTTTGTAGTTGTCTCACAATATCAGTCAGTGAAACAAATAGTGTCAAATAAATTAAAACATAATAATAAAATAATAAATTAACAAATGTGTGAAAACACAAATAAATAAAAATAAAAAAAGGGAAAAAATAACATAAAAATTCCTGAGCTCCACCGAATGTTCTGACTCAGTCATGCTGAGCAGTGTGTGTGTGTGTGTGTGTGTGTGTGTGTGTGTGTGTGTGGACACATGTTTGTCTGTGGTTCAGACTGTGTGGCCTCACTTTGCTGTAAGTGATTGTCGCACATGATCTGTGATGGTAACATCAACCTCATCTGTGTGTGTGTGTGTGTGTGTGTGTGTGTGTGTGTGTGTCTGATTAAGCTTGTTTCAGGTCATCTTTAATTTTGGTTTTGCTTCTAATTTATAAACATTTTCTTGTGAAGGACTTTTAATTTGTAAAAACTGATACAAAGGAAGTCAATCTCCATTGAATCTAAATGTAAATTAGAAAAGTAAAACTCTAGACTAAAATCTTTAGACTAAAAAGTTTAGACGTATCTTTCAGACACATAAACTGTGAATGTTTCTGTGTGTGAGTTGCGGTAACATCTGTCTTTACATCCTCAATTCCAACTAGTAAAAACACTGCGAACTGTTTTAACAGGTAAAACATGAACTTTTATAAACCTGAGGAAGAGCAGCGGAGGAGGAAGAGGAGAAAGAGACAGACGCAGCTTCTGAAATCTGCTGAAACACAAGCTTTGTCTGGGTCTTTTTGTGCTGGTCCGATCCGTGCCAATAACAGAGAACAGAGGAAACTGCGTGATTCAAGTGATAATTAGCAGCTTGATGAAGTCGTGAGACACGTTTCAGGTGAAGCTGATGTCAGGTGTGTGTTGTGTGTCCTCAGGGTCTGAGCTGTCAGCTCTGTCAACAACTTTGATTTCTGGGAACAACAAGAGTTTAAATGACAGAGAGAGTCAGCCTCCCTTTACACCTGCTCCCCCAGGAGGTCACGCGTGTGCAGTAGGTGTGTGTTGTAGGGTGGTGTGTGTCGTTGGCTGGTGTGTGTTGTTAGATGTGATCTTCAGTCTGTGTGAGGATGGTGAGACGACCATGTCTGTAAATTACCTGCATGCGTGTGTGTGCATGTGAGACTACAGCACCCAATTACCTGCCTGCAAAATAATGCTGTGCTCTGATTGGCTGTTAGAACATCAACATGTTTACAAAATAAGAGCAGCCAGTTATCTCCTGCAGCGCTGTCTGCTCTGTGTGTGTGTGTGTGTGTGTGTGTGTGTGTGTGTGTGTTCGTCTCATGACACAGTTGGGAATGCTCACACTGACATTGGAGCCAAAACCCTCAACATGTGACTTACTTGTAAAAAAGTAGTATCTGTTGTATTTTGTTTCAGGGTTTGAAACACTCGTCTTTCTGGCAGCCATGTTGGATTCTTTCATTATGACATAACAACTGTCTGATGTTAAAAAATGTCTGCTACCACAAATTCTTTGTTACACACACACACACACACACACACACACACACACACACACACACACACACACACTTCCCTCAACTGTTTGTGTTTCTCACCTGGTGCCTGATACTGGTTCCTTAATAAATTAACTTTATTTAGAGTATCTGGAATATTCCAAAACTATTTCAATCAAAACCTGCAACATGTGTGTGTGTGTGTGTGTGTGTGTGTGTGTGTGTGTGTGTGTGTGTGTGTGTGTGTGTGTTGAACATCATGGATAAAAAACTTTATCAGCTCAACTTTAATCATAGAGACATTTAAAAACAACCACAGCTGAAACAGCTGAAGTACTGTACATGATAAAAATAAGAATTATCACCATAACAACATAAAACAATAAACAAACATAGATCTCATCCTTTAAATGTTTTCAGACTCAAAAAAAAATCACCATAAATTGAAGCTATTATTGTTGCTGCTGTCGTTTCCTGGTGAGAAAAACTTCATGTCTAATGTGACTGGACTCGTGAGTTTAACTGAACCTGTGACACTGTGGTGAAACTGTTCAAGTTCTTTATTTCCTCATCTCCATCTTCGTTTTATGCTGTCAGCTGCTGCTAAAGACTTCATGTTAAAGTTTAATGTTAAAGTTTGGTTGTCCTCAGGTTCCTGCTGACCCCGCGAGGACGGAGACAGGAGACGAGGACGGAGACAGGAGACGAGGACGGTCAGAGGTTCAGCAGCTGCAGGTCTCCACTGCTGTAACTAGAGGTGGGACTTGATAAAACACCTGATCTAATCAGTTACAGGTTTTGTGATTGAATAATCACAATGAATTGCTGTTCATTATTGTTCAGGTTTGGGCCAGAACCAGAACCACAATCACACTTTTTTTTTCATTTTGAATGGTATCGTAGAGTTGGGGCATCTGTGTAATTCGAACTCTTCTCTGCACATTTTGCACTAAACAGCGCCGTCACCAACACTTCCATTGGGTTGTTTTTAACAGAAATTCCCAGCAGAGTCCAGTGGAGCTGTGTGTCTATAATTGTTGTGAATCAGGACACGTTGACTGAGAAACGTTCCACGTTGTTTGGGATGCAAACTGTGGTTAAAATTGAGTTAATATTAATGGATTTTAATGAATTTGTTAATGCCCCACCCCTAGTTTTAACATGTTATTCTATTAATATATTGGGTTATATAATAATTTCTTCTACATCTTTTCCATATTTGTGAGATTTTTTGATGGTGGACAAAAAGTTCAGATCAGTCAGAGTTAGCTGGTAACCCATTTACCGCTGTTTCAAATCCATCAACAACAAACTAAAACTAGTTTAGTCTGAAATGTGTGATTGTACCATTTTGTCATTCTGGGTCTCTCTGGCTGTGAAGTGGAGAATCACACACACACACACACACACACACACAGACGTAAACACAGGTGAGTCGAGTGGGTTCAGATGAGTCATGGTTTAGTGGAAACATCTCTGCTTCAACCAGAAACTGGACACTGCTGTGGAATGTACATATGTTCGAGAACACACACACACACACACACACACACACACACACACACACACACACACACTGCACTTGTTATGTCTCATATCTGGAAAGTACAAAAAGCTGAAGAAACATTTGGTTACTGAGTTGTGTGTGTGTGTGTGTGTGTGTGTGTGTGTGTGTGTGTGGGTAGCACATGTGAGAGCATAGGAAGCTGATCAGTCAGTAGAGTTGAAGGTAAACGGTATTTAGTCTTTCTGAGCCCTGTAGTCATGATGCTTTGATGTGAGGATGGAAATGTGTGTGTGAGAAAATGAGTGGAGGACCGTGTGTGCGTGTGTGTGTGTGTGTGTGTTTGAATGTGTATGTGTGTGTGTGAGAGAGAGAGTGACTATGTGTGTGTCACAGGACAGGACGACACCACCAATTTAACCTCCAGGTGTTCCCACTGACTCTGGGACAGACGCCAGCTTCAAACAGGACCTTCCTCCTCCTCTTCCTCCTCCTCTTCCTCCTCCTCTTCCTCCTCCTCTTCATCTTCCTCCTCTTCCTCCTTTGACGGATGAAAGGATGAACCAGGAAGACGTAGCAGACGGACAGAGGAAGAGGGGCGGGCGACAGCAGAATTGAAAGAAATAAGAGAGGAAGGAAAGAGGAAAGGAAGAAAAACACCACAGAAAGACGATGAATGACAACGATTACATTCATCACCGCTGTTTGATAATCCATTAATGGATTTGAGTCCTTTCTTAAATTCCAGCATTAAATCTGATTATTTTCTGGATTCTTTAGTTTTCTATATTAGTAGATGAATGTTCTTCAGCTTTTGGTAAACAATGATCAACATTTTACACCATTTAATGAACCAAACAACCAAACTATTAATCCTTTCAATAATCAATAGATTAAACTACCATCAAAATAGTTAACACATTTTTTTAATCTCTGATTCCAGTTTATCAAATGTGAATATTTTCATACAAATAATTTCAACAAACAGTTAAGTGAAAATCTTTGCGTTGTGAACAAAACAAGACATTTTTATAAATAAAACAACAGATCAATTACTCATAATAATAATCAAATGACTAACTGGAAATTGTTTGATTAATATTTTGATTTTTAAACCTTGAATTTACTGGAGAGAAGAAACAAAATAATATGATGATAGTTGAATACAGATGAATAATAATATGGATAACAATAAGTCTTCACTCATCTTGTGGTCATGTGACCTGCAGCTTTCTGACGTTATATAAACCCTCGTCACTGTGGACACACCTTTAATCACAAAGCCGTCCGTTTTACTACAAACAGCAGGGAGTGGCGGACTCCGTGAGGGTGTGTGTGTGTGTGTGTGTGTGTGTGTGTGTGTGTGTGTGTGTGTGTGTGTGTGTGTGTGTGTGTGTGTGTGTGTGTGTGTGTGTGTGTGTGTGGGAGGACGAGACCTCGACCTGATATTGTGATTACTGCAGGCAGCAGGTAGTTTTAAGCATCTACCTCGATCTCCCTCTTTCATGTCATGTATCTGAAACATTGAGACATACTTTCAGCTTTGTGGTGATTATTAGTAAAATGTTAGTTCACATGCAGGTTTAACAGCTGCTTCCAAAATATGAAGTTCATGATTTAATCTGATTTGTTGTCAATATATATTTTTATGCATTTTATAGATGACTCACTTACTGAATATTGAAACTGGAGCTGGATTTGTTTAGAACACACCAACAATTATTTTATTGGTGGATTAATGGATTTGAGTAATTTTTAAGAAAAATGTCCAATTCTCTGGTTGCATCTCCTCAAATCTGATTATTTTCTGGTTTATTTAGTCTTCTATAATAGTAAACTGTGATCTTTGGGTTGTGGACTGTTGGTCTGGACCAAAAAAGTTGAATCTTCAGCTTTGGGAAACAGTGATCCTTTACACCATTTTATGACTAGTCGTTCATAATCATCGTTTCAATGATTGATCAAAATAATCTTTAGTTTCAACATATCTCACTTTCCTTGCAGACCTCTGCGCTCTGATCCTGCTGAAACACCACAGGAAGAGAAATTACTCACCTCGAAACTAATTAACAGCAGCTTTACCTGTTTGAAAGTTGGTTTTCATTTTTCATTCTGTGGTTGTCGCAATGACACCTGAGTCTTATTGAGAAACGATAAAGCAGGATTCAGACAAGGTTCTGTCTGTCTGTCTGCATGTGTGTGTGTGTGTGTGTGTGTGCGTGCTCCTTTCCCTGTTAAAACCACCGTCTGTTTCCCAACAGCAACAAGCAGAGTTAATCACACTTAATCCTGCAGTGATTAGACAGGTACAGCAGCCTGAGTCACACTCAGACAGACACAATTGAAAGCAAGAGGGATTTCTGTACTACACACACACACACACACATACACACACACACACACAGAGAAGCTAGAAATGGACTAAAACGACAGAGTCTAACTTGTACATTTACACACCCTAAGTAGGTGTGTGTTGCTGTTACAGACACATGAGACAAAAACAGACACAGACAGGCAAAAACAGGCTGACATACACACACACACACACACACACACTGCGTTGTGTACAAATATGCAGGATTGTAAAACATACCAACGTTCTACAATCCACCATCTACAATGGTCTTAGTTGGATAACCCACCAGTCGACTAGATAATTCGATTTTTTGTCAGTGTGTGGAGTTCTGTTTGTGAAGTTTCATGTGAAGTTTGGTGCAAATACAGATTTTCGCATTCTGCTGTGACATTCAGATGGTAGGGGCAGAATTCGGCATCAACAACATGAAAGCCTGGATCCATCCTGCTTTGTATGAATGGCTCATGCTGCTGGTGTTATGGTGTGGAGTACCAACTGAGTACCAACTGAGTAACATGCAACACCACAGTCTATACGAGTCTACCTGAGTGTTGTTGCTGACCACGTCCATCCCTTTATGACCTCAGTGTTCCCTTCTTCTGATGCGACTTCCAGCAGGATAACACACAATGTCATGAAGCTCAGTTCACTGTTACTCAAGCGGCCTCCACAGTCACCAGATCTCAATCCACTAGAGCACCTTTGGGATGTGAGATTCACATCATGAACGTGTAGTGATGCTGTCATGTCAATATGGACCAAACTCTCTGAGGACTGTTTCCAGTACTTTGGTGATTCTATGTCATGAAGGATTAAGGCAGGGTTGGCTTCTTGTAACTTCCTGTAACTTGCTATAGCTTCCTGTATCTGTTGGTAGTTTTCTATAGTTTTTTGTAATATCCAGTAGCTTCCGACAATAGGGATCCATTCTGTATGTGATAAGACTCCCAGATGAGTCACATGACAGCAACAAACCCTGCTCTTGATCATATATGTTGAAATTCTTTTTTTTTGTCCGGACACGCAATTTGTTCCATGATCAGATCGCTGAGTTTCCATCTTTCATTCAGCCTCCGTTCCCATGGTCAGACGTTGTGTTCAGCCCCACCCTCTGCATCACCAGTAGGCCCCCCATAATGCCATTTTTCTGTAAAGTGAGAAAAACAACGCATGAATCAGTGGCTGCGATGACGGGAACGTCAGGACGTTCTGCGTAGGAGATGGGATGATCGACAGCTCGGGATTACACTTACAGGCTTCAGCAGGAGAACGAGCAGATTTAGTTGCCAGATGAACTTTCGCTAAAGCTTCGTTTGTCATCATGTACGTTACAAAACCTTTTATTCCTTCAATGAGCCTTTATTTTCCCTGTTAGTCACAGATCTGCTGATTCAATATGTTTCAAAATATCACGGGTCACAAAGGAAATGTTTGACGTTTTTTGATGCAATTAGCAATTAGGAAAAAACTTGTCTACGCCTTAGTCAGGTTCCAATCTGTTTCTAAATCTCCTGGGTTGTACTGTATGTACTGTATGTACTGTACAGACTGTATGTACTCTAAAGAGAAAACAATGTTCAATAATATTCTGGTATGCAGGAAAATATTTGACAGCTCAAATTAACAAAACTTGATCTAATCTGACAGCTTTAAAGTTTGATTTGCTGTTGAAGCTGCTTTACTTATTTAGCTATAGAGGCTATAGAAGATGTTTAGTATTTATATACTATGATATTGTGAAAAAGCAGCAGGACTAAGGCTACATTCACATTCATGTTCACATACTGCACACAGAAAAAAGCACTAACAAACAAGAAAAACAAGAGTTGACATAAAGACGAGATAAAGGTATGGTATATGACATTAGGATCAAATACAGCTGGTAGCCACGGCAACAGATGCACCCAGCTGTTTGATGCATCTGATATTAACATATCATTAGCTTATTAGCATAAAAGTATTAATCGGTTAAATAAATAATACAATTTATTTATCATTTAATTAAACATCTGAACACTGGATCACAGAAAAAAATAAACCTCAACCAAAATAATCAGATCCTGTCATCAGTGTGTGTGTGTGTGTGTGTTTACTTACCTGTGTGTATCTATAAATCACAGGGGGGCGTCTGTGTCTTAATAAACACTGGCTCATGTGATCCTTTCTGTCCTTATCAAATATGTTTGTCTTTATTATCCTGCCGATTTATTTACTCTGAGTTATTCATACTGTAAAATCCTCCCAGAATAAACAGTTAACAGTTTTATTATCTTGTACGATAACGAAACATTTTACCACAGAAAAAGATAAAATAGATGCTGCGGAGGATCTGATCAGAAGTGACGAAATCACCATATATATATATATATATATATATATATATATATATATATATATATATATATAGGGCGACACGGTGGTGCGGTGGGTAGCACTGTTGCCTCACAGCAAGAAGGTCGCAGGTTCAAGACCCGCCTTGGGCCTGGGTCTGGGGCCTTTCTGTGTGGAGTTTGCATGTTCTCCCCGTGTCTGCGTGGGTTTTCACCGGGTACTCCGGTTTCCTCCCACAATACAAAAAACATGCTCAGGTTAATTGGTAAACTCTAAATTGCCCATAGGTGTGAGTGTGAGAGTGAATGGTGTGTGAATGGTGTGTGTGCCCCACGATTGGCTGGCGACCATCTGGGGTGTATCCCCCTGCCTCTCGCCCATAAAGTGCGCTGGGATAGGCTCCAGCAGACCCCTGCGACCCCGAAAGGGAATAAGCGGGATAGACAATGGATGGATGGATATATATATATATATATATATATATATATATATATATATATATATATATATATATATATATATGACATTCATTAATTCAAGTCTGCTGCAGCTCTGTGTTTATGGATCATGCGTGTGTGTGTGTGTTTGTGTGTGTGTTATTACATGACTGTCAGATTGAGCTGTGTCACACAGGAGAATTATGTTCCTGTGTGTGTGTGTGTGTGTGTGTGTGTGTGTGTGTGTGTGTGTGTGTGTGTGTGTGTGTGTGTGTGTGTCAGCCCGTGTCCTTGGTTGCAGATGAGTTGTGTGAAACAGGGGGATTTCAGCCCAATCCTGCTCATGACTGGCAACCTGTAAATCACTCAGCACCTGTGACCCGGGTTCATGGCAACATCAGGGTTACAGATTAGATGAAAACTCACTCTCTCCATCTGTCCCTGCGCATCGCAGCCTGATTAAATACAGGAGGGAAGGGAAATGAAGGAAAGAAAGTGGGAAAACAGAGGGAGAGAAGGGAGAGGAGCAGATGAAAAGGAGGCAAACGGCTGAGAGGAGGAGACGGAGGTGGAGAAGAGACTGATGGTTAAAATATGATGGAGTGATGAGAGGAGGATGAAAAGGAAAAGGATGAAGGGAGGAAGAGGAGGAGGTAAAGAGAAGACTGATTACAGATCTAACACATGCACACACACACACACACACACACACACACACAAACTTATACTGGAATAAAAATACTTTTACTAGTATTTGAAAATGTTACTTACAGTACAGAAAGTATTATCAGCAACTACTTAAAAGTATCAAAGTAAAGATATTCGGACAGTGCTATATTATTGTAGTATATTATACTAGTTGCTTTACTTATTAAATACATGAAACTGCATTCTAATGTTTTAGTTGATCAATTTGTATTAACATATATCAAATATTAGGGTTAGGGTTAGCCTGATACCTGCTGCATCATGACTGTTTTATTCATTTGAGTAATGATGCTGCTTCAGAAAAGGCAAAGTACAAATACACATGATCAAATATTAGTGCCTGAGTACTAACATAAAATATTCAGAGTACATTTTCTTTTAAATGACATCTTTTCAATAAAACCCTACTTTTCAATAGAACACCTTGTTGTATTACTACCATTACCATGTCTGATATAACTACTCTAAGAATTTACTCAGACCTTTAGTAACCTGAAAATAAGAATATACTCAAGTAAAGTAGAGATAGTGAAACATGTACTTTAACAGAGTACTAAAGTATTTGTACTTAGTTACTGACAACATGTCTTCATGACTTCAGGCGGTCTCAGGTGTGTCTCAGGGAAACTCTGGTCCTGTTCCTGAACAGCTGACACACTGACTCACCTGCTGTCTGGTTGCTAATGACACAACGCACACACACATGCAGGCACACACACACACACACACACACTCTCAGATCAGAGGGTATTCCCTCCCACACCAGCTGACTCAGCGTCTGACAGCGGCAGACAGGAAGCAGAAATGTAAACAGCAGTGGTTGCTGGTTCAAATCCCCACGCGGCCTTGTGTTTTTCACCCTCAGACCAATCAGCTGCTTCCTGAACCTGGTCTGGGAGGATCCAAATCCTGATCCACGTTCATCACCTGAGCCTCTGTCAGCGTGTGTCAACACGTGTTGTGTAATTTTTAATATTCTGTCTGTTAATATTGCTGTTGCTGCTGCTGTTAATTCTGTTTTAATGCTGCTGTTGTTGATGCTGTTGTGCTGTTAATACTGCTGTTGCTGTTAATACTGTTGTTAATGCAGTTGTTAATACTGCTGTTGCTGCTGTTAATACTGCTGTTGCTACTGTTAATACTGCTGTTGCTTCTGCTGCTGCTGTTAATACTGCTGTTGCTGCTGCTACTGTTAATGCTGTTGTTGCTGCTGCTGCTGTTAATACTGCTGTTGCTGCTGTTAATACTGCTGTTGCTGCTGTTAATACTGCTGTTGCTGCTGCTGCTGTTAATACTGCTGTTGCTGCTGCTGTTAGTACCGCTGTTGCTGCTGCTGTTAATACTGTTGTTGCTTCTGCTGCTAATACCGCTGCTGCTGCTGCTGTTAATACTCCTGTTGCTGCTGCTGCTAATACCGCTGTTGCTGCTGCTGCTAATACCGCTGTTACTGCTGTTGCTGCTGCTGCTGCTGTTAATACCGCTGTTGCTGCTGCTGCTAATACCGCTGTTACTGCTGTTGCTGTTGCTGCTGCTGTTATTACCGCTGTTGCTGCTGCTGCTAATACCGCTGTTGCTGCTGCTGTTAATACCGCTGTTGCTGCTGCTGTTAATACTGCTGTTGCTGCTGCTGCTGTTAATACTGCTGTTGCTGCTGCTGCTGTTAATACTGCTGTTGCTGCTGCTGTTGTTAATACCGCTGTTGCTGCTGCTGCTGCTGCTGCTGTTAATACTGCTGTTGCTGCTGCTGCTGTTGATACTGCTGTTGCTGCTGCTGCTGTTAATACTGCTGTTGCTGCTGCTGCTAATACCGCTGTTGCTGCTGCTGCTAATACCGCTGTTGCTGCTGCTGTTAATACCGCTGTTGCTGCTGTTAATACAGCTGTTGCTGCTGCTGCTAATACCGCTGTTGCTGCTGGTGTTGCTGCTGCTGTTGCTGCTGCTGTTAATACTGTTGCTGCTGCTGCTGTTAATACCACTGTTGCTGCTGTTGCTGCTGCTGTTAATACCGCTGTTGCTGCTGCTGTTAGTACCGCTGTTGCTGCTGCTGTTAATACTGTTGTTGCTGCTGCTGTTGTTAATACTGCTGCTGCTGCTGCTGTTAATACTCCTGTTGCTTCTGCTGCTAATACCGCTGCTGCTGCTGCTGTTAATACTCCTGTTGCTGCTGCTGCTAATACCGCTGTTGCTGCTGCTGCTAATACCGCTGTTACTGCTGTTGCTGCTGCTGCTGCTGTTAATACCGCTGTTGCTGCTGCTGCTAATACCGCTGTTGCTGCTGCTGCTAATACCGCTGTTACTGCTGTTGCTGCTGCTGCTGCTGTTAATACCGCTGTTGCTGCTGCTGCTAATACCGCTGTTACTGCTGTTGCTGTTGCTGCTGCTGTTAATACCGCTGTTGCTGCTGCTGCTAATACCGCTGTTGCTGCTGCTGTTAATACCGCTGTTGCTGCTGCTGTTAATACTGCTGTTGCTGCTGCTGCTGTTAATACTGCTGTTGCTGCTGCTGCTGTTAATACTGCTGTTGCTGCTGCTGTTGTTAATACCGCTGTTGCTGCTGCTGCTGCTGCTGCTGTTAATACTGCTGTTGCTGCTGCTGCTGTTGATACTGCTGTTGCTGCTGCTGCTGTTAATACTGCTGTTGCTGCTGCTGCTAATACCGCTGTTGCTGCTGCTGCTAATACCGCTGTTGCTGCTGCTGTTAATACCGCTGTTGCTGCTGTTAATACAGCTGTTGCTGCTGCTGCTAATACCGCTGTTGCTGCTGGTGTTGCTGCTGCTGTTGCTGCTGCTGTTAATACTGTTGCTGCTGCTGCTGTTAATACCACTGTTGCTGCTGTTGCTGCTGCTGTTAATACCGCTGTTCCTGCTGCTGTTAATACTGCTGTTGCTGCTGCTGTTAATACTGTTGCTGCTGCTGCTGTTAATACCACTGTTGCTGCTGCTGCTGCTGCTGCTGCTGCTGCTGTTAATACCGCTGCTGCTGCTGTTAATACTGCTGTTGCTGCTGCTGTTAATACCGCTGCTGCTGCTGTTAATACCACTGTTGCTGCTGCTGTTGCTGCTGCTGCTAATACCGCTGTTGCTGCTGCTGTTAATACCGCTGTTGCTGCCGCTGTTAATACCGCTGTTGCTGTTGCTGCTGCTGCTGCTGCTGTTAATACCGCTGTTGCTGCCGCTGTTAATACCGCTGTTGCTGCTGCTGTTAATACCGCTGTTGCTGCTGCTGTTGCTGCTGCTGTTAATACCGCTGTTGCTGCTCACCCTGCAGGTGCAGCTGCTTCATTCAGCTCGGTGTTTGATTCATAAAAGAAGCGGTGGTAAAAACAGAGGAAGGATGTAGCACTTCAGCTCAGTGAAGAATTGAATCATTGTGTCGTCGTCACATCCAGCCAACATTTCTCACACTTTTCATTTCACAGTGCAAACTCCAGTTGACAATGTTGGGAAATGATCGCTGAGTTCGTTTCCACACAGACTGCTGCTGTTCTGGAGGATTCCTGACACACATTCAGCAGCTGAACAGGAGGCTCAGGAAGCTGCAGCTCCACTGATGCTGCTGATTTATCATATTTATGTTGACAACAGGCCACAGTATGAAGGCAATGTTATTTAGACAGTTACTGTGTTTGGGCGTTGTAATGATTCTGTCAAAGGCCTCAATGTCACTTTTTATAATAGTTTTAAATTCAATAAACAAATTGGCTCAGTAATAAAAGGCTCACTTTTCCAGCTGAGGCTGAGCCAAACCTCTCTGAGTCAGAGCCAGTTTTCCATGTTTTTTCTGTTCAGACTGAACTAATGAAACAGCCTCTACAGTGTTAGAGCTGCAACGACTATTCTCATTAATCTGTTGATTTTTGAACAAGAAAAGATCAGGTAACTATTATAGAAGACTGAAGAAACCAGACAATAATCAGAGAATAGAAGCTGCAACCACAGAATTCTCTAAAATAGATGGTGAGTAATATAATAGTTGGAAACTTATTGATTAATCCACTAATTGTTACAACTCTAATAACTAAATTCAACCCAGTACCTTCAAAATAAAAGCATTAACAGGGACCAAATTAACTGAAATAACGATACTTGGTTAATGCTTTAAACAAAACAAAAGTCCAACAGTGAAGAGATTAGTTTCCTATTAATAACCTGAACGTTTAAAGCTTTGGAAACATGACTTAAGAAAATAATTGAGACTTTTATTGCATAACAGCATCTCTAGCAGACGTGATATAACTCGGCCGTCATTCATCACTCCGTTCAGGTTTTCTTGAGAAACACTTTGATAATCAGCTGTGGAGCCGCTGATAAACAGCTCGGCGGTTTGGGAGCTGGAATCCGTCAGGAATTATTCCTCCCTGACTCACGCACAAACACCACAACAGTTACCAAACACCATTTATTTATTTTTGCCTCCATTCTTCAGGCGTGAGTCACACGTGTCCCAATCTGAGCCCAGGTGAGTCGGTCTAATCCCCCGCTGCTTCTGCCCACACCCTGATCCGCCTGAGACCAGGCCGCCGCCCTTTAACCCCCGCGCTGAGTCACCTCGCCCTGCGGCCGCCGTGCCGCCCGCCGCCGGCTCAGCGGCCTCGGCCGCGGGACGGCTAATCCCGCCGCTAGCTTAGGCCGCGCTGGGATAACAATAGAGCTGCAGATCAGCCGGTGATGAAACTGTGGTTTGGCAGCTTTTAGGGTTTTCGTGCTGCATTATCGCTGCTGTGTGTTTGATCTGTGGGGATTGATGGTGAATAGCTTCGTGTTGCTGGTGTGCAGACTGACACGTGTGCGTCATGCACCGACGGAACGTAAATATTCGCGGATTGTTCTCGGTGGTGCGATTTCGCTTTAAATGACTGATGATTTGCTCAGATACAAGTAAAGTGTCTGAGTAACAGCGAAACTGATTCAGACGGTATTTAAAGAACCGTGTGGTGACACATTTTTAAGATATACGTGTTTTTGACAGTGTTTTATAATATCTGTTTGCATAGATTCCTCCTTAACAAACTAATCAGCTTCTAATCATCTGAACAGTACATCATAATAATAGTCTAATAAATGGACATATTTTGTTTTGTACAATTAAGCCACTTCACTGATATAGATCACTATTATTTAATGGATGTATGTATGTTGAATGTGTGTATATATGTGAAGTAAATAAGAATAAATTGACAAAAACAAAAAAGACTGCAGTAAACAAAAGTATTATCAAATAAATATATACAGAGTGAAAACTCAGTGTTTCCAGAAAGTTTTGATCTTACCTCAAATTCGATGTGATGAACCTGATAAAATGAGGTGTAATGGTTTTGAATAGGTTTCTCCCAAAATTATGAATTGTTCCCCAAAATACACAAATCCCCAGTCATTAAACTATGTATATTTTATTATTAGAATATGCTGAATGCAGGAATAATTACAGTTCGAGTACAAGTAATTCTGCTTCACATATTTAAGTATTTTACTCTCATATATTAGTAGTATTGAATTTAAATTCAGAATGAGTCCTTCAAAATTCCCACAAACACATGATATAAATAAATCAAACAAAAAATAATGGATGCATGAAAGAACAGTAAAACACACACACACACACACACACACACACACACACACACACACACACAGGTTCTGTGGTAATGACCAAGCAGTTGGTTTGCAACTATCCACGCATCAGACAGAGCTTTGACTCTGTGTGTGTGTGTGTGTGTGTGTGTGTGGCCAGTTTTGGTTGAGTATTAGATCTTTCAAGTTAAGCTATTTAAAGGATAATGTTTTTTTTTTAATTATTATTATTTAGGCTAAAAATGTTGTCAATGAGAGTTGCTGCAACTGCCAAAGAACAAACGTGTATCTGTGTGTGTGGCAGAACGTCTGAATATTCCCTACTTCTTGCTTTGAAGTTTCAGCTAAATTATCCCACTTCTCTACTGCAGCAACACACACGCACACACACAGATGTCGTGAGTATATATTCTTCAGACTGATCAAAGGATGTGTACGGTACACACACAGATATAGAGCAGAGACACAAACGTGTGTGTGTGTGTGTGCGTGTGTGTGTATAAATAACATGAGAGGAGGAGAGGTTCAGTGTTTCTGTTGTGGTTTGATGTTTTGTCGCTGCAGGATCCTGCAGACTCACAAACATCCCGACAGTTAATCACCGTCTGACGACTGACATGCAGGGGGGGGGCGGAGCCTCTGCAGCTCCGGCCACGTCGACCTCGCGGCGTCCTGGACCGTCTGTGACCAGCAGGTGAATGACAAGTGCAATCAGCGCTAAGTGAACTGTCTATGCGTCTAAGCTATCAGAACGTGAATAATGATTATGTTTGCACACACAGACTCAAATATACATGTTTATGTCTTATTCTGGAGAAGTGCTTTTCACTCTACATCACTGTGAATACACCTCAGTGTCTCCAAGGAAACATCATCTCATTCTCTAGAGAGAACGTCAGGTCAGTATCCAGAGGAAACATATTAAGCACCTGCCAACATTTCCAGTTTTCGTTCTTCATCACTACAAAATTTTACAGAAAAGACCCTATTTCTCCAAACGTATTCACTCACCTGCCTTGCCTCACATATAAAATAGCCTATGTTAAGGGTGTTGTATCGGGTTCAGGTCAGGCAAGTTCATCCACCCCAGACTCCTTCATCCAAAAAAAAAAATGTAGTGTTTTTGTTTCATCTCAAGCATCAACTTGCTCTTGAACACATGGACTCCAACTCATCCAAAACTTTTCAACACAGACTGTTCCACTTTCAGGGTCCGGTAAGCATGTCCCATCATTGTTGATTCAGCTTCTGCCTCCGAATTAATAGCAAATTAACTTTAACGCTCTGCTGGTAATGTTTAAATCTCTTCAGCCTACACACCTTTGTCTTCCTCAAAAAGATTATCACCTCTCTGTTCTTAAGCAGGTTTATCCACACAAATACCAGCAGCCTTAGCTCAGAGTCTCATTGTGATGTAAACAGTATAAATACATAAGTTAGCAACCAGTAACCTGTAGTTTCTGGGAGGAGGATTTGTTTTAGGAGGTTCTGGTTTGCACATTTTATCTTAGGTCGTGTGCATCATACTGGTCTCAGTCTCTCACTAACACTCAGACATGGCCTCGGTTTCGTCTTAGTCTCACCTTGCCTTGGCCTTAGTCTAACTCTCACCCTACCATGGCCTTAGTCTAACTCTCACCCTTCATTGGTCTAAGTCTAACTCTCACCCTACCATGGTCTAAGTCTAACTCTCACCCTACCATGGTCTAAGTCTAACTCTCACCCTTCATTGGTCTAAGTCTAACTCTCACCCTTTATTGGCCTTAGTCTAACTCTCACCCTTTATTGGTCTAAGTCTAACTCTCACCCTACCATGGTCTAAGTCTAACTCTCACCCTTTATTGGTCTAAGTCTAACTCTCACCCTACCATGGTCTAAGTCTAACTCTCACCCTTTATTGGTCGAAGTCTAACTCTCACACTTCAGTGGTCTAAGTCTAACTCTCACCCTACCATGGTCTAAGTCTAACTCTCACCCTTTATTGGTCGAAGTCTAACTCTCACACTTCAGTGGTCTAAGTCTAACTCTCACCCTACCTTGGTCTAAGTCTAACTCTCACCCACCCACTTGGTCTGGGTTTAGCTGGTCTTGACCACCATCCTATTTGAAAATGGTACAGAACGTCCATATCTCAAAACCTGATCCTCGTTGATTTCATTCATTCAAAGGCAATTCTGTATTTTATTATGGTGTATTGTTGTTGGTCTAAAAGTTCCATTATGTCAGAGTCCAGGGCTTTTTGTGCTTCTTAATAATTCTCCTCTGGAATCAGAACCACCTGGTAGAGGTTGAGGAGGAGGGTCTGCTGGTCTGGTCTGGATGTGGGTATGAATGAGCCCGATGGAGGAGAGAGTGACCGTGGGATACAATAACCTCTTTGTTTATGTAGGTAAACAGGAAACGCACACGCATGCACACACACACACACACACATGCAGACACACAATGTGAAAAGGATTCTTCCCTTTGATTGTCAAGGCTGTGAGAAAAACTGGCCTTCAAGCTGCAGTGTGTGTGTCTGTGTGTGTGTGTGTGTGTGTGTGCGCGCTGGTATTGTTGCCATGAGGCACCTGCTGCTGTTTTTTTTTTTTTGACACACAAACAGAAACATGAGGACGTCACAGTTTGTGCAGCAGCTGGTTAATTCAAGCTTCCGTCCAGCGGTTTTCTCTTGTTGCAGCGATGGGTCAGGAGGAAACATGGAGGAACCACTAGATATTAGATAAAGAACCTCTTTGAGACTCTGCAGCAGGTAATAAATACAAAACGGATGGAACAGGATAGATAAATAAATCGCCATGAATCATCTCACAATTTTGTTCCATATCATACTGCAGCACTGATATTTTAAATCATTCTCACTGTGTCAGATCATGAAAATGAAGTCCTAAGCTTTGTATTATAAACATGGAAGATGTCGTCAATAAGCAGAACCAACCATGTTGCAACTCAAGATTATTCTGATAGTACATTATTTTTATCAATCATTGAAACGATTTATCAAAGTCATAAAATGGTGTAAAGGATCACAGTTTCCCAAAGCTGAAGATTCAACTTTTTTGTCCAGACCAAAAGTCCACAACCCAAATATCATCGGTTTATTAATATAGCAGACTTAGGAAACCAGAAAATAATTAAATCACAAATCACATATGCCTCAATGGGCTTTACAGTTTGTAGAAAAACAATGCAACATCACACGCCCTTTGACCCTCACCATCATACAAGGAAAAACCTACCAAAAAACCTTTAATGGGGAAAAAAGAAGAAGAGACCTCAGGAATCCTCCATCATCTATTGCAAGGGAAGATCCCTGCAATAGATGGTGTGTGCACAGGATGGAAAAATACATTTAAATGGGAAAAGTTGAATATGACATTAAATAGAATAAGAGAAATACATTGAATTGTGAAGTAAGTAGAAGAAGACACTATGAGATTTACTATGAGGTAGGATGGAGCCTGACTGTGCAGGAACTTCCGGGCCTCTACTCAGCTCTAAAACGACTGTGTTCACTGAATTTAACTAAAAATAAACAGGACAGAGACATTCATCAGCACAGAAACACACCTGTACCAAACCTGTTTGATGTACCTGTTCCCATCCATCCATCCATCCATTGTCTTCCGCTTTATCCGGGGCCGGGTCGCGGGGGCAGCAGTCTAAGCAGGGACTCCCAGACTTCCCTCACCCCGGACACGTCCTCCAGCTCCTCCGGTGGGACCCCAAGGCGTTCCCAGGCCAGCCGAGAGACATAGTCCCTCCAGCGTGTCCTGGGTCTTCCCCGGGGCCTCCTCCCGGTGGGACATGCCCAGAACACCTCCCTAGGGAGGCGTCCAGGAGGCATCCTGAGCAGATGCCCGAGCCACCTCAGCTGGTTCCTCTCAATGTGTAGGAGCAGCGGCTCTACTCCGAGCTCCTCCCGTGTGACCGAGCTCCTCACCCTATCCCTAAGGGTGCGCCCGGCCACTCTGCGGAGGAAGCCCATTTCAGCCACTTGTATACGCGATCTTGTCCTTTCGGTCATTACCCAAAGCTCATGACCATAGGTGAGGGTAGGAACGTAGATTGACCGGTAAATCGAGAGCTTCGCCTTCCGGCTCAGCTCCTTCTTCACCACAACGGACCGATACAGCGACCGCATCACTGCAGACGCTGCACCGATCCGCCTGTCAATCTCACGCTCCATCCTTCCCTCACTCGTGAACAAGACCCCGAGATACTTGAACTCCTCCACTTGGGGCAGAGACTCACCACCCACCCGGAGAGAGCAAACCACCTTTTTCCGGTCGAGAACCATGGCCTCGGATTTGGAGGAGCTGATTCTCATCCCAGCCGCTTCACACTCGGCTGCAAACCGCCCCAGTGCCTGCTGCAGGCCCTGGCTCGAAGAAGCCATCAGGACAACATCATCTGCAAACAGCAGAGATGAAATCCTGTGGTTCCCAAACCAGGCCCCCTCCGGCCCCTGGCTGCGCCTAGAAATTCTGTCCATAAATATAATGAACAGAACCGGTGACAAAGGGCAGCCCTGGCGGAGTCCAACATGCACTGGGAACAGGTCTGACTTACTGCCGGCAATGCGAACACAGCTCCTGCTCCGGTCATACAGGGACCGGACAGCCCTTAGCAAAGAGCCCCGGACCCCATACTCCCAGAGCACCCCCCAAAGGACACCACGAGGTACACGGTCGAATGCCTTCTCCAGATCCACAAAACACATGTGGACTGGTTGGGCATACTCCCATGAGCCCTCGAGGACCCGATGGAGAGTATAGAGCTGGTCCAGTGTTCCACGACCGGGACGAAAACCACACTGCTCCTCCTGAATCCGAGGTTCGACTATCGGTCGGATTCTCCTCTCCAGCACCCTGGAATAGACCTTACCGGGAAGGCTGAGGAGTGTGATTCCCCTGTGATTGGAACACACCCTCCGGTCCCCCTTCTTATACAGAGGGACCACCACCCCGGTCTGCCACTCCACAGGTACTGTCCCCGACCGCCACGCGATGTTGCAGAGACGTGTCAGCCAAGACAGTCCCACAACATCCAGAGACTTGAGGTACTCAGGACGGATCTCATCCACCCCCGGAGCCTTGCCACCGAGGAGCTTGCCAACCACCTCAGTGACTTCAGCCAGGGTGATGGACGAGTCCGCCCCTGGGTCCCCAGTCTCTGCTTCCTCCTCGGAGGACGTGACAGTGGGATTGAGGAGATCCTCAAAGTACTCCTTCCACCGCCCGACAACATCCCCAGTCGAGGTCAGCAGCTCTCCACCCGCACTGTAAACAGTGTTGGTGAAGCACTGCTTTCCCCTCCTGAGGCGCCGGACGGTTTGCCAGAATCTCCTTGAGGCCGTCCGATAGTCCTCCTCCATGGCCTCCCCGAACTCCTCCCAAACCCGAGTTTTTGCCTCTGCGACCGCCCGAGCCGCGGCACGCTTGGCCCGCCGGTACTCATCAGCTGCCTCAGGAGTCCCACGAGCCAACAAGACTCGATAGGACTCCTTCTTCAGCTTGACGGCATCCCTTACTTCCGGTGTCCACCACCGGGTTCGGGGATTGCCGCCGCGACAAGCACCACGGACCTTACGACCACAGCTACGAGCAGCCGCATCAACAATAGAGGTGGAGAACATGGCCCACTCGGAGTCCATGTCTCCAACCTCCCCCGGGATCAGGGAGAAACTCTCCCGGAGGTGGGAGTTGAAGACCCCCCTGACAGAGGGCTCCGCCAGACGTTCCCAGCAGACCCTCACAATACGCTTGGGCCTGCCAGGTCCGTCCGGCTTCCTCCTCCGCCAGCAGATCCAACTCACCACCAGGTGGTGATCAGTTGACAGCTCAGCCCCTCTCTTCACCCGAGTGACCTGACCTGTTCCCTAACGGGAAAATAAGACACACGATGAGTTTCATGTTTGATGACAATGCAACACGTGGAGACACTGACTGCACGGATACATCTGAATGTACGTGTGTGTGTGTGAGTGTGTGTGAGTGTGTGTGAGTGGGCTCTGAGAATAGCTGGAAAAGGAAGTCTAAATCCAGCCCAGACCAGGAAGAAAAGTGTGTGAGAGGAACAAACAAATCAGGAAATCCCCCCTTCCCCCCCGACACTTCACACACACACACATACACACACACACACACACACACACACACACACACACACACACACACACACACACTTTTTACTTAATCTGCTCATTGGATGCCCTGAGTTTTACAGATGTTTTTGTGCAGCATTTTGACTCAAAAAAACATGAACATTGAGTACAATGTACATTGATTAATATTATTGTTATATATAATGGTTAATATTAATTTCAGCTCAGGACGCATTCAGCTGACAGGTTTAAAGCTGCTGTTGATTTCTGTTTGAGTTCACATATTTCAAAAATATAATCTGAACAAAGTTGCAAACCAGGGTTTGAACTTCATTTTTGCTCCTCCGCTGTAACTTATAACTTAAAACTTTCTTCTACTTTTCCTCTGCTCTGTTGTTTTCCTCAGACATGAAGAAAACTTAAATTATCTTCATCAGCCAATCACAGCAGAGTATTCACTCAGCTGTAAACCCTAACGCACTCTTCACTCTCATATGAAGACTTCTCACTCTATGAACTCATTCTTTTCACCGTGAGGAGCTTGTTCCACTTTAACTGGTTCTGTCAGCTGACTTTATTGTTTCTATGGAAACAAAGGATGCAATTATGAATCCATAAAAGATTTAAAACGACATAAAACGTGTAAAACCATTGGTATTGTCTTTTTCTTAAGTACACACACACACACACACACAAATGCAGACTTCCTCAGGGAAAAAACGAATCCTACTTCCTCCTCTATACGTGTGTGTGTGTGTGTGTGTGTGATGCAGGTTCTCAGGCCGGCGGTACTTCCTCCTCCTCCTCCTCCTCCTCTTCTTCTTTTGTCGTTTGTTCCTCCTCCAGCTGGATTCAGACAGGAAACAGATGCTCTCCCCCCTCTCTCTCTCTCTCTCTCTCTCCCTCTCTCCCTCTTCCCTCTTTCTCCCTTTTCTCTTCCTCCTCTACTATTTTTCTCCCCCCTCCTTTCTCCCTCCCTCTCTCTCTCTCTCTCTCAGCTGTTGTTTATGTTTACCCCATTTTTTCTCTTTCTGTCCATCATCACATCCCTCAGCTTTTTTCTTTTCTATAAAAGTCACTTTTTCTTCTTCTCTTCTCTCTCCGTTTCCCCTCATCTCTTCTCTTTTTCTCTTCCACCGGCCCACTCTGTTTCTGTCTCTTCTTTCTTTCTCTTTCTTGTTCTATTTTTTCTCTCTTTAAATTTTTTCATTATTTTTTTTACTCCCTACTACTCTTCCTTACCATGCACTTTATTTTGTCCTAAATCATGTCTCAGTCCACTTTACTTTCCACAATAACAATGACATATCAGAACAACTTCAACAGATTTTATTCCACATGCTTTTCAGCCTGTTGCTGCACAAACTGTCAATGAGTCAGTCACTTATTATTTTTTATTTTATGTCTTTTACAGACGAAAAAATGAAAATGACTTTTAAACTACTGAAGTGCTTTAAACGTTTAATGTATGATGCAATAAATAAAATGAAAATAAATAGTTGAATGAGCAAATCGTTTTTTAATGGTTAATATATAAGAGATAAAATGTCTTCTCAAAGACATGTGGATAATGATTGTTTTTTTATTATAAAGTACATTATACTATTAAATAGTGAACATATTACTCTTCATGGGTATGTGTACCTATTGGCTGCACTTTCACGTTCTATTAATAAATAATAAAATATGATAAATGAGGTTGATGCACAAAGCAGTTTAATAATTTTAGCAGATAAAGGCTTAAAAAAGGTTAAAAACAGGTTTCACATGCAACCCTAAAAACCTGGAAAACCTGGAAAATGAATTTTTCAGTCCTGAAAAACAAATGGAAAATAAAAAAAGGGTCAAATATACTGGATATTATTAAGTTGTCCCAGAAGATGATGGCAGTAATAGGGTAGTACCCTAATAATACCCTATTGCTTGTTAATTTGAACCATAGATATTTTTTATTTTCAGTGTTGTTAAATTAATGTGTTTTAACCTGGATAAAATTGTCATTAACGCTATCAATCTGTCAATTTAATGTTATTCAAGAGTCTTTATTGTCATTAACCTGGATGACGAAATATTTGATGGAAAGAAAAATAAATAACATAGAACAGAAGTGCATGTTACTAAATAAAAATACTGCATTTTTAAGGCACACATTAAAGGGGAATGCAAAATGTATGAACACAGCAAAATTACCTGGGAAAAGTCCTGGAAATTTAATTTCAGGTTAGATACTCTTACAGATAAATCTGCGTGTGTGTGTGTGTGTGTGTGTGTGTGTGTGTGTGTGTGTGTGGGTGCGTGGGTGTCAGACAGTGTTTTGGTGGCTGTGTGTCACCACCTAGTGCTCACACTGATCCACTGTCAGCAGCGCCTCGAATGTCTCAGTATGTGTGTGTGTGTGTGTGTGTGTGTGTGTGTGTGTGTGTTTAGTGTTTTTAGTGTCTGCGTGTTGCAGCAGGATCAGAACAACTTTAATCACTGTAATAACATGAATTATTGACAGTCAGAAACTTCCACAACTTCCCTGGAAGTGCAGCAGGAACAATATCAGGAGTAATTACACCTCCGCTTCGCCTCCGCTGCAGAACACTTATTTCATTACATGTGATGAAAGATAAATGTGTTCAAGCCACGGAGCAAAGATTTTGATGGATAAAGCGGAGAAACAAAGGTGGAAGAATAAATTGATGCTTTGATTACATTGACTCATGTGACAATCACTGAGAATTTAGTGAAAACAGCTTCACTCCATGATAATGAGCCGCCAGCGGCTATACTACAGAACAGAACAAATTCATTTAATAGTTTTATTTTTGCTGTTTCTATTGCTGCTGAATTGTACGACTTTACCGCTATCACCCTAATAAATTGGATAAAATAGGAAAATGTTCAATTCTCAGGTTCCAGCTCTAATTGATTAATTGTTTCAATAATCAATAGATGAATCTACGATCAGAATAGTAATTATTTGCAGCTTTAATACATTTGTTATGAGGAAGTGAACATATTACTCATTGTGTGTAAAATTATTCTAATATATAAACATTTCATAACCAAACATGACCGTAATATAAAATAAGTTATTGGTGAAAACAATCAACAGATGCACTGAAAATCACCATTATTTGCAGGCAACTCTTCAGCGCTGCTGACTCTCGTGTGCAGAGAAAGTTGATGCCTGTGTTTTTACAGATAAACTGCCTCAGCCTCAACAAACAGCAGCTTTGACCTGGTGTTTAGTTTCGTCTGCTGTTTCGGGACTTTACAGCAGATAGAATCAAACTAATGAAACTGCAGCAATAAACATTAAACTGTGTAAGTGCGTAACAGAGAGAGAGTGAAACACAAGCTCCTCTCGTCTCTCTGATGAAAAGAACATTTTTACTGTTGTTCAGGGCCTCAACTCTGAGGCAGAAACTCAAACTAGGCGAAGCAACACAACATCCCCTGTCCTCAGACCCTCACGTCCTACAAGGAAAAACTCTCTATAAAACCCCTTGACTGGGGATAAAAATATCAATGACCCTGAATACATCTGCAGTCGTAGCGCCACCTGCTGGAAACAGGAAGTAGCTTTCAAAGTCATGGACTCCTTTAGCTTTGATGGAGGTGAATGAAATGTTGGACAAGCATGAATCAGGAAGGAGGACAAACACAGTCTGTTGGACACATAACTTGAGTCTGACAGAATGTCAGCCATTTCTATCCTGTGTGTGTGTGTGTGTGTGTGTGTGTGTGTGTGTGTGTGTGTGTGTGTGTGTGTGTGCGTGTTTATAATCCTTCCAGTAAAACCAGTCCACAATGTAACTAGTCCACTTGACTACATCTCAATGAATCAGAGTTTCCAAGCATTCCACTGCTCTATCTGTCTCACACACACACACACACACACACACACACACACACACACAGTCGCGTGCCCTGGGTCCAGTGGCAGCAGTGGCAGCTTGAAGCTCTGGCTGCAGTGAATTATGATCAGACCTCTTTTCCTTCTCGTTCGTCTCAGTTTCTCTTTCACATTCTTCTCGTCCTGTTGTTCCATCTTATTATTGTTCTTCCTTCACAACAAGTCAAGTTGAACCAGATGAGAAGATGCAGAAAACTTGCTCTCTGTTGTTGATGATGAGACATAAATAAGCTCAACAAGAAACAAAAACACAGTTTCACTTCAACATCAGATTTTAATATTTCGTTTCAAAGTCAAAAGTAAAAGCTTGGAATAAGGAACATTTATATATTATTTTATAGAATCTGATAATCTAAGATAATTCTGCTCAGTACTGGACTAATTGCAGCCCCCGGGTGTCGGGGTTACCTGCTGGTCGTCACAGGGGCTGATCACAGATCAGGACTCATACATCAGGTCTTTATTAGAGCAGGAAGTCATTAGGTCTCAGTGAACCAGCCTTGACCTCGGCCCTGAGGTCAGCGAGGGGGGCTGGTCTTATAGCAGGCGTCGGCCAATCACAGATGACCTGCAGACACCGAGGATTTCAATGTGTGCGTGTTCTTGTTCTGCTGTTTCATTCTGGCAGATGACCAACTGAAAAAAATTGAATTATCCGATCACCAGCATTAAACCAAACAAAGGAGAATTGAATCATCACTTCCCATTGGTCAGCTCATTGTGAGGAACAAAAGGTCAAATGCTTCATTTCAGTAAATCCAAAGTCCAAGAGGAAGAGAAAAGCATATTTATGTAATGAATAAGTTAATTAGAGAGAGGGCACCAATATCAGGTCAACATTAGGGAGTCAAATATTTTTAATAATTTTACATCCAAGTAAGAACATTTATGCCTATTTGTACTGATCATACAGGGCAGGGCTGCATAATCCTGCTCCTGGATTCTGATTCCAATCGACAACTTACTATTAAGTAGCTGAAGCTTATCAAGGGCTTGTCACCAATTGGAAAACAGGTCATACTATACTCTGCTATGTCGCTTGAAAAGGGTCATACTATCCTAATGCTCAATAAAGGTCATACTATACTATGTCACTCAAAAAGGTCATACTATACTATGTCACCCAAAAACGGTCATAATATAGTATGTCTCTCAAAAAAGGGCATACTACACAATGTCACCCAAAAAAGGTCATACTATAGTATGTCGCTCAAAAAAGGTCATACTATAGTATGTCGCTCAAAAAAGGTCATACTATACTATGTCGCCAAAATAGGTCATACTATACAATGTCGTTCAAAAAAGGTCATACTATACTATTTCGCCCAAAAAAGGTCATACTATACTATGTCGCTCAAAATAGGTCATACTATACTATGTCGCTCAAAAAAGGTCATTGTATAGTATGTTGCTCAAAAAAGGTCATACTATAGTATGTCGCTCAAAAAAGGTCATACTATACTATTTCGCCCAAAAAAGGTCATACTATAGTATGTCGCTCAAAAAAGGTCATACTATAGTATGTCGCCCAAAAACGGTCATACTATAGTATGTTGCTCAAAAAAGGTCATACTATACTATGTCGCCAAAATAGGTCATACTATACTATGTCGCTCGAAAAAGGTCATTGTATAGTATGTTGCTCAAAAAAGGTCATACTATAGTATGTCGCTCAAAAAAGGTCATACTATAGTATGTCGCTCGAAAAAGGTCATACTATAGTATGTCGCTCGAAAAAGGTCATACTATAGTATGTCGCCGAAATAGGTCATACTATACTATGTCGCTCAAAAAAGGGTCATTGTATAGTATGTTGCTCAAAAAAGGTCATACTATAGTATTTCGCCCATAAAAGGTCATACTATAGTATGTCGCTCAAAAAAGGTCATACTATACTATTTCGCCCAAAAAAGGTCATACTATAGTATGTCGCTCAAAAAAGGTCATACTATACTATGTCGCCAAAATAGGTCATACTATACTATGTCGCTCGAAAAAGGTCATTGTATAGTATGTTGCTCAAAAAAGGTCATACTATAGTATGTCGCTCGAAAAAGGTCATACTATAGTATGTCGCTCGAAAAAGGTCATACTATAGTATGTCGCTCAAAAAAGGTCATTGTATAGTATGTCGCTCAAAAAAGGTCATACTATAGTATGTCGCTCGAAAAAGGTCATACTATAGTATGTCGCTCAAAAAAGTTCATACTATAGTATGTAGCCCAACAAAGCTCATACTATACTATGTCGCCAAAATAGGTCATACTATACTATGTCGCCAAAATAGGTCATACTATAGTATGTCGCTCGAAAAAGGTCATACTATAGTATGTCGCTCGAAAAAGGTCATACTATAGTATGTCGCTCAAAAAAGGTCATTGTATAGTATGTCGCTCAAAAAAGGTCATACTATAGTATGTCGCTCGAAAAAGGTCATACTATAGTATGTCGCTCAAAAAAGTTCATACTATAGTATGTAGCCCAACAAAGCTCATACTATACTATGTCGCCAAAATAGGTCATACTATACTATGTCGCCAAAATAGGTCATACTATAGTATGTCGCTGAAGAAAAGGTCATACTTTGCTACGTGACTCAAAAAAGGTCATACTATAGTATTTCGTTCAAAAGAGGTCATACTGTACTATGTCCCCCAAAAAAGGTCATACTGTACTATTTTCTCCAAATTAGGTCATACTATACTATGTTGGTCAAAAAAGGTCATACTATACTATGACGCCCAAAAAAGGTCATATTATAGTATGTCGCTCAAAAAAGGCAAGGAGCTAGATTTGGTAGCCCTGATACAGAGTGTTCATGTTTGATTAAAAAAATCTGAAGGGAGATGATGTTAGCTTAGTTTAATATAGCCACCTTATAGAAGGTCAAACCGTAAAAAATAAAATTCCAAAAAGTAAACAAAAAACAAAAGAAAAATGGGCAGCAAATTTTAAAGAGGAAGAGAAGGAGAAGAAACGCTCACACAAGATTTTTGGATACTTTGCTAAGGATTCATCACATTAAATGTTTTATCGTTATTACAGTCATGTGAATTCATGGTAATGTGACTTCTTATGCAGTCTCATCCACTGGATTCTTCTTCCACATTTACCCCACTACATGTGTGCATAATTTATAATTCATTTGACTGTACCATTTAAAAAAAAATGTAAAGCTGGAAACATCACCAGTCCAGATAGTGCTTTTCACACACACTGAAGGCGGTGGGACAAACAGACCCACCTGCAAATCATGGAACTACACATCCATAAAATTCATTCAATGTGGGGGACCCGGGAATCGAACTGCCAGACCTCCAACTGGTGGTCATCTGCTCTACCACCGAGCTACAGCCTATATATATATTATACTGTAATTTAAATGTGTTTTTGTTTCATTTCCAGCAGATTTATTGGCATAGACAAATACAATTTTGTTTTATCATAAAAACATCTATAACAAACATATTGAGCAGAAATCTTTGCTCCCCTGCAGCATCAAATGTGTTGCATATTTTCATGCACTTTTTGTTCAATCAACATTTTTTTGCAGAAACTGTCCCTGACTCTGAACTCTGACCTTTGACCTCCGGGGTCTCAACAGTTTCTATCTGTTCAAAAGTGTCTTGTGTTTATATTTAGATGATTTGATCTAATCTGTTGATGCTTCATCAGAGTCTCTTTTGTCACTTTCGGACGAAGTGATGATTCACCACTGGGAGAGCTAAGCGTCCGTTTGATTGACAGGAGACATAATGTGGCGCCGGGTGTCCCTGTAGCCTCCGTCTCGCCTCTTCACCTCCCAGCTCAACTTCCTCTGGCCGGATCCTCTTTCTGGGGGTCAGAGGTCGTTCATCAGGATGCCCCTCTGCCGCTGATAGCACACACACACACACACATACACACACGCACAGCGTGTGCGGACTCTGCCAGCGCTCTGACAGCCACCATCAGTCTTTACACACACACACACACACACACACACTCTCCCTCGAGGTCTTGGTGTCCTCACTTTGCCCTAACACACCATCACAGTGACCGGTCACATCGATGATCACTGAAAACCTTGTGACGCCTCAGGCCACATGAAATTCAGTTTCTAATGGATGGATTCACTGTTTTTATGCAGATTTTTAACATCTACATCTGATCCATATTTCTTAAGTGTTGTGGCCTCACTGAAACGTGAATGTTGGAGCGTTTATTTGACTGACAAAAACTTGAAAAACACAGAGGAAAGATTCTTGAAGCACAATGATACAGAAAAAAGCGGCAGTATTCATGTGCTTCGTTCTTCCTCTGTGTGTATGTGTGTGTGTGTGTGTGTGTGTGTGTGTGTGTGTTCTCTGTGCTCTGTTTAGTTGATGAATTCTCTCTAAAATAATTGGTGCTGTCTCTGTGATGTCTCTGTCGTCTGTGTTTAAATGTTTTAATCTGTGTTCCTCCATCCGTCACCAGCCAACACTTTGACCAACCTAATCAGGAGCAGGAAGGGGCAAATTCATTGATCATGTTATTGATATTATCTGAGCCGATTGATAGTACACTCACCAATACCAATCTACTACTGTATGGCAGCAGCTGTTGATACTAAAACACTGGTGAAAGTTTTATTTCTGCACAGAAGCAGCTGTGAGTTGAACAGGCTTGTTTTGCAGCGTCATATTTACATGAAAACTACATGAAATATTGAAAAAATCGAATGATTCCAGTTACATTGATCAAATGTTTATATGTCCTGTGGCCTGAGGCCTTTAAACTAACCTTCCGTTATTTTGCAGCTGAAGCTGCTTCCCGCTCTGAGCTACGTGAGGAATCCCCCCGTGGTTTCTGTCCTTTTTTATGGTTTTAATAGTGAGTCAGAAATTATTTCTCTGAAAACATCTGTGGTTTGGATTTAGATGGTAAAAGCCACAGACGATAGTTTTCCTGTCATGTTCTGTTTATCAGCGTCACTAAAACATAATAATTAATAATAACAAACAAGTGGAATCATTCTGACAACTTTACACACACACACACACACACGCGTGCACGCACAAACACATACAAACACACACACACACACACTAAGTTCTCATAGGAAAAACAGTATTAATGACTAATTTTTTTGCTGGAACCTTGCTGGAAATATCTCAAAATTATTGGTCTATAAACTCGACTTTATGGGAATTGTTTGCTTCACAGTTTTTTTTATCATCATCAAGCATTCGTCATGTTTCTTAAAGTCTTAAAATCTGTCTGTGGCGCTGTATGGTCACCATGGTTATTGTTGCTTAGACTCAAAATAGTTTACAAAATGCTTCATTGTTGTTTACACACAAGTCAACAAGAACAGTTCTATTTTTACTCTTAAGCTTTTACACCGTCTGAACAGATCCTGTGTTTAAAGCTCAAAACAGCAGCTCACATCTATATCTGTTATTGAGAAACAGCTGATTGAAGCTCTGCATATCGACCAATCACAGCTGATTCCATCCAGTCACATGTCCTTATAGAATAAAAACAGAGTGATCATGTAATAGAAGGTAGAAAAGTAAAACTATGAGATACAAAGTCAAGCAACCTAATCTTGTTTTTCTTAAAACGAAAATAAACTGTAGGTGTTTACGTTCAGTGTCTGAGAGTTAATCCTCGAAAAGAAATCTGCACTTATTTGATAAACACACAAACATAAATCAGACAGTTCAGGCCTCTGTTGACTAATCCTGACTGACGTCCCACATCCGGCTCTTTAACTGCGGCCTGTAACTGTCCTCTCTTCTTCTTCTCCTCCTTCTTCTTCTTCTGTGGTTGCCCCGCGCTCCGTCTGGGTGTGTGATGACAGTTTGATGAGCCATTAGTCCACATAATTTATCTGTGTGTTCCCGTGGCTGCCGACTCTCTGTCTGCCCCACTGCTACCTTTCTCCTGACTGTTGTGGGACTCACGCCACTCTGACGTATGAAACACGTCCAGTTAGTTAGGAAACAGTCACATGACGAGTCGAAAAGTGCACAGATTATATAAAGAGTGACGTGACGATTCACGTCAGTGAAGCGTGCGTCATTAAAAAACTGATCGGGATGACCATACGCTGCAAAAAGTGAGGTGAAATCAAGTCAAAATGTTTGTTTTCTCGTACACATAGTTCAATATTAAGTGGAATTATCTTGAACCTTCCTACTCTAGGCAGATCATTTTGCTTATTTCAAATTGTTTAGATTTTGGCCAATTTAATGTTGTTTTCTTAAGACAAAATCAAGAGAAACAACATTATGATAAAAAGTATGAAATATAAGATATATATATATTTTTACCAAAATCAAGAACAAAACATTTTAATAATTAAATCTGCAAATGGAATGGGATAATACAGGATAATTGTACTTAATATTGGAATAATAAGGTCTTTGGTACTAATGACCAAATCTCATGGACTCAAATTACCCCCTGAGGTTTTTTTGAACGCTTCTATATATATATATATATATATATATCAGCATATATATATATAAGCATTTTAAACTGCATCAGCCGTCTCTGTCTCAGCAGCAGGATGAGGAGGGTTGGGTGGATGGATCAGTGCTTTATTCTGTCTGGAGTTGGAAGGTGGGAAACATTTGTCTGTCATGTCACACACAATCATTTTAACCCAAACTTGATATTTTTTAACAGTTTTTGTAAAAATCTGCACATATGAAGGTGCATATTTTTTCACATGTGCAGGTTGCTGCAGTGTATCTGCAGAAGCCTATCTTCTCTAATATTAAAACTGATGATCTCTGGGTTGTGGACTGTTGGTCTGGACAAAAAAAACAGGACATTTTAGGTTGAATCTCCAGCTTTGGGAGACAGTCGTTGACATTTGTAACTATTTTGTGAACTTATTGATTAATCGTTTAAACGTTCCTGCCTGTTTGAACGCTGCAGGAAACAGAGCAGTTGTTGACAGTTGAGGTGGATTTTTCTCCTGAATAACTACACCTGCAGCTAAAAAGCTGAACTCAGAGGTCAAACAGGAAGATAAATAGACGTGTAGTTAATGTTAGTCGCATGTAGGATTAGCGTTAACCTCTCTGAAAAAAGGTTAATAGTCAACAAAACAGCGCTTTAGTTTATCAAGTTCATAACACACATTCTTGCGGCCTTCAGCCCTCCCTCCGTCCATTGATGTAAAGCTGGCGTTTTGTCCTCCTGTGGTTTCAGCTCTCGGCCCTTTGTCAGTGTTGTGTGGTCATTGCCTCAGAGCCGCTGTGGCGGCGTGGCGGAGGAGTGGCGAGCGGCGTTCTGTCGGGGCGGAGGACAAACTCCCGGCTCGATAAGGAGGTGACAGGTAAACATTGACCTGAGTCCTATCGCTGCTTGTCCAGGTCCATCTTTCACTGCAGGAACTGTGCAAACAGCAGGACGCACTGATAACTCTCTTTCACTCACAGCTGTAGAGTCTAAGTATCGTCTGACTCCAGGCGTCACAGTTTCTACCAGAACCATCATTTTAATGAGTTTCTACACTACAAGGATCTTTCAGATTGTGTTGTCAGACTGTGAATCTTTAATTATCTGATCTGATGTCGATGCCATTGGCGGCAGTGAAGGAGGAAATGATTTAGGATTCCAAAAATTATAACTATCCATAGATTATTGAAAATAAAATGGTGTAAAATGTCAATCCTTAAACTGAAGATTCAACCTAAAATGTCCTTTTTTGTCCACCCCAATATTTCGCAACCCAAAGATCACCAGTTTACCATTATAGAAGTCTAAAGAAACCAGAAAATATTCAGACCTTAAGATTTTGACCCTTTCTTTTTTTAAAAATTATTCAAATTGATTAATCGTTACAACTCTTTTCTTGACAGAAAAATACAGTCCTGCATGAAAATTCCTACTTATGTAAAAATACATTGTACATTAGCACATCGTATATAATTTTACAAAATTCATGGTTCAGTATGTTTTCAATGCAGCAGGAAAAACAATAGAAGAAATAAAGTGTTTTATTCTGAAAAACCACCAGTTGATTTGGGCCATTCCCATCTGACTTCCTGTCTGGTTCTGCTACTTCGTTATGTGGATGTTACATTAGGTTTATGTTACACTGATGTAACTGCCATTCTTATGTTAAATTTACATTTGCGTTACGATACCTGCGTATTTGAGCCTTAAGCTCCAGAGAAACATTCAGTTCAAAGTTCTCGCCTGTATCCATAGCAACGCAATTGAAGCTATGCACCCCCGAGTGACCTTCTAGTTGAAAATTAATTGATGCTGCAGAGTTTTCGTTCAGAGCTGCTGGTTCCTCCCATCAAACAGAGGGAAGGAAACAGGACCGAAGCAGTAAAATTACAGAAGGTTTTTACTTCACTTCATACAAATAAAGGAAAGTTAATGTCTAACTGCTTCAGAACACACACACACACACACGGCCTCTTACAGCAGCTTCAGACCTCAAAGCAAACATCATGTGGAACGAACATAAAAAGGTTTAACAACCGTCCCTTCCGTCTTTGTCTGAACTCTCAGATCAGGCAGAGAATCATAAGTTTAAATCTGTAAAAGCTCAATTCTGACGTTTTGCAGATGAACTTTGATTCTGTCACCAACCTCCATGTGTGCCTCCTTGACCAAAACAAAGACGGTGACTGAAAAGTTTTTACTTTTCTGCATTCCATCAAAGTATATACAAAAAAATCTGCACAAGGAAACCAATATAACATTTATAAAACGTATCCTGTGAATTTTTATGATTTAATGTCAGTATTAAGAGTCATTAGCATAAGAAGTTAATTAATCACAAAGAACTAAAAAAAAAGAGTCTTAAGTTCATGTTTGCAATGTGCAGGAATTCATCTAAAACCAAACTGCAGCCTGCTCCTTCAATTTGCTAGATCATAAAAATGGTTGAAAGGAAATGTTCATATTTATCAATTTGAATCAACTTCCAGTGATGCTCATAGAGAACTTAATCAAACTTTCTTAATAATTTTGTTTTTTGCTGTGGTTTTGTAACAATTAGGCCCAAAACCACTGTGTGAATGTGTAAGTAAAAATTTACATCTGAACAAACACCCCAAACATCAGTGTATTGACTCTCACTGACGCTTTAATTTGATGCACATCACGTTTCCTGTTCGTCTCCATCCTGTTTGACGAGGACGGTTCAGTCCTCAGCTGTTCGACAACGTCTCACACGAGGGAAACATGGAGGAGACACGATAAACACTTTTAAAGGGACATCGGTGGGAATAAAGTCTTTTGTTTTAGAGCAGAGAACGAAACACAAACATGACCGACATGATGTGTGTTAATATTAGGAACTTAAAATCAGAAATGATCTGAGGTGACCTATAGTGAGTTGAATAAAACCCTGTTTGTCACAGATTAGCACTGAAGGTTCAGACCAACCAGATTTGTCTGTTTGCCAAACACACGGCTCCAAGTCCTTGAACTAAAAGCTTCTCTCTCCAGCGTTTAAAGTGAAAACATTCTCTGTGAAAATCAGAACAAGTGCGATCAGCCAAACGGGGTAAAGTTACAGTAAATGACAGAGCCAAGAGGTCTGCTTTCTGTTAGCGGAACAGCTCCAAACCTGCAGAGGCAGCAACGCTGAATGACGAACAACAAACAGTAAAAACATGAATAGACCGTAAAGTTACAATTAATAATCGATCTCTAATATAATTATTATTATTATATATTATATAGGGCGACACGGTGGAGCAGTGGGTAGCACTGTTGCCTCACAGCAAGAAGGTCGCAGGTTCAAGACCCGCCTTGGGCCTGGGTCTTGGGCCTTTCTGTGTGGAGTTTGCATGTTCTCCCCGTGTCTGCGTGGGTTTTCACCGGGTACTCCGGTTTCCTCCCACAATACAAAACATGCTCAGGTTAATTGGTAAACTCTAAATTGCCCATAGGTGTGAGTGCGAGAGTGAATGGTGTGTGAATGGTGTGTGTGCCCCACGATTGGCTGGCGACCATCTGGGGTGTATCCCTGCCTCTCGCCTTAACGCGCTGGGATAGGCTCCAGCAGACCCCTGCGACCCCGAAAGGGAATAAGCGGGATAGACAATGGATGGATGGATGGATATATTATATATTCATTTAGCATACTTTAGGTGAGAGGCAGGGACAGATGCACACCTAGAGGAAATCCAGAATGTCAGCATGACTTTGGACTGTAGGAGGAAGCAGAACATGCAGATTCCCCACAGAAAGGCCCCAGCCCAGGGACTTGAACCTGTGACCTTGTTACTGTGAGGAACCAGCGTTACACACTAAACCACTGTGTACATTCTCATTTTTTCCATATATGATTTTCCTTATTTATCTAGTTTTCTTATTAAGTAGTGTCAGACTGTAGTATTACAGTGTGTTAATATTAGTCAGACTGTAGTAGTAGTGGTAGTAGTAGTAGTAGTAGTAGTAGTAGTAGTAGTAGTAGTAGTAGTGGTAGTAGTGGTAGTAGTAGTAGTAGTAGTAGTAGTAGTAGTGGTAGTAGTAGTGGTAGTAGTAGTAGTAGTAGTAGTAGTGGTAGTAGTAGTAGTAGTAGTAGTAGTAGTAGTAGTGGTAGTAGTAGTGGTAGTAGTAGTAGTAGTAGTAGTAGTAGTAGTAGTGGTAGTAGTAGTGGTAGTAGTAGTAGTAGTAGTAGTAGTAGTAGTAGTGGTAGTAGTAGTGGTAGTAGTAGTAGTAGTAGTAGTAGTAGTAGTAGTAGTAGTAGTAGTAGTAGTAGTAGTAGGAGTAGTAGTAGTAGTAGTACTCGTCTCCTACAGTCTGTGTCTCCATCTGCTGGTGAGTCCAGTTAATTCATTTCTGCCTGCAATAAAAAGAAAAAATATCCTTAACGATCAATGAATGTGTGTGTGTGTGTGAGATGGAGCCACACAACCAATCAATCATCGATCTAATCAACCAAAGAACCGACTTCAGTAACATTTGTGGATGACATTAAACTTCTATGTAAATGGCCTCATGGTCCAAATCAATCATTTGTGTGTCAGTTCCCATCAGCCTTAATCTGCAAAATCAGACGAACTTTCGCCATAAATTCCCCTTCTTTTATTTTTATTTTATGACCTCTGAAGACTTTTTCAGGGGTCTTGTCGGTTTACGACTGTAGAGCAAACCCTGCAGTCGGAATCTACACTTCAGGCTAAAAAAAAAGGAACTTTAAAGTGAAGTCATGCATCATAGCAGCATCCAACAGGACCAACAGAGACAGCTGTGGGTGCTTCAGTCATAATGTGAACCATCAGCTTCAGAGGATCGACTCATACTGGCTCCATTTCTGCTGATTTGTAGCTCATGTTAATGAGCCACCAGCATCTGAACCACTAAACAGGATATATTATATTATATATTGATATTAGGTTTGCTGTTTCTTTTGCTTCCAAATTGTACAGTTTTATGTCATATTTTTATTTCCTATGTTCTCATATTTTCTTGGTCCATCCTGGTTCTGACTGAGCTGTTCCTTGTTGGTCACATGTGGGTGAAGGCAACAGATCCGTCCAGTTCTTTTCATAAAGAGCTTTTATTCTCTTGGTTCACACGTTTTACCTGGTGACTCCCCTGTCAGAGGACTAGGAGCCTTTGTGAGTGAACGTCTTCGGTTTCCTGCTGGTTCCCGCGTCCCTGTCCACGTTCGTTTCCTGGTGTTAGTTCTTCAGTGAAGCTGTTGGATTTTCTGCTGAACAACAGAAATACAAATCCTTTGGAGCTGAAGTGAACTTCACATGTCTAAGATGGACATGTGTTAACGCAATTTAATGAATTAAAGTGACAAACACAGAGAACTCTCATCAAGTCTCTGAAACTCTGGTTTTCTACTTTACACAGTTTGCAAATCAGAACCTAACTATTGTTGTTATATGTTTTGGATGAATCCGATTATTAAAATGAAATGTATACTTATTACTAAACTATTTCATTGTTGCTGTGGGACAGATGCAAGAAGTTAATGTGTCAGACACACTTTTTAGTAAACTATTAAACTATTATTTTATTAAATATCCATAAATTATCTGAGTCACCACCAATGAAACTGAAGTTTGCCTTGATGCAGGCATGAGTACCCGGCCTCCTCAGTCATTTATATTAATTAGTAATCATTAATTTATACATATAGTCGCTAATGGAACAATACTAATTAATCATATTTTTATGTAAAGCAGGTTTATACAAAGTCTGGAACGAGTTCAGAGAAAAATTCAACTATTAAACCGGTTCAGGTGGTTTTCAGATCTTTTCACAATTGCATAAAGGTGCCAGTTTTCCTGCAGCGTGATTGTTCATTGTGCTTCCAGCAGCCGTCACGTGACGGCTCAGGACCTGCAGCAGCGAGGCCACTCACGCAGCCGAGGGGCCGGAGGACCAACGACGCCAACGCCGTGTGAAAAAGCCTCAGCAGACACCAGGTGGAGACAGGAAGCTGAGAATACTCTGAGAGTCAAGTCAGACCTAAGCCCTAAAGTAACTGCAGCTGTCACATATGGTAAATATAGTCAAGTCTGGAAATATATGTTCTCTGGATTTAGATTGTCTTCACAACCTGCACTGCGGCATCAGTATTTTAATACTCAAAATGATGGTTCATAAAATGGACAAAGTGAATCGACACTGCAAAAAATTGAATCTTATCAGGGAAAGACATCTTGGTTTTAGTTTAATAAACTCAATATCGAGCAGACTTTTCCATTGTCAGATCATTTAGCTTATTTCAAGATTCTTCAATTTAGCATTCATAAGTTAGGAAAAAAAATATTGACCTTTTTAATTTCTATTACTTGAAGCTATGCACATCAGGGCTGCCCAACCCTGCTCCTGTAGAGCTACTATCCTACATGTTTTAGGAATCTCCCTACTCCAACACACCAGATCCAGTTATTCATAAGCTTCAGCTACTTGATAGTGAGTTGACAAATAGAATCTGGTGTATTGGAGTAGGGAGATTCCTGAAACGTGTAGGATAGTAGCTCTACAGGAGCAGGGTTGGGCAGCAATGTTACACATCAAGTTATTACCTTTATCATAATGCTGATTTTATATATTGGATTTTTTGGCCTGTTGCATTTGAAAGTAATCTGTAGTTCCTCATCTCCCTAAAATAACAAACATAGGAAACAGGAGAAAAATCTTTATTTATGCAGGGACATGAAAATGAGGGTTTTGCATGATTAGATCTGTGATTAATGGCCATGTGAGGTTATCAGCCGTGTTACAGGATCACTGATTAAACCAGAAGCAGGAAGTCTTCAGGCTTTTTTCTGCGCTTCTTTCCTCTTGCAGGCGTCTTCGAAGAAGTCGTTGCAGGCGACGGTCAGAGCGGCGACCAGCACCACGAACTCCTGGAAGTCCAGCTGCTGGTCTCCATTCTCGTCCAGGTCCGTCATGATCTTATCGATCCCGGCGGGGTCGTTGCAGCACTGAAAGGCAACGGGAGGGATGAGAGCGGACCCAGAGCTGCGTTTCAGATCAGTGCGTGTCAGACACTTACGGCCATGAAGTCGGACAGCTCCTGCTGCAGCAGAGTCTTCAGCTCCGATTTGCTCAGCTTGTACTTGTCTCCTTCTTTAGAGGAATAAGAGTGGAAGACTTTGATGAGGCCTTCGATGGCCTGTTCCAGCTGGGAAGACATGACTCAGTGCGGGGAAGACTGGAAAGACGAATCAAAGTTTAACTATTAAAGAGGATGACGTTATTAAGACAAAATCTATTCAAATACGCAGAAGAGCAGGAGCCTCCATCAACCGTTACTGTGCACGAGTCCCTGAAGGCAGCATGAGGCACAAAGTGCAGCTTGCATCATGCATGTTTGTTAATGATGATCCTTTTTAAAAAAAGAAAAGTGAGCCTACAGAGACTCGGCATCATAGAGGAAATGTTTATTTGCAATCAGAAGCTGCAGAGTTAAAACAGCAGCATGTCAGGCTGATGAATCTTTGAGTCTACTGTATTTCCCCTTTTGATCAGACAAATGTCGATTCCTCATTTTCCTCAGTGAAAAACATGAAAACCTGCATCAAGGCCAAATCAGGATCATTATTATTATAGCTCAGCTGTGGGTGTAATTATTCTACTTAGTGAGACAATCAGGAGCACATTTGTTCCTACAGTATTTGAAATGTGTGCAACCGTCTCCTGCATTGAAAACATTTCTGCATTTTCCTGCACTATGTTATTTTTGTATATTTAGGTGTGCAAAATAAATTCTGAAATCATGCCTTTTTGTGTGTAGAATTATATCAAGGGAGACATTTTGATCTACAGGAGAATAAGAAAGCACAACAGGATGAGGCTGGCTGCGTTAAATTACTCAACATGTTTTTGGATTCAGTGGGGTTCTTCCATTTGGAAATAAACATTTCACCACCGACTGATGCATAAAAATTCAGCAGAAGAGAAACTGGCCGTTAATACACTCATGCAGCTAAAGATCCTAGAGTAAATATAATAAATCCAGTTGATTCAAACAAAATTTGTCCGATAAACGTGTAAAAACAGGTTTGTTGCCGATTCTACTTTTGCAGGCCGGATGCTGAATCGGTTTTGTCCTGTGGGAGAATCAGTCAGTCATCGATCTGCTCATTGATCGCAGGTCACTGCGCAGACATAAAAGAGACGTGAACATTAGTCCCTTGAGAAGTTTTAAACACAACAGAGAGGGACACCGGAGACGCTGCGCAGGGGGCCGAGCAGGTCACACGAACACAGGACAAAGGACAGAGTGAGACCTCCCGCCGCCGCGGCAGCTTCGATCCAGACTCATCACATCACATCATTGATGCATGAAGCGTCTGAGCAGCGGGTGTGACGCTTCTTATCAATAACACGAGCGGCAGCTAACCTCAGATCTGACAGGGGTGATCAGGGGCCTAATTACATGCTTTTGAATGTTAAACCAGGCTGATGGTAATTACCCGAGGAGGCAGCTCGGTTTACAAACAGGCTGAGACAACATCCACAAAAAACACAGACATTAAATAATTGCACTTAAAGTACACTTTATTTCAACATGTCCCTGAAATCTAAGCGCCGGCTTGTGAATGAGACAGCGGGAACTCACCTGAACGCTGAGGCTCACAGGTGCTGCAGGAAGTGTTCTCAGCTCTGCTCTCATCAGTTATATGGTCTCCGCTCACCTGCCTGCAGATTGTGAGAAGCCCCGCCCCCTCCCCCGCACAGGTGAGTGTTCCGGCCTTGTAAGGCAACCGCAGCACAAAAGACTGGTCTCTCTGCTCATATTGACCTTAACAGGAAACAGCTGCAACTGTCTGCTGAGCAAATACTGCAATGATAGCGCCACAGTGTACAAATACTTTGGTACAACTGCTCTGCAAGATATTAAATCTTAACAAATAAGTTTTTATTTTAGCACAATCATTTTTTTATTTCAATTTTTCATCATGTGACTTCATATTTATGATCTTATTTTTAAAACTTATTAGTTTATCTAATTTAGTCTAATTTTAATAATTTATTCAAAAATAAATTGATCACATTTGTATCTTATATTTAAAAAATGTAATCTAATATTAAATAAAAAAAATAGGTTAAATGTTGTGAACATAACCTGATGAAGGTCTGATGACCAAAATGACAAGATTTTGCTAGTGAACATTTTATAGTTATTTATCTTTTTGTTTTTAAACATGTATTACTTTCTTAAACATTTTAATTTCTTCTCTCATATCTTTATTTCAGTAAAATTTGATTTAATTGACCATAATCAAAAATTGTATAAAATGTATGTGTATGTATAAAATGTTCAGGTCCTGCATTTAAAACGCTTCCTAGATAAACTGCAGCTGTCTGGTAAATGTATTGATGTATAAAGTAGCATCACATGTAAAAACATTTGATTGATCGTAAAATTAATTTGTCAAATACCTACATGAACCGCAGCTTTATTTGTGTTATTTCCCGTGTGTCTCTGTGTGCTGCTCTTGTTCTCTTCATTACATCACTCATGTGACTAATGCCACGTCAATTGCAATCAAGGGCCTGATCACACCTGCAGAGTGCAGCAGCTCGGCTCAAACTTTCTTTTGACTGGATGCAAACACTGAGGCTGATTTACATCGGAATCTGCAGCTGAAGACACGGTGGCTTTGTGCAGATTTGCATCCTGCTGGTTAAACTTTGAGCAAAATACATCTGATATCGAACACAGAACCGCATTTTTAACACTAGAACGACCACGGAGGGGTCAATTGACCTTTTTACCTAAAAAGCCCACAAGAGGGTCATTTGACCCTTTGGACCCCCTGTGGACACTCCTTTTGTTGTGGAAATGTGGCTGTTAGCGGCTCAGAGAAGTCACTTGAGTCACAGAGTCGCTTGAGCCTGTGTGGGGGAGGGGAACCCAAGGCAAGCTTTTAGTACTCAGGTAGGTTAGTGTGTTTTTGCATGTGTGTGTATGTGTGTGTGTGTGTGTGTGTATGTGTGTGTGTGTGTGTGTGTATGTGCCCATATGGTGGATTTATAAACATATGGTGGATTTTTATGCAGTAAATCATCAGGATGAACGAGAATTTGGGATCAAAACTCTTGACATTTATTGTTAAAAAAAATCAAAACAAAACATATTTACAATGAATAAAAAAGCAACTGTTTTCCCAGTTTTCGTGTGGAAGGTTTTTGCAGAAGTAACTGCTATTTTTTTGCCAAAAATAGAAAAAATATATTTACAAAAAAGCATATTTACAAAGAATGGAAATGAGTCAAATACATTTGAGCAGTCACTCACAATTCTGGCACTGCCATTGCTCCTTTCTGCATTTCCCACATGTATATTTGTAACAGTCAACACAGTGCACAGTTGCACGATTGTCCTTGCATTTGATTTTAGCCTGACACTTGGCTCTTTGTCCGAATTCTGGTGTGGAGGGTTGTTGCCGAAGCAATTGCTCCTTTTGGGCCCTTTTCATACCCACGTGGGAGTGAGCCAACTCTCTTGCCAGTTCAAACAGGAAATCCACCAGTCTTTCCTTTCTCCCAGTGCATAATTGATAGAGCACGTGGGCATTCAGTGCTGCAATGTCTATCATGTTGTAGAACACTGATATTGGCCAGCGCCTTGTTCCTGCGCGGACAGTGTATTCCCGCACCATCTGGTCCATGATATCGACGCCGCACTTTGTTGTGTTGTAGAGTGTGATGGTGTTTGGCTTCTTTTTGGCGGTTTCCTGTGTCTGAATCGTGCTGTGCATGCTGCTGAGAACATACACTGTCTTCTTCCGCTGGGCCTTGGGGGGAATGTGCCCACCCAACAAGATGCGTTAGCCCGCCTGCCCCACCCACCCAAGCCAGATCACATCACTGATATTCCTTATATAAATAATTTCAATGTATATAATTTAATTTCAGTTTATTGTACTTGCTATTTTGTTAAAACGTATAGCCTCGTGTGGCATAATCGTTCAGACATCACACATAAAAACAAATCAGAGATATTTTGTCTCTGTCCTGGTCACCAGCCTCATCTTTCTGGCTATTCCCATGCTCTGTTTGTCCGCAGATTCTGGTCAACATCCCCTCTGATGTTTTCTCTTGAGATGCAGTGTGGGAAGAAGCGTCAATGCCTTAGCCCTCCTCAATATTGAGGAGAGACCTCTGTTTTTTGCCATGATGTTCATACTCTCCACCTCCAAGCAGAGAAAAACACCTTCTATGGTTTCAGGAGAATATGATGGTAGCAAGGCATTATGCATTCTTGGATGCCATGTTGAACCATGCCTGGATGTGTGGACCATGGCAGAAATTGTGGAAACATTGCCCCATACAATGACAAACGTGGGTATGTCTGCAACATGATCTCCTAGAAATCTGTGAAAGCTGGCAAGGATCATTGTGACACGAAATCTGTGGTACTGGCACGGATTTTTCCAAAATTCCCTGTTGGGGGACACGGAATTATTTCATGTGTCCAAAGTCTTATTTTTGTCTTTGTTTTTTTTCTGATTTCAAAGATTATTTACCCTCAAAAACATTTCTTACTGAAAGGTTAGGGTTAGGGTTTGTTTAGATCTGATCACAATGTGTCCTGCTAGGATTCTTGTGATAGGATTTTGTTGCCAATCCACCACGTTAAAAAAAAAAAACTGACAGGATAAGGTTAGGAATTGTTTTGATCAAAGCACAACGTGAATTGCTTTAATTCATAATATTATATGTATTATATACAGTATACTGTATCAGTTACTATTTACCTGTGGTGATTTCAGAGGCTGACAGCCCTTCGTAAGAAGCTATCTGCCCCTGTTTTTCTTGGCTGTTACCTGTAAGGTGTGACCCCCTCACCCCACACACTGCCCCTAACAGCCTCATTACCATAACAAAATGAGTGATTAGTGTACTCGGCAAAAGCTGTGTGGGTCAAATGACCCCTCTCTGGTCCTTCTAGGTAGGCAGAAAAATTGTGGTCTTTCTAGTGTTAAATGATACAATAAAGTCATTTATAAATATATTAGAATATACACTGAATAAAAAAATTAAACAAATACTATTTTTTTTACTAAATTCTAAAAGTTGAAATAAAAGATCTCTCCAACAGTACTCCAAAGCCTTAGTAGTAGCTTCTATTTAGTAAGTGCAGCATTGGACCTACGATAACTTCCTGTCAGCAACACTTCTGACCTTTGACCCCTGATTTCTGACCTACTGCATGCCAAACAAAAAAATAAAAAAAATATTGCAATTTATACATGACAAATAAAGAACTGTGTAAAAGGCTGCTGTAAAATGTGCAGTTTTATTTTGAAAAAAGGCACAATCAGACATCATTTACATCATTATTTATTTATATTTCTTCATTTTTTTATTTGCCACCACTGAACTGGATTTTAAGTTTTCACCATTCAGAAATATTCTGGGGGGAAAAAGCCTGAACTGTGTGATTTGGCTGAAGTGGAAAGTAAGTCAGATTTTCTCTTGTTCTGATGATGATGATATGAGTTAATGTTCTGTGACATTGTTCAACAAACCAGTGAAATATTCTGCTGTCTAATTCTGATGTGTTTAAATATGGGAATGGTAATGTTTCTCTAAAGCTTGGAAAGAGGAAAAGATGATGATGATAAAGTATGCCATAACGAGTCTGTTCTAATGCTGTGTTTTTTCATTTCTATTGCTTATGTCTTTATTTATCTTGAGCTAATAAACTGGAACCACAGCACATTACTTCTCTCTGTCCGTGGTGAGAATGACACAAAACTCCCTGTTTTACTTTGCTCCCAGTTTCATAACAAGGAAATTCCATCAGCAGCACATTATTCTGGAGCAAGAAACTTGGCAGAAAGGACTCCTGTGTGGAGGAGGAAACATCTGGATCTAGATAACTGCAACACTTCTTGTAACATTGCCATAGAACCTGATATCGTCCTGTTGCTGGAGCGCTCGTGCTCCGCTGCAGGTTCCCGCGAAGCAGCGGTGATGTCATCGGCCTGGACAGGTCACGCGGCCCGTTCACCTGTCAGATCCTCCTCACACCCTGTTGTTACCCGGAGTGCCACACGGGAGATCTGCCGAGTCTGTGGCCTTTCAGCCGCTGTCAGTAAGGCAGCTGAGCGGAGCCTCAGCTCGCCGCCGCCGCCGCGGGATAGCGTGACACAAAGCGAGGATCCGTTAGCGGGAGGAGACAAGGATCCCGTGTTCAGGCCTTTACTCATCCCGAAAGGAGGAGCAACTGAGTATTTCTGTGGTGCCACTTCATACGTTACTCCATTTATTCTACATTTATCTGACAGCTGCAGCCGATAAAACATTTTATATGTAAACCATAGGATCAGTTCATAAAATATATTTTATCTCCCTTCATTTAAAAAAAAACAATATACAGATTTACAGTGGAATTAGAATGCTGCTCATATGTAGACAGTGATAGAAGAACTGATATTTAATCAAGTATACATCAAAATACTAATGAATAAACTCAATTACAATACTCATACCTCATTTTAGAATTTCCCATATTTTTGTTCTCTTATATGAAATTTGTGGTTCATTTATTTTCTTACTTTTTCTTATTTCCTTTTTTTTTTTTACTTTTAACCTCATACCTTTGACTTTGTTTTCAGATAACTAAATCATCAGTAAAGTGTGAAGTCTTTATAGTTTAAAGTGCAGGTCAGATTGCCTCCACTGGGATTCCTCCATCGTCCTGTTCGGGTTCTGCTTCTTTATTCGCAGGTTCCGGCGTCCGTTCTTCCATCATCACAGAGGCTCCTCCCACAGACGAGGTCCCGTCCTTGGCGCCGTGCGCCCGCTCCCGGGCCGGCGCCGGCTTGCCCAGGACGCTCCTCAGCTGCTCCCAGAAGAAGGTCTGCTGGGTGACCTGCTGCGGCCACTCCAGGTAGGTCTTGGTGCTCAGCATCTTCTTCAGCCTGCAGTATTTGCTGGGCAGGGAGCGGGGGTCGATGGGCTCCTTCACCACCAGGATGATGTCGCTGAACGTCTTCCCCATCGCTCGCTGCTGAGCAAAGTACAGCTCGTAGTTACACCACTCGCTGTTCACGAAATCCCGAGAGAGGACGAAGATCACCTGCAGAAATAAAACACGGTTACACCTTTACAGAAAAAGAAAACGCGGATCTGTTTCTGATTCCTTCTCCAAACTCTGTGTGAAGCCTGTTCTGTTTTTTCACTGTATGAAATCACAGGTTTAAAAGCTGCAGTGATGGAGTAAACTTTCACAACTTCAGCTTGATGGCGCAAACCTTCCTTCATGTGTTGGGTCAACATCCGCCTGCTGACTGTCATTAGTTTGTCTCTTCAGTCCTTGAAGACTCGACATTGCAATACTTGACATTTTTTTGTTTGGTCAGAGCACCTGATCCTCAGCAGCAGGCGCTTGTGTTAACAACGCTTCATTAAACCACCACTGAAACACAGCCTGACTCACATCTGATGAACCATTAAACATCTCATCGATTCACCAGAGGCTGTTTGAAAAGATGAAAACATACTCAAATAAAGGTGTTTTTATTGCCCTGGTGTGTGTGTGTGTGTGTGTGTGTGTGTGTGTGTGTGTGTGTGTGTGTTTTGCCTATTTATCGATTTTTACAAAACCACTTACTAAGCACTTATATTTGATGTGTGTTTTACTCGTTTTTTATTATAATCATTTATGATGATCATTCTTATTTTATTAAACCAATAGAAATTTGGGAAGATGTGTTTTGGAGTCCAATACATTTACTTCATATTTATTTTAGTGAATTTTACATCATCACTGTTGGAGCAGCCTAGCAGGATATTCAACTTACACTGTAAGTCTTCTTCCATTAGGAAAAATATGATTCAAATCTTAGATAATTACATTAAAAAAGTAAAACAAAAATTAAGTTTAAGTGAAAATTGTGAGTTTAAAAGTAAAAGTTATTTATTTAATTTAATTTATTTATATAGCACTTTAAAAAAAACGCTGATGCCACAAAGTGCTATACATGGCAGTCAAACAAAATATACGGAAATAAGCAAATAAAATAGAATAGATAAGAGCAAAAACCATAAAACAATAAATCATTAAATCATTAAAAGAGAGTAGAGAATTTACAATTCAGAGACCTATAAACAAATGGACTCCTAAGTGCACAGGTGATGGGAGACAAAATAGGAAAATAATAATAAATAAATAATAAATAAATAACATGAGATTAGAAAAAAAATCCAGTTTTCTTCAAATCAGAATAATTTTTAAAATGATCTCTCAATAGATTAGGATTATTAAAACTAATTCCACTCAATACTGGACAAGTTCCACCAAAAACAAGATATTTTTACTGGATTAGATTTCATTCAGCTGATTTGTCATGTGACCATTGAAAAACTTTAACGTCACACCACTAGTAAAGTCGTATATTACAGAACTGATGTCAGTACCTTACGGCTGCTCTCAATGTTCTCGATAATGTTATCGATGATCCACCTTCCTGGCATGAAGTCCCTTTCGTGAATACACAGCCGATAGTGGTTCCTGCTGTCCTCCAGACAGGGCAGCAGCTCCTCCCTCACCCAGTCGGCATCACAGTGGCTGTAGGATATGAAGGCATGATAAGTGAACGTTCCCAGTTCCCCTGCTGCATTCTCCTTGTGAGCTCTGTATTTGGCCCTAATTATCTGATACGTGGCTTTTGTGTACCACGGCAGGTCAAAAACGTAGCAAATCAGCATCAAGATCAAGATCACGGCAGTAGTAGTTGCAACACAGATGAGGATAACGAGTCTAATATCACAGGCCACGTGTCCCGGAAAGTATCTGGATATGATGGTGTTCAGCAGAGCCTCTGGGTGGTAACACCGGTAGTTCCAGGGCCAGTCGGTGACGTTCATTTTTCTCTTGGACATCGTGTCCTGGACGAAAGCATAGAGCTCACAGGTGCAGTGATACGGGTTGTTTCCTGCCTTCAGGCGGGACAGTAGAGGCATGTCCTGGAAGGATTCTTTGCTAATAAGACCAAAAGAATTTCCATCCAAAGCCAGTGACTGCAGCGATGGACTTACCCACTTGGATGGGATGAACTTGATTTTGTTCCCACTCAGCAGGAGCTCCTCCAGCTTCGTGGCTTTCTCAAAGTACGTAATGTCCAGCTGGTCCAGGTTGCAGTATGACAGGTCCAGGTAGCGCACCGTGGTGGGCAGGCAGTGGAGGGATTTGCTCTGGAACTCATTGTGGTGAGCGATAAACCGAGTGATGTTCCGCTGCCAAACACAGTCCTGACTGTACTCCGCAGATCCCAGTTTGTTGTTGCTTACGTCCAACACCTGCAGGCGGTGGAACTCCCTCGTCAGGGATGACAGGTCCTTTAAGCTCGTCAGCTCATTGGTGCTTGTGTTGAAGGTGTGCATGTTTGGCATGATGCCTCTGTAATCACAGCGCTGGTTGAAGATGAACTCATCTGTCAGTCGATTATTGGACACATCCATGAACTCCACTCCTTCCATCTCGGTCCAGGAGTCACAGGGCACAGAGTTAAAGTAAACGTATTTAATGGACAGTTCTTTAATCTTCTTTAACCAGGTGAAGCGCCAGTCGAACCGCAACACATCAGGATTACTGATGTACCTGCAAAAAACACAGATTTGTGTAAATAAAAGGAATTACTCACTGGAGCATAGTGAGTCATCTTATTATAAGTCTAGTAACTAAAGCAGCAATACTACAGCAAGAACCATATGTCAAATGGAATAAAATATATTTCAAAAGATTCTCACCAAAGATCCAACCTGTCCAGAACCAGGTCTGTGATGCTGGAACCTGCTCCACTATCAACAAACGTGGGTGAACGAGCAAAGTCGATGTACTGAAGTCTCAACCTTTTGATAGGGCTAACCTGTAGGTTCAACAAAGCCATCCTCAGCAGGTTCTCATTGAATTTACCTCTGTGGAAGACCATCTGATAGGCTCTGATGTTCTTTAAACCCGTGAAAATGTCCTTCTCCCCCATGTAGTACATGAACTCAAAGAGGTTACGGAACTGGATGTGGCTGAAGGTCTTGTTGGCGAGGTCTCGCAGCATTTCCAGGAGAGCATCTGGCCGCTGGTCAACGGCCATGTCGAAGCCCATCTGTTTTGTTTGGATAACTTCTAAGCTTCCAGGTTCATAGTAACTTAGATTGGAGGAGCATTTGATGGCAAAACCCTGTAACCTGATGTTCTTCAATGGCTGAAAATCTCTTCTCTTTAGCCCTATCACCAGAGGTCCACCGAGAGACAGAACCTGCAGTTTGACAAACCTGGAGAAGGTGTCGGCCAAAGCAGCGTGTTTATAAAGGTTGTTAGACATGAAGAGCTGTTTGAGGTTGGTGAGTGGAGCCAGAGCTGTGGCAGGAATCTCCTGCAGCGAGTTATTGAAGATGTCGAGTTGCTCCAGCAGAGGGTTATTGATGAAGGCTATGTCGTCAATGTGTGAAATGTTATTGTACCGAAGCTGAAGGACGCGAAGTTGAGGGAGTTGGAAGAAGTCGCCAGCGTGGATGGCCTGAAGTTTGTTGTAGGACAGATCTATGACTTCCAACGTGGATGGGAAGTTCGTCCACGGGACACTCTCAAGCTGCCGTCCCAGGCAGTTTGCTGAGCGGCCTGACTTGTCGATGACACAGGGTCCTTTCTCCGAGTCAGTGGTGGTTGGGGAAGATGGACTCAGCGTAGGTGATGTGAGCGTTCCAAGAAGAAGAGCGCTGAAATGAATCACTTCCACAATCATCATGACCATCGTTACAGTGAACTGAAAACAACAAGAACGAGAAGAGACATCAACTCCTCTGCGTTTAACAACAGAGGTTATTATTGTTATGGGACCAGGGAACAGAAAAATGATTAGGTTAGTATTTAGGGTTATTGTTGGGGTTAGTCTTAATAATGATGATAATAATAATAATAATACATTGGGAGTTACATAACACTTTTTTGGACTCTCAAAGACACTTGACAAGAAAATAAAGAAAACCAGAAAAGAAGATTAAGGAAAAGCCAGTCTGAACATGTGTGTTTTGAGGAGAGTCCAAGCTCCTAATGGTTTGTGGGAGTAAGTTCCAGAGTGTGGGGGCAACAGCTGCAAGACTCGGAACAAAACATTTGACCCAATTGTTTTGAAGTGATGTTAAAGTTGTTTTAAAACAGATTTTTTGATAAATGTCAAAATGTTACAATTCTTTCGTTATGTAACCAGCATGACTGGTGCAAGAGGAAACGGAACAAAGGAGCTTTGAATTAACAAACAGGATACATGCTGCTGCTGCAGCATAGTGCTGTGATACCTATGTAAGTCTATGGGATTACCTTTTTCTGTGAAATATTTTTCGTGGCATAGACACTTCCATTATATGGTAGCCAGACACAAAGTGCTGGAAGAGAGAGATAGGGCAGACATGCAGCAAAAGGAATGCTCCGGCTAGGCCGCAGCAGCTTAGGAGGCAAGCAGGAAAAAGGATGCACACCATCAAGGCATGAGCAAGCTATATCCAAAAGTTGAGGTTGATCTGACATACAGTCGGAGAGACATGTGAGGCACAGACACACAGACGCTCCTTCCTTTATAGATTGATTATCTTTTTTTTGTCAGCAGATAATTTTGCCTTATTTCAATTGCTTTTAATTGATTGATTTAATTCTTTTTTGTAAAAATCTTAAATTATCTGAAAATAGAAGATAAAATGATAATATCAGACTAAGTGTACTAAAATATATATTTAACTGATACCATATAATTTCTTACAGTGTTCTAAACCTTTGGTCAATTCTCCATAAATTACTATAAATGTGCCTTTGCAGCATAAACTGACATTCAGCTACTTTTTTGCTCTGGTCATTATGTGCATGCAGCACATAAACTTCATCCATTAAAAAACGTCGTTTTCATGTGTCCATCCACTACACAGCATCAGACATCAGCAGGATAGAAGCTCCTGGAGGCCGTTTCCTGCCTCAGACTGTAAACACAGACTCTCTCCTCAACCTTTATTTATATTATCTAAGGCTGCACATGGAGGAGCCAACCAGCTCCATCACCCACGAAACAAACTGATAGTTTCATCTACTCCAGAAATGACCTGACGAGAATAAACATTTATGTGTAGAATTTGGGAAGAAATACATACAATATATATTTTAGGCCATATATATATATATACACACACACATTTTTTTTTACCTTTCTACCTTCAACAGGTCAACAGTTGACAGCTGTTGCTGGAAAATACAATAAAGCCGCTGAATAACAATATTGACTGAGTGAGACCTCGCATTAATGAGCCGATTGTGAATAAAAAAACTGTTGATAACAAAGCTTTGCAGCCGATAACATTTCATCTCAGGAATTGATTGAGAAAATAATACATGTTGCGTCATTTTACGCAACAGTGTTTCTACGAAAACCATTTAGCGCACTACAGAATCCACAATGGGACCAGTGTGTCACATCCCATAATGTTCCCATGCAATGCAAATGTTGCTGACTGCTCCAGTAAATAGGCCAAACCTCAGAGGATGATTCTGATAAATTGTCATTTTCTCTCAAAGGGTGCAAGAAAAATCATTGTGTGTGTGTGTGTGTGTGTGTGTGTGTGTTTTAGGTTATCAGTTAATAACTGAGCTGCAGCAGCTGATCACAGGTCAGTCTGACAGTAAAGTGAGTTTATTCAGCAGCTTCAGGGCTTTTTGTTCCATTTCCTGATGTGAGTGAGCCGACCTGCCTCTTCCTAAACTCCCAAACAGCTCAGTTCATGACACATGAACTCAGAGCTGGTTTGACATTAACCAACCTGGTTAACACAGGTTTCTGTTTCAGGGTCTGATCTATAAAATGTTTCTTGCTGTGTGGAGGTCAGCGGTTCATCTGTCAAAGGAGGCTGCAGAGTTTAGCTGTAGGCTGTCGGGTTCAGGGTTTAGGGCTGCAGGTGGAGAGATGAGAAGTGCAATGCAATCACTTTAGTGTCAACACAACCCTGAAATCTGCTTATATTACAAAACTGCACCATGTGCAGCGGACTGACATCACAAAACAACACAAAACATGGGAGGAGAGGGAAAGCCATCAGTTGCATTTGAGAGATGTGGTGCAGTTCAGATTCCATCTATTTATGTTGACAAATGTCCAGAACTGCAGGCTGTAACACAACAGTGTTGCTAATGTTGCTCATGTAACGCTAACTCCCTTAACCTAACCCGCTGCGTATTATTAGGTCACCTGACTTTAAGGAATAAGTCAGTTTAACTCACCACCAGAGTCAGTAACCAGCTTCCATCCTGCTTGCTTTTTTCAGGATTCTCATCTGATTCTAATTATCAACTTGTTATCAAGTAGCTGAAGCTTGTAATAATTAGAATCATGTTTGTTGGAATGGAGAAATTCCTTCTTTCTCTGAACCTGAAAACCTTTTCCATATAGACTTTTTTAAATATGTCAACAAGGTAGAATAAAATAAGTAGAATAAAAGAGAAGAAGAAGATCAAAGCTTTTAGTTTAGGAACCTTCTTCCTTTCTTTCTTTTAGATGTTCGAATGTGAGAAATTTTCATGTAAAATAATAGCTGCTGTGTTTCCATGGCGACAAGACTCAGGCTAGACACCGGTCGCTCTGCACTGAACCAGCAGCAGGTGAAGAAAGAAATGATCCATGTCTCTATCGTTGATTAAACTCCGATATCTCTCTGATAAAACATGAACTGCATCATCTGCTGAGAACAAAGCTCCTTTACTACCTCTAATATTTACCCAGCAGTCAATAGTTAGTGGAAACAGCTCCACGGTCCTCATGTGTGCTACTGTTCCACACATTAATCTGATTACTGTTCCACACCATAGTCTGACTACTGCTCCACATATTAATCTGACTACTACTCCACATATCAATCTGAATACTACTCCACACATTGATCTGAATACTACTCCACTCAATAATCTGATTACTACTCCACACATTAATCTGATTACTGCTCCACATATTAATCTGACTACTACTCCACACATTAATCTGAATACTACTCCACACAATAATCTGATTACTACTCCACACATTAATCTGATTACTACTCCACTCAATAATCTGAATACTACTCCACATATCAATCTGATTACTGCTCCACACATTAATCTGATTACTGTTCCACACGATAATCTGACTACTACTCCACATATTAATCTGATTACTGCTCCACACATTAATCTGATTACTGTTCCACACGATAATCTGACTACTACTCCACATATTAATCTGATTACTGCTCCACACGATAATCTGATTACTGTTCCACACATTAATCTGATAACTGCTGCACACATTAATATGTCTACTGTTCCACACGATAATCTGACTACTACTCCACACATTAATCTGACTACTACTCCACACGATAATCTGATTACTGTTCCACACATTAATCTGATAACTGCTGCACACATTAATCCGTCTACTGTTCCACACGATAATCTGCCTACTACTCCACATATCAATCTGATTACTACTCCACACATTAATCTGATTACTGCTCCACACATTAATCTGATTACTGCTCCAAACAATAATCTGATTACTACTCCACACATTAATCTGATTACTGCTGCACACATTAATCTGTCTACTGTTCCACACGATAATCTGACTACTACTCCACATATCAATCTGATTACTACTCCACACATTAATCTGATTACTACTCCACACATTAATCTGAATACTGCTCCACATATTAATCTGATTACTACTCCACACATTAATCTGAATACTGCTCCACATATTAATCTGATTACTACTCCACACATTAATCTGATTACTGCTCCACATTCTAATTAGTAGCAAGCAGCAAGATGTGGAGTGTATAGTGTATAAATGAGAGGGAACCAGGTGGAAAAGTGAGGATACCACAGGAAGAGATCAAGAAAGCGAAGGATTTTATGTAATGAGGCTCAACAGTCCAGAACAATAGAGAGTGTGGAGAAGAGGTGAAGAAGCATAGTTGGAACTAGCAGTGATGCATGAAGAGTTGAAAGGAAAGGTGCACAAACCTGTGGTGAGACCAGTGATGCTGTTTAGGCCAGAGACAGAATGACTGAGGAAACGACAGGAGGCAGAGCTGGAGGCAGCAGAGAGATAAATATAAATAAAGATGGATAGATGGATTTAAAGCGCCACACTGAGATGCTCATGTCACATACCAATTTGTTTTTCAATAAATAAACTCTATTTATAGGCAGACAACTCTTTTATCTTCTGGACTCATAATCATGGAAACAACTTTGAAACATACATTGTATGTATGTAATGTAAGCAGTATTTCACCATACTATAGATTTCACCATTTCTTTAAACAAAAGAAAATGAGCCTGTTCATTAGAGCCAGAAACCAGATACTAATTCTCAATCTTATAATGTTTATATTAAATCATATAACTTTATTCTACATGCGCATTTGGCATTTGTCCCAGAAAACAAAATCATTTGCATAAAGAAGACTCTGTCAGAACGGTGAAATGTGTTGGCCGTTTGTGTTGAGAGGCCAGCAGAAATAAGGCCAGCGAGGAAACGTGGCACCGTTTGGGTTTCAGGGGATTTAACCAAGACCACAAACCGTTCACTTTCTCATGAGAATGAGGCAAAATCGCTTTCCCATCTACACTTTTCTACCCTAGATATGAATACATGGAGAATGTGGATATGTTGAAGCCCCCCCCCTTTTTTTTTAACAGGAAATATCATCTTTATCTCGTTTTCCTGTGACGCTGCGTCTCACCTGCTGCTGTGTAAATATCTGACCTGAATCTCAACAAACTTAAACTTTTTACGAAAGATCTGAGAGTGAAAAGCAGCAGCAGAAATCCAGTGATTTCATATACAAACATTGTATTTGTTTAGCTGGAAGTCATATATACACAATCTGAGAAAAACTATTATCCAAAATATTATATATATTATGTAAAATGAAAGAAAATGAACAGAAGAACCTAAACAGATTATTATAAACCAACTAACTCACTCATTATTAGATTAAATACCTTCAAACTGCAGAATGTAGTTGTTTCCTTTTGATAAAAATTTCCAATCAAAGGCGACATAAAAATATAAAACCTTTTTATAATATAAAATATATTATATAATGAATGCAACTTACAAAAATGTTGTTTTTGTTAATCAAGTGTAATTTTCCAGAAGAAAGCTACTCATCTTACGGAAGTTTTTGACATAGAAAGTTCTTGCACAACGAGCTTCTCTGACACTGAGTCATACTGATATTTATATTAACTTTTGGATGCGTGATGGCGGACTGTTCATTGTTGGTTTTGGCAGCTTTGAAGAATTACTGCAGTTAATAAAAACACTGTAAGTGTCTGTTTTGCAACAGCTCAGACTGGTACCGTAGGATCATAATGTCAGAGCTGGTGGAGGATTACAAGCTCCAAAGCTGGAAAAGTTCCAGGACACGTTGACTAATGCAGACAATCATCATAAAGATTTGAGCTTTTTACTTATAGTAACAAAACATCCTCCTAAAAGTATTTAACTGTCCAAAAATAACTACACTATAAAAATATGTATATATATATAGAGAGAGAGAAACAATAGTGATGACATTATGTCACAAACCTCTTTTCTATATTGTTTTGCAGCTGTTTTGATGCTTTTAGATGTTTTACTGGGAAAATCATCACATCACTTTTTTCTCTAATAAATCAAACAAACAGGGCAGCTTGTGAACAGACTGGAATTTAACTGGTTAAACATTCTGAAAATGATGATAGAAGTGTTTTCTATGACTGAGAGAAAGAAAATGAATTTGGAATGGTACATTATTTTAATTAATTATTTCAATGAACACAAAAAAAAGTCAGTTGCCTTCTATATTTCTGATATGGGCGAGAACTCCAGGGGTGAATATAGCCAAAGCCAAAGTCAAAGTCAGAGCTGCATGTCACATGTGCACGTGATTATGTGATGCATTAAAGATTTATTTTAATAGTGGATGGTAAAAGTAGAAAATAAGATAAAAATTCAACTACAAAGACGGTAATAATCTGTTTCTGGACTAAACCACTGGAGCTGAGTCTGAAATTGTGCAAAATCAGTTTCAAACCGTTCTCTTGATTCACTTCCTGTGGGACAGGTGGGCTGTAGAGTTCAGGAAGCTGCAACTGCCCAAACTCACAATGTTACCAAACTCTGCAGCATTGCAGTAACTCTGTAGAACCGTGCCGCTGCGTTCTCTTATCCTGACTGTATGTGACAGATTAGTGTGCATTAAACTGAAGAGTCAACCAGAGTCTGACATGTGTGTGGGTGTGTGTGTGTGTGTGTGTGGGTGTGTGTGTGTGAATCCAGTAAAACAGCAGATTTTTCCCCAGCAACAAACAGAATAAGCTGAAACAGAAAGTTTACCTCACCTGAGCTGCAGCTTCTTCTCCTCCTCACACCTCATCTCATCCTGTTGCTGCCGTGTGTCACACGCTCAATGAGAAGTGAGTCAACACCGGACGCGTTGTTTCATTCCACTCGCCCTCCCCCTCTTTCTCTTTCTCCGTCTGTGTGTGTGTGTGTGCGCCTGTGTGGAATGTGGAAAGATTGTTTTTGGTCTGAACAAGCAGAGATTGGAGCAAGTGAGCATGAATCGACAGAAACACACACACTGCAGAAAAGGGAAACACGCTGAGTAGAATCACCCTGTTCCATTGATCACTTCACTTTTTTCTGATTTGCTAAAATGTTTGACATTCTTGTTTCCAGTGTTTACATTCATTAGCATGACTTTTGTCATAAAACGTGACGGGACATAGTAAAACAGACTGTAGACCAAAAATAGACTCATTGGTTTTCAGGTTACCATTCAGGTTTTCTCAGGGCCTGAACTGTGACTCAGCAGATTTGAGTCTGTGGTTACTCACAGGTTGTCCTCCACTTTCTTTTTTTCCCCCAATCAAACATCCTGTTTACAGCCAAGAACCTTGACTCTGTCCTTTAAGGGAATGTTGTTTTTCCTCCTTTGACTTCATAGAAACAGAGTTATTTCCTATCTGGTTAAATCCAAGATTCGTAATAAGAAAATGCATAAATATATGAATTTATGAAAAAAACTTCAGGTGTTTTTGTCCGACAATCTTCTTAAATCAATGTATTTTTTCTACATAATGTGGAAATTGTTGAGCAATAAAACAAGAAACAACAAGCTTTAGATCCTGAAGCTGAGCCTTTGTATTTATTAGAATCTGTTCATTTTGATTATTTCTCCTTGATAAAAATAACTCATGCATGTGACCCAAATTATGTTTCCGCTTCAAGTGATACTCATGAGTTCAGAAGCAGCGGTTCCACTGAATACTATTTGAAAATAATAATGGATATTTCAGCGATTGCATAAAACATGAATCTCTGTGGGAAAGTGGTTTCTCATTTTGAAGTCATTTCATGAAGGCAGTTGGCGAATGTTGCATCATGTGGTTATCGCAGCGCACGTCTGACGATTTATGGCTCCTGACGCTTTATCTGCAGCGGGTTTGGATTCAGGGTTAGAGTTGGGTTTAGGGCCGGGATTAGGATTAGGATTAGGATTAGGGTTCAGGGTTCAGCAGGCACCACAGCACCTTTTATGATGTCTTATCTGGTCCATGATAGTGTATGTATATGTGTGTGTGTGAGTGTGTGAGTATGTAAACTATTGGTTAAATCTCCCTGCTTTTCTTCATTTTTGTGTTCTACCGTTTACTTATGTTAACATCAACCTGCCAAAGGACTAAGGACTAAGCAGCAGCCGCCCGTCGTGTTTTGTTGAGTATGAGCAGATACCGTCCAGCAGATGGTGATGAAACGTCTCAACCTCAGATGAGCATCAACCATTTTGTGATCTGATCTGAGCAGATACGGACAGGCTACCGACCTACTCCTTCCTGTTTTCCCCTGTTGCTTCCCTGGCGTCATTTTAACCTGCCGCTCATGAACTCCATCCAACGCCATTTACCGTCGTTCATTCTGCTCCATCACGTCGCTGATCTCACCAACCGGATCCTGATCTCGTCGGTTGCTGTGGTATTCACATTCTGGCTGTTTTTGACCTGTCTATTTGGATTTTTTTTCCACATTCACTTTAAATACTAACCATGTTTCATGTTTTCATTTTTTTTTATTTCTGCAAAATTCTCAGCTATTAAGATTTCAGTCATTTTTAATTATTTATTCACCATTTAAAATATGTAGTTGACTTCGTTTTAGGGTTTTACTCAAACATCCATTAATATGATATAAATACTGTCATTACATAATTAGGAATTGCATTTTAAGTTAAATATTAAACAACTTTATAATGCTTAAATAAAGACAATACATTTGTTCTTTATACTTATATTTTATTAATTTTCACCTCACATGTTCAGGGAAACACATGTCAATATGGATTGTTACATGAATATCTATTGCACTATAGATATCTGTTATTTAAAAATACATGTGATGAGATGGCATTAGACTGGCATGGCACCGATAGAAATAGTTTTTTTTCCAAATTATTTTTTTAACAATAGTTTGGCATGTTACTTTTAAAATAAGATATATCAAGACACAGAATTGTGGGCACACATCAGGTACAGTACTGGACACTCAAAAAACCCAGAGCGAACAAAAACAGAACGACCAGAGCGAACACGCAGCTCCTCGCTGACTCCTGTTCAGCGGGCGCCAAAAAAAAAAAAAAGAATGGTTCCTGAAGGCAAATCCAGAGCTGGGAAAAGGAGATCATCGGCCTTTTAATCGGACCAGCTGACGACGGGCTGAAGGAAGAACGGAGCGACGACTCAAGTTGGACGCGGCGGCCTGTGTGAATATCAAAGTGAAGATCCAACGGCGGAGATGCGGTTTGACAACGGCGAGTGTGTCGTTTTAAAACGCTAGAAATCTCCTGCCGGATATTACAGCCGAGCCCTGAAACGGAGGCAGAGCTGCTCGGCAACGTGTGAGACACTCAGCACAAAACGAACCCTGAGTCCAAAATTCACACGGTGGCATCGAGCGATGAGAGAAAACACGACTCACGCGCTAGTTTCTGGTTCAGCTTTAAGAAACTAAACTTCACTACACTTATCTGACAGCTTTACTATAGGAAGCAGATTCAGCTCTGAACGTCTCCTTAACATTATCTGTGATAAACTTGAGTAGAATATGCTTTTTCCCCAACAATACCATCTTTAGTGAGCCTTTTGGGTTGCCCAGGAAACGTTTCTGTAAAATACGTAGAATGGAGTAGGGTTGGGTGGATGGATCAGTGCTTTGTTTCACGCCTGAAGTTGGAAAAGCTGCAGCAGACGTTAGTTAACATTGATCATTCTAACCAGAACGACCTGAACCACAGAGCTACACCAGAAACATGAACCGTCAGGACGTAATGGTCATGTGACCGACCTCGTAACTCATGGTCTCTGATCTGAAGCTCGCTCGCTTCGTGAGCGGCGTTCACTGTGACCTTTCACCCGTGTCTGCTATAACATCTGATGCCGTCGGTACGGCCTTAAAGCAGCAGCGACGCTTGTTAACGCGGCGCTGATGGAATTAACACAACAAAACGCCTCCGAGCCTCTAGAAACTGGATGTTGAGTTCACTGCCTGTCACCGTGGCGACAGACTCCGCTAAACGGCCGACTGCTGTTAAAAAAAAAGACACGGAGTCCATTAATATTAATGTGAGGATGTTGTACAAGTGCTGAGAGCAAGAACACTGGGGGGGAAAACAGTTTTTGTTAAATTAGACTAATACTGACTAGAATTACTTTGAATTTCAAGTTGTTTAAATTGATTATAGTCAATTTATTCGAGAAAAGAGGATGAGTTTTAAATAATCCTCTCAGTGTTTTCCCTATCGTACCAGAAACAAGATGTGTTCCCCTGATATTTCATTTTTTGCAGCTTAAGAAGCGGTTGAGGAGGCTCAACATGCTTTTTTTTTTGCTTTGTTCCCCTTTTGGTTCAGTCAGTAGCTGCGTCGGCGTAGAAACATCTGATCCGCGAGCAGCAACACACATCAGGAGCGAGAGAGACGACGGCGTGGCCGCTCCATGTAAAATAATAAGCACTTTAATGGCGTCCAGGGCCAAGCGGCTTCACGTCTTAATTAGCCGTTAATGCCGTCGCCGTGGAAGCTTCAGCACAGCTGGATTTATGTAACACTACTGAACGATGGTTCTCAAAGCTCAGAGGAACATGCTAATCCGCTGCATAATTCATCGCCTGCTCCAGCTGATCAGTATTCATGAGGATCACTTTGAATCTTCGGTGCTGTTGACCCGTTATGTTCAGCTTCCGCTCGGCTATGAAAACACTCGTCGTTGCAGGAGCTCGGCGCTGTTAGAAGCTGAAACGCCTGGTTGTCGCTGCCACGGAGCATCAGTGAAGCGTCTGGTCACAGCATAGAGACACCAGACTGAAGAAGAAGCGATTCATGTCTACACTGAAAAAATTAACTGTTATCAGGTGAAAATATCTCGTTGTTGGTACAATTAGTCTGATATTGAGAAGAATAAACCCAATTTACTCATTCATTTCCTTTATTGTGGTGTCTGTCTCGTCTGGTTTTCTGGTGTTTTGGGCGTTTCTTTTTTCCTTCTGTGTTGCGTCGCTGTTCCTTGACCCCTTTTGCTTCCTTTTTGTCCTGCGTGTTTCACCAGTGATTAGTCCTTTATGTTTTTGTGTCTCTGTGTGTTACTCACCACTTCTTGCCTTTCTGGTTTTTCTTAATTTTACTTCATTATTTCGCTGCCCCCCGCTCCTACAAATGTGACATTTTCTGAGTTTTACGAAAACAAAGCAAATGATGAGTAACGATCTGGCGATAGAATAATATATTTGATGAGAATTTCACTCGACATTGAACTAATTTGTACCAAAAACCAGCTACTTCCCTCGCTCGCTGTCTGCGATGTGTCCGCAGGCGTCTGAAGCGTCAATGGTTGCACATCACGTTCTAACTATGGCGTAAAAACCCGAAAACCGTCACACACACACACACACGCACGCAGGCAGCAATGGTAGAGTCAGCATCAGCAGAGCAAGAAAATACAGGACACACTTCACAGATCTACAAGCCTGGCTTCTCTACGACACAGTTTCATGTAGCTCCGTCCTCATGAGGACACGCGAGTGGCCTCGTTCACGCCTTCACACGTTGTCGGGTCGACGGCAGAGCAAACAAACCGACCAGCATCCATCCTGAATAAACGACGTACGGTTAAAGTTTTCACAGTGGTTGATACGGGGCTGAATCACGCGACCTTCAAACCGACCCGACAACATCGCACAAACGTTATTAACACAAACCTGCAGCTTTTAATCTAATAATACTAGTAATATAACAACAGTGAAACTTAGGTTACTGCAGCCAGGATGAATAAAATAAAGCGTAATGTCTGCAGGTGAAAATATTCAGCTTTCAAAATTGCAAACAAAGGTAGTAAATCTAAAATAATTAAAAGCTGCAGCTCGTCCTTCAGCTTATTGTTTGTTTCAAAAAACCTGCAAAAAATGAAAATGAAGTGAAAATATCTTGTTTTTGGTTAAATTAGTCTGATATTGAGTAGAATTATCTTATTTTATTAACAAAACGTATCTTGTTTTAGTTTTTTTTATATTTTAGTAAAGTTGAGATTAAAATGTTTGATATTTTATTTATTTAATTCTTTTTATGTGATTTTTTTTAATCTCATATTCTTAAATGTTCATCTCATATTTTGGATTCTCTCATATTTGCACATATTTTTGAATTTGTAAAACTAAAGAATAAATTGACTAGTCAAGGGGGAAAAAATAAAAATAAATATTATCTGCCAATGGTAGATATTCCACTCATTAGACCTCTTTACCACAAACAAGGTATTTTCTAACCTGATAAGACGTATTTTTTGCAGTGGTCACCAGCAACGACGTGGTGTGATCATCACAGTGAGAGCTGCAGGTTTGTGGGACGTTTCTCTGACGTCGGTGTTTCGCGGCTCTGCGGGAGGAGGAGACGCCGACGCCCGAACACAAACGACGACGGACTAAAGCCGCGAACGAGGCGTCGCGACGACGTCTGAGACCATCTGATAAAAACAAAAAGATGCGAGAAAACCGCCCAGTGTGAAGAGGAGGAGGCGCTGAGACACAGTGATGTTCCAGATCCGCCCACTTCCTGCCAAAAACGGGACACTTCCTCCCAGCGATGGAGCGACTCGGCCGCGTGAGTTACAGCGGCGAGGCCGAGCTGCAGGTTCCCGCCTTCACTGCAAAGTTGTGCTTAGGAGTTTATGTACCAGAAGTGTTAAGGCTTTTTAAATCTCTACACCAGACGTTGCTCTACGTACTAATGAGCTGGAACAACAGGAATGAGCGGTATTAAAGGTTTTTAACAGGTTCACAAATAAGCACAAGTCAATTTTTCAAAATAAGCAAAGAAATGGAAAAGAATTGAGAATTGGGCCTGGTATCGGTGGCTTTTTTTAGGCCCAACTCACAGGATTCTATTTCTTTTGAGTCAGAAGAAAGATTCGCAAAGCACTTCATCACACTGCAAAAAATAAAATCTAACAGGTGGAAACATCTTTCATGAGCAGAATTAGCTTCAGTTATTTCACGTTTTTATTCTCGAATTTCTGATTCTCTGATTTCTTCATCTCATTTAATGTTTTTAGACTTTTGATTCCAAATGTGTTTTATTTTGCAATTTGTTTTGAAGAAGTAAAGTAAGATAATTCAACAATATGAGCAGAGATGTGATCTAAAGGGATAACAAAAAGATTTTTCATTTCAGGAGACTGCAAAATGAAAAAATGAAAAGTTAGATATAATAAGACAACAATGTGAAAAAATCTAAATATTAAAAAGTCAATAATGTGAAGAAGAAAGTTAAACAATCTATTCTAGTTTAAAAAGGAAAACTTCCACACATTATCAGTAAATTAGAATCATTTCATCAATTTTTTCTTGAATTTGGTAAAATTAATATTATGGAAAAAAATCATGAATAAATTTGTTATTTTTATCATAATTTATTTATATCTTCATCTCATAATTAGAAAATAATAATAAAAAAATAATCAGAAAAAAAAATTCTCCAACTCATTAAAATCAACGAACTTAATTCATTTAGGTGATACCAAGTAAAATAATTTAATTAAGCTGGGTCTATTTTCTTTCTTCAGTGCAGATAATTCTACTCAATGCTGGGTTAATTAACAGAAAAACAGACATTGTCACCTGGTCGGCTTCATATTTTGCAGTGATGGTCGACTCTAGTTTGTTCATGGACAGAAACTCATCACTTTCTGCAGACGTGTTTATGCTAAAAACAAATCAAACCGTGAATTGAATAATTCGGACATTTCATCTCTAAAAATCAACACGGGAACATAAAGCTGCATCGTCAGCGTACAACCGTCAATGCTCTGCGAACCTGACCTCCAAACAGCCGGAGCCGGTAAAAGGGGAGGGGAGTTAGCATTAGCATTAGCGTCAGCCGCAGTTAATGCAGCCACAGGGCGGCGGCGGCCAGCAGCAGCGACGGCCCCAGCGTGGCGGCCAGCGGGCGGCCGTCGTTCACCAGCCGGAAGGACACCACCTCCACCTTGAAGCCGTCCTCCGTGGCCATGCAGCGGAACACGCCCTCCCGCAGCGGCGTGTCCACCGCCGGGCCCAGCACGCAGAAGTCGCCGGAGAACAGGCACGGGTAGTTCTTCACGCAGTTGTCCTTCTCCCAGCGGTACATGGCGTGGAAGGAGCGCACCGGGCACGGCAGGAAGATGGACGTGTTGGCCTGGACCGTCACCTCCCTGGGGGAGGTGCGGCGCAGCTTCAGGGCTGGAGGAGAACACGGAACCATCACCAACAACGTTCATCCTGACACGGTTAGAGGCTGTACTACTATCACTATTAATACAACAGCTATTGTCTATTATACATAAGATAATTTATTGAAATTTAAAGGGACAGTTCAACATTTTTGATAATTCACCTTCCATCATGATTCCCATAGTCATCGCAAAAGGTGATTTATCCTCTTCCGTCTACAAAAGCTGTTTCCAGACAAACTGCTCAGCTACTGCTACGTAGTCAATGGTTTTTTTAAAAAATCAAATATTATACTATACAATCATATTTCAAAGGTATTTTTTGGTTTGCCTTATTAAAGTCAGTAAACACACATTCCAGCGACTCTTAAACTCTGGTGTAGGAGTCATGATGATGGGTGAATTTTCAAAAATGTCGCAACAGTAATTCTGTCAGGGCTGTGGCCTCAGAATGTTTTAATCCAATTCATTTTGTGGTCTTTTTCAGTGAGTTCATAGGGCAGACACCCTGCCTGCATTTAAGCGTATACTTCTGGCTGTCCAGGCTGTTACGCTGCGATAGGTTAAGACTGCTGGGACCTCACGATGATACACTGAGCTTCTCTCTCTTTTTTATTATTCCCATCCACAACACTCAACCTGCTGATTTACTTTTTAAGTCTGATTTGTTACCAGTGTCCTGCCCTGAGTTTTTCTGAGTTTTCCTATTCTCAGAACATGCTGCAGTGCAGCAGCCTTCTGTTGTTGGAGGGCCTGACTCCATTGGATGGATCCTGTCACCTCATCCGTTATTACACTATGGATCAATTTATGTAGCTCTATTGCAGCATGTCCATCCTAGAAGACAGATGCTCCTCTGTTTCCTCTTTTTTTGCTACTGTTAAAGGTTTTTTTTCTTGTACGATGGTGGGTCTAAGGAGGAGAACCTATAGTGTGTGATGTTTGGCTCTACAAATAAAATTGACTTGAACAACAAGCAAATTAACTTAACAAGCAAATTTCCCCGTTGGGGATCAATAAAGTCATATCTTATCTTATCTTATCTCTCGAATTAATAATCTGAACATTACCTCCACCAAGGAGGCTTTGTTTTCGCCTGCATTTGTCCGTCTGATTTTTAGCAAGATAACTCAGAAAGTTCCAGATGGATTTTTGTCAAATTTTCAGCAAATGTTGGGAATGGTAGCATGAAGTGATGATTACATTTTGGCAATTACACAGAAGAGATCCTGGTTTCTGGATTGCTTTGAATTGTAGTAATATATTGGTAAATGGTCCTTCAAGGGTCATTATGGGGATTTACTGCAGAATCCCAGTTTAGGATGTTGGGTGGAGATGTGTTTAGTAGAGGTGGTTTTCGAGATAAATTCAGAGCCTTCTAATCTTTGCAGATCCCCCCAATACAAATTATATAAAATACAGAAAAAGGACAAAACAACATGCACACAGCAACCAGGATTATTCTAAATGTACTTTTGACTTTTTAAAGCCGGTAGGAAGAATAATAAAACAGTTTGTTCCATCACTACAAATGTCTGTATTTCTGCCAAAAACAAGAATTAAGTTACTCTAAATCAAATCAGTGTGTCTGTTCCTGTTCTGCTTACAGAATCCTAACTCTGCCCTCGGCTTAAAACCAGTCATTGATTTCACCTTTAATTTGCTTTCCTTCCTGCTCAACAATAATCACACACAGACACAGTCTACAGACCAGTAACCCGCTCGAAATGTTAAGAAATGTTAATTACACCAGAACGATCCGCTTCATTTATTCTGGTCACTTTGCAGCCTCGTCGGTATAACGTTGAACTGATATAACATCACAGGTTCTGTGGAGTTTTTAATCAGTGACGTGTGCAGAAGCAGCCGAGGCCGTGTCCCTGATCATACAACGAGTTTGTGTCTGACATAATGATTTATTAATGATAATGTTCTGCCGCCTCCTCACACTGAAAATAGAAAAACAGAAGACGTTGTTCCACATGTGTTTTCTGTCCAGAGAGCTCGTCAGAACGTTTTCATGTTTCATTACATGTTTAACGTGAAGGATTAAACTAGTTACTTTACAGATTTGCTGGTTTTATTTTCCAAGATAGCAATAAAATTATTGACATCCCATCATTTAATCTGATATTTTACTTTAGTAATAGTTCAAATGAAAACATTATTGAACTTAAGACTTTTATATCAATATACTTTTTTATATTGTTTTATCACTATTTTTTTGTGATTATACCTTATAATACTGTCGTATTGCATCACCATACGTTTCCATCATAAGTGTCATTATAGTAATAATATCAGACTTTATTTCTATTTCGCTTTTTTACACGAGTACAAAAGCAACAATTTATATATGTTATAATAAAACATTGAGTAAATATACCTTGTTACTTTCCACCTCTGATCTTATGTATTATTTTAATGTTCGTGGGACTGAAACTACCTGAGACAGGTGTCAGCTGGTATTATATTTAAAATATTATTAATATTAATTTGTGACAGTAGAAAGGAAGTGGTTCCTCCTCCTGAGAGGAGTCGCTCTCCTCATTAGTGGAGGTTAAATCTGCCTTTGAGCTGTGAAGCAGGACAATCCTTGATATAAAAATAAAAATCCCTCCCTGTGGGTATTGTCTCAATTATGTGATAATCATCGTCCTGCAGCTGCTCAGAAAGGTTCAGTTGGTTTAATTAAGATAGAGGCGGTGCAGATAAAGTCTCACCAGCAGCTTCCCCACAAACCGACGAGTTGGAATGGTCCAGATTCTGAATCAGAGTCCTGATGGGGGGAAGAACACAGAGGACAAATTAGCAGCAAAAGACGTTTTTTAACATGAATCATAAAGGCCGAGCATCAGCTGACTCCTGCTCCACACGCGCGCCGTCGTACCCGGTGGTGACGTTGTACCCCGGCGGGATGGCGATGCACCTCCGGCGAGCCCGGTCCCAGCCGCAGTACGGGTCCCGGGACAGGATGCACTCCCGGCACGTGTCGCCATAGCGACCGCAGTCGGCGAGGGGCAACCGCTGGATCTCCATCGCCGTGCCGACGTACAGGTGACCCTGAGGAGGACACACGGTAAAAACGTACTAAATACACTGATAATAAAATAACATTAGTATTATATGATAAATGTTTATCATGGTAGATCATTTTATTAAATTATTTATACATTAATTTAACTCTTATTTGAATTATCTTCATATACTGTAATTTGGACTTGTTCACTGTTCATTTCTTGCAGTGTAATGGCTGTAACATCAGAATAAACAGTGTTAAAGCTTCGGCCTCCCGTTGCTGTTTGCGCGGCTATAATTAACCCGTGACTCCGCAGCCTCTCGGCGTGACGTCTTACTCACGGTTCAACCTCTCCTCATCACATCATCATCATCTCATCGTCACTTCGTACCTTCTGGGAGTCGATGGCCATGTTTAGAACAGGACCCTCGTTGTGGAACAGCGAGTACTGAGAGATGATGAAGACGCCTTCGCTGGAGTGAAGAACTTTCAGGACTTTTCCTTGTTCTGTTGAAATAAAAGAGGGAAAAAAAAAAAGGCAATGACGATGTGTTTAAATTCATAAATTCATCTGCAGACGCATTGAGGCAGGAGGTTTATTTGCAATTCAAGTCAGGACCAGTTTTCCAGCAGTTTGTTCTGTTGTTTTCTTCTATTGGAAGGAGTCTCAACCCCTGAGCAACATGGCGGCACAGACGCCCCTCACAAGCTGCAGGAAGCTGCTTCTATGCAGTAAATGTCTACGCACACATCTGCTGCTGTGTGAAATGGCCGATTTGTAAACTCTGACATGTTCCAGCTGAAACCGGCTGACTCTGAAGCCGCTGAACTTTCACCACGGGGCAACAAAAGCAACAAAGCGGCGAGGCCGTCGGAGCCGGAGGAGACGCTGAGCCCAGGCCGAGGCCGACGGAGCCGGGACAAAAGACGCCGGGGACGACTGGTGTGTGTTTTCGTCAGTAAAATCGTTGACAGACTGAACGGCGGGAGGTAAAAAAAAAACTGCTTCGTTTGAGTCCTGGAGGCGAAACGCTCCCTGAGGACGGAAGAAATGTCAAACACAAGCTCACTTCCTGTTTTCCAGTAAAGAGATTCAGTCAAGAGAAAAACTTAATCTCTGCACCTTTAAAAGAGAGGAAAGAGCTCACAGAGCAAAACAGGAGCTGATGAGTATGATGAGAGGAAAATAAGAAGCAGAAATTACTGCGTATATACTTTCACTGGTACATGTACATGTGCTGTAAACCGTTAACAGTATGAGTTAAGTACTGTAAAGTACTATTAGTGGTATTTGTACAGTCAGCAAACTTCCCCTCATAAATTAAACCGGTTCACTAAGCTGTGACGTTTCTGTGCCCGAGACGGATGAAAAAGCTGAAAATAGCTGTGGATTAAAGAGTCATAAGAGAACAAAGCTGATAAACGCTGAATGGCGTCTTCCACCGTGGAGAGAAAAGTTCGACACGTATGATTAACGAGACGAAGCGGTTCGGGGACAAAAGAAGTTGACGTGGCAGCAGGAAAACGGAGAAGACATCGAGGGAGACTCTGAGGGATCAGCGTATTCACACGTTCACCGGGAGGTGAAAGGTCACATCATCGAAGACCTGACACAGGAAGTAAGAAGTGCTGTTGCCGTCTGAAACTGTCAAGTTAAACATGATTCAGAAAGCACAGAGGACAGAGGAAGAGCATTTTTTGCTACTAATCCTTTTCCTTTAATGTCTCTGCTACTGATTATTTGCAATAAAAACCTTTTATATTCGTTTTACTGTGAATCCCCAAAATCTTTACTTTGCTGTAGTTATACTGCTCTTATTCCTCATATATGTGGTATTATGAACAATGTTGAATGTATGTTCAGCGGCACTCCTCCGCCTTCGCATGGAAAAAACAACCGGCTCAGTTACGGTAAGGCCTCGTCTGTTTGGAATCAGGCTGCGTTCAGGACGCTGCTGTTGACCGGCAGAGCAGAAAACAACAAAAGGTGTTCGGATCCCGGGCAGGAGGCAGGAGATCAGACCTTTTGTTCGGGAAACAGGAAACCGGCTCCTGAATTCACGATGCAGGCCGATGGAGCAGATATTCACAAAGGTCATGCAGCACTGGAAACTTTTTTTTTTATACACAGCAGTAGAAGTAGGAGAAGATCAGTTTAAGCTCATAGTAATGAGATTTAATCTAATTCAACAAGCTCATATCTCCTTGATTTATACTTTCTGATCAGCAGAAGCTGTTCCAGGTCAGTGTAACTATCACAGAACGACAGCTTTAGAGTGATTTGACTTGAATGAACAAGATACATATATATATATATATATACATATATATATATATATATATATATACACACACACATATATATATATATATATATATATATATATATATATATATATATAGATATATATATATACACACACACATATATATATACACACACATATATATACACACACATATATACATATATACATATATATATATATATATATATATATATATATATATATATATATACATATATATATATATATAAAATTGCAAAAGTTGCGTCCAAATGATCCATTTGTTTATTTAATAATTTTAAAAATAATTAAAAATCATTGAAAGGATCTGCTTTTAAATATTATTTGAATTACTGACAGATCCTCTTCATTTTATCTCTTCTCTTGTTTCTTGGGTTTGTGGTGTCGTATCCTATTGTCATTTGTCTTTACTAAATACATTTAATCACAATTTTCTTTTATTCCAGCCTTTTCACAAACTGTAGAAATTTTTTTTAAAAGTCAAATTTATCAGAAACATTGATCGTATTATAAATGTATAATAAACATATTTAATTTTTATTATAAGTAGTTATGATAATAAATATATGAATGTAAAAATTCAGCTGAATTATTTCCTGGCTCGTGACCAATAGGCAGAGGAATTCATGTTGACAGGTTTGATTCATTAAATGTCACAGGATCAAAAACCTACGAGAGCCGATTAAACATAATGATAAAATAAAACAGTCTTTGATCACTATATTGGCAACAGACAGACAACACACACACACACACACACACACACACACACACACACGACAGTGTCATTTGGCACAACATGAATTTAACCATGAATCACTGAATTTTATCAAACATTTCCATCCATTAAAACATGTTTATTTATAGCCAAGCGTTTAGCGCCCCACTCAGTGCAGGTTATGGTATTCTGACATAAATCCAGTACAGTGGACCACTCAGGCCTGGTCCCCCTCCCTGACCCTGTACAGTGGAGCCTTTTAGTTAATTAGAAGTGTGCATGCTGCACGCAGTCACCCTGTCAGTTTCTCTTTTAAAGTGAATTCTTTAGCCTGTAACGTAGCACTTTGCCGATTGTGACCAGAATAAACATGACGAGCCTCTGCCGGTGGAAATTAGACGAGAGGAAATTAGATGAGTGATGTTCTCTGCTTTCAGAGCAGCCGTCAACAAGGAAGGTGCCCTTCAGTCCAGCAGCTACACAGAATAGTCACTGTACGTGACAGTACGAGTGTGTGTGTGCGTGTGTGTGTGCGTGTGTGTGTGTGCGCACTCTGCTTAAATATGGCAATAAAGATTAAAAAAATAGAGAAAAACACACTCTCACACAGAGAAGAAGAGAAGCTGGGGATTAGTGAGTCTCCAACCAAAACAGACAGAACGTTTCCAGGAGGGAAGAACATTATCTGAATGGAAACAGGGTGCTGGTGTGTGTGTGTGTGTGTGTGTGTAAATTGTGTGTGAGCCTTTGATGTCCTGCTGCAGATAATAGCGGCTCGTGTTCTGTTTGTTCATCCAGAATCATTCTGTTAAACAGAACCTATTGCTGCTCTCATATATGCGTCAGTACAGATGAACCAGGAGGAAACTGAAAGATTTATAAGATGAAAAAGTGCTTAATTAGAACCAGATGCTTATTTGGTACGTTTAATAAATCGTCTTGTCATGTGTGTTTCAAGTTAAGTAGTTGGAAGAGTAATGATCTGATGGCTCATTAAATATTAATAAGAATACAAATTACTTATTTAGCTTCGACAAATTGAAAAATTAAATTAAAAATGCTAATTGTTATAATTAAACCCTGCAGTTTATGTCTCCTGCTTTTACATTTAACACTTGGACATGAACCCGCAGTAGTGGCAGCAGTGTTACTAGCACTATTGTTAGCAGCAGCAGCAGCATTGTTAACAGCAGCAGCAGCATTGTTAGCAGCAGCAGCAGCAACATTGTGGGCAGCAGCATGTACTGTAGCAGCAACAGCATTGTTAGCAGCAGCAGCAGCAGCATGGTTAACAGCAGCAGCAGCATTGTTAGTAGCAGCAGCAGCAACATTGTGGGCAGCAGCATGTACTGTAGCAGCAGCAGCATTGTTAGGAGCAGCAGCAGCAGCAGCAACATTGTGGGCAGCAGCATGTACTGTAGCAGCAGCAGCATTGATAGGAGCAGCAGCAGCAGCAGCATGGTTAGCAGCAGCAGCATGGTTAGCAGCAGCAGCATGGTTAGCAGCAGCAGCAGCAGCATGTACTGTAGCAGCAGCATGGTTAGCAGCAGCAGCAGCATTGTTAGCAGCAGCAGCTTTACCAGCAGCATTTTAGCGGCAGCAGTGACACTGTTAGCAGCAGCATCTTCCTGCGACTCCCTCGTCTCCCACACAGCGACAAACACTAATCAGGACTGAGGCCTTATGGGAAACGGCCGTGACTGCTTTAACGTTCCCGAAGTGAATTACAGCATTTTTCTGTTATTACGGCAGAGGATTGAACAAACTCCAAACAGAAGCAACGCCTCTGTGGGTTCTTTACCTGCTGCAGCCCAGTGGTGAGTTAGTGAGGAGTCGTGGGACACTTTACAAGACGCTGGTAAATGTCACATTAGTGTTGCAAAATATTTTATTAGCATCTTTATCAGAAGCTTTGAACCTCAAAACTCTCGTCACAAAACAGCAACAGGAGATGATGTACAGACCATGTCACAGAATATTTAGAATGCTCAGCTGGGGCTGAACTGCAGCTCGGGTGGTTGAAAGAATTGGTTGAAAGACATCACTGGGAATAGGTGGTGGGGATGACGTGCACATGTCATTTTTTGATAGAAAAATATTCAATATAATTTTCATGTAAATGAGACTAATTAAAAATCTTGGTCTAAATGATGAACAGTAATCAACATTTCATTATATTACAGGTAAAAATAGAGATTATTATTCATATTAGGGTGGAGCTGTTGCCTCACAGCCAGAAGGTCACAGGTTCGAGGCCTTGAGCTGGCACCTTTCTCTCCTCCGGATTCCTCCCACCAACATGTTGAGGTTGATTATAGATTCTAAATTGCCCGTAGGCATGTGTGTGTGAGCTAATGGCGTGTGTGTCCCACCATAGGCTGTTGACCTGTCTGCCGCGTGTCTCTGCCTATCGCCTGAAGTACGCTGGGATTGGCTCCAGCAGACCCCTGTGACGCTAGTCAGGAATAAGAGGGCAGAGAAAATGACTGAATTATCATCATTCAGCCCTTTTACGACTGTGGGATTTTCTGACTCAAACGTGCTCAGGTTTGCAGTTTTTTCAAAATTCCCACAATGTGCTCACAAAGAGCTTGAAAGGCATCGTGACTGAAACCCTGCATGTTCGCCTGTTCAGAGGGAACATGCCACCTCCTGTTGCCATGGGAACAGCAAAAAACAGGAAGTGGCGGTAGTTACGGGACATGACCGATAAAACCAACACTATGAAAACAAAATAACTGCAGCACCCATGCGAACCCCAAAAAACACAATAAATCCTAACGACACTGATTATTATTATTCCTATTATTATGAACAGCTTTGGTTTGGTTGTCTTTGCCTTGTTAAGAACAGACGACGTTGTTCCTGTAAACCGTTTCCAGATCAGTTTGCAGCAGCTGCAGCCTTATTGGGCCTGAGCTGATCCTCTTTAGGACATTTATTGTCTATTTGTTGTCCAGGTTCTTTCTCTTCCACAGAGATTAATGTGCAGCTTTTCAGCTCGTCTGAGTGAAGGATATTAATGGTAATTTCCATCAACAGGGAAGTCTAATGTTTCATTGTTACCCATGACGCATCCGCTTCGATTACCGCCGTCACTCTTCCTGGAGGCGGAGCCGCGGACAGCGCTGCTCCTGTGATTGGTTCAGACGGCTCTTATGCAACTATCAGCAGCTGCGTCTGCTTCCCTCAATGAGGATTATCTGAAGAAAAGAGATTCTCTTCATCATTGGCCGCGAGTGGGTTTAAATGAATTATGGAGATGCCTGATGAACTCGGTGCAGAATATTAGAGCTGCTGCCCTGAAGTGGAGCTGATGCAATATTCAACAGGAGGAAAAAAGGAATCAAACCAGTTTATTTGAAAAGAGGAGATATTAAAGTGTGAAACGCTTGTGCACAGGAGCCACAGAAGAAACTCCAACAAAACGGGGCGTGGCTTGACAGCAGGGAGGTGGCGCCTGATTGGACGACCGCACTCCTTGATTGACAGCTGCATGAGATGACAGCTTAATTCTTTGTGTTTTTGTTGTTGTTGTTTTTTTTTAACTGGAAGAAAATGTGAACAAATTCTAATCAGATTTGAAGGAAGTGAATCGAGATTTAAAAAGATTAAATTGACTTTTTTTTTTTTATTATTATTTCAGGCGACTTCATGACCGGACTCAATATGACTTGAGTTGTCTGCTCCAGTTTTCTTTTTAGGCCACTGCAGAGACCAGAGACCAGAAACCCAAAATCAGATGCTAGAGACCAGATTAGAGACCAAAAACCAGAGACAATAAACCTGAGGCTAAAGATCAGGGGCCAGAGCCTTGAGACCAGAGACCAGATTAGAGACCAGAGACCAGGAAACAGAGAAAGAGCCTAGAAACCAGAGACGAGACCAGGGACCAGATCACGTCCTGTGCTCCTGCTCCTGACACATTTACTGAAGCCACATCCAGACGCCGTCATATATCATTAGAAAACATTTTTCTGTGTTATTATTAGAAAAGATGGTGACTGACAGCACAGACCCACTGATGAAGACGAGGCTCTCTTATCTGTCTGTGAAACAAACACACACACACACACACACACACACACACGCACACGCACACACACAAGTGGCCGACGTGCGATGGTTGCCACGGTAACCTCCCCGAGGCACAAGGCAATTTTTGGAGAGACTGCTGCGGGCGCCTCGCTCTGACCAAACAGAAAAGAATCTCGCCAAAGAACCGGAAGCGTCTGAATATATTTTGAATTGAACAAATGTTGACCTTGTGTCAATTATCCCACCATTCACACTATTCAGCTTAAATTCAGTTAAAGTTTCATCTTTCACTTTATGAGCTGTAAAGGAGTTTTAATTAAATGTTTTTTTTTTGTCATTTCTTTTTAATCCTGCTCCAGTGTTTCTCGATACAACCTTGAGTCGTATTGATCCTGGTCTGTTACTGGTGTTTGTGTCCTGTTGGAAATGTTCTATAAAAGCTTTCCCTTCTACTCACTAAATAAACCATCCAGCAGCTGAAAGCAGCACTCACCTGTTCCCAGGTACAGGACGCTGTAGTGCTCGTCGTTGACGGCCAGGACGATGTCCGCCACGGTGTGCGTGATCTGGTCGTCCGTGGGGAGGTCGAGCGGCGCCACGCCCACGGGTCGGATCACGTCCTCGATCTCCGGGTGGTACCTGATCACGCCCAGGTTCTTAATCTCCTGGTGGCCGCCCGCCGTCGTGGCGTTTTTACGGACACACTGCGGACAAGAGACGCGGAGGAGTCAGGCGACGCGATTACTCAAAATTCGGTCTGTTGAAAAGAAAGATTAACCCGTGCAATGGCACAAAGAAATATTCATCACCATCCCAGGGCGATTCCCGATGAATGAGTTGCTGTAGCCCTTCAGCTTCGACGTGGAGAAGGCCTGGTCGATGTCTTCGATGGAGTAGGCACAGATCACCGTTCTTCCCCTGAACAACATTAGACACAATCTTTGTTTGATTTTAATAGTTTTTAAAGCCAGATAATTATTAAGTCAAAGCAAATCAAAGGATCCTTGTTCCTTTTTTTTTTTATTCCATATCCAGCTCCTAGGCGTCGTTTCCATTGGGTGTTTTTCATATTGCTGCAGCTCACCATGCGTTGGAGAACAGGCCGTACAAGACGCCTGCCCTCTTGTCCTGGGCCGTCAGCACCACGGCCTGCTTCATGTTGTTGTACTGCTGCTGCGTGTTTCCTGCGCCGCACATCACCCGGGCCTTCATGAAGGTGGTCCAGGAGTCGGCCAGGATGGCTTTGATTCCGCCTTCATCCACCTAGAGACGACAGGACACATGGAAACAGACACGGCAGGAATTTAAACCTGCGCTTCGTGCCCTGATTTATTGAGAAGAGTGATGCTTTTGGTCTGATCTACCGAAGGTCTGCATGTGTAAAAACATGCACGGAACATGCAAAATAACATAGAAACTGATCCCACTCAGGATGTCTTTGAAATGTGTGAAAGAACCTTATCCAGTTACTTCACATCAGGGTTGCCCAACTCTGCTCCTGTAGAGCTACTATCCTACATGTTTTAGGAATCTCCCTACTCCAACACACCAGATTCTATTTGTCAACTCACTATCAAGTAGCTGAAGCTTGTGAATAACTGGAATCTGGTGTGTTGGAGTAGGGAGATTCCTAAACCATGTAGGATAGTAGCTCTACAGGAGCAGGATTGGGCAGCCCTGATTTACATACTCATAGGGCTGCAAAAATCTATTTTGATTGTCATAAATTATTAATCTGAATTTAATTAAGCTTCATCTTGAAACCAAATCACAAAACAGATTTTTAATAAAACTGTATATAAATGTAGGTGATAAGGGAAGCTGGTTCCTCACCGTGCAGATGCGGCCGATGCGAGCTCTGTACGGCTCCTCGTCCACTCGCGCCGTTTTGTTGATCTCGCTGAAGAAGAAGTAGATCTCCTCCTTGAATTTGACGGACGACGGGATGATGGCGGCGCCGGCGAACTGCGGATCTATGTGGTGACATTTAAAAACGCTCAGACACCTTCACTCACGCTTTGTTCCCGATTCATTTTCAAAGCGTCTCATGTCAAGTCGTCCAAACACGGGAAATAACAAGCGAAAGGCAGAATTATCAATAAACCTAAATTACAGAAAGACAACTAGAAGTAGAAATATTACACTTTTATGACTTTGTTGAAGGAGACAGAACATGTGAACCTAAAGGATTTTTTTTTAATGATTAGAAAATTGTAATTCATTAAAGGTGAATTTATGTAACATTTCTGAGGATGAATTATATAAATGAAATGATCTGCTAATAGAACGAGATAATTTAAGTTAATTCTACTCAATCTTAGACTAATTTACTAAAAAACAAGATGAAAAGAAAAATATAGCACAATCATCTTTGTGCTTATTTTGTCTTTTTTATTATTGCGTATATTTACATACGCCTTTTATCTCTTTTTGTGGCTTTTTAATTTCCCAGTTGTGGGATTAATGAAGTATAATGTATTCTGATGTAAAACTCCTGGGAGGGAGGGGCAATAATCTGAAGGTCAGAGCATTATATTATGCTGCATGTGTCTAATCCTGTATTTTAGCCTGTGTTTAATACAACATGGAGTCGGCACCGTGACCAAACACAAAATGACTCTCACACAAACACACCCACATGTTATTTTGCACGGGGGTTATGATAGTAGATGGATTACACCGCCCACCACCCAGGGCTCCATATTCATGAGTCTAAAGCCGACTCTCCTCCTACTCACTCAGCAGCCAAATGTTCTCGGTCTTCAGCAGCTTCTGGGCGCCGAACGTACGGCGGATGGAGCCGGCGTGCCCCCCCACGGACGACATGGCGGAGTACAGGCTGCCGTCTGAGGCGGGAGACAGGAACAAGGCGATGGATGGAGAACAGGTTCAGAGCCATACAGGAAGAGGACTTAAACACAGAGGGGATGAAAACGGAGGAGGCCGAGCTTTCCTCTCCTCCATGCAAACAATCCGTCTACATTTGCCGCTTTAACAACAACAGTTTGTCCCGAGACGCTCGTTTTAATGCGAAAACAACTCCCGCGTTAATTTGACTCCGTGTTGATCAATAATCACATAATTGGAAGGAACGTCGCCCAGCAGAGAAGAGCAGGCGCGGCTGCTGAAATGGATCAATTACACCTGACATTTGCTTTTCGCCGAGTCCGACACAGCTTCATTCATTAGCTCAGTGTTTGTTTAACTGTGAACAGGATGATGCAACTTGTTCTTTTAACTTACACATAAGCGCGAGTCAGTCTGCGGATCGTCTCTTTCACTTTCTCACCCGGGCTCTGCCTGGATTCTGGTAATGAAGCCGCTTCTGTCTTGCTACCCTCACCGAGGACGTCATGTTTTAGCCAGCGTCTGTCTGATGGATTGTTTCGCAAAATTCACTCAAAAAGTTTTGGCCAGATTTAGGTCAAAGTTTTAGCCGGGGTTAGATTTAGTAATATATTACAGATTATTACATTTTGCTAATGATCAGGGTGAAATTCAATTTTTTTTTCATCACTTTGAGTTTTTTTGTTGTTTGGTAACATTGTGGTAAATGGACCTTTGGAACAGTCGCCATCTTTCAGGACTGCAACAGGAAATAGTTTCATTCTTTGCATTCATTTTAACTTTAGGTCTCATGTCCTGATCAGATACAGGCTGCTCTGAATCTGGTTAAAGGACAGAGTTCGGAATTCGATCGTGATTTTCCAGGTTTACGATGACCTTTACTGTCTATAAGCATTAGCCTCATACTGGTTACATCCAGGTTCTGAAACCTCAGTGCTGCGGCCTATGCCGCTGAACAGTTAGACTTTTGTCTCTGTGCCGTGATCATTGCTAAATACCGATGGTCGTTCCCTCAATTTGACTTGACATTCTGTGATAAAACATATGAAAACCCTCCAACAGGACTGTATTCATAGTTCACTCCCTGCTTTTTGAGCAGCATCCATACATCTGTACGTCTCTATATCTTTATGAATGATTTGCTTATTTTGACTCAGCTGTATTCCATGATGCTCAATCCTGTTTTTCGTTACCTGTGGGCAGGCTGATGGACCTCTGGGACGGGTACGGAGGGGAGATGTCCGAGGCCGCCGCGATCTGCCCGGCGCCCTGGACGTCAGTCAGCACGCTGTCGTTCACCTGCAGGAGGAGTTATTATATTATATTATATTATATATTATAGGAAGTCCTGGCACAATGATTCTTTTTGTTAGAATGTAATATCCTTTATCCGTTTAGGGATCCCAGATTCATTGCTGAGAGAAAAGGTCCTGGATCATCCCGGCTCACATCAAACCATCAGGAGAAAAACGAACCGAGCGAATAATCAAATTCCGCCTAAACGGATGGCGGGAGGCAACGCGCCGCGAGCAGGAACTCACCAGCATCCAGCAGCGGGGGCTGCCAGCGTTGGTGCCGCAGACGATGAATGTGTCGTTAACTTTCTGAATGACCGTGATGAAGTTGTCGCATTCCAGCTGCGAGAGGAGGAGACAAGAGGCAGAAAACGAGGCTTAAAAAAAAAAAAAAAAGTAGAAGAACGGAACAGCAGTGATGATGCTGCAAAACAAACAAGTGCAGAAATGTTGCTTTTAGTACAATTATAGTGCAGAATGAGTTCATCGGCAGATCATTTTGCCTTTTCATTATTTTTCTTTTTTAAAAAAAAAAAAAAACATTATCAAAGACTAAAGTCAACAATATGAAAAAAATATATATATATATATTTTCACCTGCTAAGCTTAAAGAGACATAATCAAAAGAGAAGGAGGAGAAAAGAAAAAGGTAAATGAGCATTTGACCAACAAACAGCTGCAGAAATCCAGAGTTAAGCGCTGAGGGACGAGCGGCTCAGAAAGATTGGAGGCGCGTTGGAAAGGATCCGAGCCGGAGCCGCGTTGGCACACACACTCGGCTCTGCAGCTCCAGCCCTGCAACACTCCGGAAGCTTCGCTTATTCATCTGCACCAAGAACGAGCTGCTGCTGCCCGAGCCGTGACGGATGGGGAAGGAAACACATCCGGAGTTTTACAGAGTTCAAACTTCAGGCTGAATTCTGGCTTTAGTTTGTACCGCTCGCGTTGGATCGATGTTCACTGCAGCTTCGTCTTCAACAAAACCACCAGTTGGAAACGCAATTTTTCTGAATCATTTACACACATATGACCACTACATGTGACTCATGCACCAACCTCATGAACCAGTTCTGCTAAACTGCAAGCACAATTCCTGCTTACATTCATATTGCTGAAATAAACACACACAAGTCTCTGCTTTTGACACAACTGTCATGAAGAAAACCAAAGTCATTTCTAATTCTAAAGTTAATTGGCCTCCTACAAACACTGGTTTGTCACATGGAGAGGAACAGAAACAATGATGCAGCAGGATTCCTCATAGTGTTTTACATCGAGTACATCAGTGATCTACTGATTCTTACAAATGTCTATTCATATGATGGTTTGTGTTTTTCATTTTAATAGAAATAACAATGTTTTGAATATAAATTTTAATTTTGGGGAATCAAAGGGTTTTTCTCATTGTGTGTGTTCTTCTATTTGAGTGAAGAAAGTATGAGGCATCCGTTCAGCAAGTGTGTTAAAAATCAGGAAAGTCTGAAGCACAGATTTAACACTTCTGCAGCATTTAACATATTCAAACATGACAGACATGAAATCATTTATTCCTGAGATAAAAGATTCAAAACTTAAAACCTAGAATAAAAATGAGCAGAATAATATGGTGCATATTCAGCTGCAGATTCCGATCATTAGTGATTTATGACCTTCGTGGGAACTTATTACGCTTTTAAAAGTTGAAGATGTTCACCGCCACAACCTGCAGACGTCATGTTAATCCCGGCTGCAGTAAATCAAGTATCACCGTTGTTACATTAACGGGATTGTTACGTTCAGAGCTGCAGATTTGTGGTTTTTTCATGACTTCAAGGGTCAACATCAACAGTAAATCTGATGCAGACAGAGAAGGAACATTAGAAACTCAGCCACAGCTTTTTCCCAGTGTGTTGGTGGATATATGTGTTAGTGGTGGTTGTGTGTGTGTGTGTGTGTGTGTGTGTGTGTGGGCAGTGTGTAGGTGGCTAAGAATTTTCTTAGTTTGGATTTTTTCATTTTTTTGTGCAAGTATGCAAGTATCTTTTATTTTGATGTGATCATTGAGTTGTTAAACTGTCCATACTTCTATTATCTTATTAATCTTTGGACACGCCCCCTTGACCCCGCCCCTGCAGGTTTTAGTCATGTGATCCAGGTCCTGATGACTTGAATCCAAACCAGACGCCGCGAGGCCGACTCTCCATTGTCAGGAACCGACAGATGTTCCCTGAGGGTTTTTATCATCGTCACCGTGGATATTGGACTTTAAATCTCAGCGAGGATCAAACTCATCATCTCGAAAACCTCCAGAAACATCATAAATTTCGATTCCACCAGAAGCTAACCTGGCCCCAGGAGTCATTCTGTCCACATTCCGTCGTCTACTCCTCCTTCACGGCGCCGGTTATTTATTGGAGTGGATTTACTGTCACTCAGAACATTATCGTTTCCACCATCTGTCACAGACTCTGGACGCTGCGGCTGCAGCTTTGTGCCAGAACACGTTTTACGTCTCACACACGACTGTGCGAAGATGTGGTGCTGATAGAAAATGAAAAGTGCTGGTTTTCCCACAAACTGTTCAGTACGAATTAAGTCCTGACTACAGGGGGAGAATGCTGGGATGTGTGTGTGTGTGTGCGTGTGTGTGCGTGTGTGTGTGTGTGTGTGTGTGTGTGTGTGTGTGTGTGTGTGTGTGTGTGTGTGTGTGTGTGTGTGTGTGTGTGTGTGTGCGTGTTGCACTGCGGTGAATCTAAGGCTATAAAACAAAATGTGTGCACAGTGTTTCTTCTTCTGTGTTGTCAGCACTCGGACTCGGGCCCAGCGAGGAGTTTGTGTTGTAGAACAACATCCCGTTTTATTTTCCATCACGTCGTTATTTCTCAGCATGACATTAAGCTCCAGAGAGAGAGAGAGAGAGAGAAAACGTCTGGTTTATAGTTTCATATCTTATTCTCTCAGTCGGGATCAGCTGTTCTACGTCATGTGATTCAGGGGAAGCTGCTTCTCTTTCTTCCTGCTGCTAAAAACTTTAAAACTCATAATTGTCCTTCTGTTTATGATTATGAGCTATTAGCAGTTGCATTAGTATCTTGTCGTTAGGTTTCAGAGGTTAACAGGATGTTTGAAGCTCAGAAAGATTAAATCATCTTCTTTTTTCTGTGATAATAATGTGTGTTAATGCATCACATGACCTGCAGGGTCGACTGGACGACAGATTACTGCAGCACTGACCTCGGTGGTGATGATGATGATGATGACGGTGATCACGGCGGCGGAGGCGGTGATGGGAAACAGGGTGAGGTTGATGATAATGGGTGACAGAGACGCTGACAGAACGGATCGGTTTCTACCTCCAGTGGCGCAGCCTTCGCTTTGCAGGTGTCGATGGCCGTCTGATCGGACGCCGCCGGGATCTGTGGAGGAAGAATGATGTTTTTTTAAAAAAGGCGAGGGCGCCGGCAGCTTGACCCGCCGCAGGGGGAAACGCCACCGCCGCCATGTTCCACATGCACCTCCTGCACTTCACATTTTCCTTGTTTTACCTCCAACACACAAGACTGGCGTGAACTTCTGCCGCTCGGCGCTCACACGTAGGTGGAGAGAGCGAGGGAAGGAGAGAATAAGAACGAGCGGTGCAGAGAAACCCGTAGAGCTCCGTGACCTTTTAGTCAAACTGAAAGCAGCAGCAGGTTTCTGGAGGAGGCCCCGCAACGAACCTGTTCGTGTGTTAAAGGAAAATCAGCCAATCATCTGCATTTTAACGAGCAGCAGAAGCTTTTTCTTTATCAGCCAATAACGAAATAAATTTAACAACGCTCCGATGCTGAAGGTGGAGCCAGTTTTTTGGGATAATAAAATTAATACGATAATATTTCAGGGGACTGGAGATAATAGATCAGACAGGAACGTAAATTTGGAGAATTTCTTTAAATCTTTACTTTTCTGGGTAATTGAGAGCATAACCTCTTTGGACCTTAAAAACAATGGTAATAGTTACTTTAAACCAGTGCTACTCAATAAAAAAGCATGTTCTGAGGTCTAACGCGCCCCCCTTGATGGAGCCCCACTATTTGAGAACCACCGTTTTAAATTAATCTGAGCTTGAAAGCATTTTTATGAGGAGTTTTTACTGTGGATTTCAGTTTAAAAAAAAGACAAAACCAAACTGAACAGGACTCTCCTGTCTACAAACATCTTCTTCATACAACTGCGAACATTGAAAAACTAGCGACTGTTCCTGTTGTTCGCATTAATGTATTTGAAGGCTGGTTTCCAGCTATAATACTAGAATCAGGCTGATGATTGCGCTGCGGACGGAGACTGGAGGAGGAAGTGACCTCTAAACGCTTTAAAAAGCCCTGGCAGCTTTCTGGCTGCTGATCAGCTCCTCCACTCAGTCTTAAAACACATCTCTGCTACTACAGTTGATGAAAAGCAGCTTTTCGGCTGTGACTGATCTGGCCTCATTCACTCTTTGTATGCATTTCTGCAGAATTAGTTCATCTTTATCCGTATATATTTAAATAATGAGACCGAAAAAAGCTGTTGTGTTGAAGCAGGCGGTGGCAGGTCAGGCATTGGTGTGAAAAGTAGCTCAGTAGGACACGTCAGGACATTTTTAGCCTGACCACAGTATGACCACAGTGTTGTTGCTAGGGCTCAGACTATTTAATCAATCAGTTGTTGTGGTTCAGTAAATGGTGGTTTGCTGAGAAGCTGGAATCATTTTCTTCTTCAAAATGACTCAAATCGACTAGAAATAGCTGGTGATTCATGTAAAAGGCGGCAGCTATAATCATTGATTAATCAACTAACCATTGCATATAGTAATTAATAATCCAAGGTACAGGTGCACATTCTTGACTCTACACAAGAAAAACTGTGCAGAACTCCTTGTAGGATGAAAGGAAGTGATGAGAACAGGCCAGACTGATCCAACAGTGTTACACCAATGGAAGGGCCCGCGCGCCGTAACCTCAAACCCGCGTTGACACCGTTAGCTCGGCGGAGTGTGTGAGTGAGATAAGTGCAGCTTCATTAACGTACAGCCTGACCGCCGCTGAACTGGGCCGGCGGTGTCGTCTGTGGCTGATCCACGTGGGAGGGGAAACAGGAAACAGCGCCGGGGGTAAAATGCATAATAGATAAGTCCCTCGCTTGATTCCGTGTTGTTTTACGTCGGGTTGTTATCTTCTCCCCGGGCCGCGGCGGACCGACTCGGTGGAACACTGTTTAAACTTTTGGGAGGAAGTGGCCGTCAAAGTCAAACGAGCAAAGCTAAAACAAGAACATAGCTGCGAGGCCGCGTCCAACCTGTGGCCTTCAAAAGAGAAACTCTCTGTTTTCAGGCTTAAAAAGAGCTAACAAAGTCACTTTAAGGGTAAAAGTTCAACACCTAATCATTAAGGCCTCATTTCCCATGCAGCATGGAGACAGAATCTCACTGGTCCTCCAGTGTGGATCTCTGTAGTGTTTTCAGTATAATAATTGTTCACCTGCAAAAACCTATTGAGTAACTGAGTGAACCCCGGTGAGAAGGCGGTGTGTAACCGTACTGCCACAGTGGGCCGCACTGTGTCATGTTTCACGTTTCATTCATCTGTTCTTGCTTTGCAAAGGTCAGGAAATGAGTGTTGATCCTGTTTGCGACGGAGCAGCGGAGGTTCACCAGAGCCGTACTGTGGCCCAGCAAATAGTTCCAGAACAAATGGAGCTCCAGTTTTAATATTTGGATTGTGAGTTGTCTGTAAACTGCAGGAAATATAAATGGGAAACAGCTACTAAACCTGCAGGTGAACCAACATTACACTGGAATGTTGGAGGATCAGTGAAATTATGTCTATGATTCAGATACCCGAGAGGAATGTGAGAAATGAGGCTAATGTCTAAAATACACAAATGTCCCTTTAATTCTGTTTAAAAGGCGAGTTATAAAAAATGTTCTTTTTTTTTTTTTTTAAAAATCGAGGTTCCTCCTGTGGCCGTTGATTGAATCTCTGTAGTCACCACCTCACTGACACTTTTCCTGTGCCGTTTCCGCTCCGCCCCCGCTCCGTACCTGCACGTCGCGGACGCCTCTGCCGGTGAACTTCAGGATGTAGATCATGGCGCGGCCGCCCACGTACAGCGTGTCGCTTCCCTCCTGGTGGTACATGCTGATGTAGTTCTCGGGCTTGTTGAAGTGGAACCTGGAAGGTTCTGTGGGTCAGAGCAGAGAGAAACCACAGGGATGAGGCCTTGTTGCTAAGATACGGGATAAAATTGATTCTTAGAATTTAACGTTAAATTATTCAAATTAAAATGTGATATTCTGGAAGTCAGAACTTCCTTATTTTTTTTTTCTTCTGTAAAAAAAAACCTTTCAAAGGTCAGTTTTTTAGGAACCAAAGGAAGGAAAATTGTTCTCTTCTGTTTTATTCCTTAAAAGGCTTTTTTAAAGGATAAAGGTCAGTTTTTTACACCTTGAAGGGCAGTAAATCTTTGTTCCTGTGCTGTTCTTACTGACAGGAGAAAAGCATTGATGTTATTCTTGGCAGCAGTTTCTATAAATAAAGTGTTTTGGATTATGTGGGGAAAAAAAATCATTGATCTTTGATGAAGAAGCTTCTGAAGCTGATTATGACAGCCGCTGTTTCCCATGCAAGTTCTCTTTGTTCCATTAACAACATGGCTGCGATTCGTTTTCAGGACATGAACTGAGAGGAAAAAGTCAACATTTAGCAAAAAGTTTGATATTTAGGATCAATCTTTTCACATCAACCTGACCTTCAGCTGCGCTGCCTTTCTGTTACAGTCTGTGTCTCTGATGCTAATATAATCCCATAAAGAAGCGAGAAGGACAAAACGTTCTACTTTAACCTCCTTCCTCATGCTCCCATTCCTGAAACATACTTGCACACATTGATTATGCTCAGGTCTTTCAGTCTATTCAAATATTGCGATTAATCACATGAATTTCCATAGTTTATATAATTCAACTCTAAACTGAATGTACCTTAAAAAGGGATCATTTTAATTCGCTTACCAACATGTGAGTGGGCAAATATGTTTAATGCATATTGTTGGTCGGCCCCTCCCGCTCTGTCTTTACCTCATGTGTGAATTCTTCTGTCTCTGCGTTAATCGTTAATGTGTTAAAATAATTAGTGGCGTTAAAAGCCATTTGCGTTAACGCGTTTCTGTTGCGTTAACACGCACGATCCCAATTATCACGTCTCTTTATTGTTGTTAATAAACTTGGTCTAAAGCGGCGGTGGCGTCTCTGTGAATGAGTCCCCCAGCTCCGCTGATGCCTGGAAAACAGTTTCCCCGTTCATCAGTCGCTCTCTGAACATTTCTGTGAAAAGCACAAAGCGGCGGAGACGTTACCGTGGCAACCGGATGATGAAACGGAACATTTAAATTTCACAAAACCAACAAGACAGAATATTGGACCTATATTCATCAGATGGGCAGGAACATGAAGACTAATGCTGCCCTTTGTCTGCTGGATGTATAAATAGACATAAATAGGCCGTTCAGCGACATCACATCATCTACGTTCAGCTCTGGGTTTGACGAACTGATGACGAAAGTACTCCCACAGTTTAATGGAAAAAAGTAAAAGTGAAAATTCTGTCCCCAAAAAGTAACAAACTAAATAAACAGACAGGATAAGAAGTGAAAAGGTACTGTGGTATATTACATGTTCTAATCACTGAGAGTGTTTTAGTATTTTAGTTTATTAATGTGGAGCCAGTTCGTAGATTAATATTGAAGCTACTGCATCATAGTATTTGGCAGCTCTCACACAATTTAATAGAATATAGATGATAAAACATTAAAGTATATTTATGATAAACATTTAAAATCTGCATCTTAAAAAGCTGTCAGATAAATGTAGTCAAAAGATTGAAGTAGCAATACATGCAAATACTCATATTGCATTATTGACTTGTATTTTACCCAAAGGTGTTGGTGATGGTGTTCTAATAAATGAGTGAAGAGATTAAACTCTACGTCAGTTTACCAGAATGTTCCGGCTTTATTTGTCTGTGACTACAGCTCGTGATGACGTCTCGGCTGCAGAGCTTCATGCACTTACTCTGATCGTTTGGAACCGAATCCTCTGCCTGATGAATGTAATGAAGCTAATGCACAAACAGGGACCAGAGATAGAACAAGTACGCACATCATTTACTCCAGTAGAAATACTACATTACAGGTCTTATTTTAGTATTATCAGCAAAATGTACTTTAAGTAAAAATGCTCATGTAAAACGGCCCAATATAAAGTGTTATATTTATCATGCTTTATCATCATGTTTTAATAAATAGATGTATATTAATGTTATAAAGAACATACAACAATAAAATATTGATCTTAAAAGTAATTAACTATAGCTGTAAACATAGTGGAGGACAAAGAGCAGTAATTAAGTTTAATTACTTCAAAACTACTTAAAAGTACAGTATCAGCATTAATTTAGTTAAACTATTCATAAATAAACTGTAACTATGACTATAATTCAACAAAAACACTAACTTTAATGGTTTATATTATTGTTATGTAACTGACTAAAACTAAACCTCGGATTCTACTGCTGTTCTGAGTGTGAAGTGTGTTCACACTCAATAATGGAAATGACTCAAAAGGTCAAAAATCTGAGTGACACTTCCCCCCCCCCCCCCAGCAGTCGCCATATTACCTACATCGCTACAGGAAGGGGAGGGACTAACCCGGCAGGGATTTCAAAATAAGATAAAAGCGGTTTTAAATTTTACCTACAGAACCGTTTACAATCCAACTTATTAGAAATCAGAAGGAAATTTAACACCTGACAATACATTCACACTTTATAAGCAATTATAAGCAACTATTCTTCGCTATTATCTAAAAAATTATTCTCTATAACTGTAACTGTCCTACACATGTGATGAAACAACTGGTTGGTGTGGAATGCATTCTGAGGTCTGCTGCTTTTTTTTTGGCTGAATACTTTAGGACGGACAATCTGCTCATACTAAATCCTTCATCATTAGACAGAATGCATTACTACCGTAGCAGTAGTACCCCAGTGTTCCATTCATCCACTGACAATGATGAAGTCAGAGCTGTAACAAACCATGAGGACGAACAACCTGCAGAGCGAGGACCTGCTCCACGCTGCTGGTGCTGTCCGTGGTGCTGAAACCGCTGCAGCTTCTTCTGGAGGCCTTTTTTTATTTTAATGTCAAACCCTCCTGAGAGAAAACCACTCTAGCTGTGTGTGTTTCTGTGTGTGTGTGTGTGTGTGTGTGCATGTGCACTGGAACACCAAGCATCCACCTCTTCCCGCCATTGCATAAGAACGAGCCTGGATTGACATGACATGCACGTCCGCTGCTTTTTTTTTTTGTCTTGTGCGGTTTGTACCGTGTTCATCTATGCGAGGAGGGGGAGGGTCCAGATACACATCTCCTGACACACGGCTCCATCTCTATTGATTTCTGAATACATCAAAGGGCTGTGTGAGGTGTAAAAAGGCGTGAGTGGAATAGACAAATACAAGCCAGCTTGGAATTTTCCATCCATTGCCCCCTCCTCCTCCTTTCTCTCTCTCTCTACACGTAGGGTGACAGAAGGAAAAGATGAGGACCGGGGGGGGATGATGCACCGTGATACGTAAGAAAACTACAGACGAGCATCTGGACGTGATGAGACTGTGTCAGCAGGAACAGTCTTTTACTCGCTGCCTTACACAGATCAACACATGTGACAGTTCGTGGTGTGAAGCCAAACTGGCTTCTTCACCGTTTTCCTCCACAAGGAGGACGCCGCAGGACTCAAAGCTGGACCCTGACAGTGAGGGACGGTTGGGGGGGGGAGGGGTGGACGGCGTCCTCCAGGGGGAACAGGTCACTGCAAACAACCCGCTGTGAGCGATCAGCGTCGACCTGTGGCGACTAACCCCCCCCCCCACCAGTGGGAGTGGTCTGTGCCGTCATTCAGCAGGAGGCGCCGTGCTGCGAATGATGAAGACAGATACTTTTTCTTTGTACAAATATTAATGTTGAGGAGAGCCATTGTGCAATGTTCATTTTAAGGTTTGGATTTTAAGGTAAAAGAGAATGGACTGAAACATATGAGATACAATGTAGAAAATGAAATCTTATCAGGGAAAGTATCTTGCATTTAGTACAATGCTGAGTAGAATTATCTTTTTGCGTTGGCAGATGATTTGGCTAGTTTCAAATTGTTCAAAAATATTCAATAAAGTGAATTATGAGAAAAGATTATACCAATCACAGTTTGAAAAACATGGTTATATTGAGCAGAAATCAAGAAAAAAAACATGAAACAAGCAAAATAATCTGCCAGCAGGAAACATATATATTTTAAGTGAATTCTACAAAATATTGGACTGACTGATCCAAAAGCAAATATATTTTCACTGGTGAAAATGTCTTTTCTTGCAGTGCAAAAACACAACATTATGACAGAAATCTCAATTAAGAGCAAAAACTAAGTAAAAATGATAATTCTCAACAGTGGGCTATTTAAAAACAAGACATTTGCAGCCTCCTCTCATCTAAACACAAATTTGTTCTGTGGGGAATTCTGCATCTTCATGCTGCTCACACTAAAAAAAAAAAAAAAAAAAAACAGTGAGTGGGTTCTGGCTCGGTGTCGGTCCAGCATCTTCCATCAGAACCCTGCTGCTGCTGCTGGCTTTAATTAAAGGAGCCAGATCCGCTGCTGCAGTGGAGCAGCTGCCGCGTCCCGCATTGCAGCTTTCGCAAGGACGCGGGAGCTGCGGGGACCGTGTCGCCCTCCAGCAGAGCCATATTTCACTGTCAGAAAGGAGCGGCCCGCGGTGCGTTCAGGGCCCCCCGCGGTGCGTTCAGGGGCCCCGTTGCCCGGGAACGCTTCGTTTATCTCCGCAAACGACAAACGGCGAAGCCCGCAAATGTGCGTCGTGTGGCGCCCGCGCATCTCAGACCGGCGGAGGCGCCGTGCTTTTATTTTGGTGAGAATGTGGACGAGCCGTAAACCGAACGTTTCGACGTGTTGATTCCGATTCCAGAGTCCCCGCGTAAACCGCTCGGTAAAATCCGAACACGTGACCACCCGGGTTACTATCGTTACCAGAAAAGGTGCGCAGCACGTAAATCAATCTGTCAATTAAAAAAAAAAAAAAAAAAAAAAAAGCGCAAATCAGATCCAAACGGTGGCGGTGCGCCTCAGGGAGACGGCGCACATTAACATGCGCAAAAGGGAACAAAGACTCAACACAGCTCCTTCATAATGAATAACCATTAAATAAAACCACCGTGTAGTGAGATCCTGTTAGAAACGTGTGTGAGGAAACTGAACAGCCGAGCGCGGAATTTACTACTCTGCTAGTGTGTGTGTGTGTGTGTGTGTTTAAATTATCCATATGCAATATTATTGTTTGCGCCTTTTTTTACACTGAACAAGATGACATTAAGTACATACACATGAACTCTTCTTTTATTCATTCATTCCTCCTCCAAACATCGTTCAGCCCTTCACTCGTTCATCTGTCCCTTCCTCCAAAGATCACACACACACACACAGATGAAATAAGCTTGACAATAACCTGTCGTAGGAAGAGGAATAAAAAGCAGCTTCTCACCGTGCACAACGAATTTCAGTCGAGGTGATTTTGCGGCGACAACCGCAGCAAGAAGCGACACGAGCAGCAGAGAATTCATGATTCCTCCGGATCCGCGTCCAGGCGCAGCTTTGTGGAGATGGATCAGCCGAACAAGAACGCTGCCACAGCCTTCTTCTCCTTCTCCTTCTCTTCCTTCTTCTCCCTCTTCCTCTTCCTCCTCCTCCTTCCTCTTCCTCGTTGCTCTCCGCTCCGCTCAGACCCGGATCTGCTGGTCCCGGTCCTCCTCCCGTCCCCGGTTCTCTCTGAAGGAGTCGGGGTGTCACGCAGGCTCCACCTCGGAAACAAAAGGCAGAAAGAGGGGAAGAGAGAAACACAGCGTGGTTTAATTACAGCGTGTGAGGGGGATTAGGACCTGTTGCTCAGGGAGGGGGGGGCATGCTGGGGGTAAAAACACCTCTAGTGTGTCATGTTAGTGGCAAAACATGGAAATACTATCTGGGTGCCCCCCATGATCAGTGCCTTTCCAGTGCTACAATATGATAAATGCACTTCAGAGTGCCTTTCCAGTAACAACACAGGCTATGTGTACCTTATGGGGTCCTTCCAGTGAAACCTGAGGGTGGACCTGAGGGCGGACCTGAGGGTGGACCTGAGGGCGGACCTGAGGGTGGACCTGAGGGTGGACCTGAGGGTGCCCAGCCAGCAGGCCAAATGTCATAAATCACCCTCCAGGCTGCCTTTCTAGTGACAGCAGGAGGAAATGCTTCGACAGTATCTCCCTGTGGATAAGATGTGGTCAAATATGATTTCCTAGCAGAGATAAAAGATAATAAAGTGCCCTCCATGAAGTCTTTCCAGTGGATAAAACAGGATTAATGGTGTCTGTCGCGTGGAAAAAAAACTAGATACAGTGCATTTCAGGGTGTCCTTCCAGTGGAAAAAGTGTCATAAATTAGAGTACATTTCAAGTGACAAAGCATGAAGGAATGCTTAGAGGGTATCTCCCTGTGGATACAATGTGATGAAATATGATTTCCTACCAGTGATAAATAATAATAAAATGTCTTTCCAGTGGATAAAACATGATAAAATGCACTTTAGGGTGCCCAACCAGTGGATAAATGACCCTTTAGGGTGCCTTCAGGGGACAAAACATGATAAAATGCAACTTAGGGTGTCCTTCCTGTGGATAAAATGTGACTCTCGGGTTCCTTCCAAGTGACGAAACATGAGGACACGGTTCTGTGGCGTCTTTCTAATGGAGAAAAACATGCTATAGGGCGTCTGTGAGAAAACACGATCATGCCCTCTATGGGGCCCGTCTAGTGGATAAAATTAGTTTCACATCTGGCTGCACCTTCAAAATGTTAATTAGATGCTTTAATTAACATTTCTAACGTTTTTTGGAGTCAAACCAAAAACAACAGCACAGCATGCTGTATTCAGATGTAACCTGAAGCTGCTATAAGAGCCTGCATGCTCCCAACTGGTCCGACATGCGGACACTTGATGTTTCCACATAAGCTTTCACGCCAACGGCCAATAATGATATTGCCTCAGCCACTGCCCCTAATGTAATGTCTAATCAATATGTGTCAATAGTTGCCGAGTGTCTGCTGGGCATGAATCAGCAGTTCCGCTCTGCTGGGCTTGCATCTGCGGAGTTAATTGACTTAATTTTGAAAAATTGACAGTGTAAATAGGGATTTTTTTTTTTTTTTCAAGCGGGACTCACAAAGCCACCAGAAGCGTTCTGTTAGTCGTAAAACATCTACGCTGCTCTGGGGAAAAACTGAAGGAATGGACCCAGCCCAGAGGAAGCGGCACAGCTAGAGACTGAGCTGATGTTTCTCCTGAGTTTCTTCTTCCTCCTGATCTGTACGGACAAACAGGTCAAAACTCATCCACATTAATTCTCCATCACGAAGATCCTTGAATCAAGTCCTTTGACGTCAGCCAGGGGTCAAATAAAGTAGTTTATAGTCGCAGCTATTAAACAGTTAAATCACGACACTTTGCTCATTAACCCAAACATTCCACTGCACAAATTCAACCTGAATCGTGGCTGTATAGAGGTTTTAAAAAAGAGATTATGTCCCCTTGTTATCTGGGTCAGTTTTAGTCCAGAGAGGCTGAAGCACATGTGTGGCACAGAAGCTTAAATCAGCCTTCGGTAAAAGTGACATGAATATACTTGTATATTTATTTAGATGATATCAAACATGCTGCACGTTGATTGTAAGAGGCTGCATGTAGTTGTGATCTCATTGGTGTTTTCATCTGTTTTTTTTACTGATCAGTCTTTATCCTACACAGCGATGAAACATCTGGCCTAACTCTGACCTCTGTAGGTTAGGGTTTCACGTCATTCCGAAGGGTTTTTATTACATTTGAACATGGCCTGAGTGTCAAACTTCTAACCACTAGATGGAGGCAGAAGCAGCATGTTCAGCACACGTTTGATATTACATCAGAAGACAGAGGAGGAGATGGCTTCATTACACAAGACGAACCTGGTGACTGAGTGTTTCAGTCCTTCATTAATCATTTTCACCCAGAGACTGCAAAGAAAACAAAAGTGGATTAGATGGAGAATGCTTTCACGTCACAGGCACTGTTACCAGAGTTTTATTATTCCCTGTGTCAGACCAACATTTATATTTATGCAAATGTGAAAGCAAGACAAAAACACACAGGATGTGCAACTTAAAGGTGCAGTCTGTGTGAATGGAAGTAGTACAATAATAATAAATAGATTGCAAATAATACAAATCTTATCAGGTAAAAATATCTTGTTTTTGATAAGATTTAGAAAGATAATTTATGTTAAAAAAAATCAAAACAATTAAATAAAAAGACATGTATGTGTACACACACACACACACACACACACACACACACACACACACACGCACACACACACGCACACACACGCACACACACACACACACACACACACACACACACACACACACACACACACACACACACACACACGCACACACACACGCACACACACGCACACACACACACACACACACACACACACACACACACACACACACACACGCTACTGTTGGAGAGGAGGAATGTGTGTTTGTAGAGGAACACCAGTACAGGACTGAGAGCAGAGGCTTTGGATGGTGGAACGATGACAGGAGAAGGTGGAGTTGGTTGACACGATGCAGAGGAGGAAGGTAGACGTGCCGTGTTCACGTTATTAGTGGATGTGCCCCACGGCCAGGATGTGACTAGCAGAGCAGCCAGAATTGTCTTTGGTGCAGACGTTAATGAACGTGTTGCTGCAGGAAACAGAGACGGTGACGAGGTGATGGGCGGGTTTAATATGAGTGAGTGTGGTGAGCACAGAGTGTATTCAGACAGCACAGGACGGCGGGGTGGAGGATGGAGGCCAAAAGGCACAGCAGACGCTCTGCGTGGCCAGGAGCTGGACCACTACAGCTAATGTGATCAAGGAGACAGGAAGGAGAGAACCTGGTGTCATCTGGAAGGAAAGGAGATAAGGATGCTGGGTAGGCTAGGTTGATGAATAAAGATACGGGTGGAGCTGTATTCACAGGTGCCTGTAGTTGATGGGAAGATGGACGAGTACTTTAATATTAAACTATGGTTGGTTAAGGATTAAAAATTGGATACAAAGGTGAATCTGAAACATGGTTTCAATGTTAAAACTGATTAAAAATAATTGCTGTCTCTGGTTTCGACATATAATAGCTCACAGTAACATATTGGAAAAAAAGAACTATGAACTAGTTCATTTTTTGGAACAATGAACTTAGTTCACACATTTGAAGGATGAACTACGACTTGAAGTGGTTCATTTTTAAATTTGTGAACTGAACTTTTAACTAGTTGTAGAAACATGTAGAAAGTGAACTTTCCCAACACGTTTTACAGTATATCAGGAGTAGGAAGGTTAAGAAAATAAAAAAAACACCTGTTTTGTGGTAACATTGTTCAGTTCGGTATATGTTGATCAACCATGAAGCTTAAAACTGATTTTGGCTACAATCTGAGGTTATAGTAGATGAGACAATTTGATAGTTCCAACATGTGTTTCATTTATTTGGCAAACAAAATTCTCTTTAACAAAGCATAAGCTCTATCAGCACTAGACTCAGGTCCCTATGTCTGAAGTGATGTCTCTCCATACAGTGCAGGAATTACCGTGTTGCTGAGGGGATTGTCAACAACTTTCCTTCCACCACCATCGTAGGTCCAAACGCAGCCACACTGCAGAACTATAAAGTTCTGCTGCAGCATCTTCACCACTCTCTACTCCCACAAGCACTGACTACTTCTTCTCCTACTTTTACTAGTGGTGGTTGGTTTAAGGTGCAGCTCCACCACCTGCTGCTCTGGAGGTTAAAAGCTGGTTTCCTATGAGAAAAAACGAAGAAGAAGAAAAAGGAGCAGCTCATGATTATGAACTGAACACATGCAAACTGAACCATGACGCTTGAAATGAACAGTTCTGACAATTTTCACAAATATAATTATATATATATATATATATATATATATATATATATATATATATATATATATATATATATATATATCAGTAAATGTTAAAAGTAAAGTAAATGTTAAGCAATCTGAATTATCTGCAGAAAAAAAATGTTTTTTTAAATCCCCCAAGACCTAAATCGAAGATGGCACAATAAATAGAGTTTGTGCAAAAGCCAAAAACCTAATTAGATATAAAATTAAATCCTTATGTTCAATCATCAAATGATGTCAAACGGTTTAACTAAAGCGCTAACTCTGTGTGTGTGTGTGTGTGTGTGTGTGTGTGTGTGTGTTTGATGCAGATAGAGGCAGACACAGACTACTTCTAATTGCAGCCAATCATGGACTTTCCCTTTTATCCAAACCCAATCAGACTAAAGACATCACAAGATGAAAATTACTGACTGCAAGTTGGTTGGAAAACACTTCCAGATAATTGATGCAAATTGGAACGAGCTGGCTGGGTGTAATGAATCCCACAAAGTAAAAGCAGCTTTAATTCACAGCTTTAAAACCATTCAATGGTGTAAACCGACAGAAACGTTGACTGCAAGACGCCAGAATATTTGTTTTTAGCGGAGTTATCTCATCTTCACAGATAAAATGGAATTCATGAATCACAAAAAACAAGCAACAAATTACACTTTAGTCTTTCATTTCATTTCTTTCATTCATATTTTTTTTTCCAGCGCTGCAGTTTCATGCCTCAGAACGGCCCACTTTAGATCACAACCTATTATATTGAATCATTTAATTATAACCTTATATATTGAAGTCTGCAAAAATGCATTGTTCTCTATAGCTGATGTAATGTGATGTAATTCTATCTATCTATCTATCTATCTATCTATCTATCTATCTATCTATCTATCTATCTATCTATCTATCTATCTATCTATCTATCTATCTATCTATCTATCTATATTGTTTTTTAACCTTCAATAACCTGCATCAGTCGCTATGTGTAATATGGGGGGGTGTCACAATTTAAATGTGTTGATATATCTGTGAAGATTGATAAATATTAATTAAATGTGAAAGAAATAAAATGGTAAAAATACTGACTGATCTAGTGCAAAATCATGTAATGAAGTTACAACACACAAAAGAAAAATAATCCGGCAGTCGGGTTGCCAGGTTTGTGCCAGCGATCAGCATATGTTTGGATGCCATGTAAATTATTTATATAAGTGCGTCTGTTGACTCTGTTTTTTTCCTCTTCCCCAGTCACTCTGCTTCTGTGATTCATAACTCTCTGTTCAGTTTCTGCAGCCGCTGCCATGTTTACCCAGCAGCCCTGCTGTGACAGAGACCGTATCTGGCATCTCACACTGCCTCTGTTGCTATTGGCCGGTACCTGTAAACATAAAGTATTTGTCAAACCTGTCAGAAATTGTAAAATAATTAATCTGACTAGGGCAACACGGTGGGGCAGTGGGTCGTGACCTTTCTCCGTGTCTGAACGGGTTCACCAGCTTATTCCCACAGTCCAAAACCATGAGGGTACCAGGAGATTCTACATTGCGCAGGTATGAGTATGTAAGTGAACAGTGTGTGCCCCTGCAGTACACTGGTATAGAAAATGAATTAAGAATTCAAACTACATTTTTTTTTTCTGGAAAAAATCCTATACCCCTTTAAATGCACTGTTTATTAAAAATTCTACATATTGATCCTTTCATTAAAAATGATCAAGTCGGCTTATTGCTCTGGTGCCTCTGAGTATCCAAAACCAGGGCAACGTTTATTTCCTATTTCTGTCTTTTCTTGATTTTGTTCAATTTAGTCTTGTTTTCTTAAAATACCTGACTTTTTTTTATCCCATCCATTTCCTATACCTGCTTGTTCCTCACTCGGGTCTCAGGGGTCTGCTGGAGCCAATTTCAGTGTGTGCTTCAGGCAAGACGCAGGGATGCACTCTAGACAGGTTGCAGTCACCTGTGGGGAACACACACACACACACACACACACACACACACACACACACACACACACACACACACACACGCACACACACACACACACACACACAAAGGTCCCATCTTAGATCCTTGAACCTGTGACTTTCTTGCTGTGAGGCAACACGCTACCCACTGTCCTACCCTCTTTTTTTTAAAGCTCATATCTTGGAAATACTATCTCATAATTCAGAATTTTTATTGCATGTTTTTGGAAAACGTGAATGTTTTGCTAAAGGAATCATATAATTCACAATAAATCTATTCAATGGATTGGATTATTTCTACTAAATACAATATATTTCCCCCTGATAGGATTTCATTTTTGCACAAATCAACCTGATCTGATCAAACCTGGACCTGATCAAGCTATGAACTACTGTATAAACCAAAATCTACAGAAACAAGCATGCATCTTTTTTTGCAGTATTAAGCTGATAATCCGCAGCCACAGCAATATTCTTTTTTGCTGCCCTTTGCTGCTGCTGCTTGTAATTTACGGGATCTTATCATATATCCCCATTCCGGTTACTGTGGATAACAGCCTCAGGGTCATGTCGCCGTAAACGTGTCTCATGCTAGAACTGATCTTATCTTTTTTTTCCATCAAAAACAACAGACCATAATGTTCTGTGCAGCCAGCGGTGAGGAGGAGTGGCTTATAAACACCACTTTAATCTGCCCTTTTGGCTTTCTGTCCAATGGGCAATGGGAGCAAATTGTTGTATTAAAATAGATAATATGACAGGCCGCAGGCAGCAGGGTAGCACCCACCAGACAGACCTATATAACAGATTGAGACATGCAGAGGTAATCCAAAAGGGTTTAAAGCTCTGCTCATACATGTGATTATCCAGTTTTTTTTCTTTTCTGGGTTATTCAGGGAAACTGCATGAGACAGACAAATTTATTCCCTATCCACTGTGAATCCACTAGGAGCACCAAGGGTCTGTGAATCGCAGCGAGGTGGAGGGAGAGTAATTCATTGGTTAGCAGTCGGGTTATCGCTCTTAGGTGCAATATTCTGTCGTTCAGTCAGCAGAGTGAACGTCAGAGGAGAATGAGTCGGATTCTGAGGGAAAACAAGGCAGCGACAGCCGAATTCCTCTGGACACAAATACTCCATCTTTACTCTGTCTGGCAAACACATTGCTAAAGATGTTATCTTAGAAGATAAAGTCTTGTATTTGGTACAATACACAGCAAAAAAGTTTGAGATAAGAGTAAAAAAATATTACATAAAAATTTTACAAATATGAGATAAAATGACTAAATATGAAATAAAAATACATGATTACATGGACCAAATTCAAAAGAAAAAAAATCTGTGAATGGAATCATTCCACTCAACATCAGACTAATTGTACCAAAAACTAGATCTTCCATCTTTAATCATATGCAGAGTGTGGCAAACCTGAGCTGTAGATTCGTTGTGTTACAAGGAGGCAAAAAGTGAGACAGAGAAACTGAAATGTAAAACACTCACAATGGAATCACAGTTAATCGAGAGCTTTGGATTCTGCATGAAAAATGTGCGATTCTCCATTTTCCCAACAGTGGAATCATATCAGATGAATATTTAATTTAAGATGATTGCATCTGAGTTTCTTTCCATTTGAAAAAACCTTCATGAATAATTTAACAGATTCAAAGCAACACACACACACACACACAGGAAAGTTCAAATGTCAGCATTTAATAACATGAAATGAAAAAAAAATCATACTTTATGAACAATGTGGTGAAAAAAAAAAAACTGCTGCATGTGAGCAACGTTTCATTTTCCTCTTCTTCATCATCGTCTTCTTCTTCCAGCTGTAACGAAGCTTTGCTTTGTGCGTCTACAGTAAGTTTACCACAACAACAGCGGCGGTGAATGTGAGTGACACTAATCCCCAGAACTGGATAAAACCACAGAACAAACCCAGCACACGCAAACGTCCTTGACCTAAATATTTACAAGATGACGACGGTCATGTGATCATTTTCTCTGTCAATGGTCAGAATGTTACCGAGGCACATGTTTCAGTGTGTGGGTTTAAAATAAAAAAAGGTGATTCGCTGAATATAAAAAGGAGAAATCATAGTATCTACACTGCAAAAAACTCAATCTTATCAGAGGAAAATATCTTGTATTTAGCACAATTATTTCAAATTATTAGTTTTTAGGATTAAATTGACCAGAATCAGTAAAAAAAGCAGAATTATCTATAAGATAATTTTCCTCAATATTGGAATTAAATCTAACAAATATTTTCACCTGTTAAGATCAAGTTTTGTTGCAGTTTGATTTCATAATAAAGACTGACACGCCTGTGTTCAGCAGGATTCAGTATTTCCTATGTTCATATGTTATTATCAGTCCCTTTACAGATGTATGGTTATTTAAAATCAGCAGAAAGCTGCGAACCTGAAACAGACCGCAGCTCTAAGAATATCCAAACGGTAGAATCAAGAAGTTATTTATTGCAAATATCAAAAGCTTCATGTTGAAATATTCACATGTTGGAGTGTCACAGCCAGTCCTGCTTGAGGTGAACCTCTGTGGGGAAGCAGAAATAGAACCAGGGGTCAAAGGTCAGATGTTTACTGGGCTTGTGTTGGTGAGTGAAGACATAAAGCTGAGCACGCTCACACACACGATATGTTTTGACAACCCAGAACCCTTTGATACATGTGTCAAATTGACTTTATGACTTGATGTGTTCATCCCAAAATCTGTGAAAATTAGAATTATTTTACAATTCCATGCGACATAGAAAATGTGTCGGGGCGAAGTGAGCAAGTTGTTGTAAATCTGAACATGAAAACACTGGCTCAACTGAAACAAATCAAGGTGAAAATTGTTCTCTTTAAAGTAATTAAAACTCATCATTGAGTGAAGTTGGACTGATTCAATTATAGAGCTATAACTAATGATCAAGTTCTGATGTTATTAAGACGTCAAATTACATCATTTAAATGGTTCTAACTTCTTCATTTTACTTATTTTCCAAACATTTGTTTATTTAAGTTAGTGATTAACTTTATAATGACCTGAGTTGAAATTACCTAAAAGATGAAGATTCTTTCCTTAATTAGTTTTGGATAGTTGAGGATGTGATTTCTTTGTTAGAAAGTGAATCTGGTAACTTCCTCCTATTCCGGGATCATGAGATTCATACGTTTCGGCACTAAAATTTGAAACAAACTGGTTCTGATTTGCTCCTTTTTGAGGGTCCTTCTGTCCTTCGGTTTCCCAGCAGGATCCCACAGTCGATATTAAGACCCTGTTGAACTTTTCTGTGGCTTTAAATAAGTTTCATGGTGAATCTGCCACCGTCGCCTCCTTCTCCTCCTCCGCCGCCCATCGACGAGCGAGGAACAAAGTCGATCGTTGCCGTGTGCTTGATCTGGCCTTTGCTCTGGCTCCAGAAGAACATGAAGACGAAGCAGATGGCGACGGAGCTGAGGAAGGACAGGAAGCCCATGGTGGTGGCGATGATCAGGGTCTTCGCGTCGAAAGGGTACGGCTTGGCCATCTGGGCCGAGGAGTTGGCAGCTTGTGTGTTCGAAGGCTCGGCCCAGCCCTCGTCCAGCAGGACGGGGACAGTCCGGTTCCGAGGGAGCCCCTTGACATATAGGCCGACGGTCAGGCTGTCGTTGCCGGCAGCGTTTCCTGCCAGGCACTGATAGGCGCCGCTGTCCTGAACCTGCGCAAAACGCACCTCTAGAGTTCCGTTGGGCAGAACTCTGATCCGTCCCGTTGAAGAAAGCACGTTCCTGTGCGATGAGATCCAGGTGATGGACGGCGTGGGATCCCCCTCCGCCTTACAGGAGAACAGCACCGTGGTGCCCTCCTCCACCCGCGCCTCCTGCGGCCGGCGGTCCATGATCCTCGCGGGGCGGCACGTGAACAGCCTGGGAAGCTCCTTCTCTGAGAAGTCTTTGAATTCCCGCTGTCTGACGGCGTCGGGGGACAAACACGTCGGCTGGTGTCCGTCGAAGTTGAAGATGAATCGGCGGCGGACCACCCAGAGGAGGCGGCAGTCGCACGCCAGGGGATTCCCATCCAACCTCAACACCTGGATGTTCCCCACGGAGTGGAAGGCGCTCTCCTCCAGGGTGACGAGCTGATTGGATGTCACGTTGAGCATGCGGAAGTAGGCCAGACCCCTGAAGGCCCCTGGTTCTATTAGGAGCAGGTTGCCCCCTGCCAGGTGTAACTCCTGGAGTCTCAGAAGGTCCCCGAGCAGATTACCTTGGATAACAGTGATGGGGTTGTAGGACAGGTCCAGGTAGTGCAGGTACACCAGGTGACGCAGCGCCGAGTAAGGGATCGCGCTCAGGTTACAGTTGCTAATGACCAGCGAGGTCAGGTTTAGGCCGATCAGGCTGTTGCTCGCCATGGTGTCCAAAGCCGGCCAGTTGGCGACCACCAGGCTGCGCAGGCGGTGCAGGCGGCGGAAAGCGTTGTTGGGCAGCGTGGAGATGGTGAGCCGCAGCATGCGGAGCCGCGTCAGGCTCTGCAGCTGGGACAGCGCCTCGGTGGGGATGGACGTCAGGTTGCTGCGCTCGATGTTCAGCTCCTGTAAGCTCTGCAGGCCGGAAAAAGCCCGTTGCGAGATGAAGACCAGGTCGTTCTCGCTGGCATCCAGTGTGTGCAGGTTCGCCAGTTCCTTAAAGGTGTAGTCCAGGAAGACCAGGATCTCATTCTGGCTCAGATCCAGGAAACGCAGACCGGACAGGCCGGAGAAAACCCCGACCGGGATGATCTTCAGGCGATTATTCTTAATCCGAAGTGTCCTGAGGTGCTGCAGACCCTGGAAAGCCTCCACCTCGATCATGGAGATGATATTATCACTCAGGTCCAGCTCCTGGAGTTGCGTGAAGCCGGAGAACTGGCGGCGGCCCACGGTCTTAATCCTGTTGTAGGATAAATCCAGAAGCCTGGCATCACTGGAAAAACCCTCTGGCACCGAATTTAAATGTTTTCCGGAGCAGATCACTTCTTTGGAATCGGGTTGACACACACAAGGCAGAGAACAGCTTCGACCGGAGACACCCAGTCCAAACTGCAGCAGGACGCTCAGCGCCCCCCATCGAACAACCGCCTCGACAAACATCTTACCCCCAACCTGAGGACACAACACACGCAAGGGTTAATGCACAAATACCAGGGATGTTTGTATTGGATTGTTTTATGCGGTAAAAACACAAGTTCCGTCATTCAGGCGTACCGTTTCAGTCTCTGAGCGCAGATTTTCATAACCAGTGGCCGTCAGGTTGGAATCAGACGGGAGTTAAGTCATCTGTAGAGATTCAGATCAGTCAGGAACATGATGCCTCCACTGGTCTGAAGGAAAGAGACAGGAAACAAGTCTGAGCAGAAACTCAACAGATAAACAAAAAGCATTTATTTTTATGTATCAATCCAACCACCACATGATGAATTCATGTAAATGTTTGTTTTCACTGTATTTATTAGGTATTTTGCATCCTGATTTCCTGTTTTGCAATAGCATGTTCCATTGTGTACAGACTTTAATATGTTTGTAGTTTTTTTGACTGACTTTCTTGCACCTGAAAAATAAAAAGAATAAAAAGTAAAAGCTGCTTTGTCATCTCAATGAAATCCTCTAGTGAGATCCAGAGCTTCCAAAAGCGTCCAAAGCTTTCAAGCAGGGACATTGCATGAAAAATACCAAGAACAATTGCTGCAAACTATTTCCATAAACCGGTTCATACAACACGAGTGTTTGCCTCTGCAGGAAAAAGCTTGAGCAAAATAATGGATATTCCTGTTATTTTTCATTGGAAATATATAATATGTTAAGAAATATGCATTTAATTAGTAGAATCGTTGTTCAGTGAATGTTTACGACCTTCAGTTTCTCCACAGCATGCAAACACTCAACACTTTTTGTAGAGAAACCACTTTGGCCTCATTTTTTTGGTTAGGAATCGTTATTTTTCGTGGGAAACAGTGACTGAGCCTGAATAAATATTCAGTCAGTTTATCTGTGCAGCTTCTTATTAGTAAACTTTAGCTTCTGGTGAGACAGAAGAAAACTGTTGAAAACAAGCAGAAGTATAAGTTCCAGGGCGGCTGTCCTGCTCTGGGCTTTGAATTATTCATCTTACAGCAGCTGTCTCAGAGAGGAAAGCAGCGACAAGAGAATCAAAGCATCTTAAAGGAGAAATCCTGCATTTTTCAACATGGATCCACTTTCCCATCGTTTGATGATATTTTCTCCAGTATTGAGCGACAACCACCTGCACCACAGACAGCACATTATAATGAGGCCTGCTGGGTCTATTTTGGAATCATTTTCACATACGTCTGATCAGTATCAGAAGTATATGAACCTTCTCCTGAGGGCTGTATCGTTGTATGATGTCAACCTGAGTTAACTAACTGATGACAGTGAATGCATCCTCATGTAACCCCAGAACAGAGAAAAAAAAACAAAGACATCTCATTACACAGGTGGGTCAATAAGGCCTAAAAATTCATATATTCATATCATATCATTTTGCTCCTTTATGTTGCTGATTTCTCAATTAAAAACAGTTGCAGCACTAAGGAAACCACATGGGTGTGGCTATGAATATGTCCCACAGTCGCGTACATTTCCTTTTGTACTCGTGGTATAAAGCAGGAGAACAGAGAGAACAGTGAGCATTCCGCTTCCAGAGTGTGAAGCAGATGTGGCAGCTGGTAACTGACCTACATCTCCACAAAATCCCGACTTAACTGATTATCAAAGAATACCTCTCACTTTCTGCTCAGGACACTTTATCCTGCCATAGACTGGGGAAGTACCACTAACTGCACTTAACACCCGTGGACGTGTAACACGTGATCCCCCTCCTCTTCCTCGCCCTTAAATCTGTATTAGAGCTCAGGCTCAGTGACAATGAAACACTGTGAAATATCGAACAGGAATTTGGCTCCCATTTTGACATTAACATAATAATATACGTTATATAATCCAAAATGTTATATGATATGTTATGTAATTGAAAATGTGAAGTTTTAATTTTCCCATTATCCTAGTACTCACATTTTCTGTCTTTGAATCTGTGAACCAGCTGCTGCAAGTTCACTCAACTCATTAGATTAAGTTTCTAAGGAAACAGGTTCCATAATTAGCATATCTGCCAGCATTTAAACTACTCTGCAAATAATCATTTTAACAAGTGGAAATATCTTGTTTTTGGTACAATTAGTCCGAAATTGTGAAGAAGGATCCTTAACTTATTCCTTTGACAGATAAATTAACTTATTTGAAGTTTATCTTTTATGATGTTGGTCGATCTGAGACTGAAGATTGCATCGTTTAAATATTTTATTTGTACTTTTCTCATATTTCTGAATTTTAATCTCATATTTTTGAGATTGAAAATTTTCTTTTATTTTTTATAGTGAATGATTGAAATTTTGCGGTATGTCTTGAATACAAATTAATATCAGAAGGATTTGTATTTTCTCATAATAAAAAGTGACGCAAACAGCGATAAAGGTTGGTGTTCAGCTCAGTCTCTGGCACCACAACCACAGTCGGATCTCTGAGCAGTTTGCATGGGAGCTTTGTGCTGATTCTACACAGCAACAGCTCAGGCTTATGCAATGTGCAACAATTAATCAAGATGGTTTTGGGAGCGTTAGAAGTAAGTTTTTGTTATTTTTGACTTCACAAACAATTTGAAGGCACTCACACAACAATGCATGTAATCATTCATTCGTTCCTCATTCAGGACTGGCCAGTGTTTGAAATGGTGATAAATGCATTTCCCCCACCCATCACCCTAAAAGTGAAAATCAACCTGTCTTGCTTGAATGGTCTAGACCAACAATCCACAACCCAGAGATCATCAGTTTATTATAAGAGAAGATTAAAGCAACCAGAAAATAATCAGATTTGAGAAAATGGAATGAGAGAATTTGGACATTTTCTTCTCAAAAAATGACTCAAATCCATGCATCCATTATTAGTTGACGCTGAGTATAGAGATTTCAATATGTATACTTGTAGTAGAGCAACAATACTGATGTTAATACTACGAATAAATGAAAGCTGCACACTGGAGAAAAGGAGTCCACAACAAGTCCCACTGATGTAAAAACGCTGCGCTGAGATATTACATAATTACATAAAGCTGCTTGTGTCTGGCCTTGACAGTTGAATAAACAGCTACTCAGAAACTATGTGAGATAAATTATGCATTTTCTCTCCGACACAGGGAAGGTCTTTCCGACGCAGAGACCTTCGACTGTACAAAGGGAACTAACCTAAAAACATCAACTCTGACTCTTGCATGGCTCACAAACTCAAAAGCTGTACTCGGGAGCAAAAGTTCTTGTTTCATAACCCGTGCACATATTTATTAGACTTCAGGAACACAGCTGAGAAAATACAGATCCTTAAATACAGCAAATGTCAAACTGAGTCCAACCTGCAGCAGCTGCAGCGTCTCTCTCTCTCTCCCTCTCTCCCTCCCTCCACCATCGGCCTGTTTCCAGCGGGACTCGCCCTCGCTGCAGCCGACGGTCCTGGAGCTGCAGGATCTTTGTCTCATCGCTGCTCCTCGTGCAAACTGCTCTTATAGCGGCTGCAGGCGCTGACTCACAACAACAACACTTGTGCTCACAGACTCTCGGGGCTCGTGTCAGACCGATATATCAGACACATCAGGAAGATACCGATAGCGCTCTTTAAAAATTAATACGGTTTTCTTGGCCACAGAGATAATTAAAATATCTGCAAAACATATTAATTATGTATTTTTTTTTTTTTACCTTTTGATTTAACATCATGGTTTCTTATTACAATTTAGAAGCAGTTCACTTAGTGATGAATAGGGTTTTTTGTAATAAATAACACTGCACATATACAAGAGAATACATGTCAGCCGATACTTACAAAAAGGCACAAAAATAAAACAATTTTAACAATGATTTTGTCACCTTTTAACTGATTCTTGATTTTAAGACACTATGAGTTAAGTTTTTGTTTTACTATCTTTATATTATTTATAGTAATATTAGATTAGAGGTAGAGATCTATCTATCTATATCTATAAACCGAGTCTTTATCAGCAGAAAATATAGTATTTTAACCTTCAATAACCTGCATCAGTTGCTATGTGTAATACATGTAGGGGGGGGTCACAATTTAAATGTGTTGATCCCCTGAGCCCTGAACTTGTGAGAGACAGAGGCTGGCAGGTGGATGAATTCTCAGGCCGGTGGGCCGTCACTGCCGAGCCCCTGCAGCCAATCGGAGAGCAGCAGCGCTCCTCCTCTGCATCTCCACACACATCATAAAGCTGCAGTGCAGCCAAAGGTCACGACCCCGGAGTCGCAGCCGGCGCTGACCCCGTCCGTCAAGCAAGGGAATAAATAAATTTGTAATTTGGACGTGTATTTCTCACCTTGCCCGGAGCGTAGTCGCATGAGGCTCGTGTTACCGTGTTAATTACGCGAGTATTTCCAATTACGCGGACACGTTGTTGTCTCTGTGATGCGGCGTCAGAGATTAGATCAGATGGCGGAGATCACGTGAAGCTGAGTGAACACGGCTCAGACTGCAGAAGATCACACGACTGCTGTCTAATTAATATACAACCGGTTTAAACGTTTTTAGGAAGTACAACATCTATCTGTAGGAAAGTCAACTTTTGCTGAAATACTGATGTAATATTCTTTATAATCTGCATACTACAGATAAACATACAAATACATGCTGCAGTAAAACAATAAAAAAATGTCTCTGGTGTGCATTCATCTGTGAGACAAACAGTATAACCTTTAACCTAATAAGAAAAGTCTCCATCGTGGTTGTTTCTCAGAGTTTTCCTGAGCATCAAGATAAAACCATAATGACTAATATGAAGCTGGTTGAGGAACTTGCAGGAAAAAAAATGGAATCGCATCGGTTCAGCTCTTACCTGACCAACACCGCAGCCAATCAGCTATCAGCTCCGTCAGTAGTCCGCCGCGGGTTCGACTTCCTGCCTGAGCTCGGTCTGCTCTGTCTCTGCCACCAGACAAATCTCCTCCTTGGCTCTTATCTCCTTACATCAATCTGTGGACAGTTGCCACCCCGTGTTAAAATTAGGATCATTTCAGCGCGAGCACGCAGCGTTCGTCATCGTGACTCTCTGCAGAGCTGCTTCACGTTTCACGTCTTTCACGTATGAAGCAGAACGACGCTGATTCCTGGGCGTCATGTGATCACAGTTTGCTTTTCTGTGGTGAAGTTATTTGAGTTTTTATTACTAGCTGCTGGTAACTGAAGCTAACTGCATCCAACTGCTGTTAAATGCTTCTAACGGCTGTTAACTGTCCAAACTCAGCTGTGATGGAAGCCTGCTGCTAACAGGATATTCTGTTAAACATCACGTTTAACAAACTGTGACAATGAACATTGACTGTTGACAATTTTCCTGCTGTAACATGACAAGAAGCAGAGATTCTCTATTAATTCCCCTGTGTTACAGCTTCATTAACTCTGAGAGGGAATACGTCTCACAACTTGGCTCCTTTAACTTTGACCTCATCGGCTTCGATCTCTGCCTGATAACAGGAGAAGTGCAGCCAAACCAGAGACACAGAGACAGAGACAGTTCCAGTGGGCTCAGACTTCAGGTGAATCTGCACATGTGTGCAGCAGCAGCAGAGTCTGCAGGGACAGTTTCTGTCTGTCTCCTCTGTCTTCGCCCCCCTCACACACAGACAGACAGAAACTCTCAGTCTGAGCTCAGCCTGTTTCTGACACTTGTCAAAAATCTATTTTTATCTTGTCACATTCAGAAAGAAAAGATCCTGCACGGCTGAAATCCCCAATTAAAGCGGCTGGAACAGAACAACAGCGCCGGGATCACAGAGTGAGTGTAATGGTGTGAGAGTGTGTGTGTGTCTGTGTGTGTGTGTGTGTGTGTGTGTTTTTTTTACGGTCTTCTGACACCTGCTGCAGTGTTTCTGCCCTCTGAGACCTGTCGCATGCAAGCAGGAAATATTAAAAGGTTTGAGCAGAACAGCTGCTGGAAGCAACAGTTTCCCTGTTTGTCCCTTGTCTTTGTTTGCTGATTGAAACTTCTTTGGTTGGTAAAAATATTTTTTCTTGATTTGGGTCAATTTACAATTTTTTTTCCAAAAACGCATTGAAATTATTTTACTTTTTATCATATTGTAGCTCATATTTATTTTTTTCCTCCTAATTTGTAATTTTTCATATTTATTTATCATATACCAAAACTTTTATTCAACAATTTTTACTTTTTATCATATCTATTTATATATTTACCATATTTTAGTATTAGTATTTAAGAATAGTAGCATTAGAATTTTAAATAATAATATATTGGACACATTGCACCCATTAAAAGATATATTCACTTGTCTAAATGTAGTCTACCTCATATGTTGTGGGCTGCAGTCACTAATATACTGCCATGTGACCTGGAGGAACCCACAGATATTATTATATGCTGAGTAATCTCCAGTGACTGGAGGGGCACCATTTACAGTACAGATATTAAAATACACACATGGTCACAAACCACAACATCCTGTGTTTATTTTGGTTCCAGCAGCAGGATTTTAATTTAATTTGCAGATGCTTCTGTTGCATCTGTATTTAGTTTGAGTTTTTGAATTGGCTTTGTCTGTAAATATACTTATATGGTGAAAGATGAATAATGAATGATCAATGTAAAAAAACAACGTAATACATGTTCATGTACTAAACTTGTGATCCCTTACGAAAATTAACCATGGTTTTACCATGGGAAATACCGTGGTTTTACCATGGTTTTTTGGGTCATGGTTTACCATGGTTTTTTTGTGGTAACCATGGTTATACTATGGTTTTTATGTAGTAACCATGGTTCTACCATGGTTTTTGGAAGTACCATGAACCAACCATAGTAATACTTAATACTATGGTTGGTTCATGGTACTTCCAAAAACCATGGTAGAACCATGGTTACTACATAAAAACCATAGTATAACCATGGTTACCACAAAAAAACCATGGTAAACCATGACCCAAAAAACCATGGTAAAACCACGGTATTTCCCATGGTAAAACCATGGTTAATTTTCGTAAGGGATATCAGCTCAGTATCTTTGTTTTAACTGTAGAGTTTAGCTGTGAGTGTAACAACAGAACAGGTGAACACAGCATCTGCTGTTATGACACAGTCCAGTAGTTTTTATATAATTCGTGTCTATGTAGTGTAATCTGCCTGCTGGTCAACATCCTGCAAAACATTTTACACTCTGCATGTTTGGGGGTTTAATTTGATCATGAATAAAACAGCTGAGAGGAAAGCTGCAAACCCATGAATACTAATGTGGAGGCGTTCGCCTGGTTGCGTATCTGAAATGGGCGTGTGGCGCTGAGATAAACGGAAGTGTGTCAGTGTGGCTACGAGCGAGTGCTGTGACCAACAGGATTATACTAATTGTTTGCTTCTGTTGAACCAGATTGATTTGAATGTTCTGGGTTGTTGTTGTCTTTATTCAGCCTGTTTGGACGCAGTCAAGTTTCTGCTCTCCAGAACAATCTGTCAAGGCGGCTTTTCTATTGTCAAAGTCATAATTAGGTCCTGTGTGTGTGTGTGTGTGTGTGTGTGTGTGTGTGTTTCTTTCTCCTTCAGTCAGTTGCTGAAGGCTGTTTAGGCTGTATAGAATAAATACCTTAAGAGGATTCTATAAGGAAAATGTACAGGTATTTACTCCATAAAAACGACTTTACAGCGGATAAGTTCTACAGTTTCCATGGGAACTGTTTTGCACTCGTAACCTTTCACCTGTTCTTGTCTCACAAAGTTCAGCTGTTCATCTATAGAACTTCAAGTATTGACAAAAGAAAAGAAGATAAAAAAACAGCGTTAGTAGGAAAACAATACTAACAAAAAAAAGAAGAACAAGTCAATGGCATCCAAATACCAGCATACTGTGGGAACGCAAATAAATTTGTATGTTTACAAAAATAAAATTTGCGGCTATCTTATTTATTTATCGTTTACTGCACTATTTATTCTGCATGTGTTTGTGTCACACTCCATCTTCTTTATTTCTCTGCATTAACTCAGACAAGCTGCACATAAGATGGAGTCAGAGGTTCTTTAGGTTTTTTTCCCCCCTCACTTTGGTTGCTAGGGTATTTAGTTGCTAAGGTACTTTGGTTGCTAGGGTACTACTGTGTAACAGGAGTTCCGTCAGTAAAAGGGAGTTCTGTGGGAATTACTTAATTCTGTGAGTTATAATGAAATATCCTAATAAACAGAAGATGGGGGAAAAATAAATATTAGCAATAAAAATATCTAAAATTAAACAGTCTCTTGTTTTGTTTTTATCGTAAGTCCAAGTACTTCTCTGTTACTGTAAAAGCATCAGTACATAGCTGGCAACACATCACATCACAACATAACACAAACACACAAGTGCAGCTTTAAACAAGTAGGGTAATCAGCTGCAATTCTATAGAGTCACATATGTCCCTGAATGTAATTATACAGTGGCCAACTCATGCGTTAATGAGTATGTGAAACCATTGTTATTCAGGACTGTTGTGCTCATATATTTGTATATTAGGTTGTATATTGCCTCTGTGTTACGCAATTTATCGCATGAGCTAAAAAACAAAAGTCACAGTCTTGCTCCACAGAACCAAGAGAAACACGATGGACACAACAAGGAACCACTTTCAATGCTACACTGGCATAATTAAAACTAAAGTATTTATTACTCCACTTGTGTTTTTTTTTCCATATGAAGTGATGATAATATACCTACTCTTTATTCTGGTGATTTGTTGTCGTTTTAATAACTCGCTGCAACAACATTTCCCTAATAAAGAAATGAGAAAATAATAAAGTGATGAAGTCAAAAACACATTGAAACTCAGTGTTTGTGTGTTTACATCATATTTGGAGGAAGTGGGTCACAGTGACAGATCCAGTCACGTCGGTCTGGTTCCAGACTGCGTGTTGGGTAAAAGTACGCGGCTGTGATTCCTCCGTCTGACGAGGAGAGAGTTAAGACTCGTGCAAAGTGCAGTGTCTGCAATATTAATAATAGCGCAAATAAATGAGGGAAGGGAATTAGTCTCAGTGCGGCGCCTATGTGATGTGACAAATTAGGTCGTCTCAGCAAACAGCGTTGACGTGTTGGATCCATCAACGTACATCAGAGGGATGAGGCCAGGTCACGAATCACAGGCACTGACTGACAGGAGGTGGAGGCCGTTAACGTGCAGCAGGACACACGGACAACCCTGATCACTTTCATTCAGGGCAACACAAGACTTCAGACTTCGACAAACCCTCAGAAAATCTGGGGCAACAGATTGTTGCTGTTTCAACGCAACACAGAGGGAGAAAGACTCTTTGATCAAATGTGAAAGTCCCTTATTGCCACGACGGAGGAAGTAGATCGACGCAGATCTTTAAAGTGGATGTGATACCTTCCAACATCTAGTTCTCACTTTAACAAAAATAAACAGAGTCAAGAAGACTAGAGTTCACCTTTTCAAAAGTAAAAAAAAACAGGAAAAAACTGGGTGAAGCGATGAGGAGAAAAGGGGACGAAAGTGGAAAAAGGAGGGAAATAAATGTAATAATATTTCTGAGAAAAATGAAGCGACATCAAGTCTAACAGTGGAAATCCTGTAGTGAAATTGCACTCAGGTAAAGTCGAGTAACTGTTGCTTCTCCAGGAATGGAGGAAATTGGGATCTTAGAAAAAGTGTTGCTGAGCGGCCACGGCAAACCTCTGTCTTTCACTGCTGTATTTTTAATAAACTCAAAACCATAGAGTCCGATCTTCAAAAGTCCATATTGCAGTTATCTGTGATGATATAACACGTTTACAGCAGCATTTTTATAAATTATATGATAAAAATATAACAAAATTTATATCTACACAGTCATAGTTTTGTTTATATTATGATAAAGAATCTTATTAAATTGTCATCTGCATCTAATTAATGATTAAGTTATCGTGAATGCAGAGGCTGGTTATGTAATGATGAGTGGTTACTGGTGGGGAGTCAAAGGACATTATCCTCTGGCTGCTCCTCCAACACCATCACTGCCGGCTGTGACATCATCGCTGCTTTTAGTTATTCCCTTGATAATTTATGATTGTACTCTGGGAAGGAACTGGCCTCTGTCCAGAAAATATGCTGCCTCTCGCCCTCTGAATCATGAGCAGGTTCCAGCTTTGTGACCTTCAGTGAATGGCTGAAAGTGGACACATAGAAATAAAACCAGGACTTAACCTGCAGCTTGTTAAAGGACGCATTTACACCAGATAATCATTCTGACAGAGCCTTTAAAGTGTTCTATCTATCCTTAGATCTGTGTGTCCTCAAAGCCCTATGATCCTAAGGTCCCATGTTCCCAAGATCCTATGTTCCAAAATTCTTATGATTCTAAAATCCTATGTTCTAAGGTCCCATGTTTCCAAGGTTCTGTAGCCTTTGTTCTAAGATCCTATTTTCTAAGGCTCTTTGTTCTGAGACCCTATGTTCTAAGGTCTTGTGTTCTAAAAGTACTTTGTACAACAACAAACAAATGTTGGACCAATGTAAAAAAAATGATGTAACAATTTTCATGGATATTTATGAGTTATTTCCTTCACTTGGTGCAACAATACAGCATTGGCCTGTTTCCACTCACGCTTGTGCTCATAATAATTAAGTTACATGGATAGGGATTTTTAAGCTAAATGAATTCACCTATATGCTAAAGCTAAAATTTGAAATTAAAATTGAATATTATTATTTTATTTATTTATTTTTTATTTTTAGTTAGACCAAATTATTTAATTAAGTTATCAACTGATCATGGTGTTTATTGAAGGACAGGAGATAGAAGCTGTTAACCTGCAGCAGGACACATTGAAATCACTAAGTACTTTAAATCAGGGCCAACTCAAAACTTATACTAACTGATTTTTTTTACAGAATAAAGCTGAGTTTAGTTGGACCAACTAAACCTATAAATCATTTCTTATTCATATGTTATGAAGTCCTTTATTCCCAGGTCTTATGTTTCTAAGATCATATGTTCTACAAGTCCTTTGTTCTTACGTCCCATGTTCTGAGGTCCTAAATCTCACTCTTGACATTCTAATATCCTCTATAATTGAAGCTACAGTGTTGACAAATTAGTTAGAATGATCTTTCGTCCTTCAAAGCTGCTGTAGATAGTTTTAAAGAATAAAATGCCTGTGAGACACATGAATATAATCAAACTGGAAAGGGAGCAGGCTCCATGGAAAAGGAAACTCCATGAAAAGAGAACAACTCCAGTACAAAGATGTTTTTTCATCACCAAACAACAGAAAGCTGCTGCTGACAGGAGCCTCAGGCCCCAACCATTCAGCTCTCCACTCAGCGAACATCTGACCCTCCATTCATCTACAAAAGGACTTCAAATGGCCGCGTGGCCTGATGGAGCTTGTGGGGATGGTAGGTTCAAAAGTCCTGCAGATCCTGCCCCACATAGACGAGAAGGACATCACAGGAAAACTGATATTTATACTTTATTTATCTGTTCTGCAAAAAAACCTGAGCTGTACTGAACCTGCTCTGATCTAACCGCTTTAAAACTACAAACATGGAGAGAGGAAGAGCTCAGACACTTTGTTATTTCAGACAAACCCGGACCTCTTCAGCTTAGTCTGGGATTCAGGAGCAGGAACTGTTCTCTCTACATTAACATGTAGTAAATGACTATGATGATGATGATGATGAAGATTAAACTCTGTTAAAGTTAAAATGATCAGATGTTAGAGTCTGGATCATAACAATCACTGATGTTTGATCTTGACGTCAAACTCAGCAAAGACTTTAACTTTTGGATATAATTTTAATATTCCTTCCATCACTGCCATTACTGACATATAATAATAGACCGAGTACAACTAACAATGACCTCAACATCATTATTCTCAGCCATGACCCCCGTTCTCTGATTGACAAGTGCAGATTTGTCCGTAGAAAACACACTAATATACGTGAAACTCAGACTGAGACTAAATAAAAAAAGCAGAAAGGAGGCGACACCAGGATAGAATATTGGGCCTTTAACACAGTTTTTGGGGGTCCTGTCAAATACTCAAGAAGCAAAGTATGGATCTCTAGTCCAACAGGTATTATTTTTCTGACATCACTCTGGATTTTTGTAGTTTTCACAGCTAGGAGAAAAATTGAAGACACGTTCTATTTAAAAAACTCATAGACCAGGCGTCATGGCGTGATGACACGTTTCCTGTGTGACATGACAACCTGTGAAAACATTGCCTTATATTTTAAGTCATAGAAGCCAGAATAATGCAGATCAGTGCAGGGACAAACCGCTGCAGTACAGGGTCAAAGAACACATTCGCATCAAGGCTTTATATTTCTATCACCAAGGCCATGAAGGCAAAGCCAATAAACCAGTTAAAGACTTGTCATACACTTCTTTGCCTGGGGCTGAAATCAATTGAGGTCTGGAGCAGCTGCCCAATATAACAGTCCAGATAAATCATCCTTTAACAAGGAGACTGACATACTTCCTGTGCATAAAATGCCCTCTGATTAAATTGCCCATTTGGCAGAATCCCAAGCGTCAAATCCTTGGTTCTCCCTTGATGGTGATGTGCTCTTCCCGAGCGTCGCAGCAACTGTAGTGATGTGTGTCCTCATTATGACAGAAGGAGAGTTGCTGCCGGTCTGAATTCACCTCTGTGCTCTGACCAGCATGCTGATCCTGGCTTATAGCAGACAGACAGCAGGTGAGACGATAATCACATCTGACATCAGGAGCCAGGTAAATGAGACAGTTTCTGGGTGTCAGACGGTGGTTTGATTGGCGTTAAGGTCTTTATCAATTTTTATACACAAGGGCCGGGACCAATAAGCAACAGGACCAAATACCCACCTGCAAATATTCAATTTCATATAAAACGATTCCTCCTCCTCACACCACAGGAAACAGATGCTGAGAAAATCTGCTCCTATAGAGGAGAGAAAAACTGCTCAGCCTCACACATGTGACTGGTCAGTGTGAGGTAACAACAGGTTTTCTGATAGTGGATTTATACATTGATTATTAAAAGGTAAACTAATCTATTGGATTAGCTGTTAGTTTCAATTCATACAATTGTGTAAAATGTTGATGACTGCCTCCCAAAGCTGAAGATTCAACTTACATTGTCTTTTTTTGTCCAGACCACAAAGATCATCAGTTTACTACAGTAAAGACAAGGCAGAAAATAATCAGATTTGAGATGCTAGAACCAGAGAATTTGCACATTTACTTCTTAAAAATGACTGGAATCCATTGACTGACACAAGCACTTAGTGATTAATGTAGTAGGTGGAACCTAATCCATTAATCATTACAGCTCAAGGTAGCACAGCTTCTCAGAGCCTCCTGTGCGTGATTAATATGATGTTAGCTTTCGTTTGTTGCTTAATTTTTCACTGTTGTAAATATGTGTGGAAGTTCTCATAACATCATCAATAAGTGTTAACTCTCTGAAGTTTGGGTCTCTCTCCATCATACCAATCGCTGCCATTTGGTCCTGATGTCAAATAAAAACTCAGCAAAGATTGTTGTTGCTGCGGCTTTAACTCCTGGATATTCAGCAGCTGCTTAATATTCCTCAGTGGACCGAACAGCTTTACTACATCTTTCACCGCCGCCATTACTGAACTACAAGCATAGACCCAACACGGGTCAAACTAGCAATGACCTCAACTTCGACACGCCCCCTGTTCTCCGATTGGACGGGGAACGATGTGTCCGGAGAAAACCCACAAATACGCAGGAAACCCAGGCAGAGACTAAAGAAAAGGATCATGAAGACTGAGCAGAAGTGCATAAGGAGGCGGAGCCAGGAAATCATGACATAAAATCCATTGACACAAAAAAAACCCTCTCGCGGTGCGTAAAGACGTTACTGTGAGAGAACACAAAACCCTCCTGTTGTCTCTGGGGAAACAGGCTGCAGCTCTGCTGTCTATAATCCTGCTGTTAAAACAGTATCCTGAGGATTATTGTTCTAATGGACTCAAGTTAAATAACTAAATGACAGATTTACCACAATGAGGCTCAAGAGTCATAACGAGTCAATTCTGCAGCTTGGAGAGATTTAGTAAGAAGCCTGGGAATAAAAGTGTTACTGTGGGTCACAGCGGTTACACTTTATGAGAACTCTGGGACTTTTCATGCCGTAGAAGCGTTCGGATGATTTGAGAAATAAAAACAATTCGTCAAATCCGACGTCAAAGTAGGTCGGAACTGTAATTCTAAGTTTATCCAAGAGGAGAATCAACAATAAACAACATGTCTGCTTCAGATATGGAACCGTTACAAATACAGCAGCAATGATTAGTTGTTCCATAAACCGATAACAGTATTTAGATGATCAGTTAATTGTTACAAAACTGTATTTTTCTTCCGACATTTTATAGTCAAAACAACTATTTGATTAATCAAAAGATGAAATGAAAATAATCCTTACTCATGCTAAAATAAACCTTAATCCTGTCAGAAACTTTCCTTCTGTTCTCATATGTATTAAGTTTAAAATCTGCAGCTTTAATCCTCTGAATGATGATTGTGTACAAAAAGTAACAAATATACAAATATAACACAGATGACGGCAAAAAAACAACAGAAACATTTCAGGACTGTTATAGTGATCACATAATAATAAATGGGGAACGATTAACAGCATGAAGTCAGTATTAAGTAGAGACACTACGAACCTCTACAGGGACGAAAGGATTCAGATCAGAGATAAGACTTCAAATCTAATCATGCTGTACATAAACATTATATACACATTTATCTAGAAATAACTATGTCTATCTATCTATCTATCTATCTATCTATCTATCTATCTATCTATCTATCTATCTATCTATCTATCTATCTATCTATCTATCTATCTATCTATCTATCTATCTATCTATCTATCTATCTATCTGGATAAACAGATAGATAGACAGATAGATAGACAGAGAATCTTTTGAAAAGCTGAAATAATAGTAGAAGTTTAAAGCTTTTTTACAGTGAACTCACCAGTTGAAGCTTTCAGATGAAACATCACAACGAAGCTTCTTTATCTCATCGTCTCCAGCTGAAGATCATGTTCATTCTTCTCTTTAAGGACAGTCCCTCGTCTTCCTCTTCCTCCTCCTCCTCCTCAGTCTACATCCAACCACACTTTTTCCAACATCTGTCACTTCACAGTCGTGTAATTTACTTCGTCCTCCTTCTGTGTTAATTTCCTTTTTTTTTTTCCCGGCAGCCTGAAGCCTCAGGGAGTTTTCGGACAATTGCGCTACTGAAATAATGTAGGTCGACTCTGAGCGAACAGAGTGTGTGAAAGTGTGTGCGCCGCGCGTGTGTGTGTGTGTAAGCTGCTGCTGCTGCTGTGGAGAAGCTGCTGTGCTTTGACCGCGGTGATGATGATGCTGCTGCTGAGGATGATGAGGATGATGATGATGATGCCTCCTCTGCATCTTCATCCCTCCGCCTAGCTGAAGCTGCAGATTGAAGCCTGGATCCAGCAGCTTCATATTCAACATGAATTTCCTCGTCCTTTAAAGCCAACATGCACATGATGTCTGCTGCTGTTGTTACATATACAGTGCAATAATATGATGAATGCACAATATAGAGTGTGATGGGAGGTGTGGGCTTCATATTTATGTTTTATTTATTCATTATTGAATCCTAGTATATGTTTATATCTTATCTTGCAACTCAATGTTGCTGCACAATCTGCAGCTGTGCTGGTCTTATCTTATTACTTTAATCTTATGTAATATCTTTGCTACTATCAATGTGCAAAAATCTGCTTTTACCATGGTTACTTTCATCATATTCATCCTTGCTACAGTTGGTGCAACATCCTGGTATCTCGTGCAAGATCATGCATTGAATTGTGTGAAACCACTACACTTCCTTCCTTATCCACAGGTGACGTTTACGTGACGATCAGTCACACTGTTGTTTGTCTTGTGTGCTTTTGAAATTGCAAAACATTATGTTCAGTGTGTTTTCACCTGAGTTTCCTGCTGTTGTGATGATGATGATGATGATGATGATGATAAACAGAGTCTGTTGGCAGCAGTGATGGACCCACATTGGTTTGACTGCGGTGACCCAGGTGGGACACTAACTGATGGAAAGAAGCACACACACACACACACACACACACACACACACACACACACACACACACACACACGGACCAGAATATTATTTGTTTACAGTTTCTGTTATAGATAGAAAGATAAATAGACCAATCACAGCGCAGCAGAGGCAGCGTTAAAACATAAAAACAGCTTTGTTTATCCTCACCAACGTTTTTCATGCTTCTGCTTCTGTTCGTTAATTAGAGTTTATTACAAACAATTTCTTTGAACATAGAATAATAAAGACCTTCGCTCCTCAGCATGGATGCCTGGCTGTGTGTAAAATGGGGATACAAATGTAGAAAGATAAAAATTGAAAGACTTTGGAAAGATTTTCATTAAAAACAAATAAAGCTGACAAAAATAAATACACCTTTAAACATTCTTTTATTTTTACTTTTTTAGTCCAGACTAGTAAAATTGGTGGTAAAACAGTGTGGGCTGTGATGTTACCATGGTTCCGTGATGCTACCTGGATTTTGGACGTTACCACGGTTACGTGACATTTCTGCAGGTCTCAGCTCATTACTATATCAGCGTAGTGAACATTACAGCGCTTTTCTGTTGCTGAATATTCCAGAAGCCCCAATTCTCTGTCTGTATTTTTGCGTATTTGTACTGATGTCGCCTCATTTGAAGATTCAATCACAGCCTGTTCTGAAGCTATGTTCAAGCTGTAGTAAACCAGAACTTTCCATTGTTTCTGCGGTTACAACATTAAATATGCCTCAGTTCTTCTTCCACCACTGTGAGTGAACACAGAACAACAACAGCTTCATTGAGAAGCTGAAATCCCAACAGGTGGATGAACATAAAAGCAGATTTAACTGTTAGAACACATCCAGGTTGCCGGAGATGTGCAAATAATAATAATATGGGTGGTAAAATCCCCAAGCTGTCAGCTCTGAGAGGATTTGTGATTTTTTTTTCCCTTTTTTATCTGCTGCACTGAGTGAGTTCTGGCGAGCTTCCAGGGCAGCAGCACATCACTATCACAGCCGGAGGGAGACGAGCAGAGAGGCGGGTCGGCCAAATCTCTGGATGAACAGCTGGATACGATAAAGAGGAATCTGCTCCAACACTGTAGTAGAGGAAGGAATCTCTCTCTCTTGTAAACACACACACACACACACGCACATTAATTCACAAATAAACTGCCTGAACTGTTCCAAGGATCATTAATGTATCAGACACACACCGACAATTTTTGGTGGAGTTAAAGATTTAATGAGGCTGTGGCAATCTGTTCTGTCTCAGTTTAGTTTAATTTGCTCAGTGTTCCTCAGGGAAACTGTCTTGGTCCTTTCCTCTCCACTATATATACCGAGAACACAATATTAATGCTCACAAGTACGCTGACGATACACAATTATACATTTCACACGCGCTGTCCTCTCACTTTATCTTTTCATCTGTCAAGTTGTGTTGATGGTAATCAATAAATTATAAGGTTTAAAATAGAAATCTCCCAAATCCATAATAGATTAGGGGTAGGCAAATGAGGAGCATCAACCCACAAAGCTTCTAGAAAATCCAGAAAAAACAAATGTTTTGTGGAAGAGCAGTTACAAAAAAAAGTCGGTTGTTTTTTAAGATTCTGTTGTTTGCTCGAGGAAAGTCGAAGAATCAAAGGCCTTGATACAGACGCTACTATAGCAGTGTTTCTATAGGACAGGTAAGACTTCCATGATTCAACTTCTGTTTAAAAAAGTTTTGAAGATCTTGCTAAAACGAGGGACGCCGACTGCTCCTTTAAATAAGGATGATGCAATAAGGGAATATCCTGAACACTAGAAAAAATGCTTTTTCACCTAAGGACTTTTGCCAAAGCAGCATCCTATGAGGCTGATTCCTGCTTTTATCTTAAGACTGGCCAAAATGTACTAATTAATTTAGAGCTCTGCTGCCAGAGTTTCACCAAAAACACAGGAGACAGCGAGTTACTCCTGTTTTACCTCGGTTCACATATCTTTTACAACCTTTTTAACCCAGTCACTGGAGTTTTTCTGTCTCCTCACTCCGTTTCGGGTCATTATGTCTGTGAAACAGCCTTTCTCCACCACTAGAAACCCAAACTGTGCAACAAGGTGCTGTAATGTTTGATAGTAACAGTATTTTCTTATTGCTACCGACTTCCACGCGAATATCAAAACCATATATCGCTTCATCCTGCCTACAAAGATCCGGTGTATAGCCTGATATCTTTGATTCTAAATCACAGATTAACAGAGCTGCACTGTAATAATAATCATGAAGCAGCTGAACACACACATACAAACACACCCACACAGCTGAGTATGATAAACTTAAATATGATTTTGTCTCCACTACCGATATTTACTTTAATTACTAATTTATCTGTTTAATTTAAAAGATGAATGGATCAATCACTTCACAGTGATTGACTCTATATAAATACTGTTTATTTTTTATTTTGAGCCCATGTATACAATGCTGTTGCTGTAAATAGTCACTGCAGCTCTAAATGAGTATTAATCCGCAGCTAAAAATAGCCTCCAACACATGCACCATGCTCTCCTGTTTAAAGAATATTTACTTTAGTGTTCAGCTGCTGGGACTGGATTTATTTTAATGGAATTTGCTAGAGTAATTGATAAACATGGAATGAAAAGCAGCTACATCCTCTCACATAAAATCAGGGATTAACCTCCAAATACATCATCGAAAGTTCATCTTCCAAACAAGACTTCACTCTTAAGGTTCAAAATGTTAACGGATTACAAATAGAAAAATACAAAACCTGGAGATACACCATAAAGGTTTACGTTATCACATTTTTACCAAGTTGCTCTCGAGAGCATTTTTTCATGTTTTTTCATAATTTTTTTTCGAAAGACATTTATCTACTGTGCGGTCCAACAAACAGTAACAAATAAAGGCTGCTGCTAAACCAACAACTACAACTGCAGCAAAGATTTGAATAAAGTGTTTTTATCTGCAGCTGTAGGAGTGAAACAGTTTGTGCGATCAGGGATTTTCCACATCACTGAGACTGTTTTCTTCATCCGTAAGCAGGTTTTCAGGATGCTACGAGTCCTGCATTTCTGCTCCCAGTGGGCCGCGCTGGATTGAAGCAGAATTTCACGTTCCATTTTAATTAATCCTCATCCGCCCGCCCGTGGTTGTGATTAGAGCGGAGCAGCTTCCTGTCTTCCCTGAAGCAGAACGTGCAGCATCTGCCGGGCAGCAGCTTCCTGTCGGAGCAGAGGTTCGGGCTCGGGCAGGTGCACAAAGGTGAAGCTTCACCACCGTCGGCTCAGTAACGATCATTTAGGTCCTGTCAGAACCGATTAGAGGCTGCTGGAAAACCTGACTAACGACGACGCACGAAAGCAAAAAACCTTGGTTTAACTACATTTTAAAGTGTTATAGATGCAAGAAGCTGACATGGAGACACTTAATCAATATCTGGATATGGAATGAACGCTGTAGCCCAAAGGTAAAAAAAGAAAAATACATATACCTGCAAAAACTGATCTCATCAGGGGAAAGTATCTGGTTTTTGGTTCAATTAGTCCAATACTGAGCAGATTTATGTTCGGCAGGTCATTTTGCTTCTTTCTGACCTTGGTAAGTTTAATTGAATTCTTAAAAACGTGAGAATATAAAAAAAAAAGTGAAATTAAAAGATAATTTTACTTAGTAATAATTTTACTCAGTACTAATTAAAGCAAAAATAAGAATTATTTAATGTTTTTTTTTAATTAAGGGGTACTCCTTAAGTTTGGTCAATTTATAGTTGTATATTTTTTATATTTTGGAATTTTTGTGTCATATATATATGTATTTTTATTTTTATTCCATATTAGACTTTTGTGAATCATATTTATAACTTGTCTTAGATTTCTATAACCACATTTCTATTAACCACAATCTGCCAGTGTTCAGGTTCCTTTTTTTGCAAACGAAGGTTCGTTTGTGGAAGAAACCCTGGCGGGTTTAATTAAATGAACAGTGGGAAGCTGGAGCCAATTAGAAGAGAAGAATCAAGAAACTTGACCTTTGACCCCCTGGGTAAGCTCCTGTCGAAATCCTCAAACTCACAGCAACTCTGACAAGAAGCTGCGACTGGTTGATATAGAAATCAACCGTATATATTTAGGAAAACACATCATGATTGTCGGGTTTTATCCTGTCAGGGAGTTTGCCCCATGAACCTTGTTTGTTCTCCAACTCTATTTAAATCAGAATGATTTGTGCGGAGCAGTTTCTGCATAATTAGACTAAAACGTGAGCAGATTCTCAACAGCGTCTCTAATGTCATGTAAACAGCTGACAAGCATCTGTTCATCTGCATGTGAGGAGAATAATCTGCAGCGTTGCTTCCTCCTGTGTCTCTATCATGTGCAAAAAGAGGCTTTCAGTGTCTGCAGGAGGCACCAAGGAGGTGAAATGATATTTAAACTCGAACAACACAGCATTTAACTTGTCTTCTTATTATATTTTTCTGCAGTAACAGAGATGATGTTTTCTTTTTTTTTTTTTTCCTTCAACCTGAAGTTTCCACTGGATCTTCGTTTACACAATATAGTTTATGATGATTACACCTTTTTTCAGCAAGATAATCTCCACACATGCGACTGAAATAAAATTGAATTCAGAGCATCACGAGACACTAAAACCAGCTTCGACTTGTCCATATGTAGGTTGAATCTGTGAGTGTGAAACTTTGCCTCGGTGCTGCTATGATAATTAATGAAATGTCTGCATCAGCAGATCTGCGCCAACAGGAAGTGCTGTGAGGGGGCTCATGTTTTAATATGGCTGCCAGAGACATCTGGTCGTCCTGCTGCTGTCCACAGACTGGTCTGTTCCTATCACCGGAATATTACACAGAGATTATTCATTTCCAACAAACAACAAACAGCCACAAATCCTCTACAAGAGAGCAACAAGGGAGCAGCTTTCACTTTTATAAAAATAACTCACTGAGGAAAGATCTGAGCAAAAAATATTCTTAAAATCAACATATAATTATCTGATTCCATATGCAGATTGTTCAACTATTTAAATGTAGTTTCCTTATTTTGGTCAATTTAACCCTGTATTCTTGATTTTTACCTCACTTTTTTTACTTTTTATCTCAGATAACAATATTGAATATAACTGAAATTAATACATCACCTGGTGGTGTTGATTAATAATCCTATTTTTCTTTTAAAAAAAAATAAAAAACTATAAAGCAAAATAATTATAAATAATCAGAAATGTAGGGAATACAATTTTGGAGTAATTGTCCCAAAAACAAGATGTTTTCACCTGGTAGGATTTAGTGTAAAAGCCTTTATCTCATTTAATACTCACGTCAGTAATTTATTTTTAACCCTCTGGAAACATGAATGAACGCAGACATGTGGCTGCAGCACTTTGACCCGTGGATTTATTCCCTGAAGATCTGGAGATGATCAGCACGTGACAGAGGAAATTATGAACGTGTCCCTGCAGCTTGTGTTTGTGATACGTTTTTTTTTTCTCTACTTAGAATAAATAATAATCCCTTCAACATCGTGGCACATGTGCATCATGGAGAGACGATCGGCAGCAGGACATATACAGATGTACAGATATACAGATATGCACATATTAGACCCCGGGATTCATGAATGACTCTCTTTCAGGCTGGATTCGTTGATAATTTTCTGATCAGCACGTGACAGAGACTCAGAGGAGCAAACAGATGGAGGAGGTCAAAGTATGGTGGCCCTGAGGGCCACAATTATTACTGTCCTGCTGTTATCTCCACATCACAAATTAATTCTCCTACAAATACAATTTATTTACAACAGTGGGGAATGTAAATCTCTGTTACATGCTGCGTTCAGACCAAGTTTGAAAACACTAACCAGATTTGAAACTCCTTACATTATTATGCAAAGTGTTTGAAGGTTTTTAAAATGGTGAGTGTTTGTACCTTCAGTTCATCTTTCATCCACCAGGTGGCGTCCGCAGGCGAAGGCGCTGTCTGTTTTCCTGTGTTCTCCTCACTACACAAAAGAAGGACAATGTGATTCTGGTTAAATGTTCATGCAGCTTCTTTCTTTGATCTTTATCTGCTGTTAATGAATTTATTGTCAGGCGTCATGATGATAAAGAGTCAACACAGAACAACCATCCCATCAGATCCGCATCTAACTCATCAAACAGGTCAGAGGTCAATAACATTGAGCCTACTGTTAGCTGTAGATCTGTCTGTCATGTATTTGATCATTTTAATCCAAACACGCTCGTTTGTAAAATAACCTGAACCTAATCACCTGAATCACAAAGCTACACAATCAGTTAGTGAAAATGTGCACATATGAAAAAAACGTTGACATTTAACGTATCGGCAGAAACAGAAACTGTCTGGAATCTAGAAACAAAAAGTACTTGACTATGTAAATTCACAGGTTTGTATGTATTTGGTACTTGGTAGCCTGACGTTATTTTATGTTTTGTATTATATTATACTGTATTTCTGTAAGTATTTTTATGGTGAGGCACTGTGTACGTCCTCTGTTAAAAGTGCTGTATAAATAAAAAGTATTTACTATCATTTTTGTAAAACTCAGCTTTTGTCCAGCTGTAGAATATGTGATTTATATTTCATTGTCTGTTTCTTATATTTTCAATGTTCCTCAGTGTCTGACACAGTCACATCTTCTCTTCAGAAACATTCATCCTGAACAGGCTCGGCCCTAAACAACTCGCAGCCTTCGGCAAGATTTTACGTGGGGCCTCCCTTGCATCGCAGTAAATTTTACTGCTCGTGCATACTGTAAACTCTATTCAAGAAATTGAATAGCTTTGTCTTGGACATTTTTTTTAATAAAATAAAGAAATTGCACATTCAAGACATTACTACTAATAATAGATGGAGCTGACAGAGGGATTTGCAAGGGTGGGAATCTCAGCATCTGAAGTTTACTGTAAATCATCAGCCATGTAGAGTTTAACATTATAAACACACTTTACACAATATAAATTAACACAATAAACATCGAGGCCGACTCTAATATATATGGACTACAATGTATAAAGAAGTGTGAAATTAATAGCATTTTGATTAATTATTCCAAGCTGGTAAAAAGTGAGCTAAACAGATGCCAAAATTTAACATGATAAAATCTGCTGAGTAAATCTTTTATTTACAAATTTACCTTAGCAAGGTGAAAGTAGTTACATGACTTGTCTCCATAAGAGCTTAAGCCCTTACATTACATAAACTTCTGACTTTTTGACATGTTGTTGTTGAGCTTGTTGATGCATCAAAAAACAAAGTAGCAGATAAAGTCAGATTAGTGGGTTCAGGGAGGAGGAAAGGGGCGATTTAGGACAGTAATATATAACATAACAGTAACACATATATGATATTATTACTATACAGTTAGAGACACCAACTAGTTTATATTATATATCATATTTTTTCCACTATTTCTGGCACCCCCTGGAAGGACAGCACCCTTCTCATTTGTCTATCTGGCCTTTGCCCTGATCCTGAAACAGAAACATCACTCCAACAACAACATCAACAACCTTCTGACCACAGTGAACAGACTCGCTGCTGTTTTTCCCAGCGACAAATGGCCCGAGGTCAGAATGAAAAAAGGCCAACAACACAGTTGGCAGTCTTTATCTGCCGGAATCACAACAAGCCTTTAAAAGCTGCTGGTGTCTGACGCTCTAATCTAACGAACAACTGCTCGGTGAAAACACTCGGTTCACGTCGGTTTAAACCTCCGGGATCTCAGCAGATTAGCGAGGGAAGAATCGGATGTTTCTGGTGTTAAACAGCATTAAACGACATCAGGGTGATGCAACCGCTCCTGATCAGGAGGTTTAGGCAAGTTCCTCTGAGGTGGAACATTGCTGCATCTATGAGACGACTCACATCTGTCAGAGTCAGAACAGAGAAAACAAAAAAAAACATCCTGTGATGTCCTGAGTCAGCAGGTCGGTCAGGTGACCGGCGCTAAGGATTCTGGGAGATGTTTGTGGTCGCCACTGACAGAAGGAGCAGAAATGGGAAACAGATGTTTCCTAAAGGAGGAGCAAAACAGGAATTCACCATCAATCCAGGGCTTTGTTTAATACACACATATTCCCTCAAAGTCTGCAGGATTTAAAGTACTTTCTGAGAGGTACTCAGATACTTTACTGCAGTAAAGGTACAAAAACTGTTGTACTCTAAGAGTAAAACACACAAGTAAATGTTTTAGTTTATCAATGAACTACTTTGAGATACAGTACTTTCTATAGATTAACAGTAATAGTACTACATCACAATTTTTGGCAGCTTCTTTTTCTTTGTTTTAATGAATATATTCATTGAATTTTCTTTAACAATGTATAGGAAAATAAATAATGATGTGTAGGAAAATATATACTATAAAATACTGTGTGAAAAATTAAATAAAATCCCCAAAAACATGCAAAAGAAGAAGAAAAGAATATACATGTATATAAAAATAAATATACATTAAAAATAAAAATAATAATAAATAAAAAATATCTGGTTAAAAGATAAGAGAGAAATGAATAAAATATAGGTAATAAATATATACTAAAAATGTAGTCTTTTTTTGTCCAAAACCCAAGATCACCAGTTTACTATTAGACTAAAGAAACCAGAAAGTCTGATTTGAGAAGCTGGAACCAGTGACTTGCTGGACTAACTTGTTAATTGATTGGTGATTAATTAAATAGCATAAGTAGCATCTCACAGAAATAGTCAATAAAGTAGAAGCACCTCTAAATTGTACCTAAGTACCAGCTCGGATTTTCAGGTGCAAACTAAAAAATCCGATTAGAGCTGAAAATCAATCAAACACAAGGATCAATAACGTCTGCGCCTGATAAAATTAGAGCTGTGGACGTTCGGTAAAAACCTTAGTGAGCAGATTGGATTATGAATCTATCAAACCCCCCTAACACACACACACACACACACACACACACACACACACACACACACTCACCCTCACACTCACACACACACACACACACACACACTCACACACACACACTCACACACACATACACACAGGTCATGACCTGCTGCTTGATGGTATGTTGCTGTAGTGAGAGATGTATGAGCTGTGTGTGTGTGTGTGTGTGTGTGTGTGTGTGTGTGTGTGTTGGGGGCTTGGAGGAACAGATCAATGGAGGCGAGTCTCATTATCTAAAGTGGTTGTGGACGAACCAGGACAAAGATTAAGATGCTGTAGAGACACTATGAAAACATAAAAAAACACTATAAAAATATAAAAAGACAGTGAGTTAGAGGCTGAACTGCAGCTAACACACCTCAGACCTGAACCTGGACCTGAACCTGAGACCTGAACCTGGACCTGAACACACACCGGAAACCTGAACGCACAACTGAGACCAGGGCAAACCCGACAGAGGAAAGATTGAAGTAAATTATACAGAACATACTGTAAAAGGGTAGAAATTAATATAGTGTGATTGTATACATTTTCACCACCAAGTCTTTTAAACATTAAGATGCCTTTAAAAAAAAAAAAAAAAAAAAGCTTGCGAGATTCCAGAGCCTGTAAAAGCTAATGTATAAAACAGACTAATGATTAGTTCAACCTGTGTCTCACGTCTGAGACAAGGATCAAACAACTCTAAACTGCTGCTGCTGCAAGGAAAATCATATGAAATGGGAAAAATGTAATTCCTATACTTATTAATATTATATCTATTATTATTTTGTGTTGTTCTTGCAGTTATGCAGTCATTGTGTTAGGACCCTTGAAAACCAGAAACCACAGTTTAAGGTTTATTCGTTATTCCATGTGTTGTGGGTTATTAAAAATGTGAACATTCACTACTCTACTGATATTCATATATTTCCGTCTTTTTAAACCTTAATCAGACAAACGAGAGGATCGAACAAAGTTTTTTGTTTGTATGGTGTAATATGTTTTTTGTTGGTGTTTAATTGTCGTGACCGTGACATGTAATTTACTGTGAATAATTAAAAAGGATCAAAGGAATTAAACAAGCTTCAGCTTTCATACAACATGAACTGATTCGGTCTGTAATGAACATCCTCACCATATTTATTTTTTATTCCTCCATCCTGTTGTCTGGTTTGTGGAGGAACTTCACGCCGTGAGTCAACATGTCTGAGTATTTATATATGAACATGTCGTATGACTCCTTCAGTCACACACATGTGTGCATGTAGTCACTCGTCTAAATATACACGTATATTTATGCACATGCATAATCTGCACACGTCCGGTCATACATGTCTGTGCTGCAGCAGGTTATTCACAGGTGATGAGGTCAGCAAGAATATTATTAATTAGTACTGCAGCTACTTCTAGTCCTGATTAGAATTTAACCAGAATATTCCTACTACAACTACTGTAAACCGCTGCAACACTCAACATATATTATAGTTATAATCGTCATTATAGTAAAAAATCCTTTTGTTCACTGTTTTATAAGTGAGGTGTTATGAATCTTCTCATAATCGCAGTGTGTTCTGTTGGTTTTAAAGCAGTGTAATTTTTATATAGTTGAAATATTTCATTTTTAACTGGCATGTATATATATATATATATATATACAGACCACATGATCAGATCTAATTTCCTTAGATCTTTAATACAATCAGCTCGTCCATCATTTGTGTTTATAAAAGTTCCACAAAACCCTCGAAATCAATAAAAGAATGCTACTTTCCATTAATTTGAGGTTTGGAAAAATGCTTAGAGTTTATGGTATATTTAATTTCACTAGTACTGACACTAGTATTAACAGCCGTTTAATGCACATATTTGGGTTTTACAGTGGGTTGTATTTTTTATTATCTTTTCTATCTCAAATCTTTCAAGTAAACAAGATTATTCAAAATTAAAAAAGGGGAATAGGCAAAACAGAATAACATATTTCAAGATAATTCTACTCAGTATGAGATTAACTGTATTAAAACAAGATGTTTTGGCTTGTTGCAGTACTTTTTTGCAGTGTAAAGACTAAAGCTCAGTTCAGTCTCTGAGGCTTCAGACACTTCCTTCTCTCTGTAACCTGACGCCTGACATCATCTGTTCTACAGATCTGAGCCTGCAGAGTGAAAACAGATGAAATTCCGCTGCTTGGAAAAATAAAAAAAAAAACTCCTCCCAGACCTGGAGCTGCTTCACTTCCTCAAATCCAGCAGATATAAACTCACACACTGACCTAGTTCTGCAGAAGAGAAGCACGCAGCAGATTACTCCACTTTAAACTCTGACTTCTGGACTTCAGGTAAACCAAAAGCTTTACTCTCAGTTTGTCTGGTGACACGAAAGGATCAGAAATAAAACCAAACATGTTTCTGAGCTGAACTGAACCAACAGGACACAGAATTAGATTCAGTTCCAAGCAAAGACTGAGTTTAACTTCTTAAACGTCTTCGCTTTGTACCAAGGCTCAGATAAATCCATATTTATTCCATCTGAGAAAGTCATTAGCTCTAGTAGGATTATTAGGATTAGGCAGGATGGTTTTGATCCAGTTGCACCTTAATAGAATCTTTATATTATTGTGTTTTCCTAAAACAAGATTAAGCTGATCAAGAAGCAAAACTTAAAAGCAGCAAAATGATGAAGATGATTCAAGATAATGTTGAACCAAATAAAAGATGTTTTCATTGGATTCATAGTTCAAACAGAAAATCTAATTCTGTGATAAATCATCACAGAATCAGCTCAGTGTTTTCTTGGCCGGAATGAGGGGTAAATGAATAAACTGATTAAAATGAGGGAACTGAGGTTGTAAAATAGCTCAGATCAAAGTTTAAAGAAGCTGTTTCTCTTATCCTTTTAGCCAAAAACCTTTGGTGGAAACAATGGCAACAAGCTGCAGATCACAAGGACCTTTGTGGTGTTTATGTTTCTGCAGCTGCAGCAACTATTCACTCGTAGACAAACTGGATCATTCTTGAAACTAAAGGAAAAAAAAAAGATTTGACAAGCTCAGTGGTTCAGTTTTTCCTTTCAGACTTTTCACTGAACATGAATGCGTCTAAAGAAATTCTAAAGAGTTTAGATTTATTCTTCAAGTCAGACACGCTGCAAAACATTATATCTGATCAGGTGAAAACATCCTTTCTTTGGTACAATTTGTTCAATATTCAGTAGAGTTAACTTCAATTATCTTATTTTATTGGCAAATCATCATATCTTTCCTATCTTATCTGTGTGTGTGTGTGTGTGTGTTGTCGTGCAGGATGCTGTCGTGTGTGTGCGTGCTGCTGCTGGCGGCCTCAGCTCTGGCTCGATTGGACGAAGCAGCTCTGGAGGCTCAGTGGCAACAGTGGAAGAGCACACACAGGAGAGAATATAACGGCCTGGTCAGTGCTGCTCCGATTTACAACACTTACACTACGGCAAGACAAAGAAAGGCTCAAAACGAACGGATCATCAATAGAAAGATAAAATAAAAAAAATAGTAAAACATAAATACAACATTGGTTAGTGTTCAGTTAACAAGGTTGAGTTGTTGAAACAAAGCTTCTGCTGCTAATTATCTAATTACTGAGTAATGGAACAATTGACATTTTATTCTGCAAGTGAAAACATCCTGCATTTGGTACAATAGTCAAGTATTGATTAGTTATTGAATTGATCCACGAGGGAGGAATTTAATCATCACAGCGACCAAACATTCAGAACTAAATGAGAATTTAAAGTGATTCTGATTTATTTTTAATAACATTGCCAAGTGATGAGTTTTGTTTTTCACTCATTGTCTCAACATCTGACTCAGTTCATCACTGCGTCTTATCATTTATTTAAACACTCAAACGTTTCCCAGGTTAACATTATCAGCATATAGACTGAATCTTATATTTTAGAGGCAAAATGTTTAAAATAGCACAGAAGGTTCTGGTTTCTCATTTATTTTAGCTGCTGTTGGTTTTCTTTTTTTTGCCAAAGCTTTGATGTTGAGGTGGAGTTAAAGATTTCTTTTATTTAAGGTAAGCTTATTCTCATTAAGTGACTTTTAGAAGTAAAGAGATTATTAATCCACCAATGTTACTGAACCTAGTTGTGTGTTAAACTGCTGATGGTCTGGTTTCTTCACTATTTTGATTATAAATATATATAAATTCCCACCAGTAGAAACACAGGAATGTTGAGGGAGAGCGGAAACAAAGAACAAACAGGGCTCGTTATAGTTTAAGATGAATACGTCAGCAATCATCAGAATATTTATGAAAACAAAGCAGCTCACAGCTTCTCTCTAGAGTTTAATGTGAAAAAAGGTATTTTAGGATCCAAGAAAAACAAAAGAATCCCTGCTGACAGATAAACACACAGCAACACTGACTTCTTTAACATCGTCAGCGCTGACGTCGTTAACACAAAGGCCAAAAGCCAAAGTCTTCACAACATGTTTATATCATACAAAACTATCAGGATGTTTGTATCTGAATCTCCAGCAGACATCTATCATCATCTCTTTAACATTCCACTGACCAGCAGGAGCCACTAGAACAGTTGTTCTTTAACACTTCATGCAACCACTTTGTTTCAGCATCATCAGCTCAGCAGTGTTTCTGTGATTCTGCTCACAGACAAACAAACAAACAATCACGTGTAGAACGTTCTGCTTCCTTAGTTTGACTCAGACTGGAAGCAGACGAAGGGAAGCAGAAGTCGAGCTGAGACTCATCTTCCTCAGCGTCTTACCTTAAATCAGACGGCTGCAGGCAGACTGATGTTTGCTTTGCATCAAAACTTCTACTTAAAGAAAAGAAAGAGAAAAGGCGTGAGCAGGAGGGAAGAAAACTTCACGTAGGTCAAATGTAACGAATCAAACAGTTTTGTTCAGTTTTTAAACATCTGAACCACATGAGCTGAAACTAGTTCGAGTTGGGTCATTTGAACTTCAGACTGTGACTTCTTGGGAAGTCAGATAAAAAAAGTTTAAACTTGAAGCTGAGTTAATGAAGCAGAAATGTTCTTTTATTGAATGTTCAATTGTTTGAACTCACAGTTTTTACTTGTAACAACTAGTCATTAGCTTTTTTTTAGGGTTAAATATTTTCCAACAGTACAGTTTTAAAGGAGCACACCTTCCCATTATATTAAACTTCCTGCTCCTGAGTCAAGTGTTTAATTTTTTAAAGTAAACTTACAACCTGCTGCACAAACTTCTCATACAGAATCTTTAAGTTCAAAGTTATTAAATAATAAAACAATTTTGACATATAAAAATATATATTTTTTTGGAGTTAAAGCTAACTTTCATTGTCACAACAGCAGGGGAATTTACAAGTTAAACCAAATATTTTAGCTTCCTGTAATAAATATCTTTTGTTTTGTTTCTAGTTTCTGTCTGTAAATGTAGTTCAGCTTAAACTGAGAATTTACCTCCTACACTGAGCATCTGTTCTCCTCCCCTCCACCTCTGCAGTGTGTGTGTATCTGTGTGTTCATGCATTATTCATTTATCTGCATTCACATGTAGGATGATATTCACATTATTGTGCAGTCAGCAGAAACGGGACACGCTGTTTATTAATTATTCCTGGGACAGATGTATAGATGGAAATAAAGATGTTTCTTTGTACATATTAGACACAGAGATGACGAGACACAAATGTTCTATTTAAAAATAAAGGATAAAACAATATTTTTCCACATTAAGTTGCTGCAGGCTGTAGGGACATGTGTTTAATTGGCCTAATTAATGGAACAGACAGTTTCCTTTCCTGCTAATTAAAATGTAAATTTGTCCTATTTGCCCAGATTACCATCTTCCTGCTGTCACTGTTGATGCAGGGAGGAAATAGGAAAAATCTTAAACTGACCAGATGAACGACGCTGTAATAATGAGTCTTCAAACTGGACTTTAACATTTGTGAACGCAATATTTTATTTTACAAGTGTTGAGGATGTAATGATTAAGAGCATAACTAACTCTGATTTGTCCTCTGATTCATAGTAGGTCGATGGTTGTGGTTCAGTAACGGTGGCAGAAAATGATGCAGCTAATCCGTTTGGTTTGTTGTGGAATATTAAGTAGCTGCTGATTATCCAGAAGTTAAAGCCAGAGCAGGCAGATGTGGGACAGAAATATGTTAGATTAGAGACAGAAGAGTAATAAAGGATTTATTAGGTGTCAAGAGCCGTGTGTTTCTCCCTCTCCGTCTGCCTCAGAGTGAAGAAGGAATCCGCAGGTCCATCTGGGAGAAGAACATGCTGATGATCGAAGCCCACAACCAGGAGGCGGCGCTGGGCCTTCACACCTACGAGCTGGGCATGAACCACCTGGGAGACATGGTGAGTCCAGGCCCCGCCCCCAGACCTCGGAGGCTCCGCCTCCTCTGTCTTCTCATCACAGACTTATTGCTTCAACATTCACAACATGTGTTTTCAATCTCTGGACTCCAACTCTGTGTCAGAAAAAACATTTTTTAAGGACGGATTTCATTGCCAGAGAGTATGGCTCATTGAATGATTTTATTTTTTTGAAAGGTATGAGTCAAAGGTTAAAAGTATAAGATTCGAATTCTTATTAGAAAAATTGTAACAAAAACAAGATATTTTCACTTTTTGCAGTGAGCTACCTTGATGATATTTAATATTTATCAGATATTCATATTTCTGTCTGACTCTCAGCTGAGTTTCTGTTTCTAGCTGAGGTAAGATCTGATGTATAGTTGGTGTAAATCAGCTGTTGTCAGCTCGGGTCCTGACTGACTGCTCCTGTGTGAAGCTGCTGCTGTAACGAGCCGTAGATCAAATCAGGCAGCGGCAGGACGACTAAAATACACCGTAACTCATTTATTACTGCCACGAACATGTTCGTGTTCAAATTCTGGATAAATGGCAGAGTTCATGTTTCTGTGGAGCAGGTGGCCGCGAAATGAGGGAAGGATTTCCATTTTCATTTTAACAGGAAGCTCTTAAATAGAATGAAATTAACAGCTGGTCCGGAATAAATGATGTTTCTGCTGTATGTTTCACAAGAGATTTGGACCTGTTAAATGTCAGATTTGGCTTAAAACTGGAAATGAACAAAGATTCTCTACAGGTTTATTCCTCTTCTCCTCCGTTTTTCCTTTTACATGATTGGTTTAGGATTTTTGTTATGCTCCGTGTTTGACTTCAGAACAGAATCGTGCTGTTTGATTTCCTGTTTTTGGTTTCTTCCTCCGTGATTATTCAGATCCCTCCTCCCATATCTTCTTCAGATTCCTCTTGTCCTATGTCTATAAATAAGTAAATCCTCCTCTTTTCCCTTAAATCATTCACACAATTGTTTCAGGAACTGAGTGAAGCTTCAACACATATCCTGCACTGCAAGAAATTAAATATTAAGCTGACAAGAGTTAATTTTTTGCACTCTTGACCTCTGATTTGTTTCCTTGTGTGTTCGTGTGAGCTCTGATGTTGTGTGCCTGTCCCTGCAGACGTCAGAGGAGGTGATGGAGAAGATGACCGGGCTGCAGGTCCCAGACAACAGAGAACGCAGCATCGACACGGAGCTGAAGGCCTCCAGGATTCCCAAAGCTCTTGACTACCGCAAGAAGGGCATGGTGACGTCCGTGAAGAACCAGGTCAGAAAAAAAAAAGTCTGTTCTCCTGCAAATGTGAAGTTTTATCTGCTTGAAGACATTAAACTAGTGTTTTAGATGTGGTGACGTAGTTGAGTCGATTCCTCTTCAGCTCCTCTTCTCTCAGCAGGAGGAGGTTTGGGTGGATGGATCAGTGCTTTGTTTCATGGGAAAGCACCAGGTGTCTGTTCAACACTGGGTTAACTGGACTAGAGCTGTAGCAATTAATTGATTGAACTATTTAGATATTGATCCATTTACATAATTTTTAAAGAGATAGTGTCCGAATTCTCTGGTTCCAGCTTTTTAAATCAGAATAATCATTCGTTGCAGCCCTGTCACTTCTTCATTGATCATTTTAACCCAAACATGCTCTTTCATAACACTAAGCTGAACACATTATGATTACATATGAGAAAATATATAAAGAATAATCAACTGGGGAAAAATATGAAGAAAGTTATGAAAATAGAATTCAAACTGTTTCTCTGATGTTTGTTCCCGTTTTATCGGTTAAAAAATCTGTTTCAAGAAGTCTGTTCTTTAAATCTTCAGATGTCCAGAACAAAAGTGATGCAAGGTTTATTGCAGACAGTGAAAAGCTTTGAATTAAAATATTGTAAAAGCTCCAACAGGTCTCAGAGCAGCACTGTGACTTTAAAAAGGCTGAAATGCAGCAGAGAGAATGTCGTAAATATTTGAGTTTAAAAAGCTTTTCACAGTTTAAAGGATCTACAGCCTGTTTTCTGAATTTGATCTTTTGACGCAGCTGAATCGGACAGTCTGGAGCAGGAAGAACAGATACAGTAGTGTGAAAAAAGCTTAAGTATCGGATAATTTTCAACATTTTCCTTCACAAATCAATGTTATTTTTGATTCAGTAATTTTAGTTAAATACATCATATACAGTGACAGCAAACAGCAAACAAATACAGTGATATTTGAGATGTGAAATGTAGTTTATATGATTTACAGAAACTGTGCAGTGATTACTTAATCAAAAGTAGGCATGTGCATAAATCTGGTCACCCCAACAGAAAAATTACATCAATATTTAGTGGAACCTACTTTTGCAGAAATAACAGCCTCTAAATGCTTCCTATAGCTTCCAATGAAGGTCTGGGTACTGGTTGAAAGTATTTTGGGATTTTTTTTATCACACCTGATTCAACCATGATGTTAAAGAATCTTTGTTTTCAGATCAGTTGACAGTTGTTTTGAGGCTCCCATGTTGCCACTCTTTGGAAAAGATGCAAACAGAGCAACTTTCAGTTGGCCACTTCACATACTAGGTCAGGGGTGGGCAACCCTGGTCCTAGAGAGCAGCAGTGGCTGCAGGTTTTTTTAAAGCGAGCAGTAACACACCTGATTCTACTGATCAACCATTAGAATCAGGTGTGTTACTGCTCAGTTGGAACAAAAACCTGTACCCACTGTGGCTCTCTAGGACCAGGGTTGCCCACCCCTGTACTAGGTGAAGCCTCATGATTGGCTTCACCCGAGTTCATAAGTCAATGGTCAATTAGCTTACTAAACAGAGTTTGTGTTCAATAAATAGTGCTAAAGGTATTCAAAACAAAACAACAACGGTGCCCAGATTTATGCACATGCCTATTTTTGTTTAAGTAATTATTGCACACTGACTGTAAATCCTATTCATTTCTCTTCTCAAATATTATTATATCTGCTATTTGATATATTTAACTGGAAATACTGATCCTAACAACCAATGATTTATGAAGGAAAATGTAACTTTTTCATGCCACTGTATAAATACAGAGAACATCTGTGTTTTCTGCCAACAGCAGATTAACAGCAGAACGGTGTCGTGTTGTGAACATCAGGTGATGATGAAGCTCGACAGAGTCCAGATGTTTACGTTTTTATCTTATATCTTTGTTGTAGCTGGGATAATGTGGAGAAATTAATAAAACATACAATTTGTCAGACTTTAAAATTATGTAAATTAGCCTAAAAAGACTGATTTCCCAGGGAAACTATTTATTTGAGTTGTGGAGCACAAACACACACACACACACACAAAACAATATGAAAATGTAATAGAAACATTTTATAAAAAGGAAAAAGAAAGAAGAGAAAAGCTATATGAAAAATGTTTTCAACATTTTTTATCAGAAACAGAAAATATACTTTGCTCAATTATGGTGTAAAAATCCCCCAGTATTAGCAGATAGAGATATATGAATAATTAATACAGGGACACTAGATTCAAACTGCAAAACATATTTTCCATTTAACCCTTTAGTTCAGTATTTGTATGAGATGACGTCGATGTGATTTATTTGCAGCATGTTATCGCCTCCTTCTGGATGAAAAACAAACTGCAGCTATAAAGTGGACTTATTGATCTGCGCCTCAGTCTCATGAATTATTAACAGACACATTCATTCTCTGCAGACTAACAGCTCTGCTGCTTCCTCGCCGCTCATTCCATGGTATTAGATGTTTGTTTATTAGAGGAATATTTCAGTTTTACCAGAGCTCAAAGCTAGAACCTCCTGCAGTGAAGTGATCCGATTACAGTTCATATTCCGTTTTTAATTGGAGCAGCTTCCTGTTTTTGAGTTTTTGCCTCAAGGAGCAACAGTTGTGGTTTAACTCAAAGTAGAGCTGCTCTGCTCTTCAGCAATAATTACGATCCCTGTTATCTCGAAAAAAAACAGGTGTTAACATCCTGCTTCAGACGCAAATTTGAATAAACTCGTCTTTAAACTCACAAACAGCTCTGACTCAGGATTTAGACACAAACCACTCAGAGCTGGTTAATGTTGACTTTTAAGTTGTGTTGGAAACTTCACCATTTTTAATGTGATTAAAAAAAACATAATCTGCTCTTTCCTTTCATAACATGTTGGAACCTGCAGGTTCTCTGTGAAATGTTGGAATCCCGCCCCCCAGTGGACAAGCAGCAGAATGCACATGCAACCTATTAACTGAATATTTGCATTTGTCTAATTTCTAATTTCAAATAATTAGAACATTTTGAAATAAGTTCAAATTTTTGTCAATCATTTCAGAAAGTGATACATTTAAAACACATTAAGCAAAATATTTAAGTTAAATTTCTTGTATTTCTTGAGGATTACAGTTTAAAGATAATGAAAAGCCATGATCATGATATTCTAATTATTTAAGATCTGCTTCTATGTCCACAAAATCAATTGATTATTTTTTCTTAACTAGTGAACTCAGAAGAAACACTGTAATATGGTATATTTTTCCTAGAATCATTATGTAGCTAACTCATTAATGATGAAATAATTTGATTCATCTTTTTAAAAGTTTGAAGCCGTTGTAGTAATACCAAAGGGAAACTCACCTTGAATAAGGTTGAAAATTATTCTGGTGTTTAGATAAATATCTGACTGGATATATTAAGTAAACCTATCACCTCTGGTCCCTCAGGGTTCCTGCGGCTCCTGCTGGGCCTTTAGCTCCGCCGGGGCCCTGGAGGGTCAGTTAGCCAAGCTGACGGGGCAGCTGCTGGACCTGAGTCCTGAGAACCTGGTGGACTGCGTCACAGAGAACGACGGCTGCGGAGGGGGATACATGACCAACGCCTTCAAATACGTCCACGAGAACGGAGGCATCGACTCTGAGGAGGCCTACCCCTATGTTGGAGAGGTAACACGCACACACACACACACACACACACACACACACACACACACACACACACACACACACACAGACACACACACACACACACACACACCATCAGTCATCTGTTGTGGGGTGGTGGTGAAGACATGAGACCTGCGGTTCACCATGTTTAGTTTTGCTTCTCTGTTCCATAACTGTTATTAATGACACTTCCTATCAAACCCACTTTGGTACAATTTGTCCATTAATGATTGAGTATGAGTATGATTATGTTGAATCATCTTATCCCTCCGGGAAATTATTTCACTTTCACTATTCACTTCCAAGATTTATGTTGATTAAATTTTTAAAAAACAAATTTTGTAAAAAAAACAGACAAATTAAATAATTAATTAATTATTATTAATAATCATAATCATAATTCTATTTACTTAAAACAAGATTAAATTGACCAAAATCAAGTTAAAAAAAGAATAAGCATCTACTGTGGAATAGGGCAATTCCAGTTAATAGGTCTATGACTAGACTAATTTATAGTAAAGACAATATAATTTATTTTGATTAGATTTTAAAAGGATAGCAGTTTCCCTGTTCCCAGCGAAGATGACCATTTGCCACAGCAGCTTAAACATACAGACATGAGCGTGTTATCAAGCTTATACAACATGCTTTCTTCATAAAATGTGGAACTAATGTTGAAGAAAGACAGTCTGCAAAAAACAAAAAGATGACAACTTCCAGATATTGTTTGTTGAGCGCAGCGGGGACGCTTCCTCTTCCTCAGTCCTCAGTGTCACACGTTTAACACACAATTACAACTAATTATAATAAAGCTGCAGTTTTCTGAAGTGACTCAGGGAAAATCCATTGTCCTAAAACAAGCACCAGTATGTGTTGTTCAGATTCCTCTCTGTCTGAGTGATAATGAATGTAAATAACAATGTACGCATGACTGTGGATGCTTTAAAGATCACAATGTTAATTTTATAATCAATTTCTCCGACAACTAAAACATCTGAAACCGAGGCTCAACAGAAGGATTTGGAGCTATTGCAGCTGTCAGATAATGTAGTGAAATGTTAAGTAGCATCACATATAAATACTCAATTGAAGTACACGAAACTCAGACTTTATTCTGAAAAGTTTACTGGCACCACATTAGTTCAGACCCTATAAAACAAACGCTTTAAATCTACAGTCTGCACTTTTAGTATCAGTTCCTGTTTCTGTAGCTCCCTCTCGCGCTTCTGTGTTAACTGCGTAAAAGTGAACGACCAAACGCTATAAATAAATAGTTAATAGAATACAAAGCTATAGGCCGTATAAAACGACGGCTGAAACAACGTCCAAACGAAGCCGCTAACAACACACATCAAGAACAGTTAGCACAATGCTAAACTAATAACACAGCCATTAATTACCCGTTTCCATGGTAACTTTACGTCGATAACCAAAGGTTCAGTCAAGACTTACTAGTCTTTTGTCTCGTTCATTGTCGGACTATCTCTTACATTTTTTGTAAATAAACTTTTTTTTTATTGCCAAAGCTGGAATTACTATCTTTACTCTTTGAGAAGCGGCCATTACGGTCTCGGTGTACTTGGAAAACACCCCGCACGCGCTTTCTAAAAATGAGCCGTGATTGGCTGAAACCTTCCCGCACTTTCTGAAATGAGCTGTGATTGGCTGAGACCTTTAGTGGCGGTCTGTTTTTCTCAGCGCTGCCTACAGTCGTGTGGTGCTCTGTCAGAGCATTCTAATTCACATCAAAAGAACATTTCAGTTACTTATGCCGTAATAATTTCAATTCAAATGTGACTGGTTATATTATATATTTTGAGTATTAAACCCTGCTTTTCTGATCCCTGGCCTCTGCAGCAACAGCCGTGTCGCTTCAACGCTTCGGCCGCAGCGGCTCAGTGTAAAGGCTACAAGGAGGTCCCTGAAGGAGACGAGCACGCGCTCGCGGTGGCGCTCTACAAAGTGGGTCCGGTGTCTGTGGGAATCGACGCTTCACAGGGAACCTTCATGTTCTACCAGAGAGGTCCGTGAACGTACCACATGTCACAAGTACCCACCATTCGGTGCCGTACCTGTACTATTTTATTATTTATTTTATTACATTTATCGCAACAGAGGGTTTATAGATGTTTCCTTTACTGTATCAAACTACTAATGCCCCAGTTTTCTTTAATTTGGTGTTTTCTCTAACAGTGTCAACAGGCTTCTGTTCTCTTGAGCCTTCAAAATAAGCATTTACTGTGGTGACAGCTTATAACAGGAACTTAAAACCACCCTGAGGGGTCAATCCAGAGGAAGTAGGTTACATTATTTATGATTAAAAGGTACGATATTACATCGATTAGTTGTCTGGTTCATAAAATGCAGTAAAATGTGGGTCACTGTTTCCCAAAGCTGAAGATTTAACCTAAAAAAATGTTTCCAGAGCAACAGTCCACAACCCAAAAGAATCATCAGTTTACTATTAGCTGTAGAAGAATAAACAAACCAGAAAATAATCTGATTTGGAAATCTTTCACATAAATTACTGTTTATAGTCCAACTCTGCAAAATTTCTCTCAGACCCTCAGATCCATCTTGATCATTAAAATGCTGCTTTTAGGTAACGCCAGGCAAGGCAAGTTTATTTGTAAAGCACATTTTAACAACAAGGTAAGGCAAACAAGGGAAAACATCTCAAATTAAAACACAAACGAGAACACATTTACATTGGAAGTCTCAGAAAGTTTATTCCAGATCTGAGGAGCGTAGAAACTGAACGCTGTTTAGTTCTGATTCTGGGATCAGAGACCAGGCCTAAGAGCTAAAAGGCCTGGGTGGTTCGTAAGGGATCAGCAGATCAGAGATACACTTAGGCCCTAGACCATTCAATGCTTTATAAACCAGTAAAGTGATTTTAAAGTTAATTCTTTGGCAGAGAGGAAGCCAGTGATAGGATCTATGGTTTTACTCTTAGTGAGCGGCAGCATTTTGAATTAGCCGCAGATGTCTGATGGACTTTTTAGTGGCCTGTAAAGACCCTGTTACAGTAGGCAAGTCTACTGAAAATAAAAAAAACAACAAGCTTTTCCAAATCTTGCTGAGACATGAGGCCTTTAATCCTTGATATATTCTTCAGGTGGTAGTATTCAGACTTTATGATGGCTTTAATGTGGCTGTTGGAATTCCAGTCTGAGTCCATAACTACACCCAGATTTCTAGTTTGGTTTTGGGGTTTTAACTTTATCACTGACTGAAGCTGAGTGCTGACTTTTAATCATTCCTCCTTGGCTCCGAAAACACTTACCTCAGTTTTATCTTTGTTTAACCAAAGAAAGTTCTGGAACATCCAGTCATTTGTTTGCTCAATTCATTTACTCAGTGTTTGTATTAACATTAACTGTTAAACCCTTTAATATATCAGTCACTTTAAAGTATATTAAGATTAAGAATACTTAATGAATGCAGAACTTTTGTACTTGTACATTTAATAGTTTAATAGTTAGTGTGAGAGATACAATCCTAATGGAAATTTAATATTTAGGATGATTGTGCAAAGGGGAATCAGCTGTGCGTGGGGGCGGGGCTAACACAGAGTGCTCACACTTCCTGTCCGCCATGTTTCCAGGTATTTACTACGACCCCAACTGTGACAAAGATAACATCAATCACGCCGTGCTGGCGGTCGGCTACGGCGTCACCGGCAAGGGGAGGAAGTACTGGATCGTGAAGAACAGGTGGGTTAGCGTGAGGGCGTCAGGTGACCCGTCACGCCTCCAAAATGGCGCCGGCTGAAGCCGTTTGATTCGTCACATGACTCTGATTCTGTGTTTGTCTCTGACAGCTGGAGCGATACATGGGGCAAAGAGGGCTATGTCCTGATGGCCCGTAACCGTGGCAACCTCTGCGGCATTGCCAACCTCGCGAGCTATCCCATAATGTGAGGAGCCGAGAGGAGGAGGAGTCAGAGGCGGAGTCAGCGGAGGAGTCAGGAGGAACTACTGGACCTGTCACAATAACCACGATATGAACTGTTGTTAAATCCAAGCGTCAGAGACGGTTTCAGTCCCTTCTCATTAAAATAGATTGTGTAAAAGGGAATAAAGTTTGATTTCAATGTGACAGGAAACTGTTGCTGGGCAACAGGAGCCCCTCCTTTCCTGTCATCGCGGAGTGTCCAGTTCGATCATGTTGGTGTTTGTTACTGTTGTTGTTGCTGTGTTGAGCACTTTTCTGATGATTTGATTGTAAACTGATGTTTTCTATGGAATTAAATAAAGGTTTCATTTTAAAGTTGAACTGCAGGGTTCATATTGTGTTTCAGATATTCACAGTACTGCACTATTAGCACTATAAAAATCCCATGTTTAAACATGTAGGGCAATGACAAAAGTGTCATGTGGTGTAACCCTAAAAGCTTTAATTCAGATAGTTTAATGCTCTTAAAATTGTTTTAAATTTTTTAAAAATCACATTAAAACACATATCAACTAGTCTTATATTACACACACACACACACACATATTTACATATATATATATATATGAAGAAAAGTTTATCTGACCTGATTAGCTCATGTTAAACAATAAAATGTTGGTAAGAATACTTTAGTATAAACATGGTGAATTTTAATGATCAAACACAATTTCTGTAGTAGGCCTGGAAAACTAAAAACTTTCAGTTATAACCAGAAACAATATATGTTGTAACAATGAATAATAAACTTTAAATGATCAACCTTTAACCCTGATGATTACAAACACTAATTAGAATCAGTATTTGTGCTCATACAGTCAGACCACTACATTTATTATAAAATATGTGTAAACACTATTATAAAATTATTATATGTGCACACGTATAATACATTTTTTATTATTTTATTTTTTTTTAGGTTAATTCACTTAATTTAGATTATTTTTCAGTTTTTAAGTCGTTAGTTTTTTTTTTTTGTTAGTTATTTTTTTAGCTTTAGTTTAGATTTATTTTTTAACATTTAGTTTGAGTTAAGTTTTTAGTTTTAATTTACCTCAGTTTATTTTGACCTTTTTTTCGTTTTACTTTAGATAAGGTTTAGGGCAAATTTTTCAGTTTTAGATTTTTATTTTTAATTTTTTAAATTTTAGTTTAGAATTATTTTACATTTTTTTCTTTTAGTTTAGATATTTTTAGATAATGTACTTGTAATTTTCTGTTATTTTTTATAGTTTTAGTTTATATTTATTTTATTTTTTTTTGCATTTTTTTCACAGTTTTAGTGTAGTTTTGACTACAATGAAACGCCCCCTGTGTGGTTCTTTATGATGAAGCTGAAGTTGCGCACTTTCTGTTTTGAGGAGGAAGAGCAGGCGGCGCATGTGACACTTCCTCATAAATAAGAACCAGGAAAAGTGATTCCACAAAGAAGCAACGATGCGTCCGACTGATCAAGGCAAGTTACCATCGACTAATTATTACAAGTCTGCTTCCAACTAACGGATCGATCAAATCTGTTTTCTTTCTTTTTTCTTGTGTTCGCTTTACTTTCGTTTCCTAAAAGCTGCAGGTGTGACGTCATTATAACGCGATAAAACAGCTCGATAATAACTTCAGGACTTTATAACTCAGACCTGGTTACTCTACACGTATTAATAATATAATGTTCCTTATTCCTGTTTTATTACATTAGTATTTCTGACATCACTAATTACTGGAAACCTTACATTGCGAACATTTACGTTTATCTGAATAACATCAGAGTTAGAGTAAGAGATTAGTTAAAGATTCGCATTGAGCAGGAATCCACAGACAGAAAGGTAAAGTAAATAAATAAAAACTAAATATGCAACACCCATCGGAAGCAAAATAAAACTATAGATTAGTTGATTGATTCTTGGTTCAATTTTAGATCTGAGATTCAATTTATAGTTTTAACAATTCACATATTAGAGATTATTTCCTGGAGTTGATATGTTGACTCTTATTACTTATTAACTGATGCTTCCTTATCAATCGCTGACGCCTGTGCTGTTGTGTAAAGACTTTTTTTTTTTTTTATTAATCAATAACTGATGTCTGATGCTGGTTCATTAGTTTCACTTCCCAACTTATTGTGACATCTGTCTCACTGCCGCTCATGTTCAGTTTGATAAATCAACTTTGTGGAAGTGAAACTTTATCATATGACGACGATGAGCTGCATCACACTAAATGACAGACTGTACATGAGGATTTATTGAGATCGGGTCTATTTTAGTGTTTAGTTGATTTGCATAGGCCGTTTTAAAAGAAAGAACAAATGAACCCTTTGCAGCTCATTGGAGATTTCACATCTGATCTTTCTAATCACTCTGGAATAAAACAAATGAAAAATGACTAAATAAAAACTGTTGTAAAAAAATTGAATCACAGATTGTTACAGATTGTAAACAGTCAGTAACAGATGATTCATGTTGTCGGATCACATCAACAGGTGATTATAATGCACCAGCCAATCAGAGGAGAGGTTCGTTAATATCATTACGTTAATATGATGAGATGGACACAAACCACCTGGGGCTGTTTTACTGAATATTCTTTGCAGGTTCTCCTAGAGGTCAAATCCTAAGCAAACACTTAGAACCATGACATTTTCTTAGAAATTACCCTCAAAATTCACGCAACACTTCTCCATACACAGCCTGACAGTGACTTAAACCAACTCTACAGGTTAACACAGGATTTAATCAGCTAATCAATCAGATTCTGGTGTGATCTGAGTCATTTTAATATAAAAGCACAAAAAACAAAAAAAATGAACCATGATGCTGTTGAGACGACATCACACCTACCACTAAAACCACCACACACACACACGCACGCACGCACGCACGCACGCACGCACACTCACGCTTGATAATAAAATGTTTCAGTTTATTAATTTATTTTCAATATTTTATACTGTAGTGAGTAAAATACAAATATCTCTACAATTGTACTTGAGTACTTTTTAAAACTTTTTTTCAGGGATTATGTGTGTTTGTAACAGAGAAACAACAGATTCTTCCTCCTGTCGTGTTATTTCTTTCTTACATCTTTTCTGTTCTCTGCTCTGTTTGTTGGGGCGAAGCCTCGACCTCCGCTATCGGCACTCGTGTGTGTTTCAGGTAAAAGGTCACTTCCTGTCTGCTTGTCGTGTGGTTTTCCAGGCCTGATGTTGTGCAGCCTGCTGTTCGCGTCTTTCTGCGTCGCGGCGGCGTCCATGTTTGAGGACGGCCTGGACGTCCACTGGGCTCTGTGGAAGAAGACGCACGGGAAGACGTACCAGGACGAGGTGAGACACCGCTGAACAAGCCATGTGTTTAATCCTGTGTGTGGGACCAGCCTTAAAAACATGCTACCAGATAGTTAAAAAGGGTTTAAAAAGGTAAAAATACATGCTATCAATAGTTTTATAGCCTAGGTGGGTTAAATATTTACACCATTTGAAATTTCATGTACAAGAATTGCACAAAATCATGATTTTCGTGAAAAAAATTATTAAAAAATAGACTTTTAAACCACAAGAAACAAACACAAACCTGATGAATGTTTCTTCGAACTGTACTCTAAAAAGTTTTGGACTTTCTCATCTTGCCAAATATGATTTGTCACTCACTCGTGTGTGTGTGTGTGTGCAGGCGGAGAACCTGCATCGCCGAGGATTGTGGGAGAAGAACCTGATGCTCATCACTCTGCACAACCTGGAGGCGTCGATGGGCCTCCACAGCTACGAGCTGGGCATGAACGCCTTCGGAGACCTGGTGCGTGCGTTTCTTCAAAGATTAAATCAAAGTTCATGAATTGTACTGATGAACATCTTCTTGTTAGTTAAACATATGAATCTGTGTTAAAATGTGGGTTTAAATGGAGGATTAGAACCGGGTTAAATATCTGGTTTAAAGTAAAAGTTCTATAGTATAATTAGTTACATTAGTATAATGTTGTTGTATGAAAACCCTTGAATAAATAAAGAAGCTTCATAGATGAAGTGAAACCAGGACTTCTAGAATTAAGAAATAAAGAAAAACCCAGACACAGACACAGACACAGACACACACACACACACACACACACACTAAAAACAGATGAGATATCACACAGATTATTACTTATCTCCCTAAATAACTGTTGTTACACTTCTGAAAGACAGAAACATGTTCACATTCATTTGTATTAACACGTTGATGAATCAACACCACTAATTTAAAGAAAAACACTTGTTGTACTTATTGGTTGGATTATTTTGTTCTGCTGTTGGAACCTGGCTGAAGTCATGGTGAAAGAAGCTCCATTTGTATAAGCTAAACTAAAAGGAATATAGAAACTCTAATGTTTGTTAACAATTTGGAAATTGACGAACCTTTGGAATCATTCGCTCTCATAGAGACCGAGACACAAACTTTTCCTTAACCTCGCGCTGAATGTAAATTAGCTTTAGACTCATTATTTAGCCTCTCGGCTCCGGCTCCGCTTCCCTTTACAGAGGAGCCGCGGAGTTTCAGACCTCATTGAACTAATGAGCTGATCCGAGCTCGGCTGCTGAATGACGCCTACGGGAAGCTCCGAGTCCGGCTTCACGACTGAAGCCTCGACTCCTCGGAGACGCTTCAGCGATATTCAGACCGGACCCGGCTTCACTTTATTGATCTTTATTTACGCCACAAGACACTCAAAGTTTTTTTTTTCCCCGAGAGCTGGAGTCAACCCGTGACCTCTTGCAGACGGGCCGAGCCGTTTCTTAGCTGTTCCTCACGTTGTCCGTAGATTTGAATGAATGTGGAATATGAGGAAAACGCTATAATGAACCCATTGTTTTGGTACACACTTGGTTAGAGGTTGATGGTGTTAAAATTCAATTTAGAGCGTTATTCATTGATTTTTTTGGCAGCGGACGGTGCTGTAAACACTGTTAACACTGACCTGAGCAGCAGATCTGCTCTTAATCCACAGTTTGTAGAAATCACAGCATGATTCTAAATGTAAAATATGTCAAAATATTTAAATGTTTAAATTAAATATTGCGAAGCAGCAGAGACATAGTGTCTACATGTTTTTTTCTAGAATGAAGGAAACATTTGATTCATCTCTAACATGTTTTTCAATAGACTGATTTAAAAATCTTTTATCATGATGTTAAATACCTTTATTGAACATTGATCAGGTAAAGATCAATTAGTCCAACATTAAGTAGAATTATCTTGCAATTATCACTTTTTCTTCTGACATTAAAGCTGATAAATGTTGCTTCTGACCTCTCACACTTCAGCCCGGGTCAGACTGTGTTGTTTCTGATTCTAAACCTGTCCTGTGATCAACACCAGACGCCGGAGGAGATGCAGCAGTCCTTTGCCAACCTGCAGCCGCCCTCTGACCTGCAGAGGGCGCCGTCCTCCCTGAAGGGGGCGAGCGGCGCCGCCGTTCCAGACACTGTGGACTGGAGAGAAAAAGGCTACGTCACCAGCGTCAAGATGCAGGTACAAAAAAAAGCTTCTGTGCACGGAGACACCGCTCGTCACCACGGAGAAAATAAATCTGTGCAACTCCTGTTTTTCACGTTGTTGCAGACATAGATACACATAGATTTTTTCATTTGTATCACCTAAATATCTTGTCGGCACTTTTTGATTCCAACTGTGAATTAATTTATTTGAATCACTCCTAGAAGCAAAGTTACCTTCTACCTGCCATGACTGCAGGAGACACATTTGTGTAGTAGATTAATTATTATTAGGGCTCTTAGAGTTAAATTTCCACTAACACAGGAGAGATGTGTCCTGGTTGTGTTTAACTGTATTTACAGGTTGACTCTACATTGTGCGTGTACAACTCATATTATTTAGTAAATGTTAAATTTAACAGGTCGATATGACTGAAGATGATTTGTGTTCACGATATTTTTTGAGCATTTTAAAAGCAGAACTAAGGTTTGATGTTATTGAGAATATTTCTCGTTGTTCCAATAATCATGAACAGACACTTGCCTGAAGCTCATTCATCCACTCACATGTTAAGATATTTGTGAATACTGTATCACTTTATGGTACAATTAGATCAAATTGTTACGATTAGTTTGTGATAGATGAGTAGCTCAATCTGAAGGCTGATATTATGCAATAATAGTCATTATTAGCTTTTTACCCCAACCACTCACCGTTAGGTCCACCATTGCATGTGCCCACACGAGAATAATAACATCACATTCTGTCATTCTGGAAACTAAAGCCTCTTCATTTAGCTCTCAAATCACACCAGGTTGCTTCATTTAAATTCACAATTTTCCAATTGTTTCTAACCCTAAACCCTGGACTCATAGAACAGTGTGTTCCCTGCCTTAAACTCAGATAACGCCACTGTAGTCACATATTTGTTTTTTTTTTTTAGATTTTTTAATACTCCTATTAACACCTTGTGGACAAATACACTTTAAATGTTGGTTTATTATTAATGGAACAATGACAAATATTCTCCAGAATTTTCACAATAACTTCCAACCAAGTAAGTTGCTGCATTTAGGATAAAATGCTCAAAGAATATTCAGAAAATCATAAGGAAGTTGAAGTTGTTGATCTTTAGATTGCACATTAATAATCAATATGAATCATACACAAACACTTCACACCTGCAAACACACCTATATATATAAACCAGTCAAAACATCACACGTTCAAAAAACTAATTAATAATTAGGATATTTATTAACTTTAAGAGCCCTGATTTATTCAAATTGAAATAATTTTGTTTTATTAGATTTAGAACAATTAGATTTTTATTCCTATAGTTGAACTTATTAAATATTTATTCTATATATTATGTATATGTAAATATATTATTTATATTGATGACTCATTTTCTGAGATAATAAATTTGCAAATAAAAAAGGCCTGAACTTATAAATAAAAAAAAAAGATTGAAATCGTATGTTTGTTTTTTTGTTATAAAAGTCAATAAATTACTCGAAAACTTCCCCCACAGTTTTGGAAGGAAAATGTAGACCTGTGTTGTTGAGTAAATAGTAAGAAGCGTTTATTTATTATTTACATCACCATCTCCCGCTGCTGGCGGATTCATTTTCATGTTTTATAGAAAAAAACACCTTTTCAGGCTCAGACTGGCTCGGCTCATGTTGAGCAGACGAACATCGTTCAACCACAGACACACAACTATTGATTTTCCAGTTGCAGCTTGTAGAAGCTGAATTGACAAACAGGTCAAATTCCCGAAGAGTCGGAGGAGTCCTTTAACCTCCAAACTCTGCATGTGCCCCGACGCATCATGTTCTGCCAAGTCTGGAAACGCGAAGTGATGCACAAGATGTGTTTTCTGTGTTTTCATTCGACGTAAAGCTGCAGCAACGTGTATTTCCTGGATTCAATCTGGAAATATGATGCAGCAGTTTGTGTTTTTTGTGTGGTTTATTCTGTCCAGACTCACTTCACTAGTTCCTCTCCGCCTACGCTTCTCTCAGCAGGAGGTGCAGAGCTGTGGTTGGATCAGTTGTTCAATGCTGGAAAAGTTTTTTAAACACTCTTTACTGATATTTTGATGTCGACATTTTGCTACCATTCGACTGCACATTTTATTTATTTGTCCCATTATGACTGAACGTAATCACACCTTATCCACGGTATAGCTGCAGCAATTAGTTGATTAATCAATTAGTCATCAACTATTACTTAAATTGATAATGTTGGATAATAAGGTAATTGGATTTGAGTTATTTTTTAGAAGGGAATGTCCAAATTCTCTGTTTCCAGCTTCTCAAATCGAATTATTTTCTGTTTTTTTTAGTTTTCTATAATATTAGACTGATGATCTTTAGGTTGTGAGCTGTTGGTCTGAAAAAAAAACAAACATCCTAGGTTGAATCTTCAGTGATCGCCATTTTACACCATTTTATAAACCAATTCAAACAACTACATCATTACATTAGTCATTAGTTGCAGCTCTAACAGTGTTTGATTCGTATTTGTGAGGCAAAGTAGAAAGTTCGTTGATGTCAATGCATCAGTGTTGAAGGATGTGCATCGAAAGAAAGAAAACAACATAAAACACTATTTGTGGGAATTTGCACGTATGACGGCTCCCTGTGTGATGTCACTAACGCAGCCTGTCATTGTTGGATCCATCCAAAGGGGGCGTGCGGCTCCTGCTGGGCCTTCAGCGCCGCCGGGGCCCTGGAGGGCCAGCTGGCCCGGACCCAGGGGAAGCTAGTGGACCTGAGCCCCCAGAACCTGGTGGACTGCTCGGAGAAGTACGGCAACCACGGCTGCAACGGCGGCTTCATGCACCAGGCCTTCCAGTACGTCATCGACAACCAGGGCATCGACTCGGACGCCTCGTACCCCTACACGGGACACGTGAGTGGCCGCCCCGGGTCCCGCAGATTTAGGAGAATCCATCGAGCCAATAAGACTCTGGGGAGAGTCTGTTCAGGATGCTGGGGGGGGACTATGTGAAACTAATTGGATCAGTTTGAGAACATGAGGGAGGTGATAAAAGACCTGAACCGGCAGCTCGCTGATATAGATCTGTACCGATCCGCAGACCACAAAACACCAGCTTAGTTACTCGATGCTCCTGTGACGTTTATGAGTCTTTAACAAGCGTCTTTCAGAAAAACACTTAGCTGCATGAAGTACTCGCGTACGTTATCGCAGTAAACAACACTGTCATCAAAAAAAACCACTAAAATAATTGAGGATCATATCAAATAATTGCTCTCATCAGATGAGATTGGTAGAAGGAAAATAAAAAGAAACAGTTTTTTCCTAGTTTAATTACGGTTTTCATTCACATCAGCGTGCGCAGGGCATTTAGCAGAGAAACAGGTATTGATTTTGTTGTAACAAATGATAAAAAATACATCCCCACAAACAAAGGAAGGGGAAAAATAATATAAAAAATAAATATAATCAATATATTTCTCCTGATTAGAACCAGAGAACAAAGTACTCAGATACTTTTCTGCGTTAAAAGTTGATATACTCACTATTCAGTAACAAAAGCCTTGAATTGAAAATTAATTCAATTAATGTACAGAAGTTTTATCAGCAAGTAAAAGTATTCATTACACAGACTTTTATTGTTATTATTTTTATTATTATAATATATTATACTACTTGTTTTGACTGAATCAATGTGAAAGTATTTTAATGTTTGAATTTTAATGTGGAGCCGGTCTGAAATACTTTTTGTGGATTTGTGTGTGAAGTACTGCATATTATGTATGTGCGTACTATATTTTTATAATAATAATCATATGACTTTAAAATGCATAACACTTCTTAAAAACAAGCAGTTAAGGTAGCATCAAATGTAAATACTCATGTAAAGTACAAGTACCTCAAAGGTATAATTGGGTACAGAACTTATGTATTAAATGTACTTAGTTACTTTCTGCGCGTGGGTTCAATACAGCTGCAGAACAACACGTGACAGCAGCTAAAAACACCAACTGCTCTGTTCTCTGCAGATAATCTCATTTCAGCTGTTGTTAAACTAAACATCTGATGGATCAATGCTCTCTGGTTTTATTTCTCCCATTTATTTTGTTGTTTTTTTTGACCATTCAGGAGGAATATTGCCACTACAGCTCCGCCTACCGCGCTGCCAACTGCTCCCAGTACAGCTTCGTGTCTGAGGGCGACGAGGAGGCTCTGAAAGAGGCCGTCGCCACCATCGGCCCCATCTCTGTGGCCATCGACGCCAGGCGGCCGCGGTTCGCGTTCTACCGGAGCGGTATGATCAGTCACCTATTTACTGGTTATGTGTTGTAGATGTCTGTAATAATAATAAAATATCTCAGTAAAAATCTGAATAGAAATATTCAATAAAGCCTTGAAAGAAACGATTATCTGAACATGATGATTATTTCAGGCGTGTACGATGACCCCACCTGCACTCAGAAGGTGAATCACGCCGTGTTAGCTGTGGGCTACGGGACGCTGGACGGGCAGGACTACTGGCTGGTGAAGAACAGGTCAGGATATATATATACACACACAGTAAGGGTGGGACGAGTCACAAAATCCACAGTTTGAGGTTTAAAGTAGATGAGATTCTGGCTGCGAAAGAGGAGACACATTCTGACATTTGTTTCATTTATTTTGCAAAAAAGTTATCTTTAACAAAGCAGCATAAGCTCTATCAGCACTAGACTTAGGTCCCTATGTCTGAAATATGTGTCTACATACAGTGCAGGAATTACCGTTTTGCAGGAAGGGCTTTTTTTTGTGGCTCCATTGTTTTAATCATAGAGCTGCAGGTGGTTGGTTTTAGGTGCTGCACCGCCACCTGCTGCTCTGGAGGGTAAATGCTAGTTTTCTATAAGAAAAGCAGCTCATGATTATGAAACCCAACCGAGACAGTCAAACTGAATGGTGCCGATGGTTTTACTAAATCGTCCCATCCCTAATGTACAGTATGCACACGCTGATTTAATCCTTTGAATTGCCCCTTTAACCCTATTCTGCTTCCTGCAGCTGGGGAGCTCATTTTGGAGATGACGGCTACATCCGAATGGCGCGAAACAAGGGCGACCAGTGCGGCATCGCCCTGTATGGCTGTTACCCCATCATGTAGCTGCACCAATCAACCTATTGGAGGAAAAAAATGCTCCAGAAAAATGTACTTCATTTCCTGTTTCATCTATCATTCATAATTTTCATTGTTTTTACTCCAAACTCCAAAAAAGGGATATAAATGTAAATACTGAGGTAGTGAAACTACAGCACGTCAGGTGTTTTTAATACATGTTTGTTTATTTCATGAGATAAAATAAATTTTTTCCTAGATATGTGATTATTGACTGTGGATTAAAGGGATTAACTGACTTTTACGACTAGCCTCAAGTGGCCATTCAAGGATATTGGGTCACGTGTTTTGCGCTGCAATGTACTGTAATGAAATAAAAAATTGAAACTGAAATTTCAAGTTTTGATCTTGAATTCTGCTGTGACACATCTTATCCACTGGTCTTGGTGTTAGTTAAACTACCTGAGGAGTGGATGCTGGTGCCAGTAAAATATCCAGAAATCAGATTGTTAAAACTATGTGTCGGCAGGTGCAGATTTTTCCCTTCCTAATAATTCGTTTTAATTTTGAGCCTTTTGGTTTCAGATAGGGTTTAGTTTCTTAGTTTTCTTTCTTTTCGTTACTTATTGTATGTGTGTTTAGTGCAGAAGTGACCAGATATTATGAATATCTTCAGCGGCTACTTAATTTGGGGGTAAATTGTGAGGTTTTTTGTGTTCTCAGAGCATGGAGCATGCAGTGTAAGCCTATTAGTCGTGTTCACTGTTAAATGGTGTGGGTGATTCCTCAGCTTGTAGTTGCATTTCATCCTACGGGATCATTTCGGTCGGAACAGATTGGGTCCTAAATGTGTTAATTGATTCTATTTACCCTCTCTATCTGTCATCTGGATGAGTGAACGTGCCCTGATTTAACTTTTTTTGTGTCCTTGTATAGTGGCTATTGTGTAGTAAACATCCCACCTATTGTCTGCTCTATTTTATATTCTAACCTGTAACAAAATGTATATTTGTTCAGCTGTCAGCCTCCTGTCCTGAATATTCTGGACACTCACCTGTCAATAGTGAACTTGATGGTGAAAATCTCAACATATTACCCATAAGAAGACATTCTATTCACTGCACTTTGTCTGTGGGGATGTGGTTTCATCATTTGTTACAACAGAATAAACAGCAAAATCAATACCTATGTCTGCTAAATATCTCTGTGCTGCACATGCTGATGTGAGAACACTTTTTCTTTTTTACAAATCGTCTTCCTACCAAACTCATCTAATCAAGCTTATTTCAAAAAGTCAATTAAGTTTGTTTAAACTTTATATGCAGTAAATTAATCGAAAGCCATATAATTTAGCTGTGCCCAACCTTTTTCCCCCAACAAGATAATATGGTATGACCTTCATGAAAACTGTTGTATTTTCTAAACAATATAATAAACACGAATCAGGACGTGAGTGACGTCATCTCTACGCTCTCTTGTCGCTATGGTAACGTTTAAACACGCCTTCAAAATAAGATATGTGAATTAAATACAACTCACCACAATGCTGAATCAGTGGAAGCCCGAGCGTGTTTTTCTGCAACCAGGCGGTCCCATCCAGAGGGAATAGGAGACAATGGCACCCGAAGTGTGTGGCTTATGTCCGTAATTATGTTTCGGTCGCCGTCACTGCAGAGAACATTAGCTTTAGCAATATGCCGCCAAGTATCTAAGTAGCTCTCAGTGCACTCGCATTTGTCGATGTGGTGGCCTTCAGTAATTCCTTCTGACCTTCTTGTTCACGCGTTTTTTTCTTTCAAAATACACCAAAGACTCGTCTTTTATTGCAGGGTGCTTGGTCTCCAAGTGGTGAATCACTTTTGAGGGCTTCATTGCCTCATTAGAGAGCCGGTCGCCGCATATAATGCAGAGCGGGCTTGGTGCCTGGGAATCTCCTTTTAGAATAAATCCGTATTCTAAGTCCTGATATTATCTATTAAATGTAGCGTTCTTTTTCTTAGAAATCGTAGGCTCCTCCACTACGTCCTGGCTGGGCCTTTTCCCCTTCGCAAAAAAACTTCCCAAAGACGTTTGTTCTTTTATTCATTTTGCTAGCTCCTGGGTTTCATTTTAGCGGCAATCTATCACGTGACCGAGAAGCGCGCTTTGCGTGATATAGACGGATGTAACAGAAAATCGGGTAATTTTTCAAAATAAAATATCTTTCAGATTCCGAAATAAATAACACGGAAGTACGTTATTTATTCTTTCTGTACAGCCCGTTTTTTTTTTGGTTTTTTTTTAGCAAACAGCTTTTAAAGCAGCTGTTGGGCAGTTTAAGGATTTTTTCTTTTTTGGTTCTTTGAGAGTTTAGGGATAAGATTTTTTTCATCTTCATGGAGAATAAAAGTAAAGCTACAGCATAACTGAAATAATTCTAGAGAACTACAACTTGTTTTTCTTGAAACATTAATTTCCGCTGATCCATGCAGCTGTTTCTGGTCCCATCAAACCTTCAAGGAAATTGATAATATCACCAAATGTGAAACTTATCTTTTAAAGTAGCTTGTTTATAGGTAAAAAGAATACACACATTTTCATTGCATACAAATATTTAGTCTGTGTGTTCCTGTTAACACACTTATTGAATCAGACAGCCAAGAACCATAAAAACATGATTATTTGTTAAAATAGACCAAAACAAAATTAAATATTACACTGGAAAAGTGCAAACTGGAACCTTTTAATAATATGTTTTATATATATGTTCCTTTAAGATCAGAATGAAGCGAACGGAGCAGGATGTTGGGTTACAAATGAGTCATTTTTATTTTTTTAGTGCAACATCACAACAAACAATTTTCACATGAGGTATTCAAAGGGATTTTCTTTAGGTGTTGATACAAAATGTCCCACCATGATTGACGTTTAAAGTGTTGTGTATTTTTTTTTAAAGCCTTTGGTTGGTTAGCCACATTCATTAGTAAGTCTAACACATGGACAAGAATGGCACGATAAAGCATGGTGGGTCGGGTCCGGGCCGAGGAAACTCACACTGAGTCAAATATAATTTTCCCCTCAGCTCGTCCCCATTAAAGCTTTTTGTATGGATTCATTTATTCCTACTTACAACAGTGGGATCAAACAGTATTTCAACTACACTAAACATTTTTCGGAAAAAAAAAACAGGGGCGGGAGGGGGGTGGCTTACAAATGTGGAAAAATAGCTTCTGTCTCCTCTGACCTTTTTTCTATTTTTGGGATGACGCTTGATTTTTTTTTCTGTTAAAGTTAAAGTAAAGTCACATGATTCTAGTTTTTCGGAAAAACAAAGGAATAGGCAACGTTGATTACAGCAAGATCCTCCTTGCTTGGATTGTCACCTCCTTTTTTTTTTTTTTTGGTCTTGAGAATGATTTTTTTTAATTATTTATATACAGAACATGGATCAATGAGACACTAGCATACTGGACTTTAAGCTTTGGCTGGACCGGCGCCGCCATCCGGCTCCCGGTTTACGGATTGATTCCAGCACATTTGGTTTGGAGTTAAAAGGCATGAAGAAGAAGAGACGGATGGACAGACAGACAGACAGACAGACAGACAGCAGACGGACAGACACCCTGACAGGATGGATTCTTTGGTTAAGGAATATTATCTTTGCCACACAACATCTCACACAGTTGAGGTAGATGGGTAAAGTCTTCATGTACACACGGGGGTGGGGGTGGGGTGGGGTATGGGTTGGGGGGTATGGGGGTGTTGGGGGGGTGCATCCATCTGAAGACGCCGCCTCATGTCAGTTTCTCAGTTCCCGGCTCGACACACAATCAACGGATCGACACCATTTGGTGCTCGGTTTGGATCCTCTGAGTGCTACCGTGGCCTCGACGGGAAGCTGCTGAAACTACCCAGGGTGCATTGTGATTCAGCAGTCGCCGTCCATCTTTGGTTGTTTGTGTTTGGTTTAAAACGTTATGAAAAAAAAATGTTTTTTGGTCTTTTTTTCCTTTTCTTTTTTTTTTTTTTTTTTAAGCTTTCATTCTGCTATATCACACTGCAAAAAAATGTAATAATGAAATGGTTCAATTAGTCCAATACAGGGCGACACGGTGGTGCGGTGGGTAGCACTGTTGCCTCACAGCAAGAAGGTCGCAGGTTCAAGACCGCCTTGGGCCTGGGTCTGGGGCCTTTCTGTGTGGAGTTTGCATGTTCTCCCCGTGTCTGCGTGGGTTTTCCCCGGGTACTCCGGTTTCCTCCCACAATACAAAAAACATGCTCAGGTTAATTGGTAAACTCTAAATTGCCCATAGGTGTGAGTGTGAGAGTGAATGGTGTGTGAATGGTGTGTGTGCCCCACGATTGGCTGGCGACCATCTGGGGTGTATCCCTGCCTCTCGCCTTAACGCGCTGGGATAGGCTCCAGCAGACCCCTGCGACCCCGAAAGGGAATAAGCGGGATAGACAATGGATGGATGGATGGATAGTCCAATACAAAAAAATGTTGATTTAGATCAATTATCATCAACTTATTATTGTTTTAGGAATATATGATTAAACTGTTTTTACTTTTTATTTCTTATCCTGTTTTTTTTAATTGTTTGACTTTTTTTATCTCAGATTTTTGTCATTTCATCCCCTAATTTTTTGTCTATTACCTTCTTTTTCATTCCTTAAAACCTGACTAAATTGACCAAAAATCAAGGAAGATAACATTAAATGACTAAAACGATCTGCCAGCTGAATCCGATAATTCATCAGCTCATTAGAGACTAAATAAATATTTCATTTTTTTTTTTTTTTTGCAGTGTGTTATTTGCTCTCCCCAGAATCGCCCTGCAGCCTCGGCCTCTTGTCTCAGAGTGAAGTTACTCAAACAGCCAGTAGGTGGAGCCGCAGGCTAAACGACAAAGCCCCCTCCCTCCTTCCTCATCCCTCCTCCCCCGTGGAGGAGTAAGATCCTCCCTGTTTGACTCGGAGCAGAAGCTTTTCTCTCCCGGTACAAAAAAGCTCTGTCTCCATTTTCGTCTCCGGTCGGAGACAAAGGGAAACCTGAGCGGTGTCACCTCAGCTTTGATTCGATGACAGTAGCGCTGGAGCCTCCGAGCTCTTTTATTTTTTATCCCCCCCCCCACACACAAACTCAACCCCCTGCTCTCAGCATGCTGACAATTGTTCCTCATTAAAGTTTAATTCAGCTCCATGCCCCACTACTCCGACACCTCCTGCTCCTCAACCCCCCCAGTCCTCATTCTGGATGATTCAGTCCCCCCCCCACCCCCCCCCCCCCCGAATGCCCCCTAAAGCCCACAGGTCTGGCCGAGAGCGGACCCCAGACCAGATACCCAGAGAGGAGCCGGGATGAAAAAAAGCCTTTTCTTTGAAGTCGGTGGAAAAGTCGATGGCCTCTTTCATGACCGTCAGTCTTTCAAGTGCAGGCTGAGAGCGAGGAGCTAAACACACACACACACACACACACACACACACACACAGGCCACAAACCAGCCTCAACCAGCTTTGGCACCGTTTACACAGGGGTCAGGGAACCAGATCCTGGGTGATTGACTGATTTAAGCATTCAGCACTCAGAACGGGGCCTGGAGGGACCCGGAGAACTCTGGAGGACCTTGAACAAAGTCCAGCACGCCCGTACGGTCAGAAAGCGGACCTTTAGGCTCTCAGAAGAAGCTTTGCGGGAAAACCTCACGTTTCTAACAGGGGAGGAAGGTTCAGACCTTCAGGCTGCATCCACCAAAACAAACAATCTGGGTTCAAACACAATGAAATTCCAGACTTTCCAAAATTCCAAGACTTTGAAGAAATGATTTTCAGTTTACTATCAAAGAAAAATAAAGAAAACAAAATATTATTACAGGACCACTGACTGCGCTGTATCAAGCAACGATTAGTTGCCAACTATTACATTAACTAACAACTGATCTTTGGGTTGTGTAATTTTAGAGTGAATCTTCAGCTTTGTGATCAAGATGTTTCACTCTTTTATAAACCAATTAAGTAGAACCATCAGAATAATTATTAGTTGCAGCTCTACTTTATACTTGTCCAAGTGAAGCCAGACATTATTAAATCTGAAATTTCTTGCTCTGATCTCTGCTCTGTTATTCACGAAACCTTTCCAAACCCCTCTGGGTTTATTCATATTTCCAAAACATCTCCAGGCGTGGAAAAGGATATTTCCTTCTTCTTTCTGAGATGTTCACCACTGTAAGAACCTTAGACAATGCTGGCAAAAATAAAAAATACTGTGTTTATACTGTGGAGTCAATCCACACAGGGTTCAGTAAAAAAAAAAAAAAAAAAACAAGCGGCCGTCCGGCAGGATCTGGAATCACATTGAACTTTTGCCGAAACGTAACTCGACTCAACGAGGCCAAACACAGAAGTAAAATGTTATTTTCAGATTCCATTGCGGTTTAAGTTCTAAAGCACAAACAAACACGGTCAACGTGCAGGAAGCCGCCTCAGATTTGGTGTATATGCAGCCTTAAAAAGTCCTAGGGGCAACAACATCAACGATCAGTAACAAACCGGAAGAACCTCAGAGGCACAGCAAGGAACCCGGAGACGCGAGATTCTGGTTTCCACAGACAGAAGCAGCTCGACGCACCGTGACCTGGTCTGGGTTCAGGAGCGCCGCGTTTCTGTCGAGGATCAACACGGACGGGGGTCATGTCACGCACGGATGAAACTGCAGCGACGAACTCATCCGTGTTTGTTCACGTCCGGGCGGCTCGGACGCAAAACACAACAACAATGGAGACGATGATGAAGGGTGATGATGATGATGTGTGACGCACAACGATGTTACAAAAGAAAACCAGAGGTGTCACGACAAAAACCTCCTCGAGAAGCACAGGAAGTTTCGGGTTCGTGCTCTCAACATGACATAAATCTCCGGCCAATCAGGGTCCAGCAGCCCGGTGACATCACGTTAACACAGGACCAGAGTTCGGTAATCGAAACCACAGAAAAAAGTTAAGTTGAGTTAGGTCGAGGCGAGCTGAGCCGATAACGTCTGGTGGAAAGGAGCCATAAAAGGCAAAGAACAAATCCTAGAACCTCCAGAACCCAGGGAGCGGAAAAAAAAGATGAGGAACCCAGAACCATCTCGGGAACTGAGAGAACTGGCAGAAGGACTCGGCGTGTGGGGGGGGGCGGTGAGATCACACTGAGCTGGACAGAGACAGGAGTGTCTGCACTGCACTGGGAGGGGGAGGGGGGGGGCAGGTGTGAGGGATAGGTGAGAGTGATGGGGGGGGGGTCACAGCCATGCAGTCCCCCGGGCAGACACACAGGACGCATGTTTTGACGTGACCCTGAAGGACTCGCGCCCGTCTTCGAGCGGATCCTCAGACTCTTCACACACCAGCTGGTCTGGACACAACCTATGAGATGCCACATCATCATTGTTATACTATTATTATTGTTATTATTAATATTATTATTCATAGTCTCATTAATTATCAATATTATCACAACATTCAAACAAGCTTTGGCCTCGGCGTTAAGAGCTGACCACAGAGACATTTGCAAGAGTAAAGAAATCCCCGATATTCTACGAAACTCAAACCAAGACAAAAGAAAGACCAGGCCTTAAAGAGAGAGATACTGTACGTAACATCACTGGGGAAGGGGAGGGGGGGTCCGGGGTCAGGGGGTTCAGGGTCAGGCCGTACATTCAGGGAGGCAATGTTAATCTTTGGTATTACGATGGGATTCTACAGCTAAAAGTGCCCATCAGAAAAAAGTCTTCAGTTTCACACAGACACACAGAGCATCGTTAAATAAATACTTACAGTATATAGTTAGCATAAATAAATAAACAAATAAATAGAGATAGGAAATGAACCAAAAATGGAAAAACAATAAATACACAAATGCAAGTAATAAATAGTCGATCAGATCAGCAATTGCATTTGGAACGTTCTTGCTTGGGTTGGTGTCGGCTATAAGGAGGCGAGTTAAAGCTGCTCCTTCGTGGACCAAAACGTCGACCTTGTGTACGCCGGCGGGGCTGAAACAAACGGCCCCGCCCCCAACGTGTTCTACAAATACGGCCCCGCCCCCGACGTGTTCTAGAAATACAGCCGTGTGCTTGAAATCTGTACAAAAAAGGGCTGAAAGAATCACATTCCTCCATTTTTTTTTCTAGACATCTGTAAAAAAAAGGTTTTGGAGCAGTTGTTTGGAAAATGAGTGAAAAAAATACAACAATGTCACTGTACATTGTGTCAGGTGTAGCTCCTCCTCCTCCTCCTCCTCTCCTTCCTCTTCCTCATCCACCCGGAACCTTTGTTTTTTGTTTTTTTTTCAAAGTTCACTTTTCCTTTTTTTTCCCAGCTTGAGTCAAAATAAATGGCTGTGGAGCTTTCGTTCGGAAGCTCGGTGAGAGACTCGCACCAGTAGACCTGTTTCTACGTCCTACTTTTTGTGTATTGATCGGGTCCTGGTGAACGGCGGCGGCGAGATTTCCCCTCCTTGAAAACTCTGATTCATTCAAGGCAGGAGCATCTTCGTGAAAAAAAAATTAATAAATAAATAGAAAAAAAAGAAAAACACAGGAAGAGCTCCTGTTGGTGGTGAATGATTGACAGCTGGGAATCACCAAAAATTTCCAGGCTCCGTCCTATTATGATCCCGGGAACACCATGGAAACACATGCTAAGAAAAAAGGGAATTAGCTTCTTCAGAAAGAAATGAAAAGCAACAAAAAAAGAAAGCCTTGTCTTCCTCTTTCACCTTGATTCTTGAGGAAACTCAGGACTATAAGAATGTGGGGGGGGTGGTAATTAACAAACGTCTTTGGATGAACACTTTTGATTAAAAGTTATACGATGAATCTCCAGATGTTCTGATTCTTCACGGTTCAGAGCGATGAGTAAAATCTGAAGGTTCCTCCTGATTTATAAAAACCCTCCTTCTCTAAATCTACATAAGGAAAAATAAGGGATGAGATGGCGTCTGTGAGGGCGGGACTCCCCTCAGAGCCCGGAACATCTTCGCACCCTCGACTATACAAGCAGGACCTCACGTCCTGGATCGTATCACTCTGGCTCCGCCCCCCCTGTTTTCATTTCTAAGTTGGGCAGCGGCGGACTTTGGTTTTGGAAAAAAGCTTCATGTTGGTTAAAATCGCGTGTAACAGCTGCTCCTGCGTCGCTCCTTCTGATAACGAGGAGGACATTTATTACGGCCGATCTCTGCTCAGACCAGTCTATGTGCCCCCTTGCTCCCTCGGCGCCCTCCTCCTCCTCCTCGCCATCACGCCGTGCTGCAGGACACCGCGGACGAGGACACGCTGGAGCCTGAGGAGCCGGTGGAGGAGGGGCGGCCCTCGTCCGCCCACTTGTTGATGTTGCGGCGGCGGGCGTTCATGAAGAAGTTGCTGACGGTGGACAGCTCCAGGCCCAGCTGCTGGGAGATGGTGACCTGCAGCTCCTTGGTGGGGCGGTGGTTCTCCCTGAAGATGGCGAGCAGCGTGCGGCGCTGCAGGTCCGTGAACACCAGCCGGGTCCGCTTGGGGCCCTGGTTGCGCTCCAGCTTGCTCTGCTCCTGCTCCTTCCGCTTGCAGGCTGCAGGACACGGATAAAAGATCAATTAAAAACCAGGAGGAAAAAAAAGCAGAGGGGAAAAAGCGTCAGCTTCCCGGGTAACTAGGACAAATGGATTAAACACAGAGAAAGTGGATTTGTTGAAAGAAACAGATTAGCTCAGCAACTCTGATTAGTTAAAAGAGACGAATCAGCACCTTGTTTCCGAATCAAGACGTTCAACCAAGACAAAGCTTTTAAAGGTGTTTACACTGCTCCTGGTTTGATTTACAGCTGCAAAGATGAATCAATTAATCGATTATTTCTCCGACTACTGCATTATTCACCAACTATTCTGATCATGACTGTTGGTCTGGACATAAAAAGACATGTTAGGTTGAATCTTCAGCTTTGGGAAACCCTGATCGACTAAGTAGAAGACATTATTAAAACTGAAATTTCCTGCTCGACATTTCACCCTATTTTATGACTTATCGATTCATTATTTCAATAGTCACGAGATTCGAATAGTCAGAATAGTTATTATTATTCACAGCTCTGATAATCAACAAGATATTAATGTTTCTACCACATTGATATATGAATTATCCTCATAGATAAACAGTCTGTTTATCCGGCTGAATCTAATTGATCGGTTAGATTTTAGTCAACTGATAATTTTTTTGTTAGTGGATTTTGTTAGTGGATTTTTTGGGTTTTTTTTTAAAGCTAATTTATTGATATCCTGAAACATTCAGAGCTTATCTCTGTCAGTTGGAGATTTAAAGAAGCTTCTTCTACTTCATCCATGTGGAAAATAATTAATTAATTAATGATATCAACCTGTTGATTAGTTGATAAGTGGAATAGTTGACTGGTCGTGTCGTCATAACTGAATCCTAGTCAAACTCATCAACGGCTGCAGAGTCAACTTCTCCTTTTCCAAAATGAACAATGGAGCTAATGATTCATGTGAATCTTCTCCTCAGCGTTTCCTGCCGATCCTAAATCACTGATTCGACTAAACCCTGCTGCTCGTCTGTCTGTGAACTCTGGATCTGCTGCAGAAATGCTGCCGTTTTACATTTTAAACACTAATCTGCATCCAAATGAGAAAAATAACTTTGCAGCTTGTTAAAGACAAAGACAAAGAGAAGAATCATTTACTCAGAATACTCAATGATAAGAACAATCCTGAAGTAAAAGTACTAATTATACAGAATGTGTTATATTATTATTGTCGATTATACTACATGTTTAAACCACTAAATGATGTGAACATATTTGAATATTTTAGTTCAGTAATGTGGAGCCACTTTGGCAGATTTTACACAAAGAAAAGTGACAATTTCATTGAAAATAGATACAAAATAAAATAGCATCACATGGAAATAATCAAGTAAAGTACCTTACATGTACTTAAATACTGACTTAGACACTAGATAAGCTGTATTTGTTGGATTGTCTATAGAGGATAAAGTTTTCCACCTGATCGTTAATTGATATTTAACGTAAAAGTGTAAAGTTGCGCGCGGAGGGGGTGATGAAGTTTCTCCTGCTGAAGTTTGTGCAGTTTACAGCGAAAAAAAAAAAAAACGCAGAACAAATAAAAAGCTCTCGGGGTATGGGTTAAACACCACAGCAGCTGTGGCAGCCGCTCAATTATACAATCAATATCTGCTCATGAGGAGTCTGAAAATTTAAAATGAATAAAAACAACAGGAGGAAGGAGGAGGAGCAGCTGCGTGTGTGTGTGTGTGTGTGTGTGTGTGAGCTCTGTTTCTCCATTTTGAGACTGAGACAAGCATTGAATATATATATATATATATATATATATATATATATATATTCCTCTGAACCCTTCACCTTCAACATGCTGTAATTCTGCATTTACAGGAAACACAACACCAACCTCTGCTGCTGGTACCCAGCCAACCCCCCCCCCCCCCCCCCCCCCCCAACCCCCCCTGTCCATCTCCGTCCACTCCTCCTCTTCCCTCCTTCCCTTAGTGGACACTTCAACATCATTAGTTTCTCATAAAAGTCATTTACATGTGGCGGCAGTGAGTGAGTAATAATCACTTTAGGGGGAACTAATTTATTTTCTATTAGCGGCGGGTTACGTCAGGGTGAGTGAAAGCAGCCGCGTCGGCATCGCCGCGGCTGTTTAGGAGCTTTAAGTGGACGAAAACATATTTGGGGAGTCGAGCAATTACCTAAATGCACAGTGGAGAGGTTCAATCAGCGAGAGGCTGATTCTGCTGATGGTATCAAATGTGTTTCTGAGTGTAAGCACTAGTACACACACACACACACACACACACACACACACACACACACACACACACACACACTGGGGGGAGATTGATGCAGATATTGGACATTTATTAAATGAAGCTGCAGGTTTAAAAGGAAACAAGGTGAATTCTCTTTTTCTTTTGATTTTCTCCTGATTGATTAGATTCCTGTTTAAACAATCACAAAATAAATTATTTTATAACACGCTGCACAACTTTAGATTTTAACTCATGAAAATAAATTGTTTTTGGTCTAATCAGTCCATTACTAAGTAGAATCCTCTTAGATTTTCAGAATTATTCAGCATTTCTTTACTTATTACTAACTTATTATTTAGCTTTTTTGTCATAATGTTGTTGCATTATGTCATATTTTTGTCTTTTTTATCTCATATTTTATATCTTATTTAATGTTATATCACAGGAGTGATACTAGTCTTACTGGGGTCCTAAAATATATATAAATTCGTAAACATATTTTCTATAATACAATAACATATACGATAATGAATAGGTTTACCAATTCATTATCCACCAGGAGATTAAAGCTTGATACTAAACAAGACCAGTAATACAAAAGCTGGAAATTCCACCTAAAATGCCTTTCTTTATATCCAACCACAACTCAAAGATCATCAGTTTACGGTTAGAGAAGACTAAAGAAACCAGAAAATAATCTAGAAGCTGAAGACATTTTCTTTTGATGACTCATTGATCAATTCATTTTTTCAACAACACAGTTGGCAATTGATGTAATAGCTGGCAACTAAATTGATTAACCGACTAATCGTTGCAGCTCTACTGATAATATTTCATGGTTATGCGTGCGAGCACACGCGTTATGGAGCACAGCGGCTCCCTGACTTGTTGTTGATTTCCCTCCTCCGTCCCTCTGAGGATCAGCTCTCTCAGTGAACTGATGTTTACTGGGTGACTCAGCCTCTCAGAAGCAGCCCTCTCATTAGCGGACTCTTCAGGAATAAGTGAGACCTCAGCGTGTCTCCACCGGGCCAACGAATCACGACTGTCCAGAGCTTTGATTCCTCCGACGTCCAGCTGAGTTCCTGAAACTTAAAGACTCATCTGAACACGAATGAACGTGTGAATTCCCCGTGTCCGGGCCGCTCCGGATCATTATCCGCAGGAAGTGTTTGGACTCGGAGATGCTCTCTTGTCAGGTCGAGATTACGGCGGCCTGTTGGCTTTTAGGCAGCAGCTCATTTACATTTCTGAGAGTTATCGAGCGGCGTCTCATTAAAACTTGAACAGGCCCAGATGTCAGCAGCGCGTCGATATCACTACATGTGAAATATTTTCTCTTCTCCAAATCTTACATTTTTCACAGGCGTTACACCATCCTTCCTCCATCGTCCTCTATCTACCGCCATCCTCATCCATCCACAACCATCCTCCTCCATCAATATCTCTGGGAGGCTATAGGGGGGGCACACTGCAAGAAGTGGACGTGTCTTGCTTTTGGTACAATCAAAGCAATATTGAGTAAGATTATCTCGGATAATCTGATTCCAATGGCATCTTATTTTTGAGTTCAGTCAAAATTTGATATGAAAAGTCAAAAATCTGGGATAAAAAGTCAAAATAATAAGATTAAAAATCAATAAGACGAAAACAAACTGTCTTAAATCAGGGTTAAATTCAACAGACTCAGATAATTGTAACTTCATTTTTGGACTAATTAAACCAAAAATTATATTACACACACACACACAGACACTGCAAAAAAATCAATTTTAACAAGTAAAATAACTGGTTTCGGTATAGTTCGTCCACTATTGAGTGAAATTATCTTGATGAATCTGATTCCACTGACAGATCACTTTATTTTAAGATCTTTCTTGATTTTGAGCAGTTTCTGTTTTTGGTTAATTATGTCAATTTTCTTTATCAAAAAAATGTAATTTAACAAAATTAAACCAATTAATGAATATACTTCAATCCAATTATACTCATTTAACAAATCTCACTTTTAAAGAGAAGCTGATTTTCCATCACAACTACCATGAGGATCATTTAAATATTAATATGGTAGAAAGGTGAATGTTAATTTTTTAGGTGTTAATTGATTAATAAATTGGTCAATTAAGATGGATGCAATAAAGCAAATTAAGTTGTTTGTTTTTTTGCCATAATTTCTATATCTTACTTTTTATCTCATATATTTGACTTTCTCTCTCATATTTTTCAATTGAATCTTGTTTTTAAGATTAAACTGACCAAAATCAAGAAAGAAAATGTGAAATGAACAGGATAATCTGTCGAAGGAATCACAAGGTTCTGGACAATTCATCTGATGACCGGATCAATCGGAGCAGGAACAGGTATGTGGTTGTTGAGCTGCTGTTTTGTTTTTTTGCAGTGAAGCTGCAGCTGCAGTCGGTATATTTCGGTATATTCAGCCGTGCTCGCTCAGCTCATGTAGTAATAAAAGGACATGAGAGCTCGGGCTCGCTCGCTCCGACTGTGGATTTATAGCTTGTTGGAGGAGTCGGGGTGTCCTGCCGCTCTCCTCCTTCTCCTCCTCCTCCTCCTCCTCCTCCTCCTCACTCTCTCTCTCTCCCTCTCTGACGATCATAACGCCGACCATTAAGTAAATGCTTCCTTATGCTGTAATCATGTGTAAAAGGCTCACAATTACCATGCTATAAATCCTGTTGGCCGGGGCGACTCCTGCAGACATAAATATTCCCCTATAGGCTTCTTATGATCGTGGGAACAGCCCCTAATCATGATGTATGCCCCTGTCTCGTGTTGCTGAAACGTGATCGAAAGCCCTTACCCTACCCCCCGGCGTCCCCCACCCCCCCAACCGCCCCACTCCCAGCCAGATCCCCCCCGCCCCCACCCCCTCAGCCCCAGCCCACCCCCTGCTGATTCCTTGGGCCAGGGGCTGATAGAAATTATTGATTAAATCTGTGCAGCTCAGACTCCTCGACCCACAGAGGCTGTTAACCCCTTCAGCACCGGAGTGGGGGGAAGCTGCAAGAGACAGATACATAAAAAAAAAAAAAAAACTAAAAATACAAAAAAACAACAGAACGGGTTTGTTTGTTGCCGCAGCTGTTGGCGGCGGCGGCCTGTTTACAGGTCCCGATATGCAGATGGAATCGTCTTTGACCTTTGAGCCTCCTCGTGTGAACTGTACGCGGCTGCGTGGCTTCATTACCATGGGGGAGGTGCAGCCGGCGCCGTAAACCGCATTGACCTTTCTTATTCATTTAGACCTTTAGTCAAGGGCTTCAGCCATCATCTTTAAAGTTATAGTGTGTGATCCCCCTCCTCGACTTTAAGTGTCAGAGCAGGGCTGTGTGGTCTTTATCCTGCTGCTGCTGCTCTGACTAAAGCCTGATTGCCTCCTCCGCAGCCTGAGGTCGGCTGGAGATGCATCTCATATACAGTCAGTAATCCACAGAGGATACGCACGCACGCACGCACACACACACACATGCACACGCAGATACTGCGGATAAATCCAAGGGATCACCTCCTCCGTGTTTAGCAGAATGTCTCTGCAGAAAAACAATTATTAGCACTGTAAAAAATGAATTCTGATGGTGATTTCGGTACCAGAAAATTGATATTGAGTTCTCTTATTCCATGAGCAGATAATTCTGCTTGTCTCAAGTTGTTTTTTTTGATTTGGGGTCATTAATTTGTGTTTTGTGTTGTATGTGTGTATGGGTGCATATGTGCTTTATGTTTATGATTGTTCATGTTTGAGGTTTTGAATTTCTTTCATCATTTTTAGTTTCTGGGTCATTTATGTATTTTTTTAAACCAAAATCTAGTAAAAAAAGGTTGAAATAAACAAAATTAAGCACCTAATATATGACGTAATTATATTTGATTGATTAGATGCAGTTTTTTTCATGAGGATCATTTACAATATTAATGTAGAAAAGTAAATGTTAATATCCTGTTGATTATTAGAAAGTAAGGGTGTTAATTAATAAATAAACACTGTTACATGTTTGTTCAGTTAGTCCAATAAAAGATCAAAAATAAAAAGGGGAAGGAATAAAAGTTGATGGAATGAGATGATGCAGGATAATTGTACTAATGTCGGACTGAAAACAGATTTTTTTGCAGTGTGAAAAGACAAAATGGCAGAAACGCTGATGCAGCCGCTGATGCAGAGTCGTGATGGTTATGGAGATGCGGCGGCGGCTGAGAGGCCGAGAGCAGCCGCTGTGTTTAAGTGAGAGCTGCATTAAGCAGGATCATCTTAAAGTTGAGGCGTGAAGCTCAGAGATCAGGACACATTCTAATTCCAGTCTCGACTCGGCGCTGCAGCCGAGGTGTGTGTGGGCAAGACGTGCTGCTCTTTCCCATGGAAATCAATAGAGGCTTGTAATTAAACAAAAGGGGGTTGGCCAGGGGGGAAAAACACAACAACCCCCTTCAGAAAGTAGGTTATGTAGAAAAGTGCCGAGCTGTTCAAACCGCAGCTTTGCCAAGAACTAAATATGCAATTTACTGAGAGAGCAGCGTCAAACATTAACACACGTCTCCGAGGAGGCACTTTAAAATTTTATGAGTCTGATTACACTGCAAAAAATCAGACAATATCTAGTTTTTTGCTACAATTAGCCTAATAATATGCAGAATTATGTCGAACTTTATGATTCCATCGACAGATAGTTTTGCCTATTTTAAGTTTTGAAGACTGAATAGAAAAAAATATTATGTAAAAAGATAAAGATGAGAAACCAGTGAAAGAAAACCATGATTAAATTATCGTAAATCAAGAAACAACTTTAAATAAGCAGACTGATATGTAAGTGAATTTAGATTCTTATTCACAACATTGGACTAATTCATTCAAAAGCAACATTTTGTACTTTTTGCATTGTGCAGCTCCTATAGCCCCCGCACTGTGAAAATACCATCCTAATAAGTAAAATATCTTGTTTTTGGTACAATTATTACTGATTCCATCTACACATCATTTTGCTAATTTCAAGTTGTTTTTTTTCCAGTTTGTTAGACTTTAAATGTTTTTAATGTTTCCTTTTATCTAATTTATTTTGCCCAAAAATCAAGAATCCACAGGAAAACAAACTTAAAATCAAATAAGCTAAATTCAGGGTACTAATAATGGACTGAGTGTACCAAAAGTGTTGTTTTCATCAGTGTGATCAATTAAAATAATGTTTGTGTTTGTACAAGATGAAGAAACAATGATGTTGCGATTCAAGAAGGAATCACTGCTGATTCTAAATCTGCTCACAGGAACAAAGAGGAAGATTAGTGACGGGAAGCAGCGTTTTTGCATATAAACACTCAGCTTACATTCATCACCGCAGCTTCTCTGTCAAATCACAGAACAAACCTGAATACTCGTGAGCAGATAAGAGCGAGTGCCGTGATCGCTGTAACGTTTTGCTGAATGGAGGATGTACACATGTGCTCTCAGAGCCAAACAATCAAAGATCAATAATTGTGAAGGGATTGCAAGAGTGCACAATCATTACCTATGAACCCTATTGTGTTGCTGAGCTTAATCAGTCGAGCTGCTGACAGAGAGAAACAGTGATCAACTGTTCACACACACACACACACACACACACACATAGTCACACAAATAGTCACACACTCGTACACATGCACGCACGCACACGTACTGTTCAGACCCCCACAGTGAGCACACGCGCACACACACACACACACATACACTCTCTGTGTGCTCTTGGATCTGTGTGTGTGTGTGTGTGGGTGTGTGTGTGTGTGTGTGTAGGGGGGGTCAGATGTTTTTTGTCCCTATGGAGAAAAACACTGTAGCTGCAGCGTCTTCACAGATTAAAAAATATCAGCAGCAAAAAAAAAACACATCTTTAACCTCAAATCTCTTTAAATATGACGACGAGGCTCCAGCTGAAGATTATTGATTATTGTGGCTTCATTTGAAAAATAAACAGTCTGGAAAATGGGGAAAAAAAAGCTCATCAGAACTGATCTGCAGCGATTGTTTGATTAATCACCAACTATTTAGATAATCGATCAAGCGCTTAAGAAAGAAAAGTCAAAATTCTCTCTGGTTTGTTTCGACCTCTGAGATAATAAATTAAATGTCTCTAGGCTGTGGATTTTCACTGTTTGTACCATTTTCTGATATGGATCAGTCAGCTAATTGATTAATCAGGAGTCAGTAGACTCCAGTGTGACGTCCTCAAACTGCAACAACAGACGAACACAGCACAAAAACTAAAATTAAAGCTGAAATCAAAAATAGATGATAGTCTCAGTTGCAAAAAATATACATTTTTGTCTTTGTTTTAGTCATAATTTTCACATTTTAACCCTTTGTTTTATCATTTCATTCCTAATTTTGACAACCTTTTTAAACCACAAGATAAAATTGACCATATCAAGAAAAATAGTTCCAGTGGAATTAGATAATTAAAGATAATTTTACTCAGTTCTGGCCTAATTGTCTCGGATCAATTTTTATGCCCAGCACCAACATGTCTCCACCTGAACAATAATCTGTTTTTTACTCGTGCCTGAGCAGCACCACGTTAGTTCTAGTTTCGCAGTAATCGCCTCGGTGACGACGTTGATAAAAGACGTCTGGCAGACGTTCAGCTCTGATTTGCATCAGCTCCGTTGGGCAGATATAAATCACCGCTCCAATTAATCAATTGCTGCGGAGTGGCATATCTGCACAAATTATTTTGTGGGCTCAGAAGCGATTAAATTGCAGCCGCTGCTCGGGCTGATCTTCACGCTTCATTTGGGAGCAGGGCAAATGTCTGTGGCTTTTTTATTGTAGCTACTGTACAGATCAATAGGAGCAGAGTAAACAAAGGAACGGCACATATGGCCTTTTCCTGCTCCAACTGTTCTCGACGTGCCGCCAACTTGTTATTATCCAGGCTGCCGAGACAATAGAGGAAACAGAGGAACAGTCAGAGTGGAGCAAACATCAGGATGAAGCTTTTGCTTTTCCTCGTGTCCCGGCCTGAGCTGCATACTGATGCCGCACGAGAGGAGGAAGGAGTTCAGGGAAACGGAGAGGAGGAGTGTTTGTTGTGTTTTTTTTGTGTGAACAGGAGTGTGTGTGTGTGTGTGTGTGTGTGTGTGTGTGTGTGTGTGTGTGTGTGTGTGTGTGAGAGCAGCAGCTTACCCTCCAGCCGGAGCGAGGCCATCCTTTGAAACTCGGGCTCCTGCAGCCAGCGGGACATCCTCTTAAAGGTCTCCCTGCCGGACTTGAGCTTGCCCCAGGGTTTGGGGTTCCTCAGGAGGTCGGACAGCGTTCCCTGCGACCGGCACAGAACCCTCTCGGCGAATATGGCCTGAGGGATGCTGTATCTCTTCAGCTCCGTGATGATCCTCTGGGCCACGTCCCTGGTGTTGATCTCCTCCCCGCCGCCGCCTCCTCCCCCTCCGCCCTGCAGCACACCATCCCCGGGCGAGGACGCGGCGGACGAGGAAGAGTGCAGGTGCTCGCCCATCTTGGCGACCTGCTGGCCCGGGTGGTGGTGGGGCTGGTAGTGCTGGCTGTAGATGTGGGAGTGGTGGCTGGCCGCGTGCTGGTGCGCCTCCATTTTGTTTAGCTGGTGCCCCACGGACACCTCGCCGCCCACTAGGCCCGGCGGGGACATCTCCCGCCCGAAATCCGACGTCCGGCAGAAGAGGCTGCCCCCGTGCACGTCGTAGCCGCCGTGCAGCATCTGGCCGGTGTTGGCGTTGGGGCTGTTGCCCAGGCTGCCGTAGCCGTGCATGGCGGTGCCCAGGCCCGACCCCGTGGAGGGCGGCGTCAGGCTCTGGGTCATGGCCAGGTCTTTGCTGTAGGGGTTGTAGAAGTTGGTGCCGAGGCCTCGGTCCTCACGCATCAGGGTGAAGCTGCCGATGACGTTGCTGACGGGCAGGCAGGGGTGGTGGTGGTGGTGGTGGAACTTGTCGTCGAAGGGCTGCAGCGGCGTCAGGGTGGTGTAGGTGCTGCCGGCGCTGGACGGCGAGTCGCCGCTGTAGCCCAGCGCCGACATGGAGTGGTCGAAGCCCGGCGGACGGGGCTCGTGCTCCAGGGACATGGACGGGCCCCCAAGGGACGGCCGGGGAAAGGCGGCCGAAAGGTCCCGCGAGTGCAGCATGGCCCGTCCGTCCTGACCGTGAGACAGGTCGGCGTGGAGGGACATGTCCCCCAGACCCCCGTCCATCTTGCTGCTGCTGGCTTCTGCTTCTGATCTTGTTATTGTTGTTGCTCAGCAGCCGTCTGGCAGCTCTCTCAGTACACCAGACTATGGATTTATTGATTTGTGAATTAATTGATTTCCGGGCTTATGGGGTGTCTAATTAATTATCTGATAACGTTAAGTACTGTCTTCAAACTCCCTCAAACTCAGGGAAAAACAATTTGCAGCTGCATGGGGATGTTTGACTGAGATTTGGTTGTCTCTTGTTGTCTCTGTTGTTTGTGCACAGCTGACCCTGCAGAGACAAGACAGAGGAGGATTCACACCAGAAACACACGTTCTCTCCTCATGGGAAATAACGTTAAACTAAAGCATCAAACAAAAACACCGACACACGCGCTGCAGACGTTGTCCCCTCTATCACACGTACACACGGGCACGCACGCACGCAAACACACACACACACACACACGCGCGCACCGCGGAGCAAACAGAAAACACACATCAGTGATTTCATCACTTCGAATCTCATCTCTTTTTCTTTCTCATGCAAACTTGTAAAGACAGAAGCAGCTTATTTTTACGCCACATGTGATGAATCTCAGAGGGAAAAAACGCTCAACACGACGCCGCCGAGACAAAAACACAGAAACGGAAAAACACAGGATCCGCGTTTCGGATCTTACCTTTATTCTCCGGTTCTCAGAGCGCGGCTGCGGCTGTTTTTCGTCCCGCTGAGCATCTCTGATCTCAGATCTTGTCGCCGAGCAGCCGCAGATCCACACAATCGGTCCGCTGCGCCCCGGGGCTCAAACCTCACCAAACCTCACCAAAAACGGCACCGACACACGCTCCAAACGGGCGCACGAACAGACGCAATCTCTCCCCTTTTTTTCCGCTCTTTGTGTTCCAGAATTCTCCGAGTCTCGCCTTTTTTTTTCTCCCCCCTTGCTCTTCCACACTAGCAGCTCTGCTCTTTTTCTTTCATTATCTCGTGAGATTTTCCTCCTCCTCTTCCCTCTGCTGCCACTTCATCGATCTCCGCGCACCAACTCTTTCTCCTTCTCCTCCTCCTCCCCCTCTGCTCACATTGACTCTCCGCTTTCAGTGCGTCACGGCCTTAAAAATCTGACAGATGTGCGATGAAATTCCTACTCCAATTAACCCTTTCTCTCCGGGGGGGGGGGGGGGGGGGGGGGTGTTGCAGGGGAGTGGGATGGGGGGGGGGTGCAGGGGGCGGGGTGGGGAGGGGATGTGGAGATGCTCCCTTCCTCATAACCCCACAGGTTAAACCTCCTTCAACTGATAACATGCACAGATTATGAATTATTACGCACATCCAGGTCTTTGCGCTGATCATTGTGTCTGATCAATATGGTTCAGATAAAGTCTTGTTGTTCTTTTTATGTAACAAGTGACACTGCTACTCTGCTTATCACTGTGTAAAAGAATCATCTACAACACAGATTACATTGAGGATTAATTTAGGATTCTATTATGATGGGTTTTTTTCATTCTTGCTGAAATTTTAGTTTATTTCTAATTTCTGTGTCAGTTTGAGGCTCAGACCAGAAGCCTGAGATGATTAAAATCTCGATTAAGGGTGAATATGCAATTATGAGAATCAGCTTCACTGATTTATTGACTGCAGAGAAAATGAATGTTCCCACACACTCAGACCAGCCTCCTGTTCTCTTCTTCTTCTTTTTTAACCAGTTTGCACGTTTCTTTGTTGTGTCTGACTCGGACTCTTGTTGTTGTTGGTTTATGGAGACAAATGTAAAATCCACCTTAAACGCTGTGAAGTGCTGCTCGTATTTAGCTCTTAATCGGCTCTCAGCGATCACTGCGCAGCGCAGCACTTCAGCGCACAGGATCAATGCGGCCTTTCTACCACTAGACCCTTCTACCTCAAGACCTTTTTCTTTCTCCTTTACCAGAAGACCCTCGACCTGCTGCCGCAGCACCGGCCAGGTTCTCTGCAGCCCGGCGCCGCGTCACTGGCCGAGCCGCGCGTAAAATGGAGCGTTTGTGCGTAAAATGTGAATGCTCGAATGTGTCTATTGTGTGTGTGTGTGTGTGTGTGTGTGTGTGTGTGTGTGTGTGTGCAGCCTATAGGCGCAGGTTCACATGAGATTGGTGCCAATGTGTGTGTGTGTAGGCGCACGTACCTCATATAAACAACATTATATTATGTGTGTGTGTGTGTAGTCAGGCCTCACACACGCACACGCGCGCGCGCACACGCACAGAAGCAGGGGAGTAGAGCGCATACTAATCATATGTCTGTCAGTTTAATTTTTCAGAGATGAGCAAATTCTGGTTTGGAAACACGCAGCAGTGCGGGAGCAGCGCGGTGTGGGACCGCGGCTTCCCGGAGCAGATGCTGCCCTATCGATCCGCAGGCCCCGCATCCAGCGGAGGGATGGAGGGATGGAGGGATGATGGAGGGATGGAGGGATGATGGCGAATAGCTCGAAGTAAAAAAAAAAAAAAAAAAGGTCAACGGGTACGAAAAAAAAAATCTTCCTTTTTTGGAGGTGAAAGTTCAGCTTCTGTGGCTGAAAAATCCGAGGACGGATACCAGGAACCCGGATCGGAACCGGAGGGGCGTTCTGGGTCCGGGTGTACCCTCACACACACACAGAAATATTTTTAATGTCTGATTAATCTATTGGATCAACACATTTACCCTCAATGCTTAACAAATAAACACATCAACAGTAGCGTCACTTTGCTCGGAGCAATATTACAGTCAAACGTGAACATGTGAATACATGAACAAATAAAGTAAGGATTCTTGCATTTGAGCCTTTTAGCTCAGAGCAATGGGAGGAAAAAAAAATAAATAAATACCTGCATGTATTTTACATGTTGTGTTGTGCGTCTCTTGTTGTTGATACTGTTGTTAGTGATTTTAAAAGTGCGATATAAGTAAAGTTTTACTATAAATAAATAAATGTAACAACGGATGAATATTCATATTTGAGCTGTTTGGGTTGAAACACGTCATAGTAACACAGACAATCAATCAATCAATCAATAAATGCATAAATAAACAAAAAGAGGGTTTGAGCCCTTAGCTGCAGCTCCATTGTGTTTATTTAAGCTTTACCTGCAGATTTCAGAGAGAGATCCCGCATCACTAATATTGCAACCAGCCCACAGGGTCAAAGGTCAGAGAACGGTGTGACCTCTGCAGTGACCAGTGCACGTGCTGAACGGAAATAAGAAAAAATCAGGCAGCAAGAAACGCGTTGATTCTGCAGCAGAAACGCAGATGGGACGGAATCTGATCCAGACTGCAGGAAGCAGAGAAGTGACTGGCAAAATTTATAAATTCATATTTCTTATTTTTTATGAAGGGAGAAAATGCAAAAAAAAAAATGAAAAGGCCTAAATAAATAAATAATCTTGGACGTGCTGAGCGCCACGCAGCTCTGCGGGTGCAGGGCCCGCAAACATCCCGCAGCTGCGGCGTCTTTCATCCCGAACTTCACTGTTTAATCAGCGCGTTACTGATCACCTGCTGCTAAATCAGGACGGGTGGGGGCGGGGCTACGGCCTCCAATCACATATTGACTTCCTGTTTACAGCAGCACAACAACAACAACAACAACAACAACAACAACAACAACGCCGCGTAAATGGCGCAGATGCAAGTGTGGCTCAGTCCCCTCCCTGCACACAACCATTCACATTTTATCTGCTCCATTTCTATTCACAAATAATAAATCATTTGGTGGTGATAATGCTGTTTTATTCGAAGATTAAATCAGTGGTTTTCATTTATTCTAAAAATGGATATTCATGCATTATTTAATTACACACACGTACAATTTCAGATATCATGTTCAGCAGCCATTTCCTATATGTGTGTGTGTGTGTGAGTGTGTGTGTGTGTGTGTTTTACAAACAACATTATTCAATCAATACAAACACCAACAGTTAATTGTACAAGTTATTTATTGTAATTAATACAGAAAACACATTATTACAACGAGTTTTGGAAAGTCACTATTTTTTTATTATTTATTTAGTTTATTTTTAAATAAATAATATAAGTGACAGAAATGATCTTAAAAACACAGAATGTTTACAAACACCAAATGTGGAAACACAGATAAGATGAATGATTCAGGCGAAAAGATAAATAATGTTTGTTTATAAACCGGAAGACACCGAATACAACGAATCTCTGTTTACAGCCGTTTGGAATAGAATTTACTGCTGTGGAAATAAAATAATAATCTAACAAACAAACAGTCCACGTCACTTTTCTCCCAGAATTTTAATGTGTCTTTAGACCAAATGTAAAAGCTCGCAGACTCTGTTGTTATCATGAAGAACGTGTTCTCATTTATTACAATACAACTTTTACAACAGAAGAAAAAAGAACTCAAGTAAATGCCTGCAGGACGACTTTATGGAGTTTAACTGTTGCTGTAAAAATATAATTATTACAGTTTATAAGAATTTTTTAAAACACATATAATTATATAATATATTTTTTTTATTTATTTGTAGAAACAAAACATGTTGTTTCTAGCAGGATTAATTAATAAATAATATTTATACAAAACTTGTATAGTATTATTTGGAGGGGTATTACTATATATATATATATATATATATATATATATATATATATATATATATATATATTTATATTATATACATAATATATGTAGAATATAGCACCATATATATATATCGGTATTTTAATAAAATTGTAATATAAAAAATGTTTGCCTAACTAATCTAAAGCCTTTAACATTGAATACGGTTTTCAGACAGTTTACATTTCCCTTGTTCTTGTCAGCTTCCTTTTTTCTGTTTATTAATTGATTAATTTATTTTATTTCTCTCTAACCAATCGATCAAATCAATTAACGCCACAGACCTGGCGTTACACAGATCACAACGCCATCAATCAATAACCGAATGAATTCGATCAGATTGAATGTGCAGGAAATTATAGATAACAATAAAAACAATACGGATATTACCGTTCATAATTATCATCATCTATAAAACCCGATATCGATCAAACACGTGTAATATGAAATAAGCTAAAGAGTGAATATTAACCCGCAAGACGGAAAGAGCATCACACCAATATTGATGAATAACAGGTTGAAAAGTTTTTTTCATCATCTGTTATGCAAACACGGAAAATTATAATGATCAACTAGATTCTGATTGATCCGCTATTGGCTGTTTTTTATGTGTTTCTACAGCTGGATATAATATATAATATTATTATAAATAGACAGGAGGCACATACGTATATGACTCGAGGCCTTACACACACACAGGAGCATATATATATATATATATATATATATATATATATATATATATATATATATATATATATATATATATATACACATATATATATATATATAGTTTGTAATTAGAATCTTAGCCAAAACTAAAGAAATATATTTGAATAATTCCACATATGTCTGACAGTCTCTCATTATGTTTTCTGATATTCAGCAACAGCTGTTTCCCTAAAATCAGTGAGACAATTACAATAAAGTGAAGCATCAACACATCCGCCTCTCTCTGCCTCCTGCCTCCTCTCTTCAGAACATGTGAAGTCCTGCTGCAGGAAACTTTGATGCAGCATGAGTGTGAATGCGGGATAATAATCCGTGTTCGTGCAGGTTTAGCTGCAGTAATGATGCCCTGCGCCCTGATGTGGAACCGGACTTCGCCGCGTGAATAATGTTATTATCGATCATATCTGGATTAATGCAAATGCACTCGTTTAATTCACTGGATTCGCCTCCTGTGCAGAGGAGCAATAACGCGCTTCAGCAGCAGAGAGGAGAGACAGTCTCACCTGCACACACACACAGAGCATATTTATTAATTCATTATATTCTATTCCAGCTCATCGTTTAATAAACATCGTATCTGTTGCTTTTAGTTGGTTAATAATAATTTACTTTTGGAATAACGTTAATACAATTCCCCTAAAATACCGCAGCAGAGCTATTTTACTTATATTTACCTACACACACACACACACACGCACTCAAACACACATATAATTAAGAGGTGTGTGTGTGTGTGTGTGTGTGTGTGAGCGCGCAGCCAGTATTGATCCTTGCATTTTAAACAGCTCCAATTTGCCCTACAACTATTTTTCATATAAAATGTAAATATCTCTGTGTGTAATTGGCTCCACAGTCTTTATGCAAATGCAATTATGTGGAGTCCTGAGCCGCGCAGGATGAAGGAAACTGGTTCATTTATGCAAACTGCAGCCGGAGGGGAGCAAAGGTCGATGAGTTGAACTTTGACTTTATTTCTTTCACTTTGTTTGTTCGTTTGTTTGTTTGTTTGTTTAGCTCCGAGTCAGACTCAAAATCAGCTTATACAAGTTGTAGAGGAGTTTTTAATTTTGTCATGAATGGCAGCAGTTTGTGCAGAATTTATGCAGTTTACAGCCTCTCATCAGATGAAATATTCAACTACTGTTTAACAACCTCTTTGATTTGATTTTCAACAATAAATTTCAGTCATCCACTGGTCAACCATTACACTAATGTTCAGATAATCAGTACAGAAACAAGCTCAGAGTGGTTCAGTATATAAATAAAAATACATGAAAAATCAGCTAATCAAATGAGTGACAATCAAGAATAAGCTATAATATTCTGTTAGTACTATAGTTTGTAGTATAATGTTGGTAATAGAATATTGTTTGTAGTATACTGTTTGTAGTATATTGTAAGTAGTATATTGTTGATAGGGTAATGTTTGTAGTTTATTGTATAATTTTTAGTGGAATATTGTTTGCACTATTTTTGTTTTTTATTCTCTGATTAATTTTTAATTTTAATTTAGAAAAACTGATCACATTCTTGTTCACTTCAAACTAAATAATTTGAATATCGCAGAAAGGCAGTAAATTAGATAGATAAATTAATCTTAATTCTATGATACTATATAAATGTCACTGAAAAGCAGCTTGCTGTTCATGAGTCGTGTTTAAGACTCGGACACAAAACAAACAGGAGAACAGTGAACAACATGAGGCCTGTAGAGAAACAACAGGAGCAGAGCAGCCACATCACATCACAGCCTGAACACCATCAGCTGCTCAGTACGTCCATTTATGAACGGATTCTGCCTTACACCCCCTCCCCCATGCAAACATGCAGACACACCCACTCATACGCATCAACACAAACATACAAATAAACAAGCGATCCCGTCCTCACACACACACACACACACACACACACACACTTCTCACCTTCCCTCAGAATAAAAACAACGCCTTTCTCGGAATAAAACCTTGACGCGCATCTTCAATAAAACTTAATGTAGTCACTCACTGATAAAAATAACATTTAAAAAGCATCTACATATTGATCACACACACACACACACACACACATACACACACACTGAGCTATTTTCTGCTAATGCATTCTTTTGCCTTGGCCTGTCAGCCTCACAGTATGTGTGTGTGTGTGTGTGTGAATGTGTGTGTCTCACAGCTGATCAGTGTGTGTCAGTCTTTCCAGCCGCTCAGTGAAACTCGGTGGGGGATCAAAGGCAGCAGGTTTCTTTCTCCTTCCTTGGTTTTCCAGTCAGGTCGCCCACCCCCCCACCACCACCAACCCCCCCTCCCCCCTCCTCTTCCTCACCCTCCTCCTCTTGCAGCCGCTCCTTGCTTCCCTCTCTCCTCCTCTTCCCAATTATTCCCTGATTTTCCTTCCCCGCTCGGCTGTTAAATCCACTCTGCATCCTTTTCTCTTCCTCGGCGGCGGTGGCTGCTTCCTCTCGTCCATCCGTCGGAGGAGAAGCGAAGAGTGTGTGTGTGTGTGCAGCTCGTCTGCCTCTTTCACTGCCTCTCCCTCTCTCTCCCTTCTCTCTTTAATCAGCATGTTAATAAGAAAGGTAACTAATCAATACATTCAATGGCCTGGCTTGGCGATTGATACCATCTCCAACCACCTCCCCCTCGCTCTCTGCTGCTAAACACACACACACACACACACACACACAGCTGAGGGTGTCAGGGCCCTCACTGCAAATTTAGTCACATTATTTTTTTGGCAAATTGCAAAAGTTGAGCAAAGTGATTTAAAATCTTTCCAGCAATTTTCAAGTAAGGGTACAGATCTGCTCTAGAAGAACAACAGATGTAGTGACGGATATTGGGGCTCACAGATGTTGGTGCAGATCCAAATGTCAAAGAATAAAAATGGCCTTTGAAGAAGGACCCAAGGGTTTCAGCTGTGAGGGTCCTGATACCAGCACAGACGCTGTTTCACAGTCCAGGAGCCAGGAAAGATTCATTTAAGTTTCTTTTTACAACAAAACTAAAAAAAAACATCATTTGGAGGCTTTTTCAAAAGCCTAAATAGACAATCCAGTCTCCAGGGGAAACATCAGCTCAGTCTGCAGAGGAAACATTAGCCCACGTAGGATCAACTTTTCAGATGTGATGTAGTTCTGTCGTTCTGACGTTCCTCTTCTCTCAGTAGGAGGAGGGTTGGGTGGATGGATCAGTGCTTTGTTTCATGTTCGGAGTTGGAAAAGTAGCCGCAGATGAATAGTCAACACTTCTGTTAACGGACATTTGCCGATCATGGTGCACATTGATTATTTTAACCCAAACATTTTTAACCCGAACACTAACCTGAACCTTACTGCACCTTCACTACAGCCTTGTTACACCGTAAAACTGTATTTGTGAAAATGATTCGTATCAAAAACATTGATGTTCAGTGTTCCAACATATCTGCAAAAACAACAACGATCACTAGCTTTAAGCCTTGACCTCAGAAAGGAGATTCAAGGGTTTAAAGTGTCATAGATGTTAGTCAGGGGCCCATTCAGTGCCTTAAAAACAGACACATTTTAAAATAAATTCTCTACTCTCTCTATTCTCAGTTTGATTCCAGTAAGAAGTTGATTAGCGTCTGGGACGAGTCAGACAGACTTTTACCAGTGTGTGGAAACACAGTCATTCACGACAGGACAGGAAGGTGTAAACTGGATCCACACTACAAATTGATTTACTTCTCAAAGTTGAAATGTGAATAAAAAATGACATTTTTGTGAGTCAGGTTTTTGGTAAGTTTGGTTTTTGATAGAAAGAGTACTTTTGGGAAAGAATCTTCTATAAGACTGATGCAGCTTAGACCTTCAGAATGTTTCATGTAGATTATATACACGCATATGCATATATTCACAAATACTGTTTTATGGTGAAAAGACTAGGAATGCAACAATTATTTTGATAGTCAATTAATCTATTGATTATTGAAATTTTAAATCCATTAGTTGTTTGGTTAAATTAATAGTGTTGATCACTGTTTTACCAAAGCTGTAGATTTAACATAAAATTTATTTTGTTGTCCAGACTAACAGTCCACAACCAAAAGCTCGTCAGTTTACTATTATAGAAGACTAAAGAAAATAATCAAATTTGAGAATCTGGATTGAGACAATTCGAAAATTTTCATTTTAGAAATGACGTAAGCCATTTATTGATTATCAAAATAGTGATTAATGTAATAGTTGGCAACTATTCAATTAATCAACTAATTGTTGCAGCTCTAATGACAGTGCTGTGGTTAAAGTGCAGTTCAATTTAGGTTAGGTCCATTCAATCAACCCTCCTCCTAAGAAAAGTAAAACTAAAGAAAACATCATCACCATGTTTCAAACATTGATCCAACACATTTGTGGTTACAGAAACATAAACTGTCAATCTTTCCCTCTGAGACTGACCTGAATGAATGACCATTTCCCTAATGTCCAGAACTGGATTCAGTTCGCACATCATTTTTTTTTTTATTTTCTCTTTTCCTCCTCTTTCACGCTTTCAACTATCGAGGTATTTCAGATCCTTTAAATTGAAGGTTTCGTCTGGCAGTTGCTCTTAAAGGTATGAGGATATTTGGCCGGGGAGGTCCGTGCAGCCCTCTAGGGCAAGAGATAGTTTGGAGTCGCAGGGGAAAGGAATATTTAAGAGCCGAATCCTCGCACAGCTTAAGGCTGCAAACAGAGAAACATCTCGATGCCTTGTACCAAAGCAAACATCCTCTTCTGTCTCACTCTCTCTAGCTCTCCCCAATATTATTAATAGATAGGAGGGAGGAAAATACACAAGCGCACACAGAGATAAGTCCTCCCTCCTCAGGATATGGAACTCCAACAGACATGAAAATGCTCAGGCTCCTTCTGAGGAGGACATAAGAGGCATGGCACAGGATGAAGGGAAATCCTTCATACAGGAAGAACACAGGCAGCAGCCAGAATGGAAGGTGGCCTTTCAGGGTTTCTCCCCGTGACCCTCAACCCAACGCACACACACCAACACAGGCGAACACACAAACCTCCCACCCCCCTGCTGCACTGCCTTTTTGCCTTCTGGTAACTTCTCTTACAATGCAGAGCATACAGTGTGATGTAGATCCTTTTACATTTGTCTCCTGGTTTATATCCCCCCCCATCTCCTCCCCCTCCTCCTCCTGCTTCTTCTTCTGGATCATTTTTCACTCGCACAGTGGAACAATCAATATGTAGAAAAGCGCTATGGTATCATGTATCATTGTGGAATATGTGATATAGATTACAGCCAGTTCATGTTTACAGTATTTTTCTTTTGTACTGAGCATTTATTCTGTGTTTAGATTGAAGGGTTTCACCAGTTATTATTTAAAACAGAAGACTCTGTCTGTAATAGAAATATATACACATATAACAGAGGCTTATACTTTAATAGAAAGCTGTAAAATATAAAACAATTTTATTTCTATTTCTGCTCAATCATAAAATGGGAATGTTGACATGAAGATGTTTATTCCTGAGAAATTATTGCTACATATTTATTATTTTGACAGAAATAAAAAAATACCTCTCTCAACCCTCTTTTGCAATTCAGTGAATTGTACATTTCAGTAATTGCACTGGTGCTGTGACAGCATTGAGTTTTTATTGCAATGACTAAAGCCCTGTATCCTTCACCTCCAAATTTAGAAAATATGTTGTGGACAACGACTATTTGACTATATTGCTTTGCTTTTCAAATCAATATTTTCATATATGGTCAATGGCTCCTGTGATATCACATGGGCATCATAAATATTTTTCTGGTAATGATTTAAAAAATAAATGATGCGAAACATGAAACCGCAAAACTGCTTTCCCATTTTATTCTGCCGTAATGTTCATAAACATGCGTAGAGCTAAAACACAAAGTGTAGACTGTGCGTTGAGCAAAGCCGAGTAGAATAAAGACGGAGGGTTCCCTCTGATATTCCTGCTTCACCGGCCTCTTTCTGCGAGGTCCAGTTTCATTGCATTATCTGCATGTCCGGAGCATCCCAGAGGGGCTGCAGAATGACCAGTGGCCCCGCCGACCCTCAGAGCTGCTGTCACCCTTCATCACCCCGCTCTCCATCTTGGATGGTGTGTCACCTAGCAACCAGGGCCAGGGTTTGCCGCTCATGGACCAGAGGCTATTGGGAAATCAATCGATACGCCTCGGCCCAACCTCGCAAGCTGCCTGCCTGGCTGGCTGCTGGCCCCCCCGGTCCCTCTTCGCCTCACACTCCTCCCCCTCTCCCTTGTTATGGTCAAATGAAGACGATGCAGTTCTCACTTTTCCACACCTCGCTGTATGTGGATATCCTGTTACAGGATAAGAAATGCCTCTGCTTGCCAGGGGCTTGCAGCTTTCGTGGCTGATGTATCTGTCCTGTCAACCGGCCTCCATTTCCACCAATGTTTGGATTGAGAGGCGGAGAGACAGCAATTAATCAAATTTCAGAGGAGGATTTCTTTCCTATAACGGTATCGGCCATGAAGAAGTGCTGACCAACGATTACACTGGTGCACTATTGCAGCCCATCCCACCCCTCCACCACATTTATGAATTTCTTTCAGCACATTGGAGCACTCCGGTGTTTCTGAGAGCAATAACTCCACCACTCCAATCCTCCGCTGGCTCATACTTTGGATCATTTCCACATGGGTCTATGTGAATCTAATTAGAGACCTATCAGACATGAACGCAAAGATCACTTTCATTAGCAGAGCAATGATAAATGTTAAAGGGATTAAAGTATCCCCCAAAATAAAGTTTTTTTTAAGCTCATAAAAACATCTAGAGGTCAGATCTGTTTAGCAGGACCTCAATTTATTATGGAGGCTCCCCTCACAACCTTTACAATCAGGATAGGGTCAGCAACCTTTGATCCCCTCCGACCACACTGGGAGGATGGGCAAAATTCGATCACCTTAAACAGTTTAGGACAGAAGGCTCGGGTAGGACAGGGTGATGAAAGGATGGGGGAGGACAGAGGGTGAAGAGGGGAGGAAAGAGAGGAAGAGGAGGAGGGGCAGGTTAGCATTGATAACAAACCAATGCTAATCTGTTCTCTGATCAGAGCCAACAAACTGCCTCATCTTGAAGATGAAACCATTAGTTGGTGCTGGAATAATTAGTTGGTTAATTGATTAATCAATCAAGAGAAAAACAGTTGAAAACAAAACCAAACATTTGGTGGTTCTAGCTTTTCAGATGTGAGAATCTGATATCTGATGCTTTGTTTTCTCTGCTGTTTTATATTATTATGAATTGAAGGACTGTTGGTTGGACAAAAAAGAAATCTGAGAAATGTTCCTTTAGGTTTTGGGAAATTGGGATGGTTGGGATGGGATCATTTCTGAATACAAGAATCATTAGCTGCACAAGCTAATTTTCTATTTAGGAAGGTCGGAATATCTCCAGCACGGTGCGAGGTGTGAACACTGCACTGCATTGCATTAAACAGCAGATGCGCACCACACTTGATGCCAAACAACAGGCAGCTGCAGTGCCCCCTCCCACCTCCAGATTAGTTGGACAGATTTCTTGACTTTTGTTGTCGAACCATCCCTGCAACTAAGAAGATGATGTTACTCTGTTGTGGGGTTTTGCCAGATCCCCAGATGGTCATCCAGCACGTGGCCGGAGGTGGGCCATGAAATAACCCCCCAGCTGGACACTGTGGCCAGGTCACTGATCTCTGAGTCTCCCTGACCCCCTCCTCCTCCTCCTTTTTAGGGCCAGCTGCCATCGCAGAAGTTCTATCCTAATGGTGTTGGAACCCCCCCCCCCTCCCCCAACCCCCCACCATACGACCCCTGCATCAGCAGCTAGCCAGACCATGGGGAGTGTCCAGCTGCCCTCCTCTCCTCCTCTCCCCGAATCCACTGGCCTTTCACTGGACACAGGAGAGCCTGAGGGGGTGGGGGCAAAGCCTAAAAGGACGGGCTGGCCCCCCACCCTAGTAAAAGAGATGAAGAGGGGCAGATGAGAGCAATACACACAAGGATGAGCCATGGCCACAGAGGCATGACATTGACACGGACGAAAGAAAAGAACCTTTTAGCCATACAAGTGGAACAGTTGCCTCTGGAAATCAGAGGCGACAGTAAATGTATTTGTGAGTGCTAGGGTGTCTCACTCATTGTCCCCATTACATGTCCCATAGAGTGCAGGAGAGAAGAGGGGGGACCGGCTGAATGGGCGGAGGGAGAGGTCGATGCTTAAAAGCATTCTCAGTGACATATGCAGACATGCATCCACAGCAAAATACTGTTCGGTTGTGTGCAGCTAATGTGCTGCTGCTTTCAGAGTGTGGTACAGTTGGATGACTTGGCATGAGCCCACCCGGCGCAGGGGGAGGTCTGCCTCTGCTGGGCTGGAGCCTGGCTGCCTACTGAGAGAAGGGGCTTCTGGGTTTGCTTGCCTGGAGTAATGTCGATAAATCAATAGGACACACGTCACTGCAGGCCCAGAGAAGCCACATGAAACTGTCATTGATCGGCATAAGGTGGAGTGTGTGTGTGTGTGTGTGTGTCGGGGAGTGGGGGGTGCTTAAGGGAAGGGGGGTGAATGGAGGTGTTGGGATGGGAGGGGTGAGGCTGTGGGGGAGGGAGAATCTAACTGCAAGGAGCCCAAGGATCATCTATCCCCATTCTACTCCCTCTTCCTCCAGCTCCTCTTTCTTCTTCCTCCTGCCCTAACAATCAAGTCCGCCACATGGATGGGGGGCGGGGGCTGGGTCAAAGGTCAGCGAAGTGGTTAGTGGCCCCTGAACAACACTGCAGAGCCACGTGTCTGTCAATAGCTTGCTGTCACAGCTCACAAAACACAAAGTGCCTCTGGTGCTGGAGGACTACTGCTGCATTGTACACTGTGGTGCAGTGTGGTGCTTGTATACAGGTTGTATTCATGCCTGAGTTTCACCCACTGTCATCCAAGCAAGTCAATCGCATCCCACAAAAAAATGTGAATGAGCAGCTCAGTCTCCAGAGGGAAACAGTTTGTTGTTTCAATGTCAATGTTTCAGACATGGTGACACAGTTCAGACAATGTGCACTTCACTGGAATGGTGGATGGATCAGTGCTTTGCAGCACTGTTCAAAACACCACTGTTAAACATATGTTCATCATGTTGTTCATCATGTTGCACATTTCTCATTCTAACCCAAACTATGATCTTTTTCTTACACTAATCGGAACCTAACTTCCTTATCCACTGTTGTCTCACTATAAAACAGTTTTTGTGAAACTACTCCATTAATCAAAAAATGTTGATATGATCCATATGAAACATTAACACTCCACAGAAATATAAACTGTCAACATCTGGAAACTAGGTTTGAATGTGAATATTCCAGGATACACCAGAACAGACTGGGAAAGCTCAAAACGCCTGTAAATTGTATGCTTATTCTCACATTGTGCGACACTCTGAATCCTCCACTTCCTCCTTTGCAGGAGTGTCAACAGCCGCAGCAGCCGACAGGGCCAGTGACCGTAGCGAGAAGCCACAGCTGATTGCATTCCCTCCCACTCTGTCTTTCGCTCTCTCCCTCTCAATCCTGCATTTTCAGCAGTAGTTTCAATTGGCGATCAATACAGCACATGATCAACACAGGCCCCAGATCATGATATCCATCCCCTTCACTTAGGATGGACCCAGCCCAGCGCCATGGCTCTGGAGCCATTGAGGGTTAGAAGTTCAATGCCCACAACAGTCAGGCAGACGGAGATTCAGTGATCGTCTGGGTGTCAAGTTCTCTTGACAGTCTGTCTGGCTCAGCTCGCTAGGTTTTGATCTGAAGAAAGCTTTAGCAACCTCAACCAACAGCGCCACTCCCTCCCTGCTGCCTGCTTATGATCCTCGATCTTTCCTGAATGTACCCTGCTATAATTCTCTTCTCTTGTGCTTACACTTGCTCATGGAGAGCTAATGGCCAGCACATTGATCATGCTTGCTTGACCTCCAAATTGGGGTCAACCACAAAAGAGGCCCCATCTCCAGTGTCAGGAAACAACTGCCGATTTCAAACTGTCATCTGTGCATGTTTTTCTGGAAATAACCTAGAACTCAGGCACCCAGATTTTGCAGCCCAGTTTGCCTCGGAGCGTCCTTCAACCCACATGAGAGAAAGGAGGAGGTCACTGAAATCCCTGTAAAAGCCCCCACCCTCTCTCCCATTTTCACCTCTTTTTCCCCAGTAAGCTATTAACCTTTATGTAATTTCTTTAATTGTGGACTTTGACGGTGGGCTGGAGCCCTGAGTCACCTTTGCATTCGTTTCCCTGACACTTTCATTATCACAATAGGTATATGAAATAGACAGGTGCAAAATGCATGGCAGCCCTCTGTCCTTGCTCGGCCGGTTGCCATGGAAACGGCTGATAGAGTATGTTATCGATCGCTGTGTCCAGTCCCCCTCCGTTCCCCCACTCCCTGAACCGACTTTTTTTCTGCAGTGATGGGCGTGGATCAATAGCTTGTATATTGTATGCTTTTCTCGCCATTCGTCCTCCATAATAGCAAGAAAGAGAAGGAGAGAAAAGAATTGTAAAATTGTAAGTGATAGCATTACATATAAATAAAAAAAGAATATTTGAGAAAAATATAAAAGCCTGGAGCCTGATGACATGTAAATGCACTAATGGTGTTTTGTGTATTTTAAGTACCACTGGGATTCCCTGTTATTGAGCCACTCCTCCCAAGGAAAACAAATGTATAGGTCATAATGTCAGTCCCCAAAAACACCTATAGTTCCCTGTGAGTGACAGATGTCAATTGTGACGTGGAGGAGTAGTTCAGTTTAGATTTTGTATATAGAGGGTGACAAATCTTAATATTCTGACGTAGCTGGTTAGAAACTAGTTGCATTTGTAATCACAGACTCAGCTTCACACATTCAGCAGACATAATATTGTTTAACATACTATAAATAAACAGTAGTTTGTAGTTTTTCCAGACACAGTGAGTTGTAATTATCACGTCGCTGATCTGAGACCTGTTACCATGGCAACCTGCTCTGACCTAAAGTCTGACCTCATTTGAAAATATATTTATTACATCTCACAAAAACAAACCAAAACCTACTAAAGTATTAGAGATGCAACACCCTAGTTGTAGTTTGTTGGTGTCAACACTGTTGCAGTACATTGTGAGATTTTTATGTCAGCATAGTGTCCAGTTTTGTGTATGTATTGCATATGTATGAATGTCTTGGAAATAGTCTGCAGCTCATGTTCACGGAATTTCGGACATAACCCCTGACTAGCAGAAAGTGAACTTAGTAGACCTTGCTGTAGGAGATCAATGTTCTGGATAGTTTAAAAAAATAAATAACTACAATTGTTGTAGTGTTACCATGATGACGAAGGGTTCACATGGTGGGTAGCCACGAACAGAGAGCAAACACATACAGAGAGGCACTGAGTCTAAGGGGAGAGGACGAGAAAGGCATGAGGAGGGTTAGATGAAAGGTAGGATGGACCTTAAGGGAGGGTGACAGATTCAGGCGAACAGCAGAGACGTTGACGACAGGGAATGGGACGAGGTATCAGGTGGCACAAGCTGAGGTCCTTAGTTGAAATCCATACCTTTTGCCAGAGCAGAGTATGGCAATGGTCCACTAAATGCCAATTCTGGGCCACAGTCCTGAGCAGGGCTGCCCGGACCTCCTTCCACACCTTGCAGATCCACCAAAGGTCTGCTTGTACTGAGGGCACCGCAACCTCCTCCTTCCGCGATGGGTACAGTGCTTTTTGGAAGTAAGAAATTACAATAAAGTGGGAGATGCTTGTGGCAGAGCAGGAGAGGGGGTTATGTGAATACACAATCTACAGAACCTTGTGGCTCCACGAGGCTAGCTATCGAGTGCAGACTCAGCGGAGGGCAGCCTCCAGGTCTTGGTTAGCCCACTCCATATGGTCATTCAACTATGGGTGGTAACCAGAAGACAAATTGATGGATGCACCCAGTGACTTGCAGAAGGACTTAAGGACTTAAGGATGCAAACTGACACCACGCCTGCTGGGATGCCATAGAGGAGAAAGACTTGGTGGATCATCAGTTCCAGAGTCTCCAAGGCAGAGGAGACCTTCAGTAGGGGGCGAAGTAGACCGCTTTGCAGTTGGCAGCAATGTCAGAGCTGGCAGCAATGTCGTTCTGGGGCTGTGGGGAATGTGATATTGTCCCTGTCTCACCTGGGTCCCTCAATCCTCAGGTGAGCCTACTCTTTCAACCAATTGGAACAGTCGAAGGGCAGGGCTGTGACAAAAGGTTGCCTCACTTTAACACAGTAGTAAATCGAACACACACAATAATTCAAGTGATCATTTTTCACCCTAAATAATTTTTTGGTTACTTTTCTGCAAACCGAACACAAACATGATCTTTTCCTAACACTAACCTAAACCTAACTAACACTGACGTTAACCACAGTGTAACTCAACATTAAATAGTATGATTGGGAATACATGCCTGTGAAAACACGCATGTATCAAAAACGTATCTGCAGAAAGTGTCAATGATTTCCTCCTGAGACTGAGCCTGAAACTGTCACATCTGTGAAATGCAAAACCTTTTTCTTCTCTCTGGCACACAGTTTACACATACATGACAAGCCAAATTTACTCCTATATGTTCAGTTTCATACCTATTTATCCAAATCTACTCTCTATTATTCAAAGACATTATACAATCACCCTTCAGAGAGGCCAATTCATGTCTTTAAAGAGACAGTGACGTGAATGGAGGAGCCGCCTCGGACCTGGGGGAGCTCGTTTAAATCTCGCCTGAGGGATCCCTCCAGCGAGGGGTCATGGTTGAAGTCATGGAGCAGCGGATTTAAAGGTGTGCACTCCTCAAGGTGTCTCTGTTGCCCCGAGGCACGGTCATCACGATTCCAAGAGAGGTGTAAATAAAAGTGCACTGAGGACACAAAGGCTTTTGGACACTTCTTAAGAAGCTAGCAGGCCAAGCTCACTGATTCAACAACCTTGGCCTAGCTGGAAAGAGCCCCCACCTCCCCCAGCATCTCCATCTAAACGACTTGATCCAATACATCACAATTCATCTCACCATTTCTCCATGCAGTATTGATATTACACTGACAAATGAATGTGAAACAGACAGTTTAGCTGTAATGATCCCAGGGGAGCAATCTAAAAAGCAGGAGAGCAAAAGAGAAAAAGGATATTGCATACATTTTTACTCTGCCCTGCCAAGTTCTCAATACATGCATCATCTCAGCGCTCATTCTCTCAGATTGTATAACCATATTTACAGCAAAATGGAGACACAACACGTGTAAACTGAGGTCAAGTCTGTACAGAGAGTCACATTGTTCATTTTTCTCCTTCAGCACCATGCAGGCTTATATTATATACAGTTTCTCCCCCTACACACATATGTCAATATGTTTGGTCTTCACTGGGAGGAATGTGCCCTGAGGCTCCCATATAAAATTAGCAGACCATTCCCATGTTGGTTCCCTTTCATGCCCCCACTTGCAAAGCAGCTATTGCCACTGTATCAATAATTCAGCCACAATTTAGTTGTAGTTGAGCCACATGTTACGGGTCAGTTGTAACGGGCGTTACTGCCACAGGATCCATGATGGGCTTGTTGGAGGTTTGTGGTAAAACTGCCTGATGTGGAACCATTGTGGTCATCCACGTTCTTTCATGTCAAAACAACGTTTGCCTGTTACAGGCAAGTAGAGTAGTGTAATGTTTTCAGAGAGAGAAAAAACAGGCTACTGTTAATAGTGACAACCTTTAATTTTTCTTTACTTTTGAGATATCAACATCTTAAACACCTATATGAGCACAAGATTCTTTTGAGTTTTTTAAGTTTATACATGAGTATAATGATATTCCATTCAGCAACAGCTACAGTCTCAGTCCAAAAAAATGTTTAAACGTAATACAAATGGTACAAATGGTTTTGGTGCTTGAAATATAAGCAGAAATATAACTGCAGTGTTTTTCCCCCCAAAAAATGTCCTGTTTTTTTTTTTTATTTAAACTTGTTTCTAACAAAGAAAATTAAACTGTGTCTGTTGACAACAGAAACTGTGGATTATCCAGAGTTACAGGAAAGCGGAGTCTGGAAAAAGATGTTGCTGATGAATTTTTAAAAATGTAATTTTTCACTGCATTGAGCACCACAAATAATTGGATTCCTCTCTGTTGTATTGGAGCGAAGCAGAAATCTCATGAAACCAAAACCAGACCAGACAAGAACACCTGAACGTAAAGGTTACTGCTTTAAAAAGAGTATTTTTACTGTTGTAATTTTATGCATGTTTGTTTTCTGATTCCGAGTAAGTGAATTATGTCATGTTTGTTTTAATTAACAAAAATAAAGGGAAAAACTCTAGTTAATGATGAGGCAGGTGTGGAACGAGACACGGCTGAAACACAGCATCCAACAAAAGAAGACAAGACCCACAGGAAGGAACTTTCAAACTAAAACAGAACATCGACAAAGAAGGAAACAGAAAAACAACCAAAATAACAGAAAATCAGATGACAGAGCAGGACAGAATTAAGTTGAACTAATTATATGGAGATGTGATGAAATGTAAAATGTAGGACACAAGGGTTTGTGTCCTCTGAATACAATGTTTTTTTCAACTTTTGATATCTAGCATTTACATTTCTAGTCTCATATTTTCTTCATATAGAGTATTTAGCATACAGTATATATATGTATATATATGTATATATATATATATATATATATATATATATATATATATATATATATATATATATATATATATATATATATATATACTATAGTGAGATTGTGTCTAGAAATAAAAGGAATAAATAGTTATAGTTCAACTATATAGAAAACATATATATAATATATATAAAAGGTTAACTGACACACATTTCTCATTTCAATGATTCAAAGATTAAAACTTTAGTAAACAATGATAGAAGAAAACAATCCTCCACAGTGGCCACCTCATAGATTTAATGTGCTGAGATGTCTACATGTGAGGCCATCAAGCTGACAACTAATTGACACTTCTCAACACAGCTTATTCTAAAAAAGCACATGTGTGTTTTGAGGATTCGTCCATAGAATCCGCTGCGGCCTCAAACAAGTCTAAGGGGATCTTCTCCCCCGCATGTATCCCACCAACACCGCTGGATGCCTGCCCTCTTGTCTTAAGCCAGCCTTGGGGTGGTGGAGCTGCTAATCTCACGTGCTACAGCTGAAATGGAAATCCGCATTTTTATGTGCACGCTGGATGAGGAGGAATGGGCTGGGAAAGCAGAGAAGTGGCTGCCCTTGCACCTTGGCGAGATGAAAAGCTCTCAAAGCCCGGAGAGAAGGAAAAGACTGGCAGGGCAGAAGTCAAACTCCCAAGGCCGTCAGACGGAATGAGAGAGAGAGGAGAATCTATACCAAACTTTTTCTTCTCTCCTCAGGCGGATAGTGTACATGGTCTAACTGAGACTTGCTGTGGAAACTCTGAGTTACTGTATATGAATCTACTTCTGGGCAACTCGTGAAGAGCATGGGCCTGGGTTTGTGTTTTACTGTATATTGAGTATATATTATTAATTGAAACTAATTTATTAAGCGACAGAATCATTTTTCTGTCCAAGTTAATCTGCTGTCTTATCACTGGAGGTTGAAATCACCATTTATACAATATGATACTGCAACAGTAACAAGATTCTTCCTGTGATAACAATGTTTTTATCAAAAAGGTGATGACAAAAACTCGAGAAGAATGTTTAAAGGCATAGAGCGTTTATGATAAGTAATGTTTTTTAAGAAGAAAATGTCTAAATTTTCTGGTTCCAGCTTCAAATCAGAATTTTTTTTTCTTGTTTTGTTTAGTCTTCTAGTAAATTTATGGTCTTTGGAATGGGGACTGTTGGTCTGGGCAAAAAAAAGACTTCAAATCTGAAGTTTACCAGGGATGTGCTCATATTTTTTACGTTATAAATAATTCAGCATAAAAATTGAATAATGAACAAATCCAAGACCAAACCAATTGATTAATCGAAGATGAGGAGGCAGTCCAAGTTTACTTCCCATCCTATGACTATGTGGTCAAAGACCTTAATGTTATCACCACAGCTACAAAAACAACAAAAACAATGGGAAACTGATAAAATAAGTTGCCTCCAGCCTACTAGGACAATAGAAATGTCCTTAGATTTTAGTTCTGTGCCTCTCTTTCAAATGACTTCATGAATACTAATTTACTTAAGTGTTAAAGATCTAACATTTTAAATTCATGCCTCAAGCTTTTGTAGTGATGACTGTAATCATTTCTTTGTCCGTTTTCTGTGTTTTTCAAAAACTATAGTAAATTCACCCATTTATGAGGATCAATAAAAGGTCAGAGGAAAAAAATGTACCACAGATGCCTCAACATCTGATGCTGGAGGTTAAGTGTTCCAGCGTACACAGAGAGGTATGTGTGCTAAAAAAAAGGCATAAAGCATAGAAGTGATCTATGTCCTTAAGCACCTCAGTGTGCTTTGCTGGCTCCTGATGAGTTGTCGCTGTGATTGGGTGGAAAAACAAGTCTAAGTGATGTGGCCCTCCATTCACCTGACCATCAGCTGGCGTGTCTGCCATCATGGATCCCATAGCTGGCCCGAGTCTGTGTGGCACGGCAACGTATTACACAGGTATAGGGCAGTCAGTAGTTATTCATCATCCATAATGTTAACGATTACAGCATGTCGATAACAAACCCAGGAGTTAAATGAGTTTGTGCACTCAGCTACGCCTGCGCCTTGGCGGTTCAAGGTCACTCCCTCCAGTGCCTGACAGGAGGGATGATTCCCGGGCCAAGCTGCAAGCACACACATCTTACCTCAAGGTCAAGTGTGCCACTATTTAGAACAAATAGATACATAAAACACTCAATCTTGTGGGTGGGTAAAGTATGGGCCAGGACCTTGGGCTGGGATAAAGTTGGCCGGCAGCTCGTATATTTCGTGCTGTACTTGTATTTCAGCTTGACACTTTGTCACCCCACACCTCATCCCCCCACCCGCTTTAATGTTTTGAAATCCCGCCTATGTGACTGAACAGCTCAGGCTCAGAGGAAAACGATGACAGTTTATGTTTCTGCAAACCACCAACACGTTGAGTCAACGTTTCAGACGTGGTGATGCACTTCAGATGTTTTTCTTTAGTAGGAGGAGGGTTGGGTGGATGGATCAGTGCTTTGTTTCATGTCTGTAGTTGGGAAAAGTTGCAAGAGACGCCTGCTCGGCACTGTCCTGGCTCCGCCCACCTACAGACTTCCGCTCAATTTTTATTTTCCTTTCAGTGTTGGTCTGAGTTTCTGGTATATAAGTGGGTTTTCTCCAGACAAATCGTTCCCTGTCCATCCAGAGAACAGGGGGCGTGGCTGAGAACAATGATGTTGAAGTCGTTGCAAGTTTGAGTTATAGCAGGGCTATGGTTGTATTTCAGTAATGGTGGCAGAGAAGGATGCGAGTGAAGCCTTTCAGTCCATTGTGGAATATAGAGCAGCTGCTGAGTATCTTGGAGTTCAAGCCACAGCAACAAAAATCCTTTTTTTCTGGTGTCTGACATATGTCAGGACCTATGGTCAGCGATATGGGCAGATCTACAGTTACTCTAAGATCCAATAGTTTTACTTCAACAGTTCAGTTCAACCTTCAACTAAGTTAACACTTCTTAATGAAGAAAGAATAGTCTGTACAGATGGAATGTAGGAACTAACAGTCCATAGGACCAGTCCAGTTAGACACCACTGTTAACTGGACATTTGTGGGCCTTCAGCATATCTGCAGAAATCTAAACTGTCCTTCTGGAGACTGGTTGGACCGGTTGGTTGGTGTGAATGATCACAGAACTCACTGGAGGACGATGTGGACAAATCTCAGGCGTCTGAGTATGACAAACTGTGTTTATCGTTCGGCCCGGTGGCCAGCTGAATTTAGACTCTGCGGCTTCCTTTAAGCTGCTCTGTCATACATACCATGACCAAAGCCACTATTCACCAATGAATGGTTGAAAAAATAAAAACACAGAGGGTCTTTGTGTTTGAGCAAGAGCAGGACAAGGCCGGGGCGCGTGGCGAGAGGATACACTTGATTTGGAGTCAGTTAGCAGCTCATGCCTATCGTAATGGACAATGGGGCAAGGGCAAGTTTCTCCCTCCCCTCGGCTTTCCTCTCTCACTTCGCTGTCTCTGGGCGAGCTTCCCCCAGGAGACACGAGCCGGGGGCTGGGCGCTCTGATGGCCAAGCGTGACATTTAAACCCCTGCCCTCTGGTAGCTTTAGGGGGGGCTTTGTGTAGGAGACGAGGGGGGGCACAGAGAGGTCCATCTGAGCACAGAAAAAGAAAAAAGGGGTACGGACAGAGGCTCACCCTATAAACCCCCTGTCCCTCGATGCATACGCACTCAACCCCCCCCCCCCCCCCCCCCCCCCCTCACGGCTTCCCCCTGCAGAAATCCTCAGTGTGTCAGTAAGGTGGGGGCCTCATTGTGAGCTGAAGAAAAGGGCCCTTTGGTGGTAAACAATTCAGCTGTCCACTCTGATCACAATGGGGGCACATCCCATTGCTTTGAGCATCTGTTTGGAGTAGGTACTGGTCCCCTTGCCGCTCTGCAGCGCTGACCATACATACCCGGTGAGCGGCTAAATCCCTGAATCTGCTGGCCCACTACCACCTGCTCACAGCCTCCCCTCCTTTTATCATTCCTCTTTCAGATCAATACTGTTGACTCTGCCACAGTTTCTCTCAAAAGACAAGTTGAATAGCCTTGTGTTGGCTGTTTAGGAGGATCGCATGCTTTTTAAATATGTACAGCGAAGAGAGAGACTGTACGAGCTGATTAGGGCAGGCATGAAGAAGAAGAAGAAGCTTTCTGTCATGACATGAGGTAGCAGGAGATGTTCATCCTTACTGCTGGTTCCATGGCTGCTTATCGCCCCCTGGTGGTGGTTAACAATGTTTCATTCCTTCTTGTAAAATCATCCACTGTTACAATAAGGTTCTTAATCTCTATGTAAACAGAGGTGAAGGATTATTCAGGTCCCTTACTCAGGTAAGAGAATCAACACTTCTGCATCAAAATACTTCACAACTAAAAGTACCCAACAGAGGGCACTTAATCTTACAGAGTACAACTATGTAAGATTAATCTTTTATGTTTCCACTGCCATTATAACATGAAATGTGGAACCATTTATTCATATTTTTTGAAACTGTAGTATTACTATCCAACTCAATGCTTTTTCATTTTTTGTTATTATTTATTATTATTTTTTTATTTCTATTTACTTAATGATTTAAAATCACAAATATGCTTCTTTTTCTTGTTTGTATTCTGTTTTTTGTTTTCGTGTTTTTTATATCCTATATAAAGAGCTTTTACATAATGTATCCTTTTAAATAAAGAAGCCTTGGATAAGACAGATGTCAAATATTTTTTAGAATAGATCTATTCGTATTAAAGAGAAAGCAATCTGTATTTGAGAGAATTTGGAATCTTGAATAATTATGTTAATGGATGAAAATGAACTGATCATCAGCATCTAAGTGACAATGGAATTTACAGCTTTATTTGGTATTTTTTACCAACAGCATTGTTGTTATTTTGTATGTATTTTTCACTGTGGTATTGCAGCAAATATATTTTTTCTATACTATATTTATTATATATATATATATATATATATATATATATATATATATATATATATATATATATATATATATATATATATATATATATATATATATATATATATATATATATATTATATTTATATTTATATTTATAATTATATTTAGATGTCTTTATTTAGATTATCTATATTTAGATGTAGCAAATCCATCATATCAGCAATTCATCATATTCCAAAAGATGACTTAAGAATAATGAGGGAAAAACTAAAGTAAAAGTACCTCAAAATGTACCTACAGTATACATTCTGTAGTGACTTTCAACCCTTGGTACATTGGTATTTTTATTGTGAGTATATGAAAGACCATAAGAATGTTGTAAATTCAGATTATCTTACACCTTCTTTCCACCCTGCTGTCATTTTTTTTCTGAAAACATTTGAATGACATGTTTTCTGGATTTGCTCCAACACCTCGGCTCACTCCCTGATTCCAAAGGGCCAATGCTCTGCTGGGGAAGCGCTAATCAGCTTGGAAACATTTGCTGCCCTTCTGGCAAGGTCAAAGGGTCACGGTCCCTGGGCTGGACGTCCACTCCATCCCCCCCCGCACCCCCCTTGTAAAGCCCTGCCCCCCCTTGGGGCCTATAGGCCCTGCAGGCACAATCACCGCACAGCAGCTATAGGCTCACAGAAGCTGGCTTTAATCTATACGGAGCCCTGGGATGGACTGCAGCTGTCTGTCCATCAGTCTGTCGGCGAGTGCTGCCTTGACCATCCACAGGGCCTGGACCCAACTATCGACTCAGACAGGCCAAACCCAGATTCCTGATTGGTCTGTGGAGGCGTCCGGTGGGCCCCTCCTGCTGTTTGACCAGCTGATTGATCTGTTAACACTGGCCGCTGGACGTGTGTCCCTGAATTTAATTTTAGAATTCATTTCTGGGAGACGTGTGTGTACAGAAATGATGTAGAGTCCCAGGATCCGAGTGAAGGATTGAGGGTGGAGGCCAAACAAAATTGCAATTTAGATTCTCGTTCTTCTTTATTGTAAAATGTTTGGAACATGCTACTTGACTTTTAAAAAACATGTTTTTTTATTTTAGTTAAAAGGTGTTACACATATATTTGAGACTTTGTGTCTTCATATTTCATACGTATATATGTTAATGTCTTTTAGTGCTAGAGGGAACAAAGTACTAAACTTATGCACAGTTTACTTGTATAGTATTGTTATGTATTGTACATGTATTTTGTATTGTAATGCTACTTTATACATTCAAATATCTATATTCATAGATATATTTCAGATATCCTTTTAGGGCGACAGCATTTGCCAATGATTAATCTATGGATCATTGAAATTTAAATGAAACTTTTGTCTAGACCAAATGTCCACAAACCAAAGACCATCAATGAGTATGTTTAAATGATAGTATTTCTATTTTTACTTGAGTAACATTCAGTACTTTCACTTATAAAGGAGTATTTTTAGTACCCTTTGAAGTAAAGGATTTGAGTACTTCACACATGGTGTAGTTTTTCATTGATGTATTTTTCAGTGTATTTTTATTTTCTGTGTTACTGGACATGTTTTGCCTTTTAGGCCCTATTTATCAGTTCATTTCTCAGATATAGTGTTGTTGTAATGTGCAGCAGAGATGTTGGTTATCTGCAATACAGACTGGACCTACAAAAAAGGGGCCTTTACCCACATTGCATTTCATCACTTATCAATATCCAGAGAACCCCCCTGCTGTCCAAATAAAAAACGTGTTGACGGATGGCGCCTGATCGGGCTGAGGTGAGGTAACCCTGATTCATTTCACAGCTCATAAAAGGTGGCTGGGCGATGCCCGCCACAGATTTCTCTCTGTTATCAGAAATACTCATAAAATACACAGAGACAATGAAATAAATGTGGCCGAGACAGTGCCGTGTTAGGAAGTGAAGGCTGATTTGATGGAACCCCCCCCACACATACACACACCCCCGGCCTGTTCCAGACACGGAGAGGAGGGGCTGCTTGGATATGCATCACAAAGGCTTCCTGCAGTATTGATCTGCAGTGGGTTAAGGCAGTCTATCAGCAAATGTCCCTCTCTCTGGGAAAAACAATGGGAGATTAAAAACACACAGCTCGCTGGGCGGGAGGCTGCTGATGGGCCCTTATCTTTGCCCAAAGGTCACTGTGTACAGATATAATCCACTTTCACTTAACAGCTTCATTTAAAGCACCTCACATGCAAATGGTGGCATTCGGGGTCTATTCAGAGAACTGTGCTTTTACAAGATGCAGGTAAAGTTCTATTTCTGTTTTTTTTCTCGGAGGACGGAGGAGGTTTTGATGGACAGGAAGCTAGAACTGTTAAATCTTTAAACTGAAACAGACGGTTGCATTTCCTTTTTCCACCCCCCCCACACACACACACACTTAACTAAAAAAAAACAGCACAGCTGTCTGACGGCATCTTAATGCTGATGGAAGCAGATGTCGAGTGTTACAGCCTCCAGAGCTGTGCACTTATCAATCAATTCACCCTATTCTGGACCACAAGGCCGAATAAAAAAAAAAGAAAATCTGAATCAAGTGGATACTGTACAGTACTCGCGTATAAATAATGCAGATACACACGCCATGTAAAAAATGATGTACTCACACTGCTGTGTTCTCACACCTCAGCTTTTGTTAGAATTAACATAAGGTTCAGTTCTCTTTAGCACAGGAAAACCTTCCAGATAATAAAATAGGTCACATTAAATGCTAGTACACACTATAACTTTATGCTTCATCTTTTAAATACTACAACAGCACTATACAGCTACAATAGAGGTGCAGCTAATTCTGATAGTCAAATGAAATATCGATTGTTAAAACAATTAATCAATTAGTTGTTTGATTTATAAAGTAGTGTAAAATCTTGATCACTGTTTCCCGAAGCTAAAGACTCAAACTAAAATGTCTTTGTTAATGTTTGTCACATTATTTCTGGCTTGTCCTAATATTGGTAGAAGTAGAAATATAACTATCATCTGCACACAGAAACGAATAATCATGATTAATCACATAATGACTAACTCACTTTCCTGTTCTTTATTGTGATTTTATTATAATTGTGATGTCCCTAAGAAGATACATTTGTGGGTTTAGCAACCAATAATCATCTCAGTGTCCTTTCACATCTCTCAAGCCTCACTCTGCAGCTCTAGAAAATGAACATCTGTTTGATTAATATTAATGAGCCTCTCCTCTGACTGGCTGATTAGAATTTGAGCAAATGGGGCAGCAATACTTTTATAGGACTTGACCATTCTCATAATCAAACATATTAACATCTACCTTTCTACTTCTGACACGTCTTAATAACCGAGAGTTTGACTGTAAACTGTGACGCCTCATTGTAAACACTGATGAATTTATTCATATTTGACAAATGTTAACAACAAAACAAACATAACTAGTAAATATCAACTTAAACACTGCTTGTTAGGTAAATTTAGAGATATTCAATAATATCCTTTCTTAACATGTTTTATATATATAATTGCAGCACAAACAAAACTATATGACACTGATAATTATGTCACAATCTGAAAATACTGTAAAACATTAAGGAGGAGGAGTTGTATCCTCTAAAACAGTGACGTAACTTGTATGAAAAGTATGAAAAGGCAAAAAGGTTGAATAAAAACATGACAGGAGTAGAGCTGCGGTGTTGTTGGTGGATGTGGGGTCAGTAGCGTTCTTTGGGTTCGCTGAATTTGCGTTTCTTCTCAGACGGTGTTTCCTGACTGTTGGGGATTTCATACTGAGTAATCTGGAAACAGCAGGAAACAAGCATTTTTTTTTACGTTTCTACTAAGAAGAACTAATCTTATACCAGGCCTGAATCATCAGTTTCCATTTCAAAGTTAATCTTAATGCTGTAGACATACTTCTTATGATAAAGAACAGCTTTTTTTCATTTTCATGAATCAAAAACACTGATGAGAACATTTATTTTTCACTTTTTCTATATTGACTTTGTGAACATTTGTGCACAATCATTTATGAACTGGAAAAAGTTCAGAGCCTCAAAATGATTAACAAACTATATGCAAATACAACTATTTGATGAACTGATATGAGGTTGCAGATATTTGTATGTAAAGTGACAGGTCTTTCATGCTATTTTATTTATTTATTAATGCTTTAATGCTCTGATACGTTTCCTCACCTTTCTGTCCTCTGTAGCTTTTACCTTCTTGTTCACAGTTAGTTTTGTTACCTGCACACATACAATAATACTTTAAAAAATAATTAACATATGTAATGTAATGTAATATGTGTAACTGTTTTCTATAAAAAAAACTGTGAAGATATAACATTAACTATGTTTACAATACTCAAATAGCACAGTTGTTAATAATTAAATCTTTACAAGTATCATAAATACTTTAATTAAGCTGACTGCTAATAAATTAGGATATCTGGTTTACCTCATTATTATAAATATTACTGACATTACTGTTACCAAACAAAATCAAAACTGACAAAAATCCAAATAGCATTATGGGAACAACATGGGTAATTTCTTTGTAAAGTTGAGGAAAACTTGAGCTAAAATCATTAAATGAAGTTGCTTTAAGTCTCTTCTAGCTATGACAGTTTTAGCAGAAAACTGGTTGAATTTTAAGAGTCTGACTGACCGTCGTGGACTTGATGACCCGTCCACTCCTGGTCCTCTTCAGGTCCACGGTTTCTGTCCCTGTAGCGTCCTTCTGAGAGGGAACAGATGGTCCGTAACGCTGCCCTAAGTGCTTCTTTGTTTCATGTTTACACAGCCTACAGTTATTCTGCCTTTTGTCCCACTGACAGACACTTCGCATTTCTTGGATTCTCAATTTAAATGACTTGCGATAAAATACTTGTTTTGTCTGTACAAAATGTAAATTAAAATGTTTTCATTTGTGCCACGAGGTGAAGGAAATCCAGTGTAATTAATAATCACTTCTCGAAGATTCAGAAAATCTTGCCTTCTGCTTTTTCTGTAAATTAGGAAAACCTTGCTTCTGCCTTTATTTTTCAGTTCCTCGCCTCCAATTTCCACCTAACAAGAGCAAATCTTTCAACTAAATGAATCTGTATATGTATTTCAATGTATGAATCTTACCTTCTGCAGCTGGAGGTTGTTTTATGTCACATAAACACTCACCTCAGGGATTTTATTAACCTGATGAGGCAGCTGGAGTTGAACTTCTTCACTATTCTCAATCTTCTCGTCGCATCTCATCTCAATCTCTTTAATTCAGAGGAACGAAAATAATTCATGAATTTCATGGACTGATGATTCTTCACAAAGTTTAGACTGTTTTGTACAGAAGAGGATTAGAGCCAAACCATCAAATTTACTTAAAAAAACTTAATTCTGCATATCTGTATTATTATAGCATTATTTTTCCTACAATGGCCCTAATCATCTTCTGTAGGTTTTGATATCATTTATTATCTGATTCATTCTCTCTGGATCATGAGGATCTCTGTAACTATACCATATACCAGCTTTAATGAAGGACATTTAAAAATAAAATTGTGTAAAATCAAAAATAGTACCATAGAAAATCAATAAATCAATAATTACCAGTGTTGTCCAGGTCTGTGATCTCATTGTCAGGTTTCTCCAAATCTTCTATCACATGACTCTAAAGATTAAAAGATGTTATCTGAACACATAGATCACAACAAAAAAAATACCATTTTAACATTTCCATATTCATGTGAATTTATCATTAAGCTGCAAATATTCATTTAATAATTGTGGATTCAAAGGTTATGAGTGGTAACACACACACGCACACACACACACACACACACACATATATATGTATATATATGTATATGTAGAGAGAGAGAGAGAAAGAGAGAGAGAGATAGTTGTAATAAAAATATAAATAACAAGTATATAAGTGACTAAAAGGATGAAATTAAGCTTTACTTTGCTTTCACAGTGTTGGTTGTTTTTGTGCTGACCTGAGACAGAACACCACCCTGCTCCAGCTTCAGAACCCACTTCTCATGAACTCTCTCGTCCACCTGCAAACACCAAACATGCAATCTGCCCAAAAGTGAGGACTAAGTGAACTTTGTGGATTAGGAGACACAAAGGCTTAGAGACATATAACACCTCAAAGTAGAGGACTATTAAGTAAATCATTATATATATTATATATATAGTCAGTGTACAGTGCATGAAAACATCAGCTCAGAGGAAACATTGACGGTTTATATTTCTGTAATAAAGGACAATTAGAATCATCTTTTCAGATGTGGTGACTTAGTTCAGTCAACGTTCCTGGTCAGTTGCTATTCTCTCAGCAGGAGGAGGATTGGGGAATAGATCAGTGCTTTGTTTCATGACTGGAGTTGGAAATGGTGTAACAGACGTCTGTTCAACATCATTGTTAACTGACATATCAGAAACGTTGATACAACACACATAGAATTTTAACATTCAACACATGTGCAGAAACTGTCAGTTTCCCTTTGGAGACTGCCCTGTGGCTAGTGATTTTTTCTGTACAGACTGTAGATCTGCTGAGGTAAATCAATGATTTGTGATATTGAGCTACACAAATAAAACTGACTTGACATAAAGTCAGATTTAACCATTCCTTTTCTGTCCCTCTCTTCATTCACCTGCTCCAGTCTCTGTCTCTCTGTGGCCATGTCCAGCTTTACGGTGTGGAAGGAGGTGACAACCTCACCCATGGTGAGTTTAACAGGCTCCTTCTCAAACGTCATGGTGTCCCCGTCACATTCCTTAAAGCCCGGTGGCTGGTACTCCACTGGAGTGACTGGAAGACAGACAGAAACACAAACAGGGGCATAAGAAGAGGCTTGTGCTTGTTCCCTGGTCACAAGTTTCATATTTCTGCATCAACTTGCAAGAGAAAATTTCATATGACTCTAATATTGTTTGCAGGTTAAAAACATAAATGATCAAGTATTATGCAGAGAAACTGACTAAAGACAAATATTTTAAATACTGTTAACAGAAAACTGTAAATAATAGTAATTATGCAACAAAACATGTGAAGACGTTTGTGTGTATGTGTGCGTGTGTGTTACCATCTTCGTAGTAAGCCAGCTTCATGTTGAGGCAGACATTATCAGGCAGTGGTCCCAGGTTCTGCATCAAAGTGTAGAGCTTTCTCACCAACAGGATTATGGCTTTTTTAGTGTTGCCACATGACATCGTCGACACGTTGGTATTGTTGTTGCTGATGAAGATAGAGAACAGAATGAGAAACATACACAATACAGTAATGAAATGTTTACTTTATAAATGTGTTTTTACAAATTGCTCCTTTAACTTTGTAAAAAAAAATACTCACCAGTCTACATCTATCTGCGCTCCCTGTGCATTGTACTGGATCCGAAACTGATAGAACTCTGTCACTTTCTGATAGAAAAGGCAATTTTTTTTAAAAAATACTTGTTGTCAACGATAGTAGAGCTGAGTGTGGGTTATCAACCATCATGTTACCTCTGGATGCTCTGGGTCAGTGTAGATCTAGAAAAGGACAAAATGAAAGTTTCAGAATTTTTTAGGGCCATCATTTTCACCTTAAAAAGAACATAATATATAAAATTAAGAGAAATACTCACAGACATAATAACTGTCCGCAGCTGTCAGAAGGAAGAGGACCATGTTAATAAATATGAGTCATCAGGAATCGCTTGTGTCAAACTCCATTCCTGGAGGGCCAGAGTGGGTCCAGGCTTTTGTTTCAGCCAAGGAGTTACACACCTGATTCTACTAATGTCTACTACACTGGAGTGTTCCTAAGGAGCCTCATTAGTAGAATCAGGTGTGTTATTGCGTGGTTGGGACAAAAGCCTGCACCCACACTGGCCCTCCAGGACCTGAGTTTGACACTGCTTTAAGTGAATCAAACACAGAAGTCTTCTGACTGATGAAAGACTTACATATTTTTTCTGGATGGCATCAAAACATCCCTGCATCCTGTAAGAATAATAAAAAAGATTACCAGCTATTTTACTCTTTGTTAATTGTTAATAATTTGATTATAAATGAACATTGTTTGCATGCTATTATAAAGTTGCAACCGATGTGTATAATATCTTTGTAAAGGATTTATTTTATTATATAAAAAACTAAATAATGTTACTAAACGCACTACACAGTATTTTTTTTTACCACCTATGGTGTTAAACAGGGTTCCTACAGGGTTCTTTGCATTAAATTAAAGACTTTTTAAGATCATTTATATAAAACTTAATACCTATTTTACAACCCTTTTCACAGACCTCCAGGCAAAGAAAAAACATTTTTTCACAACCTCACCTGTATTATTTAAGGAATGATGAATATGAGCTACTAGAGGAAAAAAAGAGATTTTTCATTTTTCCGACGATCCTTAACACAGTGAATGGTAGATTAGCAACATGAATACGCTGTTTCCTGTTAAAATGTAAAAATGTGAGGGAGGTTCACAGAAATTACAGTTCCGCCATTCTTAAATTAGGCAATGTTATTTACTCAAAATAATCATGGTTGACAAATAAAATCTTTTGAGGAAAACGCAATACTGAGAATTTACATAATGCACAAATTATATTAGTAGTTTTATTTCCAAATTAATAAATTCAATTTTTTTGAGACTTTTTAAGACCCGGCAAGAACCTTGTTATAATCATCAGTTGCAACTTTATTATAACACCCAGATGTTTATAGAACATTTGCAAACCAAATATAAACTATCAAAAACAATGAAATAACTACTAACTAAAGTGGAATAAACTGTCTATGTCGATCTATAAAGAGAGCAACTTTGTTAACTTTTTCATTAACTTCACAGCTTCATAGAGGTTTGTGTTCTCTTCTTTCTTAGTTTTGTATGGTTATTTTCATGAGTTAACAGAAGTAGCTTTTACCACTGAACAATCTGATTTGCCCCAGGACAGCTGCGCTCCTCTCTGAGGATCATCACTTTCTGATCTAGGGAGGAAGAACAAGCAGTAGAATCTGCTTAGTGTATATTTCCAAACAGATAATTGATCACAATGTGAGTTTAAAGAACGAAGGTAAAGGTGATGTGCAAACAAAAAATGTGCATCTGTGATCTAACCTTCAACATGTTTGCTCCCGTAGGCTTTTTCTGGAAAAAGTCCTCTGAGGTACGTGATACCGGAGACTGTGATCGCCAGAAGCTTCTTTATAACAACCAGTGACTGCTGCTCCGTGAGAACCTGATTCGGCAACAGCTGAGTATCCTGCATGTGTGAGAGATTAATCACAGACGGTGTGTTGTGATCGCTAATAACACAAACACAGTGAGCCACATAGTCCATAGCTGAGTCTGAAGAAATGAGGATACAACATGTTATTTTATCTCAGGGCTGATTCTGACAACTTGTGTGATTTAATGTTGTATCTTTGATATCTAAGATTAATAATGACATAATGGTGTAGTATAAATCATTTTTTTCATTGAGGTTTTGTGGAATTCACAAATAACAAGCAATAAACAACAACAACAGGTAAACACTGATTTAAACTCTTTACCTGTGAAGTTCTCACTTGTTGAATACAGGCCATAGCTCAGTGAGAAAACACCACGTGATGCTGCAACGAACAGAGAGAAATTACACGAGGGTAAATGTGGTAAGAATATGTTATGTCAGTGTGAAAAACTTGAACACTGTCGAAATTATCACCAATTTATTATTCAGATTGAATCATTTTAAAGAAGAAAATCATCCAAATTCTCTGGTTTTATATGATTATTTTCTGCTTGATTTAGTCTTTTATAACAAATAATTGATAAAGTGATGTTCTGTGAAACAACTACATTTATTTGACAGCTTTAGTTACTTTAAGATTAAGATTCTTTTATTTATTTTCTTTTAATTATTTAAATTTGCATTTTGTTTGAAAGCTGCCAAACTAAGTATCTCTAATTGGCTCCACATTGAAAAACTAACACATTAAATCCACATTTAGCATTTTTTGTAATTAAAACACGTTGTAGTACTTTTACTTGGATATTTTAAGTACATTTTGTTGCTAACAACGTTGTTTCTGTACTTTGACTGAAGAACCATCATTTCAGGACATTCTATTTTACTTGTACGCAAGTAACGTATTTAAGTACTTCATCCACTGTTGATTAATTAGCTAACAATCAGCTAATAGTTAGCTAACGGTTCGCTAACAGTTAACTTACGACGCTTTTACATTAGCACTCGCTAAAATCTCTCCGTGTTGTTGATGACATATTTCGATGATGCTGTAACATTACTTACATTGTAAAGTTGAACTTGTAATTTATATATATTTATATATATATAATATCACATTAAAGATAACAGTAGTTAAAAACGTTCCCGCGAACCGTTTGATTGACAGGCAGGCAGCAACAGCGTCACCAACGAGTAGCCAATCACAGAGAAGGTAGCTTGTTTTAACGTTCCGATTGGCTTGTTGTGAATCCAGGCTACGCACTCTGGAGAGTCTCAGATCCGTCATCCAAATATGTGGAGCATGCATCTTATATTTCGCCCCTGCTTTGGTTTTCTTGTAACAATCATATAAACATAGTGCTCACCTTGAAGCCACGATTATTATACGAATTTTCGGTGCATTTTATTTCTTCCAAATGTGCTGTTGCGCAAAAAATCATCCCGCATGTGTCCTAAATTACCCTCAAAATCCTGCTTCGACTATTGCATTTCGAGTTTCAGTTAGCTCCACAGCGCTCCTATCTTCTGGTTCACTATGGAGCAGGTACAACCCGGAATTACAGATTTTCGAAGGACACGCGGAATGAAACACACCTTTTATTGACACATACGCAATATAACTTTGATAGCAGCCTCATCCTTCTGGTGAGCACTGTGTTTATGATCAGTACATAAAGGACAATGTAGATGAAACATAAAGCGCCCGTTCCCTATATTTGTAATTCTGAGACTCTCCGGAGTGTGAAGCTCGCTACATGTCATGTGTTCAATAATCAGTACAACAAAACATTCTCATACAGCGAGTATAACGTCACAAATAAGCATGTTGCATCGATTATGTATTTGTTTATGTTGTTCAGGTGATTTGTGTTGATGCAGTGCAGCCCACACACACCAGCCACCTGCTACGTTCAGGTGCTCCTCGGATGGTCGGAAACTCCGAGTTGAGGGGCCGTTCTTTCGATTTTGTCATAATGTGGGGGAAACATGGACAAAAGGAAAGAATATAAGTTGTATTTTAGTCTAAACAACACGTTGAAGCTATTAGAACTTTTATAAGTTTGATACAGATTTTCTGCATCAAAAACTTCACTAGAACCTATGGCTTTACCTGATTTGTTATCAGTTTTCATGCTTATCAATAACTTTACTAGTTAATACAGGTCACCATGTAGCAGCAGATAAAAGCCAAACACCATGTTACACATTACCTATGAGCAAAGAATTGATATGCAATATATTACTCACTTAAAAGTTATGTCTATTATTTATGTTTGTTTTTTTCATTCATTCATTGATCTGTGCAATCATGTATAACTCAACATTTATTTTCTGTTATAATTACAATTCAATTAAAACCACAACAACAAGCCTTATCTTTACATTGTTTTCTTTCTGTTTTGGTGCACTACATGAAGTGATAATCTATTTATTTCTTGTTTAATAATCATCTTTCTATGAATTTTGTACATAGTGTTGTGTGTTTTTATTTTTTATAGCTTTTATTTTCTTTAGCTTTTATTTTCTTTTTCTTTACTCTGTACGCTGCAGTAACAAGCAAATTTCCCCATTGTGGGATCAATCAAGTCATATCTTATCTCTCTTATCTTAGCTCACAAGTGATTCCCCTGGAAAAGGAATCCTCCCCTGTTCCTCTTCCATAGTTTTTTTTTCCATATTTTTCACCATTAATTTTTTTTAGCAATGTTTTCCTTGTATGATGTGAGGTTCTAAGGTCAGGGGATGTTTTGTTGCTGTTGTACAAACTGTAAAAAAATGGAGGCGGACCTGTGAATTGTGATTTTGAACTATATACAAATTAAATTGACTTGACTTGACGAACAAGGGAGGGCTTTTTGTTTCTCCATTTCCACTTTTTCCATTTATTTCTGTTTACATATATGATATAAAAGTCTGCAACTTGTCTATCAAAAATAATTTCTAACTTAACAAACTGCTCTTTCTGCAAGACTGAAGAAGGTATTAAATAGTTTTATAGTTGCCTACTATGTACTGATTTTTGGAAAAACTTTGACTGTTATGTGTTTAGAAAATCTTCACATATGATTCTTATTGAAGAAAAGAATATTTTCAACTTTTTTAATATAAGGATACTAATATAATATTGTAATAAAGTAAAGGTAAAAAGTTATAAATCCACGCTAACTATTTTATATATTTGTAAATATTTTGAGTCATGAATATCAAAAAACATTTTTTAGAAATATTTACATGCAAAAGCCTGTCACTTTCTCTGTTGAAAATATTGTGAATATATTTGTATTTATTTAACCAGAATGGCTTTCTGTAGCTTTATTATTTGTTGTTTTGGTTTCGTCGTTGTATTCATGTTTTTTATCAATACAATCTGAAGGAAAAAGGTGAATACGACTTTCCCAGTTGTTGAAATTCGTTTTCCGATTGATCCGATATGATATGAATGCAGCATCTATTTTTTCGAATTATTGGGCAACGGGCTGTCAATCACAGAGCGCTGGAGCCGCTACTGGCATCCTATTGGCTCGTTGTTGGCCATTCAGTCTCCGCTATTGGTTACTGTATATGTCGATCATACGTAGGGACAAGCCCTCCTCCCAGCGGTGATGTCACATCGCTTTACGCCATTTTTGTGGGGAGCAGTCCTGTTGAGAGCAGCGAGATCAGAGCAGCCCAGGTACAGCAGTTTATTCTTCTCCCTGAGCTCTGTGGTTAACGGGGCAGCCCGTGCTTTACAAACACACCATGACGTCAGAAAACCTGGACCCAGACACTCAGGTGGACTACGAGGACGAGAAGCAGGTGGGTTTGTGACTGGTGGCTTCATGTTGTTGGCTAACTTAACCATGCTAGCCGGAGGTGGCTAACATCAGCTAGCATGAGTGTTTGCAATATGCAGAGGTGATGAAGTACTCAGATACTTTACTGCAGTACTGCAGTACTGAAGTACTGTCGTCTAGAAATACTCCCTAACAAGTGAATGTCCTGAATTGAACATATTATTTACGTACAAATGCAAAGGTAATATAAGAAGTATAAGTACTCATTATACAAACAGTGTTATGTTGTTATAGTTATTATAATATTTGTTTAAATCACTTAACACATGTGAGAGTATTTTAATGTTTTATTTTATATGCATGGATACATATTGAGATACTTTATGTAGGTTTTATAGTAAACGTACTGAATCATAATATTTGGCAGCTTCCACGTAAATATACAGTGTAATATAACATTAAAGTTTATTTTTCAATGTAAACTATTTAAATCAGTATCTGCAGCTTGCAGGTAAATGTAGTGGATTATAGTATAAAGTAGCATCACTTAGAAATACTGAAGTAAAGTACAAGTACCTCCAAACTATACTCAATTACAGTGCTTGAGTAAATGTTCTTAGTTACTTTCCCTCTCTGATTATGATTCAGCTTTACAAAGTTTACTATTGTGTGACTAAGGACATTTACTTAATTCACTTGAGTACTATTTAGGAGTACTTTTACTTTGTTTTGGTATTTTCATGTGATGCTACTTTATAGTCGATTCCAATACATGTATCTGACAGCTGCAGTTTTCACAAGTTTTATGTAAAATATTATTTATTTTAGTCATGTTACAGTTGTTTGAATGGTCTGATCTTGTCTTTCTAAAAACAGTATTTATGCAATTTTACTGTAATACTATCCCTACATCAACTCATAATACCTATCTACTTTTACTGCATTGAGCTCATTTTGTTGATGTTTGTTTTTGAGTTTTAGTTTTTTGTGAGAGAGAAATAATCCACATGTTATGTTGACTTGCCTTCATAAAAACAAAGGAATACATTTTTTTCCCTGCATTGAACATCACTAAAGCTCCTGATAAATGTAGTGAAGTGAAGTATGAAGTACAAGTCCCTTACATTATACTAAACTAGAGTACTTGAGTAGATGTACTTTCCACCCCTGCCTGTTTGTTTTTTGTTAACGCTGGACATTAAATGACCTTAAAGATACAAGGCTGAGAGCTTAACAAATCACAAAAAGCTCCCAATAATCACAAGACTGTCACCAGATATTAAATTTGTCACAGTGTATTTAAATATAAACACAAGCGCAGTGATTAAAGTAATAAACTGTGGCTATTGTTGTTTTTTTGCTGTTCTTCAGCATCAGAGAGAATTTTCAGAAAGATTTTTTTTTTTTACATATCCAAGTTATTTCTGTTTTGATATTTAAAGAAAAAAAACAACACTATAAGAAAAGTGGACAGACTCAAACTTCACAAAATTGTGATTTATCGTTGATAAATTGTGCCCTATAATGATTATCATGATTTTCATATATATGATTGATTAAGTTTGTTTTCTTCAGCTATGAATAGTAGTGCAGTTTTTCCACATCAGCCGCAAAGAATAAACATGAAAATCAGATTGTTTAGTGGACAACTTTGGGATATGTTGCTCAACAGTTTTTTTTTTTTTTTTTTTTTTACTATTTTGGAACATTTTATAGCCAATAAATGAGTCAATAACAGATCAATTGATCGCGACAATGATCAGACACACATTTACAGTTTCTTATTTTTTTTCTTTTGTCAACAAAGTTTGTGTTGTGACAATTTGTGCATAAAACGCTGTATTAGACATAAATTTGTAATCGAGTTAGAACCCCTGTTTATTGTCAGAAACACTGTGTGTGTTTGTACCAAGTCCCATTTCCCACTTTCGTACTGTAGTAGAGCTGAACACACTGTGTGTGTGCCTGGATCCTGCAGCTTCTGCATTGGGGCTGAATATAGTAGCTCATAAATTTCTGGTCATGGACCCAAGTGAATCAGCACTCGATGCCCCCCCCCCAAGGGAATCTGGTCATCGGCTTCTGTGTCCTGAGTCACATTTATCCTGAGTCCGTCCTGTCTACTTGGGGATGTAGCCATGTTTCTGCAGCCGCTTCATTGCTGGTCTTCAGCCCTATCAGCACTAACCTGTGACCAATGACTATTCTGATCAATTCTGTCAATTAATGCATTGATTACTTATTAGTATAAATCTATTACTACAGTCACAATTTCCCAAAGCTGTAAGATGTCTTGTTTTTGTCTAGCCCATCAGTCCACAGCTCAAAGATCATCACTTTACAAGAAAGTACAGATACTCAAAAAAAAATACTAACAAAGTAATATTACTTTATTACACTATGCAACACTTAATGTTTCCTATTCAAAAGACTTCAGTCTTTGATTTAAATCTTGTTTTTCCTGTTCCAGACCTTTAATTATTAGTTCCATTGTCTGCTGACCCGAACCCCAACGCGTTCTCTTCAAACCGCCTGATTCACACTTTACACAAACAAGGCGTGTCCTGCTGACCCAGATGCTGCTGATATTTACCTGCCAGGTGTCTGGTGTCTGACCAGTTTGGCTGCTGTTAGTCACTGTTTGTCGTTGGTTGCTCTGTCTGCACCAGAGTTTGCAACCTTCATGTCCTGTGATTGTGAAGTCATTGTATTTTAACCTTAAATCTGTTTCTAAAACGCAGAACAAAGATTTCGCAACAGTAAACGGGAACAGGGGATTTCACTGTAACATTATTTATAGCAGACTGAGCTCCATGAACTATGACCCTACGACCCCCCTGATCCTATGACCTTGTGATCTCATGACCTCATGATCCTATGACCCAGTGACACTGACAGGAAGCAGGAATTGTTTGTTATGTCAAGGTTTCCCCACAGCGTTTTATAGTCAAGGCGCCTGAGCCCCTCTGAGGGAGGTTGGGGAGAGTTGGGGGTCATTGTGTATCTCTAAAATGCATAGAAGTGTAACTTTTCTTAAAAAAACACACGCCAAGACAATCGAGCATTATCAATCTGGGCCTTAACTCATTTATAAACAGTGTTTACCCCTAAATAATTTATCAATTATTTCCCATTTAGATTTAGAACAATAAGGGTATTGTTAAATATATATTTATAGTTTAGAACATGAACATTCTAAATGTATTGTACCGTCACATCTACTTTTATATGTGGTATCATGTGTTTATTATGTATTTTACTGTGCAGGAAACAAGCTCCTGTGGACTTGACTGCAGGTGATTGTGTGTTTTTGTAGCAGCAGCATTGTTGGAGTCGCAGGAGATATAAATAAACGTATGTCACAGAAGCAGCTGTTCCAGTGGTGGTTAAACCTTTTTTTTTTTACTGAGGCTGTTTCAGCCTGAATCACCTCTATTTTCTAAAGGGAAAAGGTCTTTCTGTGGTCTGATCTGGTTTGTGCAGGACTCGCAGGAGAAGAACGCCAACCCGGTAAAGGCGGAAGAGGCCAAGCTGAAGGCCAAGTACCCTAGTCTAGGCCAGAAACCCGGCGGCTCAGACTTCCTCATGAAGAGACTACAGAAAGGGGTTGGTGACCATGGCTTTATCCCCAACTGTCCAACACACACATTTCTGTTTATTGCCGGAACCAGGCGTTTTATTAAAACAATTCCAATAGCTAATGAATGATTTGATTATCAAGATAGTTGCAGATTAATCTTCTCTAAATGTACTAACCATTTAATTGACCAATCAAAATGTAAACACACATCTATCTGCAAAGCAGCTACCTTTTTATTGCAATGCTTTGATAGAACTTTAAAACATCTTATCATTGTAAGTTAAAATCCCACAGACTTGCGTGTCATAACGCTATCCTGCAGCAGCACTTTGTTACAGTGTAAAGCTCCCACCGTGGTGCTCATCCTCATATTATTTCCCAGAACTTTCTTTCTAATTTAAAGCAGGAGCCGGTTCAGCTGCTACTTTACTCTTCAACGCCAAAACAACAAACTTTATGAGTCTTCTCTTGTTTTTACAAGAGAACCACACCTATTGCACTCGCTGCAGCGTCTTACTCCAAGACACATTCACAGACCTTCAGAAAATCTCAGCACCATCTTTTTATAAATGCATATAAAGGTAGTTACACGAAGCAAGAGATTAATCATAAGGTAATAATCAACGGACATTAAAAATCGACTTGAGCTTTTACTTTTCTATAGGAACGCAAACTTCCTATAAGCACTGCACTAGTTTTATCCAAATTGAACAGCCGCGTGTCTGAGCAACTTCGAAACAAGGAACGAGTTGCATGAGACAAAAGTTATGCGACAAAAAAAGAAAAAAACTTGGACTGAACCGCAGCAGAAGCAAACACACACACACACACACACACACAGTCTGTGTTTGTGTAAACATGTAACAACAGCTCCAGGTGTGTTTGCTGTTTCCTGTAAATCTTGAATTATTTATTGTTCATAAATTCCACCCTTTTTTTATTTTTGACAAATAAATCATCAAAGAAATTCTTCAAGGTTTTTTGTTTTATGGCTTATATATTTTAACTGTTTAGTTCCTCCTCCTCCAGCTATGACCGAGCTGCAGTGAGTCAAACCAGTAAAACATGCTCAGGTCTCTCAGGGTTAATTCACCTGATAAACATTATGTGTGAGAGTGAAAGCTTCTATCCAGCTTGTTGTATAGTTAAACTATGTTCAAATAATTTCTCTGCTGACTGAACCACGTCGTAGCCTGTGAAACACGGCAGCCTTTTCCCTAGGAGCCTTTTATGTGTAATGCGAACAGCACCAAAGGCGTCATTCTCACTTTTCCCACAACTGTTGAAACTGTTGCCGCCTGCGCCTTCAAACTCTGTTTACTGCAGAGAAGTTCGACAACGGAGCGTAGCGAAGGAGTTTCTGGGGAAATCATTGACTGAGCGGGAGCAACTGAGGGGAAAACACAAAAAGTAAATTTCTGTTGTTCATCACGAGAAGCTCCCTGGAGCATCATCACAGACTGACGGTTTCCAGAATCTTCTCATCTCTGCTGATTCTGTGGGTGGTTGAATGGGCTCAATCCAATATTCAACTTGATTATTTCTCTAATAGAGAATTTATCTCTTTTGGTATCATAATATGGATCAAAACAAATATGACTCATGAAGTGGTTCAGAGCATAGTTCAGCTGAAGCCAGATAACAGAAAACCTTTGGTCAAGAGGAAAGATAAAAGCAGCTCAACTTTTACATTTTGAACATTTCCGGTATTAATCCCTGAGTTTCGTCCAGCGTAGATGCTGCTGGATTTAAACGTTGACTGGTAATAGATGTTTTCTTTGGAGCAGCTTTATGTTTCTGCTCAGGAACCTGGCACCCAGATGCAGATTTTCAAAGTTCTTCTCTGGTTAAGAAAACAGAGATTCACTTTAACACTGTCACTCATGGGTTGGAAAATGTAATTTAAGATGGTTATGATCCCCAAATTTCTATACTCTTTTAAGCACATCCACATGTCCATCAAGTCATTTTTTGACAGAAATTCATGCAGAAATTGTCTTTGATGCAGCGTTTTTACTGCATTGCTAATTTAAACTTTTTCTCTTTCCTTTCACAGCAAAAATACTTTGACTCGGGCGACTACAACATGGCCAAAGCCAAGATGAAGAACAAGCAGCTTCCTGTGGCAGGGCCCGACAAGAACCTGGTGACCGGCGACCACATTCCCACGCCGCAAGACCTGCCCCAGAGGAAGTCCTCCTTGGTGACCAGCAAGCTAGCCGGCTAGCCTTCAATCGTCGTCATCGTCACCCCAGAAGCACCCTCACTCCTCCCTGGGGCTCCCGGCTCCCTCCCCCTTTCCCCCCTCCCTCCCTTCCCGTTTCATCCCCAGGCACAACTGGCTTTAACATATCGGGCAGAGTTGTATAAGTTAAAACTCCATTTTGCTTGTATGTGGGCGGGGTGGGAGGGGCGGAGCCTTTTCCGCCTCCTCACCACGCACAGCTCCGCCCCCTCTGAGCGCTCCGCTCTGCCACCCCTCCTGACGTCCCGGTTTTTCTGTGTTCCGAGACGCATCACAGTAAGGTGTGGGTCGGACGGGGTGAGTTAATGCACTTTGTATCAGGGCTGCCCCCCCGGCGGTGGTCGAGAGAAGAGTCCTGGTCGGACGGGTTTTTATCGGTCTGCTGATCGCAATTTTAATTTGAAACGACGGGCACAGGAAGTAGCGACATTTAAAATTCAAATATAAACAAACACATCAGGTTTATCAGTTAATTGCTATCATACACACACGTTAGCATAGCGTTAGCCACTTAGCATGAATGGCGATAGCTTCTATTTTTACGACTCTAGTAAAGAGAAACCAAAAGTAAATGATTATAATAAAATTCAAGCCAAAAACACAATGACTAGTGGAGGAACGGAACTGACGACCACAAGTCGACCAGGAGGGTGTATGTTGGGGGGGGGGCAGTCCTACTTTGTATTCTGTATAGTATGTTTGTTTTGGGTTTTTTTTTTTTTTTGCATCCTGATTGACACCAAAATAATGTGTGAGGGAGTTAGGAACCATGATGGTCTTTATGTTCCCTATCTATGCTGGTGCAGGCTTTTTTGTGGGGGAGGGGGCGGGTTATGTGAATATTTGCTTGCAAACCAAATCTGTGACGGGCAGCTGCCTCACTCTGACAGTTCTCTGGTGTTTGGGGGGAAATGAACAGACGCTTCATTTATTCCACAAACTCAACCCCCGACGTCGTCCGCTGCAGCTTCGCCAAAGCCTCTCAAGTCCCCGACGCGAGACGCCACTTCTTTTTCTCTGCACATGTTGCTTTGACTCGACTCACTCCGCTCCTCCTCTCCTCGTAATATGCTGCATGATTGTAACAACGACAAAGTGACATGTTTCTTTTTTTTTTTACGAGAGTGAGACATCTGCTCAGTGATAGGAAGGATCACAACTGACACACGAAACTCTGAAATATTCAGGCACACGTTTTTTCCTTCCTTTCTGCTGTTATGACAATCCACACACACACACACACCACACACACACACACACACACACACACACACCTGTTTGCAGCCCATGCTGACATCCAGCCAAGTACACACTACAAAAAATGATCAGATGAAAATATCTTGTTTTTGGTTTCATTTGTCCAATATTGAATAGAATTATCTAAATTATTTGTCATTTTTTTGATTTTGGTCAATTTAATCTTGTTATATGAGATACAGTCATTATGAAAAATAATTCTTTGTAATATAAAAAGATTAAATCCTCCAAAATCCAGGAAAAAAGATAAGATGAATCAAGTTTTTTTTCTACTGAATATTGGACTAATTGTACCAAGTACAAGATCTTTTCACCTGATTTTTGGAACCCTGCTGTGTTCAGTTTTGTTCTGTTGCTGTTTAGTTGCATCAAGACATGTTTACAGTGAAGCTGACATATTTGAAGCTTCCTGAACAGTGCGACTGTCTCTGTAAATAATATTCAATTCGATTCGTCTAGAGACTGAGACTCTGCTGCTCCGTTGACTCGGTCCTCAGTTGGAATCGCGATGTAGGGAATCCTCTGCTATAGCAATTAGGCTAAATTCCAGCTCAGAGAGCAAATCGCACGTCTGCGAACGCCACCGGAGCGGTCATGTGATTCCACAACACGGACCCTGCCTCTGATCACAGGAGATACATGTTACTGATGGTCAAAGCTTTTATGGTTTATTGGATTCAGGGTTCCTGGATTCAATAATCTCCATGTCTGAAAAATAGATACGTTTCCAGACTGTGTTTCCTGTTTTCTGAATAATCAAATTCAGAATTTCCAAATTTTTCCTCAAGCTTTAATGTCTAAATTAGTTTGCAAAGAAAATGCTGTAATGTCTTTGAATTGCAAATAACTATATTGATATAACCTGAACATTTATGGCTGCATTTTACCCTGGTTTCCGTGGGCACAGTGAAAGAAAAAGCTGTGAAAATTTGAGTATTTAAGTTTAATCAACTTTTTTTGCCTCCTATTTTTAAAAAGTACATAAGTGTATGCCCCTAAATCAGTGAAGGTGAATAGAAAAACTCCCGCACCACTGTCCCAACCTGCATCAGGTTATTTTTGGTTTAAACACAATGATGAAGGTCTGAGCACAGAAATCTAGATGGTGTGCAGGAGTTACACAGAAACGCTAATCTAATTTATTCATTGAGTTCCGGGAAATCCGACAGCCTGGATCTTAAAGATGAAGTTTTGAAACGGGGAAAAGTTCAGGAACCCTGGCAGCAGAAATATTTTTGACTCGTTTGGCACTGACATGAAGAATGATTTATTCTGACCGCACTTAACAGATAAATACTAAAAGACTTTTATGTTTCTTGGAGGCAGTTTCTCCATGTTTTAACACTTTTAAAATGTTTTTGACAGTGAGACAAAACCATTGTCTCACTGTCAATGGTGGAAACTCACGTTGTTGCTAACACTAAGCTAAGGAAAGAAATTCTACTACTTTACTTCCCCTGAATCCGTAGCTGGAGAGAAAAGGCTGCGTGTTTCCTGTAGAAGGAGGTTTGGGTCCCAAACTGAGGCGACACAGACGGATCTTTGATCTCAGGTGTCAGAGGGTAAACGGCAGGAAACCAGATCATCGCAGGCTGAAAGTGGGACACCACATGCCTGCAGGATGCACTCCCTGCTGCACTTGGCAGCGCGGGGAGAGCTTTTATAACACATGGGCAGAGCCAGCGTGTCACGCTCTCTGTCTCTCTGTCCCACCTGTCGAGGAGGTTCAACCTCTGAAAGGGTCAGATCTGCGGAGAGTGATCTAAACCGCAGCCGCCGAGTTTACGTTGCTGCAGACATGCTCAACGTCAACGTTTTTCCAATGTCTACATTTTCATTGATTCTGTTTTCTGATGTAACGCTGTGGTTAAGGTTAATTTCAGAAAAGATCATGTTTCAGTTAGAATGATCATTAGAGCTGCAGCTGTCTATTAATCTATAGATTGTTGAATTGATTCATCGATTAGTCTTTTGGTTCATAAAATGGTGTAAAATGTCAATCAGTGTTTCCCAAAATGAAGATTCAACCTGAAATGCCTTTTTTTTTTTGTCCACAACCCAAAAGTCATTGTTTCACAAGGTGATAGTACTGGGATTTCCTGAGGGTCTGTGAACACGTCTTGGAGTAAGATGCTGCAGATAATTTTTTTTTTTGAGAGATGTATAAATTGCAGCAGGAAACCCTATAGAAGACTAAAGAAACCAGAAAATAATAGATTTGAGAAGCTATAACCAAAGAATTTGAACATTTTCAAATTAGTAAGAAAGTCATTGTCGATTAGTGTAATAGTTGGAAACTAATTGATTTAATCGACTGATCGCTGCAGCTCTAATGATCAATCGATCCCGACGGACAAATGTCAGTAAACCGTTGTGTTGCATTGAGAACTTTTCCAACCCCGGACATGAAACGAAGCACCGATCCATCCCAACCCTCCGCCTGCTGCCGAGAGAAGATGAACGTGGACTAGACCGCGTCTGAAACGTAACCATGGTTACAGAAACTGTCCCCCGTTTCCCCCTGAGACTGAGCCAGCGTCACCGAGAGTCCGACTCCTTGTATAATTCTGCTTCAGGGAACCTTCACAAGCGCACACTCCTCCTCCTCCTCTTCCTCCACGTCTGCTGGTGATCGGGCGCATGCACCATCACATCCTCCTCTTCCTCCTCTTCCTCCTCCACATTGAGACTTTAACATGTGTCAAACTGCAGCAGGTGAAGAAGCACCTGCACGTCCGTGCTCATATTAGGTGATGTGTGAACGCTTCTGTCTGTAAATAGACTCAAACAGGACGGATTGTTGAGCCGTTTCCCACCTGCTGTCTGTTTCTCCGCCTGAGCTGTTTGAGTCGATGGTTCGACGAGTTTCACGACTTCTGCTGCGTCAGTGTCGCAGAGGCTCCGTGGATCTGTTTCATATGAAAATATGTGTAAATGCTGCTGATTCAGTCAATGACAAATCTAAGAGACGATGCCCTGTGGAGAACGCCTGTCCGCCTGTCTGACTCCACCTGTTCCGTCTTCTTCTTCCCGAGGATCTGTTTCAGAGGCAAAGATGACTCAGCTGCAGACTGTTGTCACAAGATTCTACTGTTCCTACAAAACAATGAAATGAGTTAAAATGATGTATATATATGCACTGCAAAAAAGCAATCTTATCATGGGAAATGTCCACTATTTAGTCCAGTTATTCCAATATTGAGTGGAATTACTTTGAATCATCTGATTCTATTGGCAGATAATTTTGCTTATTTCACATTTTTTCAAAACTTTAGCAAAAAAGTCCAAAATATGATCTTAAAAAAGGAACTGAATCAAGAGAGGAAGATATAAAGCATGAAAATAAGAAAACGTATCTGCCAATAGAATCAGATGATTCAAAGTAATTCCACTCAATATCGACAATATTGTACCAAAAACAAGGTCATTTCACTCATTAAGATTTCACTTTTTTGCAGTGAAAGATATAAAATGATCTTATTTTAACCAACATTTAGCATTTTTCATGTTTAAACATAGTCAGGTTTTTGAGTGAAAAAATTAGAGGAAAAGTTAAAATTATAAAACTTTCAAGAAACCAAGATTAAATTAATTAAAAATCAAGAAAAAAAAATGAAAAAAAGCGAAATTAAAACATAATTCAACTTCAACTAGTACCAAAAACAAGATAGTTTGATTAAGATTTGTTTTTTTTTGCAGTGATTAAATTGCCAGAGCTTCAGAGAAACGTCTAGAACCTTTAAAACAGACCGTTGAGCCTCTTGTTGCATGAATATGAGAACATGTGTTATGAAACGGCGGTGGACAGGAGTTCTTGAACGCAGCTCTATGTGTGTTTGCAGCTGCAACACGGGGCGTCTCTTCAGCGACGATAAATATGTGCCAGAATGTATAAAGAAAAGACTTTTGTGCTGCTTTTACCTGATCTGTTTTCTCGTTGTTTTGCAAGTTCACTGCAGAGTCTGAAATCAAGTGGAAAATATCTTGTTTTGGTTCAATTACTCCGTTATTGAATTATCTTATTCCATAATTTTTCCCCCTGAAACCAAGATTGTTTTAAAAAAGACACAAATATTAGATAAAAAAAAAACTCAATTATTAAATAAAAGATAAAAAGTCAAAAATATGAGAGGAAAAAGTCAAAAGTTTAAATTGAATTAACCAAAATGAAGAAAAAATAGATTAAGCTAATTCTTAATACTGGACTAATTGTAACAAGACAGTAGATTTCACTTATTTAGATTTTATTTTCTGCAGTGTGAATGTTTCTTTTTTCTTGTGTTCTCTGATTTCATTATTAGTATATTTCATCTTTGGCCCGAGATAACTGCTGGGAATCAGAGGAAAAACTTAAGGGTTTACATGAATAAGAGACGACTGGAGAACACAGGAACAATTTTAAGACTTTAGGAAGTTCAGGAGAATGTTTCAGTTCTGTAGGTGAGAGGATTTTTGTCAGTATTTGAAATAAACTTTTACATTAATAAGATTTTTCTCCGACGTCTCTGTTGTAGTGTTAAGGGGGAAAAGCTCAAGTTGAAGGCTTAAAACAAAAAAAGCTCACTTCAGTTTAAGTGATTACACAAGTCAGGAGTCAACTGAACAGTTAAATGTGTGTGTATTCAAACTGACCTTAATGCACTTCTATTACTGATGGGAATAAATCTGAAGCTTCTGCATCCAAATGAGTCAAATCCAGCAGAAATAATTAATAATTACAGTGATTTGTTAGTCTCAGAGGTTTTAGTTTTAATTCATTTGTAGCTTTCCAATGAATAACTTTACCTTTAAAGTTGTGGGATAAAAAGCAAGAAGCTGTAGTTCTTCCGAGTGACCACCAGAGGGCAGCACAGCATTTATTTCCACATGTGAACAGAATGTTCCTAACAAACATGCAGGTAGATAGGACCAAATGTTATAATAATGAAGCTTCTGCTTTTAAACTTAATATAAAGTCTTAGATATAATAACACTAAAGCTATTTGTGCTCATAGGCAGTAAAGGCTGATAACATGTTTGGTAAATTACATTTTTGTGCAGTTGTTTTTTTTTATCAGTGTCAGAGTGAGATCAAAGTTATATCAGAAAATGACCTTATGTCACTAACTGGCGCAACATGCAACTGAACTTCTGCTAAATCTACAACGTCATGGTTCAAACTGAATTACTTCAAGTGTGAAAATTGAAAACATAGGAAACAGCCAGAAGTGATGACAGAACCTGCAGTAAAAAGTACTGCTAGTAAAAAGTACTCAATAACAAGTAAAAGTCATGCGTTGAAAATTATACTTAGGTTGACGTACTGTATTATCAGCTAAATGTATTAAAGAGTAACATGTAAAAGTGCTCAATATACAGATGGTATTATATTATAATAATATATTACTATACTTGTTTTTTTCACTAAATACATGTGGAGTATTTTATTATTATTGTTATTATGATTGTTTATCAGTGTAGAGCCATGTCATGGTAAAAATATCAAATAAAACCACAGAGTTGGCTAGCTGGAGGAATACTCACAAGTAGTAAGCAAGTCCTCAATTGAACATATTATGTAACTACATACAATGATTCTTTACATAAAGCGAAATTTAAACTAGTGAAGGTTCAAAACTAAACTCGACAGGTGTGAGAAAGCCAAAATCCAGACCTGAATACAATTGATAATCTGTAGAAAGACTGCAAGAAAGAATGGGCAAAATGTTCAGTCTCTAGATGTGCAAAAATGAAAGACACACCCCAAAGACTTTCAGCTGTAATCACAGAAAAATACAAAATATTAACTCAGAGGAGACAAATAATTTAGCATTTCCAATTTTTTTTATTTATTTATTTTTTTTATATCAAAACAAGTTTAAAATATCATATAAATTTTGTTCCACTTCACGATTGGTGTTAATTCTTCACAAAAAAAATCCAATTTTATATCTTTATCTTTAAAGCCTGAAATGTGGAAATAGGTCAAAAAGTTCAAATACTTTCCCAAGGCACTGTACATGGGCTATATTACTGCCCTTATAGTAATATAGTAATTTTATTCTGTGTTCCCTGTTTGTATATACAATTTAAAACTTGTTGTCTCTTGCCTAGGTGATGTGTTTTAAAATTCTTTATCGACCATATCAATACACAAAACATGCAGAAAACAGTTTTAAGTGTCCAGATATATTACCATAGAATAATAGAATTTACTAAATAAAGTAAAAAAACACGAAGTTGGTGTCACCACATGTGGCATATGAACACAATAAAATAAAGAAACAAATACAAATTTCAAACAAAAGCAAATTTGAAAAGGACGCCATGACGCACGTACGTACGTCACGGAGGACGTACGCCCAGCGCAGATAAAAGGCAGCAGTTCCTGTACCCACTTCCGTTCCACTTCAAACCGTCATGGAGAGCGAGTGAGCTGCTTTAACTGTAAATAGACGAGCAGCGAACTCCTAGATTTAGCTTATCAAGTAAGCGAACATTGTTTTCACTATAAGCGTCAACATGAATATCATGACGAAGCGGACGGCCTTCAACATCTCAGCGGGAGCTATTGGCTATATTCTGCCACAAAATGGAGTCGTAGATTCTTTCGGGTCCGGCGCTTCCCCCCCGCAGATGAACAGAAGTCTAACCCTCGACTCGGGGAACATCGGCGCGAATAACGCCGCGAAACAGCGGCCGAACGTTTTAGCGGTGACGGCGAAGAACGGGTTCCCCACGAAAACCCTCCGGGAGGACGACAGCGACACGGAGGGCGGGTCTCTGCCGTGCAGCCCGGACCTTCAGTCCGACAGCGAGCTCGACGGCCTCGGCTGCCCTGCAGAGTACGAAGCGCTGGATAACGAGACCCGAGATCTCATCTCGCAATGCCTGCGATACTTTACGGGATTTTCGAAGTCTCGATGGAACGAAAGCAAAGCCCTAATTACAATGAGACGAGTTGTAGAAGATTTATTGGCGAAACACAGATACGCATATAATGGTAGGTACCGATTAGTGATCAGATTACTGAAGAAATGATCAAGTAACAGAATTGAATTGAAAGTGTTACGTAACGAACGCTCGTGCTTTGTGTCGATGCGTTTTATGAAATGTGGAAAAACTGTCATGAATTGAAAATGATAATTTTATGAAAACCTCTTACGATTGTATAAACGTTTAACTTAAACACAACAGACAGATGTGGGAAGTAATCAAGTATATTTACTGAAGTACTGCACTGAAGTACACTTTTACATTCCCAGTTCACCACACTATATTTAAGAGACTTTGCACAAAATAATGAATTTTACCATTGTAACAGTTTACATTGTTTTGTTTCTGTGAATATATATATATATATATATGCACTTTGTGTTAAAGATAATAATTAATTATACATTGCATGCAGTACTACAGTATTAGATAAGTATATACAGTTGTCTTCTCATTGCAAATCTACAATAAAAAGCTCTTTTTCGATTTATTTGAGGAAGCTCAATGATGATTTTGGTTAATACTTGTGTACATTTTGAATTTGGGAGTTTTACTGCAGTAAAGGATCTGAATCCTTCCTCCACTGCTCTGCAGACACCATGTTTGAACAGTTTAGGAGCCATTTTACTATCATCATGAAGAAGAGCTCAGTTTAATCAAGTACATACTGAACCTTTTAATAAGTGAGACATTTCATTTGTGCAGAACTTTTCAAAGTGTGATGCTCCATGCTGCAGCTTTAGAGACCAAGAGGTGTTGGGCCTGTTTGTGAAGAAGCTGTGTGCTGATGTTGGATACATATTTAATCGTCTCACTAGGATGTTTAATGTTTTATTTTTTTTGAAGGAATGCTCAATAACCTGTCATTGGAAGATCGAGGTGACGACGTGAGGTTCGTCAGCACAGTAGCGAAGAGCCTTTTCGCGGATGGAACGACCAACTGGGGCCGGGTCGCCAGCCTGGTGGCTTTCGGCGTTATGCTGTGTCAGTACTTTAAGGAGAATGGCAGAATGAACTGTGTGGACCTGGTGGGGCAGGAGATCACCAGCTACCTGCTGGAGGAGCAGCGTGACTGGCTGCTGAAAAACAACTGCTGGGTGAGTGGCCTTTACAGTTCAATGGGAGCAGAGAGGAGGAAATTTACTGGTTGCGTAACGGCTCGTGTTGTAACAATGACTGCGTGTTCACAACACACAGACTCTGACCTTTTAGATTTGATCTTTTTATGTTCAGTTAATTGGTTAGAAATGAATACCAACCTTTCAGTTGACATTTTAAACTCTATTAACGGCCTGCCTAATACAGGCAGCACTAACAGAACAAAAAGAAACCTGTTTCTACCTCATTTACAGGGATAGAATAAAAAGACACAGTAACAACACATCATAGAAAAAAACAAACCAAAACAGGAAGTCAGGCGATATAATAATTATAATGTATATAGTAATGCAAAAAATAAACTAAAAATGTATTTATCAATGCTTCTTCTTTAAGCCTCTGATCCTGTGCAGAGCTGATTTCTAATCTGTCTAATCCTTGTCTCCAGGATGGGTTCGTGGAGTTCTTTCGAGTAGCAGACCCTGAAACCACCGTGAGGAACACGCTCATGACCTTTGCTGGACTCGCTGGTATCGGGGCAACGCTGGCCCTGTTGATCAGGTGAATAAGTTGGACATTTAAAGACTTTATTTTCACGAGATCGATGCTGGATGCTTCTTCTTATGAAACCCACTTCCGTCGTCATCCGGTTTGGACGTGAGAAGATGGAAATGAAAGCGTATCCGCTCATGATCATGTCAGGGGATCCTGCGGCTCCTTCCACCACCCAAATAAACACTGAAAATCAGCCAGAGGATCGTACAGCAGCAACATGCAAACAATTAGATTTTATTTAATTTACAAAGAAATTTATTTTTGTAATGCAGAATGTGCCTATGCAAATGGTTAAGGTCTCAGTCAGTTGACCTGATTTCTCTTGATTTATGTCTGATTATGTTTACGTATTAATCTAAATATATTACAATCCAAGACGGATGCGACAGAAGTTCCCTCTTTGATGCAGCTGATTTTCATACAAGCATAAAAGCACCCCAACCGCCTGGATGCTTCTGAGGGAGCTCGGCCTGGACAAGCAGACGAGCGTCCTGCTTTGCATACGTGTAGCGCTACTTCCTCATCATGAAAATGTTGGATCCGCGCTGGGAAGCGAGCCACAGCGGCGACACGCAGCTGTTGCAGCGGCATACAAGACGTTTGAGGTCCAATGTCAGAGGCCCGAAAGCTGCAGTTTTTGGAAGAACGCTGACAGTAGCTGGGACACTGGTCCATGCAAATTCAGATCCAGCTGTAAGCTACCAAATTTGTACAGGTTCCTGTTTTGAATTTCGATAGTTGAATAAAAAGAACAAGGATTGACCTTCTGATGGCATTTTTTGTGTTGTGGGAGGAGGTCACACCGAATGTTTGTGCTGAAATGAATCATCTTTGCCTCTACACTAATTTTAGTGATCACATCGATGGTTTTGATGTTTGTTCACACCACAGCCCAAGATAGTGCGATGGCTGCCGTTTCCTAGAAATTAGCCGAGCGCCTGCGTCACAACTGCAGTTTTTGCGTTATCTGCTGATCCTCGTTGCACAGCCGCATCGCTCTTTGCAACAACGGCTTCTGAAACTGGGGTAAACGGTTCACAACATCCTCTGAAGTTGCATAACACCAGCTACTTCCTGGTTTGAATGTGTAGCTACAGTATAGCTACTGGTGGGCCCCTCTTTTCCCTAAAACCCATATCTGATGTGGTTGAAGACTGTTCAGTGCTCAGAATTATCTTCTAAGAAAACACGATTATCCCGACCAGACATCAAGCAAAAGATAATGTGACTCCTTTCTCTATTTTGGTCTATTTAGATATTTTCACTTGTTAGGATTTATTTTTTGGAGTGTACAGCCCCTCCCTGTCTGTATAATTTAGTTTTAATTCAGCGTGAGTGATGAGAAGTTTCCAGCAGGGGAATCCTCGGTCATGTGTGGCTGCGCCCTTGTTTGTTCGGATCCTCCCGTTGCTCCTGGTTACAGGACAAACAGCACTGATCCAGGTCTTAGGAGGAAATGGAGTCGAGCCTCTCCATGGAGACGGAGCTCGCCTTCATTACTGCTCAGATCCCCGCAGGACAAGTTACACTGGGGCCGAGGCAATAACACACAGAAGGGGGGTGATCTGCATCAGGTCCTCATGATGTTAGTAAACAGCTGTTATTATGCAGTTATGTAATATATTGTGTGCGTCTGTGTTCAGCCTGTTGCTCTTTTCTGTTTTCTAAAGTAGAGCTCTGATTATTCAATTAGTTGCCAACTATTTTGGTGATTGAGTAATTTTTAAGATAAAAATGTCCAAATTAACTGGCTCCAGCTTCTTAAATGGATTATTTTCTGGTTTCTTTAGTCTTCTGTATTAGTAAAGTGATGATCATTGGGTGCTGGACTTTTCCCATTTTAGGTTGAATCTTCAGGTTTGGGAAACGATCTCAATAACCCCAAAAAATAATCTGAGTTTCTCCAGTTGGAGAAGCTGAAACACTTTCTGAAACGGCAACAGCAGAATATTCCAGTTGAAACCTGATCAGTTTCCAAACATGGACACCTGAGTTCTGGGCACAGCACTGAGGAATAATCATAACAAGACCATATCTGGGTATAACTTTAACAAGAACGGGTCAGTGTTTAGTCTGTGAAGAGGAGCTGAGCATGTTAACAGGACAGTTTCAGTTTTAGCTTTCACAGTAAACAGAAACTTCAAGGCTAAGAAAGCTGCAGTGCTCTAAATGTTTGTATTCCCTAAAATATTTCGGAAGTTTCACATTTTTCAGCTGCTGGAGTATAAATACAGAAGAAAAAAAACTTGTCTGTGCGGTTGAAAAGACTTGTGAAATGTAGTCGGCAGGTGAAACACATTCCTTTCAGGGGAGAGTTTAAGGAGCGGTTACAACTCCATTGTCTGCAAATACTTCACATTCTCATTCTCACACTATTGATCACTTCCTGATCACCGTTTGTATTTGACTGTTAAAATCTACACAAAGCTTCTCATACTCGCTCCACAAATATAAAAACCTCTTTGAGTTTTCAGTGATTAAAAACAAGTGAGTATAATGCAACAGTCTGTACTTTTAAAAAACTTTTCTGAAGTAACATTTCCAGTTCAGTTTGTGTGTTGTTCCTCTTTGAGCAGCAGCTCTTATATAAACCGCTCTGCTGCAGTTTGATTGGTCATTCAGTAACCTGAGCCCCGCGTATCGGCCTCCCCGGGCGGCCCTCTCATTGGTCGAGGGCCGCTCCACTTCCCCGTAGCAACAGCCCCTCCCTTTCGTTTAAAAAAAGCAGCAGTTTCTGGGAAGTCAGCTGACGCGGAGTTTATCTTTAACAGAGACGCCGCAGATACGCAGAATTGGCCTCTTGTCTGTCTGTCAGGCTGCGGGAGGGGAAACGGTTCGGGTTCAGAACTGAACTGAAACATCACACTAGTCAGACTGGCTCTTACGTTCTTATTTAGGCCTTAATCGTGTCTGAAAGTCAGACCTGAGCTCCTGTTGAGCAAACCTCCTGTGCGTCTGCCACTTGTTGCTTCACCGCTTTGGTTCCGAGCAGCCGATGCTGCAACGCTCCGCACTACACTTCCCAGAAACACTTGTTGCCCAGCGTTGCGTTCTAATTTCGTGTTCCGCTTTTTCTCTCGCTTCTGAGCTTTCGGCTGAATGTCTTATCTCCTGTAGCAGCGGCTCTCAGTCCTGAGGAAACCGTGTTATTGAGTAAGAAGCTTGTTCTGTGGAATCAGCTGTGGCCGATGAGCTCAGTGTCTGCGGAGTGTTAACAGACTGATTAAAGGTGCCTTACACTGCTCTCAACTACACACACACACACACACACACCTGTGAATATGTGCACGTCTGAGCTGTGATGTCACTGAAATCATGAACCCATTAAATGTCCACAGGGACGTTTCATAAATTCCTTCATAGCATCTAAAAAGGGATGTTTAATGAATCAAACACGTTTAGGTTTCAATAACAATTGATCCAGTGTGAATTTAAGATTATGTCACATTAATGTTGAGTATATTTCTGTTGCCTATCCGTGATGCCATCGTTAAGATGTGAAATCAAAGAGTTTAATCGACGTGCCGCGACATGTTCTGACAATAAATCAGTCAAGTATTTGGCAAAACATTCACCTATTTTCCTAAAGAAAGGAAGTCATTAACTAATACTGATTCATTGTCGTGCACCAAACGTCGTCAGCAAAAATGTACCAAAAACATCTGTTACAGCTCTAACTGCAAATACAAGCCTGGTGCTTATTAGAGGTTTCCTGTTAAACAGAAACTTTGGGTTCAGGCTTCGAACAGCTGCAGAAAAATGACTTTTAGTCATAGTTTCTAGTTTAAAGGGTCAGGGGTCAGAGGTCGGACGCTTCCATTGACCTCCACAGTCTGACTGATGGTGTGTTTGGATATTCTCACAGATCAGATTTAATCCACTGATGATGATTGTGGATCAGTTTCAGTCATCACAGCTTCTGAAGCATTTTTATTCTTTTTTTAAACAGACTGATTCTCGCAGACATTTTATTTATATTTGTTATCGAACTAACCTTTGCTAAAGCAGCGGTTCAGTTAATTCTACAATATTGTCTGCTGTGAGGAATTTAGTCAAAAATATCAAATTGTCTTTAATGATCAAGTAATGTTACTGTATTTCACTTGATCCAGATTAAACTACCTGTTAACTAACTCGACCTGCTCAGGTTAATGTGGAGTTCTCTTCTCCGCGTGCTGAGATGCGTTCATGAACATCTTGTTCCCTGCAGGGAAGTCTCAGCATCACCTGCGTGTTTCTTCTTCTCTGAAGCAGAAGTCGCTGTAATTGCCGCCTTGGTCAGGACACTCTGTTCTCACAGCGGGTCGCTGACCTCACGCCGCATCGGTTGGAGGCTTTCCATGTTTTGTTTTATTCACACAGGAAACGGGGCAGAGACGTTCAGTAAGTTAAGCCGGAGTTCTGTGGGAGAGACGTTCCCATAAATCGCCGGCTCGTTACTCACAGGAAGGAAACGGCGCAGGACATTTGTTCTAAGAATAAACACTGAGCACACAGAACAAAAAATAACCTGGCTTGAGTCCAGTGATTTTTACACCAACGAGCTGCTGTTCTCATTCTTCTGGTGATTGTTCCAGTATCAAAGCAATGAACAAACCATCATGTCAAAATCAACCTTATTTGATTATTAAAACAAATCAATGAGGACTTGGGATCTAAAAAATGGCAGAATGTTGATCTCTCTCACCCTAAGTAAATATGAAGAAATCAACAGAATCGAATGTTTGCTTCTCAGATAAATGAAATAGGAGCAGAAAGTTTAGTTTAATAGAGAAAACTCCTGAGTGTTAAAGGTCACAACATGAACATCGTGTGTCCAGCGTTTCTCTTGTTTATCCCAATATATTACTGAAATAACAAAAACATCCTGAGGTTGGATCCTCTCCATCACTGACAGAGACGGGGTTACTGAGGCCTTCAGGCCCGCGTGGACATATGAGCGCTCCGCCCCCTCCTCCTCCTCCTCCTCCTCAGCCTACATGTTCCTCACAGGAGAAAATACTTCAGAAGCACGGGATTTATCCTCTTAACACGTTTGTCCTGCTCATGTAAACATAACTATACTGAAAACACCAGATATATACTCTGAATTAACAAACAAGTCCTGAATTCAACGTGTTACTATAGTAAAAGTACAGAAGTATTAGCAGCTAAAGGTAATCATTAAAGAGACTGTGATATATAATTAATGTGTATTATACTGCATGTTTTAATCACTAAATACAAGCATTTTAATGCTGAAAACACAAAAAAGACAATTTATTAAATACAAGTGTGGCCCTTCATAGAAAACACACAAAGTTGTGTGGGTGCCCCCCCCCCTCCACTGTTTGAATGTGGTGGCGTAAAAGTACCTGAAACCGTACTTTTCACCAATGGAAAAACAGCGTAAGGCGTCGCGTCCCGTGACAAAAGTCGAGCTGCCGCTTCTCTCTTTTGTTTCCTTTGAACCCGTTGTCGCGGGATTATGAAACCGAAAAAAAACATGTGAATGTAGGTCAGCAGCCTCCTGGGTTTCTGCGTCGTGTTGTGTAATGTGCGATGCGCCCCCCCCTTCCCCGCGACCTCCAGCTGAGTCTCGGTCTGTTTGCTGCGGTGGCGGTGTCGCGCTCGGTGATTCAGGGTCAGGCCCTGAGGCAGGTCCAGGCTTGTTTGACCCCTGGAGCCGTGAGCCGTGATACTGTGATGTCTGGTTAAAGCATCAGGCGGGTGGGGGGGCCCCTATCACTCCCCCCTCCCCTTCTGGTTTCACCTTTTGTCCCAAACCAAACGACGTCCCGTCAGTCCGTGGATCTGAGGCCTCCGAGCTGGGGCTAAACGCGGCTTTGTGTTTGAAAAAAAAAACAAGCCGGCGGTCACACGTGTAACGTGGTCATTAGGAGGCGCTCGGCGTGTGGCCGTGTGTCATTCATATGACCCTTTATCATTGATCCTGGGAGTCATGCTGCTCCGTGTCACAAGTCCACCGCAGCGCAGCAGCTGAATGGGCGAGTGTGTCAAAAAAAGAAAAGGAGAAGCTGAAGAGATGATCTCATCCACGGGTGGGATGATTACAGCTCGTTTTCTCCCCCTGATCCCGATGTGGCGCTGGGATCAGCAGAAACCAGCGGAATCACATGATGACGGCGCACCGCCGTCTTTACGGGTCAAGTGTTTTTTTTTACTCGAGCTGAACCAGGGTTTCTGTCATCTTTTCTGCAGACATCAGCAGCAGAAACGCTGACATAGGTTCATAGGTCTGCAAACACGTCAGTGACAGTGTTTCTGCAGCACATCCCATTCATTAAAACCAAAAGGTCCATATTTAATAAATGTGAAGTGGTAGACAGTTTGTTGCTGCCGCGTGACATGTGGTTTCTCTACAATTCATGGAGACAAAAGGAAGAGAAAGTAGGTGAAAGTTAAGTTAGATATGGACTATGGTCTCAGGTGTAAATGGGAAAGTTCCCAGATTTTCCCAGAAAACGACTAAGATCAGCAGTTACAACAACATCTGGATTTAAACATGGGAGCAAACAGCTGATCAGTGTGAAACAGTTGTTTTTTTTATTTCTGCTGATTTGTGGATTCTGTGTTGTTGAGTCAGTGAACAGTGAGGGAACAAATATCTGATCGATAAAAAAAGAGTTGATATACGGTTCATCGTTTCTGAATGATAATATAAAAACGTTTCTTTAAGTCCTATCAGCAGCTTTATTGAAAACAATCAACTATTTAGGTGACTATTACAATCTGCAAATTCCGTCAGATTTTTTCATTTTCCCTCATAAATGATGGTTTTGTTTCCAACCTAAGAACCTTCTTCTTCTTTTCACAACGAGCTTCTACTTTCATCTTCTGAACCAAAACACACTTTTCTCATCATTATTATTATCATTTAGTTTATTGGCTCCAAACCGGTTGATGCAAACCTGTTGGCTTGCAGGTAAAAGGACCTGATGTGTCGTCCCGCTCTGATAAACGCTTCGCTAAGTGCATGAAATGACTGTTTTCATGCTGCCGAGCCGCTGCGTCGTCTATCAAACACATAATTAGAGACTTTTCTCAAAGCCGAAGCCGTTGTTGTGTCTGTCGCCTCTTTTTCTTCGTGGATGTGGGTCAGGCTGCTGTTTCATCCTCCCACATGGATGAAGAAGGAGGATTAAATCACAGACAAAATAAGAGCAGGGCCGATAACCAGCAGCTGCTCGGCACTGCGACGTCTGCCGCTGACACCGTGATCCTCCTGTTGTTGCTCCACACACACACACACAAAGAAAACACTCTTCAACAGGCCACAGAGAACTGTCCTGGAAGACAGTAATCCACTGAAACTCAGCCCGCTGATGTTTAATCCTCTGTTTTATATCTGAATCCTTTGTGTTGGAATTCAGTCATTGCCTCTTCGAACCAAAGAGGTTTATCACCTAAAACCTCACCACAACACAACAGCATCGCATCAACACATCAACACACAAACAGCCGGCACGGCAGGGTCTTCAACAGCTGGTTCGCGGCCCCTTAGCAACTCTGTGGTAAATGACTATTCTAGCTGCGGATGTCTGTTTCACATATGTGTGTAGAGAGCATCTCTTTTAGAGGAAACAGGAAGTAAATCCAACCCTCAGCCCAGTGGACGTTAATCATTCCACCTGATAAAACTGTAAAACTCCAACTTCTGCTTTTTGTTAAAACTGGGTTATTGTATTAACGGAATAAACTCTCTATTCGGATGATTGTGGGGAGTTCCAGCGGTTAATGAGTTATGATAATCTGTTAATATTTATTGTGTTTATCAATGGGAGCGTTGTGCCAGCTTCACACCATCACATGACTCGGAGACAAACACTGTGTTGTATTAACAGGAAACGTTGGTGTAAATCTGAGGGGATTTTTTTTTTTATTTAATATAATTTTGTCCTAAATGAACAAAGACTCATCAGACTGAATGGTGTGAAGCTGCTGTGATGGATCAATGTTAACGCCGCTAAATGAAGCAGCAATGAAACGTTTCAAACATCGTAAAATGACTTCCGCTTTGCCTTTATGGGCCATTAGATGAAGATTCATAGAGGAAAACATGCATTTATGATGCAATCATTTTAGCATAAAGCTGCAACATAAAGCTGTTTTTACAGAGATGCAGGTGAACGAGGGATTTAACGTCTTCAATCTATTATACTCTATATATATGTATGTAAAAATCCTAAAACATGTCATATTTTACATTTAAATATTTAAATGAGGTGTTATCCCATTAAATATAATCTAATCTGCAAACAAGTTAAATATTTTTAACATATGAGAATATTTTTACATGCAACACTGTGCCACAGATTTAACTGTTACAGATTCATTCTACAAAATAAGCAAATCACTTAAATAAAGTTTATTGTTACTCGCCACCCAATGGTCAAATACATCAAATTGTCACTTGCAGCCCAGCAACAGACACGTTGATGTGTTTGTACATAAAAATACAGCAAAGCGAAGCAAAGCGTTTAAAAAAGTCTAAAATACTGGTGCAAAAATATAGCTAAAAATAAATAGGACTAATAGTAAATGTGTGATATGTGAGTTATGTGAGGAACAGTCTGAAGGACAGACACAGATTCCATGAATTATACACACACACACACACACAGACACACACACACACGTGTTTCTTACAGCTGACAGAAGAATTTTATTTTCCGTTAATTTAGCATAAAGCCGTAATTCACGGAGGAGGAAGCAGTCGCTCCGATGTGAGCAGGAAGCTGGAACGAGTGGAATGTTCCCACATGATCCCAACATGACCAACACAGAATGTGTTTGTCTCAGAAGATCCACAGCAAACAAACTGTTTGTTGTTCACGGCCTTTTTTTTTTACCGTTTCCTCCCACTCAAAGCTTCAAACTACACGTGTTGTGCCTCGCCGAAGCAATAAAAGCGGATTATTTATTGTTGCTGTGTATTTACAGTAACTCATAAAGATAAAAAAAAATATTTCAGTGGTCTTAAAATTCCTAAAAATCCCCCTCAGTCAGATTATGAGAGAAGCGACTGTATGATATATATATAGATATATATGTTGTGGTTATGAGATCAATGTTAGGAAACCAAATATTTGGTTTAAATAGGAGCAGACGCAGCGCTGTGACTGGTCACTATAATAATAATCATCACCTCCACCAAGGAGGTTACGTTTCAGCTGGTGTTTGCTTGTCTGTCTATGAGCAGATCTCAATCAGATCTTTTTGCTGGATTCTTGTCATGTTTTCAATGTTGGTATGAACAGATAATTACATTTACTTATGATATGAAAGTAAATCTGGTTTCTGGATCACATTGTTTTGTTGTTTGGTACCATTGCAGTAAATGGGCCTTCAAACAGGCTCCATTGTTTGAGATCCTAGAGGTAAAATATCTTCTATCTGCATAACTTCTCTTTGCACATTAAACTACAGAAACTAAGACACTTTGACTACACCTAAAAGATTTTCCATGCTTGGGGCTATGAACTGTTGAGGCTGTAAATTGCATACATATATATATATATATATTTTTTTTTTTTTAAATATATTTACTCATGTATGAGCATTATCACTATACGCTATACAGTCACAACATTGCAGACAACTTATTGTCAGAATAGCGACTTTATTTTTAAGTAATCTATTAACACATTTTACAGACAACAGTGATGAAAATTTATACTTTTCATTCCATGATAGTGTGTGTGTGCGTGTGTGTGTGTGTGTGTGTGTGTGTGTGAGTGTATGTGTGCTCATGTTCTATAACTTCATGGCACATCCGCCCATGACCTACATATCTCGAACTGCTTGTATACGTCAGGTTAATCGGAGTCTGTGAAACAATGACATAAAAGCAGATGTTTCACAATAAAAGTCTTGTTATAAATTGATGGGTTTCTGTCCTGAAACACTAGATGGCTTTTACCTTGAAAAAAGGGATAACAGGAAGAGTTCAGTTAGTTTAAATATTGCAGTAAATCACTATGAAGGGTATTCGTGGGCACAACAAGAAGCTCAAGGTAACCTGATGATATAATTGTTCATATTTTAGTACGAAGCCTGTTTTTTTTTTTAAATCTGTTTTTCAAATTAAAAGCCATCTAGTGTTTCTATCCGACAATTGATAATTTTAAGATTTTCCTGTCAAACCTTTGCAGCAGCAAGGTGTGTACAACTCTTTGAGATGTTATAAAACCTGTGCATCAGGTGTCAAAAACAAGAAGAATATGCGAAATAGGTTTAAAGCTTTATATTTGAAAACAAAAGTGAGCAGCAGGAAACTCTAAATACTTGAATATCCAGCAGATGCAACACATGTGTGTGGTTTGCAGCAGCTTTCTAAGCTCCTCCCGCTGCAACACATGCTCACTACACCATTTAAACTTAAATTACAGCCCTGCTGCAGGTCTCTTTTCCACAACCAACTTGATTACCGTAATCACAGATTTCATATCAAACAAGTGAAAAAAACTCTCACGCTTTTCCACTATGTCCTTCATTAGTCACCTGACCCCTGACCCATTCACACCTGGACTCCTCCCCCATCAGCTCACCTGAACCAGGGCTTTTCTGCTGCCTATTTTAACACAGAATTTCTGCTGGAAAGCTGCCGTGTAGATAAATATATTTATATTTAGCAGAGGCAATGACATCTCTAGGACATTACAAGAATAACCTCAGGGGTTGCAGTTATTCCTCCGCTCAGCTGTTTAAACATTTTAGGATCAGTGCTAAAGAATGAGTTTATAGCATCCCATGTGACGCCACAGCTGATCTGTTAAAAGCTGTCTATATATTTTATGTTGTAATGATCTGCAGTAATTGTGGTTTTAAAACAATTTGTCCTGTGATTCGCTGACTGAGTCAGATTCCTCAGATAAATGTGTGATATCACTGAATAATCAGCGATAAGTTATCTGCTGCTCAGTGTTCGATTAGAACCGTCCTGCCTCCGTACACCACTGGCAAACCAGACACGTGATTGATGTGAACAAGTCAACGGTTGATCCACGTTAATGAAAAATCTTGTATTTGTTTAGCGGGAAAACGCAAAGTGAGACACATGAAATGTAGTTTGTGTGTATAACAGCAAATACGTTAGATGTTAATAAAAAACAATCACTTTTGAAACTAAAATAAACTGAAAAAGTCATTTTCAGTTTATCCGTGCACATTGAGGTCATTGGAATGAACGAGGCCCCGTGTAGGAACCAGGTGGTTTCTCCTTGGTGATGTGGAGCGTTTCTGTGTGTGTGAACATAGTCCTGAGGTGGAGGTTTGGATTTTCTACATTAAGTCATGTCTTCCTGTTGTTTTTCACTTTGTCTACCAGTTTGACAAGCTCTCTCGTGCTTTCGGTTTTACTTCTACTGCAGAAAGTTTCCCAGCGGACCAAAAACCCTCTAAGGAACTTTGTGTTTCGATGAGAGGAGCCTGGCACCAACCTTTAACTTTAGTTTTTGTAGAATAGTCCCAGATACTGAATAAAAGTCTGGGGCCTGTCCCATTTATAGGTTGAGTTTGTCTGTTTACAGCTCAGCATTATAGTTCCTGGAACCTTCTGGTTAAAAAGGGACTTTTGTCATATGTTGGAGTTTTTTTTAAAACCCTTTATTTAGTTACTGGAAAACAACTCTCATACATCTCTCTTACACATTTTAATCTCACATTTTTGGCACTTCACCTCAAATTTAGGATTTTTACCACATAGTTATGTAATTGCAACAAAAACCAGATCAGACTTTGCAATCCAGGGGTTCACGTCCACGATCTGTTGTTGTTGGAGGACGTTTGTTGACTCGCTGGATGTAAGCGAATAAACTCTCCTGCAACACAAACCGTCCTGTCAGACATTTTGTCCCGTGGAAAGGACAACTCAGACTGTATCAGGTTCTGCAGTGAAACACGATGAGCGTGAGACAGACAGGAGGAGTTTTCCTACAGAACAGAAGCTGCTGGTCTCGGGGCCATGAGAGATGACGTTTAATGAAGGTTGCTCATTGCTGCTGCTTTTGTCTCTACAGATGTGAACATCTGTCTTGTTTGCATAGAGAGATCGGTTTTAATATAGGTTCACACAAATGTGTGTTTGTATTTGGTTAGACCTAATGTTTAATTTACTTTATAATCCTTTGCTGCAGAAATTATCTCTCAAAAATCAAATAATTCACAAATGTGCAGTGACTTTTTTAATGAATTTTATGCCAACTGTAGTTGACCATGTTACAGTTTGGCTGGATAAGATGAAAACTACTGTATCACAACTTCCTAGAGACAAAGGTTTCTGAAATGCTTTGTCTGACTGAACAATGAAAACGCCATGTAAAAACATATTAAAGGGATGTAAATGTGGCTAATTTGGCTGGACCCCTGGATTGCAAAGTCTGATCTTGTTTTTGGTGCAATTAAATATTGGTATGTGGTAAAAATCCCAAATTTGAGGTCCTGATGCATGATGGATGGACATTCCTGGTCCCAGAGGATGAATCCTCCTGACTTTAGTTTCCTCTGACTGTTCTGATCTTTCACAACCAGTAACATATGCAGAGACACTTACAACAAGTATCATCTGAGTTTGGGACGACCAGTCATTGTCCAGATGATTTATCGGCCCCAATCCGCCGTGATGTAATCGTGACACCTGGGGAACGCTCTCACTTTTACGGTCTGATGCCGTGAAGCCGACGATCTGTAAACATCTTGTCTCATGACTTTGCACAGCGTTTCGGGAGCTCAGCAAACAGCTCGTCAGCTGAGCTTCAGAGACGCCATAAACACACCTGTCACACACCTGTCACCTGCTCAGCTGGTAAATCTCAAACAGCAGCGAATCAACAGCAAACCAAGAAATGAACTGGAGTCAAAGAAATGTTTTTTTTTCCCGCGAGCGGAAGCATGGGATCAATTTACATGAAGGGGAACATGGGCCTATTTTTCAGCAGGAGGGTGGGGTGGATGGATCAGTGCTTTGTTATGTGTCTGGAGTTGGAAAAGTTGCAGCAGAGTCTGTTCGACATTGTTGTGAACTGACATTATTTCATGTCTTGTACCCCAAACATGATCTTTTCTAACACAAACCTGAACCTAAGCGCCTGAAAACAGATTTACACCATCAAACAGGATCAGTCAACACACACACGAAGATGCACATTTGTTGGGCGTCTCTGCAGAAAACTTTTAACATTAGCATTTCAGTGGAGACGGAGTTAATCTGTGCTTCCTGAAACATGCGGGAGCCCGACGGATCGGCTCAGTGATCCGAGGAGATTTCAGGCTTCATGTGAGGCCACGAAAACACGAGCTCAGACCTGAGGAATGTGGATCTGACCCCGAGCAGCAGACCGGTTTCAGCTTCTCCTCCTCTCTGCTTTCTCTTCATCTCTGGTTTAGTGTTACTTCATCTTAATTATAGAAGAATTATAGACATTACAGGATCGCGTTTAGAGGAGGAAGAGGAACAAATGTCCTGAAACCGATCCAAACCCCGCAGACCATAAATGCGGAGTCTGATCCTGGCAACACACTGCAGCATCTGGTTCCAAGATTATGGAAAGTAAATCATTTTTTTGCACATGGCCCAAGGAATGTAAATGAGCCCTGTTTGTTTTTTGGAGGAACAGTTTCCTCCTCTGGCTGTTTTTTTTTTACAGATGATCCTCTTCTGGTGGATAACAGCATCAAATGATTCTGAAACAGGTCGAGCGTCAGGAATTCACCTGAAATTGGAACCAGCGCTGCTTTGTTTACCTGGAGGAACTTTTATTTCCTCCAGAGGAGCCTGTTTCTCTCACAGCTCAGAGTGGGCCTGTGGTTACTTTAGTTCATCAGCAGACACACACGCACACACACACACACACACACACACACACACACACACACACACACACGGACACGTTTCCCAACCAGCTTCACCTGCAAATCTCTCCTTTGGTGTTTTGAATGTTGGCCAATTCCTTCCTCCCACACACATATCTGACTTAATTAAAGGTCCTGACATGTCTATGAGTGTGTGTGCATGTGTGTGTGCATGTGTGCGTGTGTGTGTGTGTTCACATTCTTTCTCCGCTGCTCGCCCACTCTTAAAGGAGCAGCGGAGTTTCGTATTGCAGCTTTGCAGAGCGACCGACACACCTACACAAGTTTCAGTGTGTGTTGATAAGACCAGAGCTGTGTTAAAGTGATTTTCCAACTAAGCCTCATTTTATCTGTTTAATATCAAACATTCGCTCAGTCTCCGCTCTGCTGGACACGTTTGTTTCGTCGCAGAAGCAAACAAAGCTTCATTTCTGCAGATCAACAAAAAAAGAGACCTAACTAGACTTATTATATATTTGACTTATTCTTTACCATTGGTTGATGACATTATTTCAGTTTAGTAGAAATATTCTCATTAAAAATACTCAATAACATAATTTAGTCTTTTTTAATCCTGAAAAATCCCACATTTAATAGCCTTTTCTGTTATTTTTATGTCATTTTGGACACATTTTATTTTCAATATCTCCACCCATGAAGTGTCAAACAATCGTGAAAACTGCTTGTTGTTTGCAGTTTCCTGTTTCTCCACCAGCTGAAGGACGCTTCATGTGTCTCCTGAAGGGAGAAGAGCCGACACTGGAATACCTCTCTGACTATCCCGTAAAAGCAAAGTTCCAACAAATTCCTGTTTATACAACCTGGATCACAGAGAACAGTTTATTGTTCTTTTATTGGAAGAAAGTCATTCGTGTCAAAGTTCAAGGCTCAATTTATTCATCCAGAACGTCGGAGGTTTTACATCGCTCCATACAGTCCCAAGTCAGTTCAGGATCTTTATTTCATGATGAATCCCCTCAGAAATGACATCTAAACCTGTAAAAAGAAAGACACCTGCCACTGCCTGTTTAAAAGAAATATATGGTCTACAATGATTAATTGATTAGTTGCATTAATCACCAACTATTTTAATAATTCACTTTTTTAGGAAGAAAATGTCCAGATTCTCATGTTGCAGCTTCTCAACTCAGATTATTTTCTTCTTCTATAATAGTAAACTGACAATCTTTAGGTTGTGAACTGTTGGTCTGCTCTTGGGTTGAATCTTTAGATTCAGCGAAACAGTGGTTGACATTTTACACAGTTTAATGAACCATACAACTAATGGAGGAATTGTTTAAATAGTTAGTTCATTAGTTCATTCATTGGTTTCAGCTCTGTTTATTATATGTGATCATATATGTGCTGAGAGACAATAGGTTTTTTGTCGTTATATAAATGTGTTCGTCGTGACGTCATCGTGAGTCTCTAACTAACACCGTCCGTGTCCAAACCTGTGGAAAATATCTCAGTCCGCATCTCTCAGCCTAAACAGGAAACGGACATCGTCTTATCTGCTCGAATCTTCGCCGCGGTCGAACCACTCTGTGCTCAGCTGATTCTCTTCCTGGTTCCTGCTGCTCTGGTTCCATTGATGAGTCACAACACGGCAATGAATGAAATTATCTTCATCATTGTCTCGGAACAGAGCAGCTGTGAGGGGGGTCTAATGTGCTTTTGTTTGGTACTGATATTCAACAATAGTTGATTTATAGCTGCTTCCTGTTCCATGACCTCTAATCTTTATTGTTGTGGTCCTCTGCTTTATTTCCCAGCAAACTGATTCCTGCTGACGTCATGTTTCTCCTCTTTCCCCTGATTCCGTCGGTTTAATCTCCTGCTGTGTGTTTTCCCACCGGCCGCTTCTGTTTGCTTCCTGCCTAAAACTAATTTGCTCGCCTGGAACTCAAAGCAAACTCACAAGAGCGGACTTGTCCTCGGAAAAAGTTGTGTGCATGTGAATGCTTGTCGGCCGCCGCTCCACCCTCGTCCTCTTTCTGTTTCTGCTGTTTGTCCACAAACTAATGAAAAGTGCTTCAATGTTCTCCAACTACAGACCAGGAGCAGAGAGATAAGGTTGTGTGTGTGTGTTTGTGTGTGTGTGTGTGGGGGGGGCAGTTAATTCTGTGGTGGGAGGAATGGAAGGAATGAGGAAACAGGCGGAGTCGGTCCAAACAGGGAAAGAAATAAATGAATCCTGGGAACATTGCGTTCTCTTCCTGGTTCCAATGTAAAGATGGTGGCGTGTTTTTTTTTGTCTGAGGCACAGATGGTCAAACAGAAATAGGAAAAAACTTTGGCTCCGGTTGATTCATTCCAGATTTTCACTCGTCGACCTTCGTTCCCTGATTTGAATAATTGGGTTGAAAGAAAAAAAACAACAACCAATCAGCAGCTGCAGCAACTTTCAACCTGTGTCTGTTACCTGTTCTGTTTTTCTGGTTTTTCTTTGTTACTGTGGGAACACTGTGTGTGTGTGTGTGTGTGTGGAGAAGCGCTGACACTGGAAAAGCATGCATGCATGTGTGTGTGTTCGTGCATAAGTGTGTGTGTGTGTGTGTGTGTATGTGTGAGCGAGGTTACTGTCGGGCAGTTGATCCCATGTAAAAATATTGTTCCCACGCTTTCCTCTGCAACAGGAGACTCATGAGGAAGTTTGAGATAAACAACATCAGCTGACTGAAGGCAAACAGCAGAAGGCACACACACACACACACACACACACTGTTCATGCTGCATTGCCTTCACCTTCAGATCCCGTCCCAGGTCAGGACTGTTGGGACCAACGTGTGTGCAGGTGTTCAGGTATGTTTGGTGGAAACAGACGATCAGAAATTCCAATACAGTACAAATACTCAATAACAAGTAAACGTCCTGCATGGAAAAAACTCTCTCAGTGAATCAGTATTATGAGTCAATATTATTAAAGTGCTGCAGTAAAGCACATGCGTGTCTTTTTTTTTGTTATTTTTAAAGCTTCTTATTTCATTCATTGAGTCATGATGTCACATATTATATTATAACGAAGGGACTTTTACTTTAAAACTTCATGTACATTTTGCTGTGAATATTTATGTACTTTTACTTGATCAAAGGATTTGAGTACTTCTCCCACCACCACGTCCTCTCAACTCATCACAGGAGCCCTAAGACATTTTTCATCATATTAATAATCAATAATATTATTAATAATAATATAATGTCCATAATGCATACTGTGTATGCGGATCAACAAATTCTGAGAATTTGTGCATTGTGTTGTGTGTTTTTTTATTTTTATTTTTATTTATTTATTTTTTTTTATAGTTTTTTATCTTCTTCAGCTTTATTTTCTTCTCTTTATCTGTAACGCTGCAGTAACAGACAAATTTCCCCGTTTTCGGATCAATAAAGTTTTATCTTATCTTATCTTATCTTATCTTATCTTATCTTATCTTATCTTATCTTATCTTATCTTATCTTATCGTATCTTATCTTATAAAAAATAAAAATAATAATACAAAATAAAATACAAATAATAACGTAATAACAACAACAATAATAATAATAATAATAATAATAATAATTATTATTATTATTATTATTATTATTATTATTATGAATATTATTATTATATTATTATTATATTATATATATTATTATTAACATTTGAAAAACGAAAGCCATATTGTAGATGTTTCAGCACCACAGAAGAAGAGCCGGGTGGAGCTGCTGCTGGTTACTGGTCCATGTCAGCTGTGTTTTATCAGAGCAGAGGAAAGTACCTAAATTTTGCCGGCAAATAAAAAAAACAAACCTGCAAACACAAAACTGCTACCACGACTAAAGCAAGGTCTTATTCTGACCTCAGGTCAGAAATTTGACTGAATGCAACTGAGAAAAGCTGCAGCTGTGACTGAAAAATGGTTTCTCTCTTCCTGTCAGTCAATAAACGCTTTACAAGAAAGAAACGGAGGGTTAAAGACAATAATGATAATATTATAAAAAGCATCTTGGTGCTAGACTCTGTCTCCTTCACTGACTAGACTAGACTTCCCAAACCTCCTGTTAATCAAAGTGTGTGTGTGTTTTCTCCAAAATTATCTCAAATTTCAAAGTAATTGTCTGTAAAACAGGAAGTGTTGAATTATAAAGTAGTCTTATCGGCAAAATTATTTATAATATCAGGAGTAAAAGTAGTAATTTATAGACAATGTTATGTTTTTATAGTATATTACTCCTTGTTTTAATCAATAAATACTGAATATTTAAATACTGTTTTTAATGGTAGATAAATAGTAAAAGTATTGCATCATAAAATTCGGCAGCTTTTACACAAAGAATACTGACAACTTATTAGAAAAAGATAATAGAATATTAAAGTTTATTATAATAAATAATAAAATAAGTAGTAAAATGTAATAAAATGTTGATCTTAAAGTAACCACAGCTGTCAGATAAATATTGTGAAGTAAATAAACTCAGTTACTGAGGCAAACTAATGTGGTTTATTCAAAACTACTGAAACTCGAATTCAAATTCTCCTTGTTCTTCCCGGAACATCAGTTTGCGTTTAATCAATTTCTGCGCAAATGAGAATGTGACGACACATTTCTGAAGAAAAAAATCATCATGGAGGCGAGATGGCGACTATGATACTATGATTCAAACCGGTGTTTGTAGGAGGCTTTTCCTGCCTGTGTCACACACAGACGATCACAGTTGATCAGCCGATCACAAGCGATCACAGTTGATCAGCCGATCACAGCTGCACTGACACAGACAGAAACAGCTTCTTACAGACTAATCAATCATAGCCGCTTAGACATCTCTCGTCTCCATGATGATTTCCTTCAGAAATGTGTCGTCAGATTCTCATTCGCACAGTTACTGATTCAATACAAACTTCCAGAGATCAATGCTGATCACAGCTGATCATCTGTGATCAGCATTACTGAATAAAAGTTGTGTCAGGAGAATGTGAGGTTCCACAGCACAGTAAAAACCAGTAAGTGAATCACTGTGATTTCAGGTCCTGCACACGTGAAGCTGAACATCAGCTGCTTCTTGTTACGCCACAGAGACAGAAACTCATTGAGGATAACGAAGCCCAGTGTGTTGGTAAAGGGATGAAGCAGAAGCTGATCAGACTGATACTAACCCACTGGACGTTAATGTTAAAGGGACAGCTCATAATTTCACTGATCTTCCAGTATGGACCTTTGTGGTGATTTTCCAGTATGACGTCCAGTAAATGTTTCCCATTTTATTCATCTGTTCTTGCTTTGAAACGTTTGAAAAAGAGAGTTGATCATGTCCAGTAGGGAGTTGTCTATAAACTATATAATAACTATAAAATTTGCAGAAATCTGCAGATGAACTAAAATTATACTACGACAATTAACTATGAACAACAATTAACTTTGACTATTAAATGACAAAGATCAATACAGGAGGATCAGTGAAATTATGTCTCTATGCTGCCAATTCATGAAGGAATGAGGGAAATAAGGCTAAATGTACGAAAATACAGAACCGTCCCTTTAATATGCTGATTCTATGGGGCTACGTCCTTCATGTCTTCCTGCATTTTTCTCCATTTTTCTGTCGAGGAAGAACAGGCTGATTCTGAGCAGGTGAAACATGATCTGATTCACCTGCTGCAGCAGAAGCGGAAGTTGAGTTTATTGGGGTCGTGTTGTGGAAGAATAAAACAATAAAGCACCGACCACTCCTCGGTACACAAACGTGACCGGAACCGATCACACCTGTTTCTGTCCTCAGAGGCTGTAAAGACAAAAAATGATTAACGTGTAGATTTACAATAACACGCAGCAGCAGCAACGCCCAGATGTGTTTTTCCTGCTCCTTTACAGGCGGATGTTTGCAGACTGATCAGCGATTGTCAGCGATTGTCATGGAGTAGATCCAAGCATTTTCAATGGAACGCACACCTACAGGATATTATCAGCATGGGTGTAGCTGCTGGTGAATCATTTATTTTTAGCAAATTTTACGAGAGAACATCCAGGAGGAAGTGAAGCATCAAAGCAGTTCAGCCAACAGATGATTGATATCATGATTTTCACTGTTTCTTAATCTGGTTTTGCATCATTTACCTGAGGAGGTGTTTTACAGGTGTTCTGCAGGTGTTCTGCAGGCACCATGCAGGTGTTCTGCAGGTGTTTTACAGGTGTTCTGCAGGCACTATGCAGGTGTTCTGTGGGTTCTCTACAGGTGTTCTGCAAGTATTCTGCAGGTGTTCTGCAGGTGTTCTGCAGGTGTTTTACAGGTGTTCTACAAGTGTTTTGCAGGTGTTCTACAGGTGTTTTGCAGGTGTTCTGTAGGTGTTCTGCAGGTGTTCTACAGGTGTTCTACAGGTGTTTTACAGGTGTTTTGCAGGTGTTCTGCAGGTTCTCTACAGGTGTTCTGCAGGTGTTTTGTAGGTGTTCTGTAGGTGTTCTGCAGGTGTTCTACAGGTGTTCTGCAGGTGTTCTACAGGTGTTCTACAGGTGTTTTGCAGGTGTTCTACAGGTGTTCTGTAGGTGTTTTGCAGGTGTTCTACAGGTGTTCTACAGGTGTTTTGCAGGTGTTCTACAGGTGTTTTGCAGGTGTTCTGCAGGTTCTCTACAGGTGTTCTGCAGGTTATCTACAGGTGTTCTACAGGTGTTTTGCAGGTGTTCTGCAGGTTCTCTACAGGTGTTCTGCAGGTTATCTACAGGTGTTCTACAGGTGTTTTGCAGGTGTTCTGCAGGTTCTCTACAGGTGTTCTGCAGGTTATCTACAGGTGTTCTACAGGTGTTTTGCAGGTGTTCTGCAGGTTCTCTACAGGTGTTCTGCAGGTTATCTACAGGTGTTCTACAGGTGTTTTGCAGGTGTTCTGCAGGTTCTCTACAGGTGTTCTGCAGGTGTTCTACAGGTGTTCTGCAGGTGTTCTGCAGGTGTTCTGCAGGTGTTTTGTAGGTGTTCTGCAGGTGTTTTGTAGGTGTTTTGTAGGTGTTCTGTAGGCGTTCTGCAGGTGTTCTGCAGGTGTTCTGCAGGTGTTTTGTAGGTTTTCTGTAGGCGTTCTGCAGGTGTTCTGCAGGTGTTTTGTAGGTGTTTTGTAGGTTTTCTGCAGGTGTTTTGTAGGTGTTGATGATCACTGCTGAAATGATCTAATAATAATTTTTTCCTTCTCTTCTTACAGTTGTTCACCAGGAGGACAAAGCTTCATTCTCAAATGAAACTTTCATGAATAAAACTGGAAATAAACCGTGACTGGGAAGCTCTGCAGCAGCAGCATCACTCGGATCAATCTGCATCTGTGCTTTACCCACTAAACACAAGAAGTTTCATATTCAGAAAGACACAACGAGTCACTTTATTTCTTTAAAGAAACAGTCAGAGTTTGCACATTGAAACGAGCTGAGAGAATCACAAAGTGTCAGAGCTGATGAACCTATGAATCCAGGTGAAGGTCTTAACCCTCCAATCACCTGATCAATGACCAATCACTGGTCAAGCAATGACCTGATGACTGAACTTCTTCTGTTGCCTAATGATCCGGAAACATTTGTTATAAACTGAACATGTTTATGAGTAAATGGGAAATATGTGCTTTTCACATTTACAAATATTTCTATAATTGTTTAGATTGTATTGATTTTTCCTAAACCTATTGATTGTATAAAGCACATGTGTCAAACCCAGGTCCTGGAGGGCCGAGTGGGTGCAGGGTTTTGTTCCAACCAGGCAGTAACACACCTGATTCTACTAATCAGCCAATAGAGCTCTTAACCTTCATTAGTAGAATCAGGTGTGTTACTGCCTGGTTGGAGCAAAAACCTGCAGCCACAGTAGCCCTCCAGGACCCGAGTTTGACACCCCTGGTATAGAGTGTAATTATTTTTTAGATAGATAGATAGATAGATAGATAGATAGATAGATAGATAGATAGATAGATAGATAGATAGATAGATAGATAGATAGATAGATAGATAGATAGATAGATAGATAGATAGATAGATAGATAGATAGATAGATAGATAGATAGATAGATAGGGACTTTATTGATCCCACAACAGGGAAATTTGCTTGTTACTGCAGCTCAGCACAGATGTAAAAGAGTACAGAGTACAAAGTAAAGAGAAAAAAAAATAAAAGCTATAAAAATACACAACACTATACACTATATACAAAATTCGCTGAATTTGTTGAGCAGCATACACAGTATGCATTATGGACATATTTACTAATAAATAGAAAGAAAATATGCAGCCAAAGTTAAAAATAGAAGAATGTTATTCCTTCTGTTGTCGTTTTGATTATATATATAATATTTAAGATTTATTTTAAATGTACAGAATTAACTCACCTGTACTGGACACATTTATTTTAATAAAAAATCAGATAAAACTTCATTAATTTACAAATTCATTAATCTGTTTCTTTATATAGAACCAAAGGTCGTATTGTGACATCTTCAAGTATCTCATGTTAAAACCTGTGACGTATTGTCACAGGTTTTAACATGCGGATGATTTCTTTTTTTTAATCTTTAAATATCCAGAATTTCACAAAACAAAACAGCTGAAAACAGGAACTAAAATCATTCCGTGTGTTTGGAAACTTTCATCATCAGGTTCATGGTGGAACCTTTTAACTCTTGTATCAGAGACAGGATGCACACATACAGTTTATATCAGCTGAATATTCTTTTTTATCACCTTGTTTCCTGTTATTGAAAACAGACATTGATCAGCTGATATTTATCGGCTGTTTATATGTCGGTGCAGTCACAATCTGATGTTAATAACAAAAAAATACAATGACTGTTTTGTTTTATTTGTTATGTAATTGTATTTATTGTTGCACGTTATGTAACTTTATGTGTCGGAGTCAGACCCCAGTAAATATGGATCCTAACATACTAAACTAAAATCACTTAAACTAAACTAAACAAAACTAAATCCAGCTGTGAGACACAATTCAAAATGGCTTTAATTTGTGTTTCATAAGATAATTATGTGTTGGGGCTGTCGAGCTTTTACAGACAGATCATTGAGTAACGTCCCTATGAATCGTCCCGTTGTAGTTTTAGCAGGAAACCGCCAGCAGACGCTCTGTAAATTACATCATCTACCAAAACAGGAGAAACACAGTTTACAGCTTGTTCTCAGCTGCTGGAAAATAACAGTTTGAGTAAAAATAGAAGCCCATGTGACCTCAGGTTAAAATACTGTTTGGCCACAAACACCCAGCTTACGTTCAGTCCACCTTCACCTCCTCTTCTCCTCTCCCATTCACCTGCTCTCCTCCTCCTGCTGCTGCTGCTGCTGTTGTGCAGGAGTCAGAGTGATGGATTATTATCTTCCAGTTATGTAAGAGGCGGCATGTTCAGACTTGACCAGTGAACCGGTTTCTTTGGATCAGTACGTCGTGTCCCCGGCCCCTGATGCAGCATACGAGCGAGCATCAAAACAACTTTGTCTCCCTCCACTTTGACCCAGATCACACCAGAATGAACCTGCTTCACCTCCCATGTTGTTCCCCACGAGTCTTTCTGCCCTGTGGCAAATTTAATCTGACCAAGTGAAAACTCCTATTTTTGACTTTTTATCTTAGAATTTACATATATTTTTGATTTAATATTTTATTTTTTATATCATTTCTTATCTTTATCCATAATGTGGACTTTTTAACCTCATTTTAAATGTTTATTAATAGATAATAAATATTGAACTAATTGTACCAGATACAAAATATTACACTTGTTAAGGTTTTTTTTTATTACTTTTAATCATTTGGTTCTTGTAACTCTTTGCTCTTAGTTAATTTATCTCCATCCATCTGTTCCTATAGGAGACGTCTCGCAGACAATGGTTTGTGTAGTGCTCCTGCAGATAACAAAGTAGGTCAGAGCTGTTTTAACTGGTTTATACCCTCTGGTTCCACTTACATGATGCAACACTCCATTATCCCCAGTCTGTTGCCTGTGAGAAATGAACGTCAGGGACGATTGTGATTGGTTGATGCAACAGGAGACTCTTTATTTCCCTGAAATCCAACAGAAATCCTCCATAATCCACCAGAGACTCTGTGAGGAGAACATGTTCTTTAAAACACAGCCGCCTACACACACACACACACAAACACACACACACATGCACACACACACACACACACGCACACACACACACACACACACACGCACGCTGCGGCTGCTTCTATTGAAGCTTTGGAGGAAACTGAAAAAAAGCTTTTTTTGGGCAACATGTTGGATTCCAAAATCGTAGCTTAAGGATGTAAAGAGATGTTTGTGGATTCTGTTGAAGACTAAAAACATGATTTACGTTTGCATCAGAACAAAGAGCAAAGAGTTTTGTCTACTTCACCTAGAAGTTAATACAAACACACAACATGTAATAGTTGTGAAAAAAGTTCTGAATGTTCCCTAAAGTTTGTTGTTTGTTGTTTCTTTGTGCAGAAAACAATAAAGCTTCACTATAAAACTGAACTGACCTGTGTTAAAGTCGTCTCTGTACTCAATCATGAAACCGTTTATGGCATAAAACATGTTCATCATTGTTGTGTGAATATTATAATAATATTTTGAGGTGAATTAGTAAACTGTAATAACCATACATCACTATATTAATTATTGATGGATGTTTTTTCACATGTGATAGTTGTTTTTCTGTTTCTGTTTTATTTTGAAAAGTACCCCCTCTGTTTCTTGTAAAGGTTATTTCATGTGTTTTCTCACCTTGGCTGGTTGCCTCGTGTCACCTGTGTCCTGTTTTACTAACCTGTTTCTGATTCTATTTGTGTGTTTAAACAAGTTTCCTGTTCAGCTGTGACTGAGCCGACAAGAGAAATGTTATTTACTGCTGACAGAACATTTACATCTTCATGTTGTGTCAATGTTTTCAACTATCGCCCTAGTTTAAATCTTAACTGGGATTATAATGTTTCTTTACCCCATCCATCCATCCATTTTCTATCCCGCTTATTCCCTTTCGGGGTCGCAGGGGTCTGCTGGAGCCTATCCCAGCGCATTTATGGCGAGAGGCAGGGGGATACACCCCAGATGGTCGCCAGCCAATCGTGGGGCACACACACCATTCACACACCATTCACACACACACTCACACCTATGGGCAATTTAGATTTGCCAATTAACCTGAGCATGTTTTGTATTGTGGGAGGAAGCCGGAGTACCCGGTGAAAACCCACGCAGACACGGGGAGAACATGCAAACTCCACACAGAAAGGTCCCAGGCCCCAAGGCGGTCTTGAACCTGCGACCTTCTTGCTGTGAGGCAACAGTGCTACCCACTGCTCCACCGTGTCGCCCTTCTTTACCCCATATTAATCCATAATAATCACGTAATTATTTCTGTTCCTTTGTGTTGGACAACAACACTGAATCTCAAAAATCAATAATGAATTAGTTAAAATGTTTGAACATACAGCAACATACGTTTGTCTCATTAAGATGAGTTAAGATAAGATAAGATAGGATAGGACTTTAGCTATAAAAAATAAAAATAAAAAATGTTTCATGTTGTTCTTAGATCAGTTTTGGACTCAAATGTGTGGATTTATTTAAGTAAAAGTTTCCCTTTGACTAAAGCAAGCGCTTCCTGAAACTGACCAATCAGAGCAGAGAGTGTCGTGAGGAGGAGGGGCTTAGGGGTGCAGGAGCTGCAGCCTGTTTCACACAGAGGCTGAACTGAGGGCTGAAAAATACCAATACAACATCAATACTGACTTTACTTAACTGTAAAACAAAGACATTGAGGAGGGTGTATGAATATCTGTAGATGTTTCCTTTAATTATGAACGCATCAAACTGACATCAGATTTAATTCCTCTGTTTAATTCATCAGACTCAGACACATTCCTGCTCAGTTATGTGTGAGACAACATCATGTCTGAGCTGCGAAACTCATGGACATCATGTTCCAGACGTGATGATATAACTGAGGCCGGGAGAGATTCAGCTGATTTTTCAGGATGAGACTTCATGCTGTGTTTCCATTATTCTGCCTGTTGGAGCCACTGTGACACACTTTAGTCACAGTGTCTGTTTGTTTAACTCCTTTTCTTTCCCGTCGGCTTCTTCTGTTTTGACTAGGACGTTTTTTTTCTATCTGCATCGTCCATCTCTGTATTTTCTTTATTCGTCTTTACAGGCGCGTTTCTTTCTGTCTCTCGTCTGATTGCGTGAATCATAACAAACATGGGAGAGTCTGTGTGCAGCCTGCACGACTTTCTGAGCATTTTCTCATATTTGCATGTTTTGAATGTGGATGCAGGACATTTTCCTGCCAAGCCTGTTATCACTGAGCGCTTTTTTTTTTTTTTTTTAATTGCTGGAGGCTTTGAATCGAGCTGCCCTTTGTTATGTTCAGCATTCGCCTCGTTTTTCTCCCCTCCTTGCTTTTCCTTTCGTTCTGAATCAGCGCTGTTATCAGATTTAGCCTGAATCTTGTTTAACTGTAAAATAAAAAAGCCCTGTTTGTCTGTTTAACGGCTCCTTATTATACTGTTATATAATTATCATTTCAGACATTTTTTCAGCTATAACACAGCCAGGCCTTAATCTTTCTGTTTTCTTTCTGAAGTGCAACCAAGTTGCACTTCGGTTGCACTAATACCAAGTGGTATGTTGCAAGATCTTTTTTTCTCGGCAGATATTTAGCAGCACATGTGGATCTGATCAACTCCTAAATGTCCATTTACCCATCATCGTAAACAGAGTAATCAACTCAGTTACTTCAGTATAAGATACTCCTGGTCACATATACACACACACAACAAATATGCATTATAAGTGAAGGGTCTGCTTTTGAAAATGCTAAAGTAAAAAAGTTGTACAAGTAGTGTGTCACCACAGTGGATTTACAGAAGCCAATGAGTGAATGTTCTGAGCTGTTCAGAGAAGCTTTGGAGTGAATAGCTTGTTGAAGATAAGAAGAAATGCAAAATGAGGATGAAAAAACTCTTACAATTTAATTCTTTTATGAAACCGTGATGTTATCAACACGTCGGTGTGACGTCGTCCTTTCAGATCCAACTCCGGATAACATTCAGATCTCATCATCTCGACCTCTGTTGAATGACGTCTTTACTTTAAACTCCTCACAGGTCGTTAGTAAGTTTCCCCTCCCACCGCTTCCCTTGTGTGTGCGTGCCTGTGTGCGTGTGTGTGTGTGTGTGTGTGTGGTTTGGATCCCTGCCCGCCGTCTATAGAGCGGACCCCCCACTCTGTTCTGTTTTGCACATTCCTGGGTTCTGACATCAGGCTGCAGCTTCTGCAGCCGAGCGAGCGTCTGTGTGCGGGAAGAGGCCCCCGGACCCCCCCTGACCCTGGCAGTCTGGCAGCTAGACCCCCCCCCCCCCTCCCCTTCTGACAGCATAGAAGCTACAACAATAGAATCACAGCGCAGCTCACACACACGCACACACACATCGCTGGTGCTGTATATATAAGAGGCAGCTGCTTAAAGTGGATTAATAACATAATAATCCTCTGACAGCTCGTATGGAAATTTAGGTCAGAGGCTGAATCTAAATATCAAAAGTTACATTTTGTTTTCTACCTGTGATCAGTTTGCAGAAAAGAGTCACATTGACTTTATTTTCTTTTGCTTCTCGCATAAAAATAACCCAGTTTATCCGTTGACCTTCTCCTGTGTCACATAAAGCAGAATAATGATTCTTTTCACTGTGACATTGACCTTTACACAGCTCCAGTTCCCCCTGTTTCACTTTCAGTGACACTTTTTAAAGTTTCAGTCCCTTATTTTTCTCGGGAAAGTTGTGTCTGGACGTCGAGCCGCCGCCGCTGCCGTCAGTTTTGGCTTCTGGCCTGTGAATATTCTATCAGACTGTTTTCCACATGTAGTCATTCACTGAGCTCACGGCCAGAAATGTGTGGGCTCGGGTTTCCCGCAAGCAGAAGGCCAAGTGTGTGTGTGTGTGTGTGTGTGTGTGTGTGTGTGTGTGTGTGTGTGTGTGTGTGTGTGGGAGGACGGTGGGCTGGTTCTTTGAAATGTGGGAGGAGTAGACATCAAAGTGGAGGGGGGGAACCAGATCGCTGCTGCTGCACAAAGACGCTCGGAGACAAAGGAAACTGGATCCTTCTTGTGACAGCGAACGCACCGTCTGACTCCATTCAGCTTTTCACTCATTCAGCTTTATCACTGACAATGAAGTTTATATGTTTGTTTTAATCCCTCTGGAATAATGTTTGCATCATGTCGACCCTTTCAGATGAATTCAATTTATGGACAAGTCTCTTTTTATATCAGGACAACCCTGAGCTTTATATTTTTATGGCTGCAGCAGTGATGTCAGATGATGGTACCATAAATTCTATAATATATAATACCTCTATTGACATAAGTGCATTAAGGCCCAGGACTTTAGTGGAATGAGGCCTCTCTTTTTATTTGAGCAAAATTTGATTAGCAAAAAGATTAGCAGTAGAATGAAGAACACGATTTTGTGTCTATTTGAAGCTTTAAATTTCTAGGTTCATCTATTGAAAAAGTACAGTTAGCATAACATTATGGTATGCATATAGAACATTAATTACAAATATATGTAAATCATTGTTAAAGCCAAATTCTACTGTATAAAGATAATGACAAAAATATAGCAAACATTGCAGGATAAATCAAAATTAACTGTGGGATAGGAATAATAGAATAACTCTACTAAATACTAGCGTTAAAACATAAAAATATCCCCATCTTCCAAGTCCCAGGATTTAGTTTTAAGGTGAATAAATTGATTTATTTACAAAAAAAAAAATGAGTGAGCATATTGATATAACAAAAGAGTGTAACACTGAATAAAAAGAATTACGGTTGAACTAAATGATCCCTTCTAGAAAATAAGAAACCAACCTCATCAAACTAAGAGATATCTTTAATTCTTTAACTAAATATTATTAAAGAAAACAAGATTAACAAAACTGGTAACCCACCCCTGCGTACTCAACCACTACACAATGTGGCCTGTTGAAAGAGGAAGATAAGCGACACCTTAACCTCATGCTGGGGCCATTCTTATATAACAGGTGTTTCTTTATGTCAGCCAATCACAGGCTGTCGAGCCTCTCCACCAATGGCTGCACACGCCTATTTGAATACAGAACAAGGGCAGCGGCTGTTGTGAATTCAGATAACAACCGGGCTGTAACAATAGGAATTATTGTTAGGAACCTTCGCTCAGCCTTCAGGGTGACACACGGACACGTTATGCAGTGACACGGCGAGCTGAATGTTCCCTGCACGCTAAAAGTTTAATAGTTTGTAACCCAGCAGGGTGGAAACAGTGAGCAGAGAATCTGCTTCTCGTGATCAGGTAACACACATTAACACAGGCCAACTGAGCCATGTTTTTTTTAAATGTTCTGGTGGCTTTGAGCTAAAAGGTCTCATTTATATTCAATTAGTAAATTGCTCAATTAGACATTTAAAATGTCTAATAAATGCTAATAAATTAGAGATCAGCCTTAAAACACCTGGTTTCAGTCCTGACGCCAACTTTCCTCCTGCCTTTCTTCACCTTGTGACATCACACAAACACAAACGGACTCCTCCGGGCTCCTCTGCAAGTCAGTGAGATCACTGAGAAACAAAATACGCCTCGACATGTCTGAGGAATGGTTTCCATGCAGCTGATCCTTACATCACCTCCACACGCTGGACGAGGTGAAGGTGACTAACGCAGCGATTTTCTGTTCTGTTTTGACTCTCTGCACAAACAGCAGCGCGGTCTCACAGGAAAATGACAGCTCATATCAGCCTTCTTTTAATACGTGCACATATTCATTGACCCTGTTTGATGGTTTAACTCTTTAGCTTCCAATCAATGTTAGGAATGATCATGTTTGGGTTAAAATGATCATTGATCGGTGGAACGTCAGATGTCTTCAGTTCCAGCTGCGTCAGTGTTTCTGAAATTCAAATTATTTGAACTAAATTTTAAACATCCTGCAGCTTAATTCATGTTTGACACAAACTTATTAAAAGTTATATTTAAAAACAAATATCTAGTGTGAATTTATTATTATGACATTTTTGATGGGTTTGACAATGAAGGGATTCTTTTCCAAATGCATTGCATTTTCTGATAACTGCCATAGAATGTTTGTAGGAATCAGGCGTAATGAGGAGGGAAACAATGTTTTTGCACATTTAAAGAAGTCCCTGCAGAATACAGCTCTTATTGCTGTTGGCTTCTGAACAATTGTGTTCATCGTGGTGCAGACACACTAGATATTGACATTGAGCAACTCATGTTCAAAATCTATTACCACTTTCATATACACACTGTCCACACAGAGAACCTGAAGGAGAGAGCAGTTCTGCTGCAAAAAATTTTCTTAAAAAATGATTCTTCAATCTTTCTGCTTTTCGAGAAATATTGGAGAAATTGACCTCCTTTGGCCTTGAACAGTTTATTCATGTGGGGAAACATTTTTTTTCCCCTGACATTGACATCTAATAAAAGACGAGGGGATATCCATTTTATATAAGCAATAAAGTTTGCAAACTAATCTTCTTTATTTTTTGTAGTAAACTCATCATTATGATAGTAAATATATAATTTTTACCTGAAAAATAGTAACTAACTAAAATGTAGTGGAGTAGATAGATCAAGTAGGATAAAACATATTCAAGTACACTTCTTTAATTCTTTTTCTTCAATATTTTCCTTAACTAAAGGAGCACTTGCGTTTAGGAATTGTTGCAGCAGATGCACACATGTGCTTTTCGCTTGTGAACCCTGGCCAATAGCTACAGACATGGCCTTCTATGGTCGGCAGCACTACTGGTTAAAAATGTCAGAGTCTGAACCAATAGGAGCTTCAGATACTCAGACCTGTCAAATTCCTCGTCATTTACCGTATTATTTATTAGTTGGAAGCTGTAGTTATCTGTCTGATTCATCGCTTGACACAGTTGGCAACAAACCTTGCGTTGCAACTTCAACTTTTAATCCCTATCTGTTGGTATTATGCTTATTTTACGTGTTCGTTTTAATGCAAATTCAATGAACTGCTGCGGTTGTACGGCTAAAATCCCGAGGACTTGATGAGGATCGTGGATCTGCTTCTGTCTGCTGTGTTGAAGAAGGAGCGGAGCCAAAGAAAATTCAGTTTAACGTGTGGAGGTTCATGCAGGATCCATCAGACACGAAGTCACGTTTCACTTTAAACTCAGGTCAAGTGACGTCAGGTCAGTTCTACTTCCCAAAAACACATCACAGATTCACCTGAGGAGGTAACATGCACAAACTTGCTGGGAAAAGAGGTGAGTTTGTTGCAGCTGTCCAGATGTGATCAGCAGTGAGTGATTGTTTTCAGAGGTCATCAGCCTCATCAGATAAAGAGCAAAACCTGCCGCGCCTCAGACTCCTTATCATCCACATCTGGAATAAATCTGCTTCTACTGCAACGTCAGTGTCTTATTTATTGTAACTTCAGGACATTGTCAAACCTTCACCGCAGCGATAAACCATTGAACATCATCATCTGTAACAGCAGCGCATGCAGATGAAGAAACCATCGAGGATACTTTTTGCTGGTTTATGTTTTTGTAACCATGGATACGGTGAATCACCGTTTCGGGTGTGGTGACGTAATACGTTTAACTCTTTTTCTTCACTTCCTCCTCAGTTAGTTGGATGCCGGCTGACAGGACCCGTCCGTTCCAGCGGGCAGACACAGGGAGAACGTGGAACACGGCCTCCGCCCCGGCGCTGCCGATAACGGCCGCTTACGGTTTAATGAGCTGATAACGCTCCAAATGTTTCGCCCTGGAACACTCAGCACACGCCGTGAATCATCTGCTTCAAAGCTTCAAAGTCACCAGATCTAATCTCGTGGAGATTTTTGTGCCGTGCGTCAGCCCCGAACAGAGAGGACACGATGTAGGAGAAAGGCCGCCCTGTTCCTTACGGTTTCCTTTCATGTACTGAGGACATTGCAGGATTTCATTTTTCTTTTATTCTTGTTTGTGATGTGAGGACGAATTCTCTACCATCTTAAAGTAACAGAACCAAAACATACATAAATGTGGACATTATTATTATGTCCTATAATAAAACAGCATCCTATATACACCAGTTAAACACATTAAAACATCAGGCTAATGATTTGAGCGGAAGTCAAGGGGTGATCTGATCCTTTTATAGAAGTTCCGGATGATAACGTTTTTTATAGATTAGTGTGTGATGATTAAGCAGCTTCTTTACCACCATGACAATGACTGGAATGATGCTGACGACTGAGGAGTGGTAATAAACCAGAGAGCATCCAGCTCCACCTCAACCGGTTGCAACATGAACAAGCTGCTTATCGTCTTGACCTTTGCTTCAGATAAAGTCCACTTTAGCGCCTATAGCTTTGTTTAGGAAAATTTTCACCTTTTGTCAGTCCACTCTGCAAGTTATCTTCTAACATGTGCTTATATTTAAATAGAGAATCCTCCAATTTTACTAAATAACTTATGAAGACTTGTATAAGTCTTTATATCTGAAGCTCAAAGTACAATAATCTAAATATAATTGTATACATACACATTCAATGCATTCATAGTTCTGTCTTGACCACTAGATGTGTTTTTCTTTATTGTCCTGTACAATTAAAAGATCTGCACATTAATATTGCAGGTGTCTGCTGGTAAAAGTCCGTCCTTTAGTCTCTTTGCACCGGTGTAGGTTGAGTTTGCAAAACACATGTAAACCTCTGCAGGTCCATTATTCTAAAGGAAAAGCTCAAACAGTCAATCTATGGGAAGAAGAGGAAACACATTTCTGAGCAGTGCAGGACTTAAATTATGAGAGAAAAAAACGCCCTGACCTTCAAAAACCAGTCTGATCCTGTCACACAAACACGTTTGACCTTTTCCAACATGGCTGCTGCCGTCCTGTACTCTGCCTGCTTCAGATAAAACATAAAGTCAGCTGATCGCTTTATAACCTGATCATAAACCCCCCTCTCCGTGCAATCTGGTGTTCATTTCAATTACGCCGTGTCCTTTAATTGCAGCCTGACGCCATCGTGACTTGTAGTTTGTGTAGATTAGTGGACGCGAACGAGCCTCAGACGAGTCGAGACGAGCTCAGGTCTGAGTTAGTAGAGTCTGCCATGGAATGTTCCTCATGTGGTTTGTTTGATCCGACGTCTCCGCTGGGAACAAAACACAGAGTTAGTGTTTGCTGTCAACACACACGCACGCACACACACACCCAAACACACACACACACACACACACACACACACACACACACACACACACCCATCCAGGAGCGGCAGCAACTCTGAGCTGAACAAAGCCCCTTTGTCTCCTGGTTGGCTGAAATGTCCCTTTAATCCCTCTAGTGGCAGAAACTTGGCACGATGACGAATTTGATAAAAATTCCATCTATGTTGTGTTTTTTTTTTTTTTTTTTTTCCATTTGGGTATTTCGGTGAATGAGGAAGCGTCCACTTTCTGTGACACCGACTGTGGGAGGAAGTGACAGGAAATAACAGAGCTTTGATCAAAGTAAAAAAAAAAAAAAATTGTTTGAATATCTGGGGCAGCACCGAGCACTTCCTGCTGAACGGGGCGACACCTCCGCTCTCATCTGCAGCATCCTGGACGCAAACACAGCCACGCTTTATCATGTGGAAAATATGCAGTGTTGCCCAAAAGCCTTTAACCTATTAGTTTATAGGTTAGTCAGCTACGAGTCAAAAAACAGACTGAATCAGTTGTTTTTGCAGGAAAATCGCAAAAATCAAAAGTTTCATATGTGGGTCAGAGGTTTATCAAATATTTTCTTGGGGGTTGAATCTGGAACATCGGCAGCAAAAGGCACAACTTTCAGCTTTGGTATCTATGTGACATGTCGAAGATGATGAGATGAGATGAATTCAAAGTGAAAGATGAGTAAGGACGATGAGAGCTTTGTCTGCACTTTCGTGTTGTCTCACGGTTTCTTTCAGGCTGGAACCTGCTCTCACACGCTCTGTTTGGAAAATAACATTTCCATGTGATAGAATGTACTCCACCTAAATACATTTAGAGGTACTTGCACTGTAGTACTTCCATATGATGATACCTTATACCTCGTTTGGTCCTAAAAGTGTATATTATGTATATACTTTTATATTTATCTATAAGTATAATATACTATACTCATAGAACAGCCTGTCTGTGTACTCTCACTGTGATGCTTCAATACATTTACTGAAGTATTTACTCAAGTATTTCTAGGGCGATGATGTAACGGATCTGGTTATGAGGTATTTCAGTCTCATCAGCTGCTTCACAGCTGATCTTTGTGTCGGTTTAAAAAACAGGAAAGTTGACATTTCAACTCGGTTTCTGTGTCAGAGTCGAACTGGTTGTGTACCAGCCGATCGGAATCCGTCCGCCTGTCCAAACTTCCTGTTTCTGACATGACTCCGACTTCCCCTCCAACGAGTCATAATTGAAAACACACGCACACACAGTTTCTAACAATTTTCCACTGATCAGTGGTTCATAGAAGTTGTGATCATTTCACTGACCCTGACCCTTAGTAGTTTTTGTTTTACGGCATAAACCTCCAACACCATGTTTCATCTCCTTCGTTTATGACACGACAATAAAACAGTGTCGATTTTGTCGTAACTCACTCGCTTAAAGTTTAAACCTGACCTGGTTTGATGTGTGAGACCGTTTTTATTCGGGACAATACATCTCATATTGTTGCACAGTTGTGCAATGGCAGTAAAGTTTATTTGATTTTGACTCTGACAGCAGAAAGTGTTTTTTAGTGCAGTTTTTTTTTTTTTTTTTCTGAAATCTCAGACACAGATGAGTCACTAACTCGCTGAATAAAACAGAAATTGGCTGCATGACATAAATGAGAACATTTAAAGGCCAATAAAAATGACTCACACATTCAAGGAAAAAAAAATATGAAATTGCTTTTTTATCTTGTATTTTATTAGAACTGTTTTTCCTTAATTTGAGAAAATCAAGAAATCAACTTGAAATAATCAGATTATTTGTGAGTGGATAAATCTCCTCAGTAATAGACTAATTGCACCAAAGCCAGACGTCTTTGACCCCTTCGGGAAAAAGGAATTTGCAGACTTGCACAAACGGAGACGTGAAGTGATTATATGACAACAAGCGGCAGTGTGAGAACTCAGCTGTTCTCCACTTCACACTCGTATCAGATTATGTGGATCACGGCTTTGTTGGGAATGAAGATGAATGACGAACACACCTCTGTTTGCTTTTGTTACCTGTTGCACAGAGGTATGAGCAGAATAAGGAGAATGCCGTCAGGTCTGCTGTCCCTGGTCAATTGTGCTTTGGAAATAATAGTTTGAGGTTTGGCTCTAAGAAAACTAAGATGCAACCAAAGCCACACAACCAACCGGATTTTTTAGGTTTGCACAATTCTCCAAACACAGACATCTGTTGTCACCGATCTCACGAGTTAAAATGATTTTGTTGAAAAGAACCAGCAGACATTTGCAAACCATTGAAATTTGACTCTAATTATAGACATATTCCTCAGTAGTGAGCTCAGTTATTCAGTCACTGCTGTGGGCATGTGTTGTTTTGCTCGTGCAGCTCGGGGCAACAGCTTCACAGGAGACAGCGCTGCTTTCACCTCATTGGTGTGGATCTGCTGCTGCCTGCTGCTGGAGGATGGTAAACTGTAGTGAGACCAGTAAATAAAGTAAACAGATACTTTACTGCAGTAAAAATAGAAATACTGTCATCTAAAGTTCTCAGTAACAAGTCCAAATCCTGAAAAGGAAAATATCATAGGAAGTAAAAATTAAGTAAAAGTTGATTAAAACACATTATATCAGAATATTACTGATAATAAAACTGATTATACAGACTGTGTTGTATTATTATAGTACACTATAGTATAGTACAATGTACTACTTGTTTTGATGAGTATTATATATATATATATATATATATATATATATATATATATATATATATATATATATATGATCACTTTTTTCACTCTATACTTTTTTTTTAATCTCGTGCAATAACTCGTCAATAGTACAATATACAATATACAATATATTATTTATAATTCTGTTTATACCATTGTCATGTATGTTACAACATTTATGTTATAATTTTGTATGGCGCACCTTTTGTACCATTTGTTTTGCACAATTCTTGGTTGAATGCTTTATTGATACTGTTTATGGTGCTGTATTGTTTATTGTGCATTATTGTGTTTATTGTACATTCCTGTTCTATTCTTTTATAGCTGCATGCTGGTGTTGTAAAAACTAATCTAATCTAATCTAATCATAAATACAGGTGAGAGTATTTACTATAATGTTTTAGTTCATCGATATGAGGCCAATTTGAGCTACTTTGTGTAGATTATCATCATAATATTTGGTAGCGGAGTGCAAACTTGATAAAGGAAAAGAGGCACGTTTATTAATTTATGTTGAATATAACATCATCTTAATGTAACTAAATAAGATAAAACACTCAAGTAAAGTAAAGTATCTCGAAATCGTATTTTGTAATTGTTTTCAGTTTCTCAGAAATTAAAGGTTGGGGAAATTACAGTGGAAGTTTGGGTGAAGCAGCCGATCATGTTCGCCCACTTCTTACCAGACGAGTAGGAGGCACTGAAAGTACTTTCATTTCTCTTCTGTGGTGAGGGAATTCCAACTGAAGTTTTTATGCCTCGAGCTAAAAAAACCTGGCAAAGAAACTGCAGCGTTTAGGAAAAAAGACATGAAGATGTTGCATAGGATTGAATTCAAAAAGGAGAAATCAGAGAGGAGGATGAGTGTCAAACAACTGAATGAAATGAAAAACTTCAGACATAAATCCTAAAAAGAAGATTAGAAAGTTAAACTGTTAAGCAAACAGACAACTGGCTTAAAAAGAAGAAAGAAATTACTATTTTAGTTCTTAAAGGAAATACATATGAATTAGAAATTTTGACCTTTAAACCTTTATTGACTGTTTTCTGGATGTTGGTGTTGAGGCTGTGAAATCAGTGAAGAGGTGATCAGGATGTGTGTATCAGAAATGTTCTGTGATTTCTCAAAAAGACCCAATAACATTTTCAGACACTTTTCATCACAAACAGAAACAGGCGAATCTCAGAATAACACAGCTTCAGGGCTGATAAAACATCTGTTCTTTAAATTGAATTTCATGGCTCCACTTCCTGTAAACCTTATCACAGCAGAGAATATAGATATAAAATAGTTAATAGAATATTAAATTGCTAAAGTATTTGATGTATTCAATGTATTTGGTTAATGTAATTAGTTACTTTCCATCTCTGATTTATAGATTTAGCGTCAGTGCCGTTTTTACAGCATGTTACGTGTTGCACCGTCACACCACAACCAGCAGGCGACGCTGTGGTGCAGAAAGACCATCTGTCTCTTTAAGACTGTTGCTATAGAAACAGTCTGCCAGCGTGATTGACACCTGCCAAATGTCGTTGGGTAAAGGGGGCGGGACAGTCGTCGTCACGACCCTTGGTTGCCTCGCAACAGGTGCCCGCTGCCCGCGAAAACTGTTCCCTGACTCGTGACCAAGAAGAAATAAACCAAGACAAAACCTCTAAGAATTACTATTAGTCATAGAGTTTGTACTGTCTTTAAAGTTCTTTTTTATTATTTAATTTAGTCTTAAAAAGAATAATGAATAAACCCGTCTTTCATGGACTGGTGGATTTTAACAGCAGATTCTCCAAAGGTTTGTTTAACCCGCTGCCATCTTGATGAACTATAACAAACTAATGTTAGCATGTTTCAAGTTGCAACCTGAAATAATTTCTGCGTATAAAATCAACATTTTATGTATCAATGAAATCTGACATCTTGTTGCTGTTAATTTGTTTCAGTTGAACCTCCAGCCTGATAAAACATCAAATTATTTTAGCAGCTTTATCTGTTTCAAAAAGCATGTCTGTTTATAATAATCAGCTAATGTTACCTGTATGTTTGTTAAGGGGACCTAAAACCTGCTCTTAAAAAGTGTTTCGAGAGGCCTGTTAGTAAAACATTTGAGTTGGAAAATAAAAAAAGTTTACTGAGTAAAATCTGTGATTGATGCAGCTCAACTAAAGCCACTAGATGTCAGTCAGCACTTCCTTTCTCTGCTCCTCATGTCAGAAGGAGCTTTAACTGAAAGACTGATGAGCGTTCATGGACCCCAACCATACACACACACACACACCCACACAACCCACCCCATACACACCCATGTCTCACAGCCAAAATAATAAAATGCTGACTTCTCAAAGTGCCACTGGTATGCCTGTCTCAGCAGAGAGAGAGAGAGGGAGAGAGAGAGAGAGAGAGAGAGAGAGAGACCCTGCCTTGTCCAGGCTCCAGCACTGCTCTTCAGTGAAGGTAGGTGTGAGCTGCTCTGTTCTCTCTCTCCCTTCTGTCTGTGAGACTTTCTGTGTTTTATGGATCTATCGGGTCGATCCAGCCTTTTATTCTTCCCCCTCAGTCGCCTTTTTGTCGGATTTTACCTCTTCTGTCCAGGGCTTTCTTGTTGGATTCTGTGTTTGTGGATCAGGACGATGCTGCAGGATGAATGAGGGACACATGAGCGAATCAATAAATCTCTCTGTGTGCTGAACTTTTCAGGCTGAAACTCTGAATTCACGTCACTTTTTGTGGAGGCTGTTTTTCTCTGCAGAGACAGACAAAAACACAAAAAGTGTCAGCCTGCAGCTCCCAGTGTGGTATGCGGAGGGGTTAAACCATCCAATAGCCGTCTAACGCTGTGCAATCAATTCGTCACAGGGGATTTGGAGATGTTGTCTCAGTGGGTTGTTGAGTTTAGGTTAAGTTTGTCCTCCGGCTGTGCTGCTTCCCTCCAGTTCACACTCATTAATGCTGACATTTGTATCAATTGTCTGTCAATTGACTGACATATAAAAGGTGTGTGGCCTTGTTATGGTGTGGAAACAGTGGTTTCTGTGATAACGATCCCTCTGGGTGTTCTAAAAAGTTCCCCACTTGTTGCTGCTTTTTAATATTTTCATCTGTAACATCTAATGTTCGGAAATATATAATCAAACTTGGAAATGTCCCATTTGGTTACATGGCAGTCAGGATGTTCACAGGAGCCTCGAAAATGGAGCTTCGACAGGATCTGAAGCAGCAACCCAAGCCGGGGAGGATTCACACGGCTGGAAGTAGCTGACTTGTGAAGCTAAAATTAAGCTGATTTGGAATGTTACACTTGGGCGGTAAGACGTGCAGGAGGCGACCTGCGGATGGTGACAAATCTCAGAGCTGTCGGTGGCAGAATGAGAACTCGACCTGCTGCTATTAGAAATACACCACTGCCCCAATAACAGAGCAATAAAACGGATACGAATGACTCTGACATTTATTTAAACTTTATTTAAACATCTTTTTGAATCTGACAAAGTAGCGTTTATGAGTATATTATCTCTGGCACTGAGAAATCTAAGTGTAAATCTCCAGTATTTTATTTATTTTTAACTTCTTTCCATTTATAACATTTAATACAAAAACTAGACAAACTCACATAAACCGGCAAATCATTAGATTGTCTTTAAAATATAGAGAACATTTTAAAAGAATATAGAAGTATTGAGAAGGTAGAAATATCCAGGCCTCTTCACAGTTTTTAGTCATATTTTTCAGCTTTATGTTAAAATCCTTTAGGTTGCTCAAATGATTTAATTCTCAGTCTACCATAGGGGTGGAACAGTTTACAAAATCCACAGTTTTGTTTGGTGTACATTGATTGTCAGGAAATTAAATCATGCCTTAAACTTATTATTGTAGGTCTAAATGCAGCCAAACTGCAGACCTATCAAGTTCTGCTGGAGCATCTTCTAACTCTGGCTCTTTCCAACCCTCCATACCCACACCAGTCTCCACAACAACTGAATGTATGCCGTCTGTCCAGGTCCCCGTGTTCTTATTTTTGCTCACTACAGGTGGTTGGCTTTAGGTGCAGCACCACCACCTGCTGCTCTGGAGGGTCAATGCTTTGGCTATGGGAAAAGCAGAGTAAGAAAAAGGAGCACTTCCAGAAAACAAATATCATTCAGTAGCAGCTGAGTCTGTAAACATGCATCATGTCTTTAAGAACCAGAAGGTGCTCGGCAGGTAAATCTCAGCAGTTTGTTTGCTTGTGTCTCTTCTTGTGCTTCTGTGTCCAGATATTTGTGATCATCGGAGTAATGATGGGAAATTCTGATCAGACTCGTTACAGAGTCACACGAAGACATCACATCTCTGTCTTCATACATCTTGTCCCAGTTTGTCCCAGATAGTGTTTGTGACCTGGACTAAGTTCAGTCTAGAGATGAACAGCAGATCATGAAAGAGGATCAGCTGAAAGAAATGAAGAGCTGCAGCTTATTAGACTGAGAAAAAAGCCTTTGAGAGCCTCTATTGTTTTTCATTGCCAGGTTGTTTTTTATATCTTTATCATCCTCCTCCATCATCATCTTCTTCCTCCATCATCATTTACGCATCCACCATCATCAACCTTCATCATCTTTCACTATTATCATCATCATCCTTCACCATCATCTTCCATCATCATTATCCTCTATAAACATTATCATTTGTTTGTTAGGCTCAAAAAATGAAATTTAAGTCGGGGAGAAACCTTCATTTTTCTGCCAGAGAAAACACAGTCGGTTTTAGTTAATGTTTATTGAGTAAAAACCTTCCGCTCCTCATTTCACCGGATGGACAGAATCAGAATATGACTGTTGCTTCCTTCACACTGACCTAAGAGCTTTGACCCAAACACATCTACATATCTGTATTCTCCATCTCGTCCTCCTTCCTCATCCTTTAATTCTGCTCCGTCTTCCTCGATGCTGCGTGTGATCCCGTGTTTGTGTTGCTGGATTTACAAATTAGAGCCACAGAGCAGATAAGAAGCTGCGAGGCAGGAGGAGTGCGCTTCAACAGGTGCTTTAAAGTTTCACTTCTCACTGGAGTTACATGCGGTTCATTCTGCTCCATACCTCTGCTGTGGTTCATATTAGTTCATCCACTGTTAGAATGAAAGTCACAACTATTCTTTCTAAAAAGAATCGATCTGAAAATGAGTTGAATTGTTTAAAATGCTTCACATAATCTACACACAGTCTGACATATGTAGGGAGTGTCTACATTACATCCTGCTGTGTGTGTGTGTGTGTGTGTGTGTGTGTGTGTGTGTGTGTGTGTGTAATCTGATAAGTGACTCCACCAAACAGGCGTAGCCTTCAGAAGAACAAGTTTGTGGTCACATAGCTTCTGTGTCACTGAAGCAAACAGCACAGGAAACAGAACAGAATACAATTGAATGTAACAGACTGTAGCAGAATATTGAGGCTGTGTGTTTCGTGTTATTAATACTCAGTAGTTTCACTACGAATGAAAAATGCTTTTCATTTACGGTATTGTATTATTATTCAATTACAACAGAGTATATTTTTGGTCTGTGCCTGATAACATTGATTAATTGTAGAATCCTGGAATCATTCAGTTTGACATTTAAAGGGTCACAGTAAAAGTCGACTGTTAGTTTAATTTTGCTGCAGGTTTGTCACAGTGAAGACATCACATACTGAAATGTTCTCTTTATAAATTCAGAAAACAAAAGGAAGCAGTTTCATGTGGAAATCCAGTATAAAATACAATAGTAGATGAGTTATCTTGTTTAATTACAACTTTCAGATCTAGAGAAAACCTCCGTTCAAATTAATTAATTTGAATAGAAAATCTCAAACAAAACATTTCTTGAAGTGATTGTCAGTGGCCTCATGACTCATTCATGTTGTAATGTTTTCATATCATCATGTTTGTGTGTTTCCATAACAGTGCTGTACATAATCACAGAGTAAGTCCTGTTGCAGTGGAAATCTAAATGTTTTGGAAAGTTTTTAGTAACTTTGAAACAGCCGAGTAATTATTGTTTTATAAGAGATTTTTCTGGACTTTCTGTCCTAACGGCTGACTCCGCTTTATTGGGAATTAGTACAAGTACAGACAGAACAAATGAAGAAAAGTTGTCTTTGTATCACTACTTTAAATGTAATTGAGCCTTCAGAGATAAATGTGGCTGTATTTATTCATATGATTTAAACATTTATGGTGTAACTCTGTAGTTCAGGTTTTTAGGTTCAAGTTTAGATCACTGTTCAAGTGGTGGAGGTAAAAGTTATATTGTCACTTGTTGTGCACAATGAATTGACACAATCTCCCTTTAAGTCAGCGAGTGTGATCATAAACCGATGCAGAAATCTCAGGGTTCTGGCCTCTTGTTGCCATCACAGATCACAGACGTTAATTGTTTCTGACGTTACTCAGCGCATTGGCTGAACCCGCGTTCTGACCTAGGCTGTGGTGGTTTTTCTCCTGTGGCCAAGTTGGGATGAAATTTGGACAGAAGATGAAAACATGGCCTGTAACCTGATCTCTGCATTACTCAAAGCGAGGCGGTTGGATGCTGCGGTCTTGGTGTTTCCCATGTTCTGGGCTCTGCGGTTGAACTCAGTTCAGGTCTTCATGGCTTCAGCAGACGTGTTCGGGCGGATCCACCTCCGTACCAACGGGTGTCCCTCACTGATAAATAAGGGGCTGCACTTTCCACCCTTCTCTGCTCTCTATCTGCTATTCTTAGTTGCTGTGGTGAGCGAAGGGTCTAGAGTTACAGACCTTCTCTTTTTCGCTTCCTCTCTCCTTCCCTTCTTCACTTCTTCTCTTCGCCTTTAAACTGCAGGAACATTAGGTTTTTTCCACCATTGGTGTGTTTTCAGGTGAGGATAAGGTGAGAATGAGGCTCCTGTGCTGTCTTCATGTGATGTGGACGCAGCTACAGGTTATTATGCACACTCTGCCCTCCGAGTATTGCTGATGTGTTATTGGAAATACTATTCTTATCATTGTCACGTTATTGAAGCCGCCTGGATGCAGCAGCTGATAATCTCAATTAACCAGAGCAAGGACAGTGGAACCCGGTCAGGAACCCCCAGTCAGGATTCCAGGGATCCCCCACTTAAATATCATTTAATTTGCAGAAAGAGGTGAAGACATTCTCACAGGCTTTGTGTTTTCCACCTGTTATTGGTGTGAAATGTCTGCAGCATTTGTGATGTATGATATTAATATAATTGTTCATATTGTATAATACAGTACAATGCTGTTAATCAGCCTTAGAAACAATACAGTATAATATAATAGTGTACAATATAGTAGGATACAATACAGATATGATATAATGCAACATGATACTGTACATTGTGAGATCTTTACATACATGTTATATAATATACAATAAAATGTTTATTGAATTATGATATGATGCACAATACAAAATGTTATGAATCAAATAATATACAGTACTATTTATGATACAATACATGAATGTAAACAGGGTTATTATATACTGTAAAACATACTGTATGATGTGTGAATACTGAATCACATTTTTGTATTCAATATTTTCAAGTAAATATTCACAACATATAGGAAATATAAAAGCTAGTTTCACATGAAACAAATACATGAAGCCTTTGGTCACAAGCTGAAGTCATGATGAAAGATTTTATAAATAAAAATTCAACTTTCACTGAATTGTTTTGGGCATAAATCAGAGGAACAGATTTAGTTTAGTGCTGCAGCCTGAAGGAGAAATACGTCACCAACGCTGTCTCTCTCTCTCTTTCTCTCTCTCCCTGTCTCACCCCCCAGTGCAGCAGTGTGTATGCGTGAGTGTGTGTCTATGTGAGCTGATCTTCAGGAGTCATGTCGGACCCCCGGGACATTGATGAGGACGCCATCCTCAAAGGCCTGAGTGCCGAGGAACTGGATCAGCTGGAGTATGAGCTGATGGAGATGGACCCTGAGGTACAGAGGCTGCTCATCACAAACCTGATGGATAGAAATTATCTTCCCCCATTTTTCCATGACTTATGAAACCAGACTTTTCAAAAAAAACAAAAAAAAAACTGGACTCTTAACTGTGGTTAACTAACCCCCATTAGTGTCTCAACACTGGGTGCCATTAACAGTGGTGTCTGTGTGAATGTCTATGTACCGCAATGTTACCAAACAGCGAAATGATTGATTTTGGATTCTGGATTGTTACCAAAAGTTAATCATCCGTCCATGATACCATTGAATGTCAGCTGAAACAAAACCTCCTTGGTGGAGGTAATAAGTTGTCTTAATTGACCTATTATAGATACTTTAACATTGGTTGGAGCAAACTCAGGATTTTAGGAAAATATTAGTTGTAATTATTTTAAATAAATTTTAATAAAAAAAAAAAAAGATTCAACCATGAACATAAATTGCAAAGTTTATTTTAAATGAGCAGATAACAGTGTTCATCTATAACAACACGTTTTTACAGAAATGATTGTGATATTAATTAATTATTGTGTCGACACATTCTTTCCAACACACTGGTTCCTGTCTCCATATAACCTTTGACCTCTGCTCTCCCAGAATGCCATGCTGCCAGCTGGCTTCCGGCAGCGTGACCAGACAAAGAAAGCGCCGACGGGGAAGTACGACCGCGATGCTCTGATGCAGCACCTGGAGAAACAGGCCATGGAGGTTCCAGAGAGGGATGACCTGGTGCCCTTCACTGGGGAGAAGAAAGGTCAGAATCGAACATGTTTCATTCTGCAGGACGACAATGATATAAGTTTTAAAAGATTTAATATATACTAAATCCAAAATAAAGGTTTTTCAGAAAAAAAAAATGTAAACTTGAATGAGCAGGACAACAAAAAAAGATATGAAAATAAAACAAGGCTCCAGAAAAAAAAAGATTATTAGAAATGGTTCAAATATCAAAATGCACCTCAAGCCAAGTTAAGATCTTTAATTCAAAGTACGAATATAAATTCTCACAAACGTCAGAAATGTGAATCTCTTTTTTTAATCTCGTCCACCATCTGTCTTTTCTTTATTTCTGTCTCCAGGAAAAACCTTTGTGCCAAAGAAACCAGCGGAGATTCCTGAACACGAGCAGGTGATGCTGGAGCCAGAGCTGGAGGAGGCTCTGAAAAACGCCACCGACGCAGAGATGTGTGACATCGCAGGTCAGAAAAAACAGAAAACCCCTATCACTGCTATTATCCATCTGAGATAAACTCAATAACCAGTCATACTATGAATAGACATAATGGTCCTCACACCTCATCACTGCTATAAGAGTTTATTCAGCAGCAATCGCTCCCTGAGTGTCAGCACTGACATGTTATAATTACCATTTATTAATAATGTTATTAACTTTACCAGAGCTCTCCCTACTGTGAAAAGTCTAAACTAAACTACTCTTAGAGATAAAAGAAGCAACCTGTGATGGCAGCAATGTGATCAAGACCTAGACTTATTTACTATGAGGGGAACAAAGAGCATTGTGTCTTTAGAAACAGAAACGGGTGCAGGTGTGAAAAGGACAGGACAAACAGTTTAGAATCAGTCTGAGATCAGAAGATTATCTCCTGTGACGTGGTTTCAGACGCCGGTGACCTCCGTGTTTCATCGCTGACTCTGATTCACACTCTGCTCTCTACTGCTTTCTGTTGTTCTCTCAGCTGCTTGTTTCTTTGCTTGTTTCTTTCTGCTCTCTCTCTCTCTCTCTCTGTCTCTCTGTGTGTTCTCCCTGCTGCTCCTCTTTAGAAATCTCTGTTCTCTTAGCTGTTCTCTGCTCTCTGCTGCAGCAACAGTTCAGTGCTCAGTCTAACAGACATGTGGCAGGCTCCAATTCCCCCTGCTCAGCAACACCAAAATAAATTAGACTGGCTGAGGCCGGCAGAGGAGGGGAGGGGGGTACGGATACACTATCTGTCCCAAACAGACATGTGGGCAGAACTCAGTTCACAGATGTTTTACATGTTTCCTGGAGCTTACAATTAATTTACTGCAGCTCAGAATCATTTTTTTCAGAGGCTTATCATTTATAGTCCTCTGTAAATATTTATATCCATTACTAAATGCAGGAGGTGGAAATGGATCTGGAAAAGATCTTAAAATAAAACAAGCTAGAAACCATCATGAGCAAATGTGAATAAATCTGACATAATTATATTATCACTTTGCTAAGTGTGTTCTTCCTCTTCACCCCTTCCTCCCCTGCTCCTCGCCTGTTCCTCACCCTTTCCTCATCTGTTCTTCACCTGTTCCTCATCTGTTCTTCACCTGTTCCTCATCACCTCATCATCTTTGCTCTCTGTCTCTCACCTGTTTCCTCTCTCCTGATTAGTTCTTTGTGTATTTCAGACCTAGCCACACAAACACACGGGTTATTTTCAAGTAGAACTTCTATGGCCCTTGGTTTAAAAAAAAAAAATCCAATTCACACCAATGTGATTAAAAAATATCTCCAATCACACAAAGCCCTAAATCCACCTCAAACAGTGCTCTCCACACTAGTCTCCATGGATGCACCTTCCGTTGTATCCGTGGAGATGGATGGGGGACATTGCATGGAGGACGTCAAACATTGTTAACAAGAGTTGATCGGACAGTTGCAAGAGATTGGCTTGGAAGAGGAACCTCTGAAAACCATTTCATTGAAAATCATTTTAGTCCTGCAGATGGCAGCAATGCAACTATTTTTGGATGCCGTTGCTCTGCTGATAACAGATCGTGACAGGTAGGAAAGATACCTGTTGCCTATAAACTCCAAAGTAGAAGAAACAGTCCTTTTTTCCACTCTACACTGCTGGAGGCCAACTTGTTGAAAATAAAAAAGTTCACTATGGACTGAACCGTGAGGAGAAAAGCATGGTTTCAAAAACACCTTGGTTTCTGTGTATGACCAGTAAGTCCAGTTTTCTGCCTGTATCTTTTTCCTCTCACTTAATATCTTCTGTGTACCTGTTCTCCTTTTTACCTTTGGAACACGCCTGTTTATACTTGTAACAGCTGCTTAAAGTCTTTGCTGCATCTCAGATGATTTATATCAAACTGCATTTTATTTATGATGCTTTAGAAGGCTATTTTAATTATCATTGTAAATGTTTGACACGCTTCTACATGTGTGTGAATGCTATGGCTGCAAATAATGACTATTCTTAGTTGATCTATTGATTAATATTACTGTTGATTGATTAGATTTTTGTTTCATAAAAGTGTAAAATGTCAATCCCTGTATCCTAAAGCTAAAGATTCAACATTAATTGTCTTTTTTTTGTGCAGGCCAACAGTCCATAATCCAAAGATCATTAATTTACTATTATAGAAAACTAAAGAAACAGAGAGAAATCAGATTTACAAACCTGGGACCAGAGAATGTGGACATTTTCTGCTTAAAATGACTGAAATCATTATTTAGTTATCAAAATAGTTGCTGGTTAAGGTGATAATTGATTAATTGACGATAAATGACCAATGTTTGCAGCTTTAATGTTCACTGAATAAATGCAATAATCAGGTTCAATGTGTCAGTCTGTATCTGGCAGACCAGCAGCAGTTTGTGTGACTGTGGACAGAATCCAGACAGGATTAGTCCTCGGTTCAACCATCACGCTTTTGTTTCAGCTTTTTGGTCGACAAGCTAAAAGGGGATAAAGACAGAGCGAGAGACAGGGAGAGGCAGCGTCTTCGTTTCCCATGTTTTCCTGCTGTTTTGGGTTTTTCTCCTCAGTGTATTTGTGCTCTGAGGTGACTGTGGATTATTCTCAGACCCAAACCGGGTGACATGGGTGTTTATGGCTGAGCAGGCAGCTGTCTCACCAACCTCCTCACAAGGCCCTTCCCATGGTTCCTTTTCTGGGCCAGAGGGGGGGTTAGGGTCTGTGTGTGTGTGTGTGTGTGTGTGTGTGTTTGGGGGGGGCATCTGTCGGAGCAGTTGCTGTGTGACACAGTTTGAGCAGCAGCAGCAGCATGTCTGACTCCTGCTGGTCACATGCTGAACTGACTGAACTGTCACAGTCCACTGAAGTTTTCCCTGTTTCCAACTTTACTAAAACAAGGTTCCTACAGTAGTGGAAAACCTGAAAAATCATGGAAGCAGAAAATAACAATTTTCAGGCCATGACTTTAGCAAGTACATACTAATATCCTACAAGTTATTCACTCACTGTAAAACCTGTAGACACTTGAGCCTCAAACAGCAACCTGATCTCTGACGTGTTTTATTGTTTTGATTCTGTTTCTGCAGCCATCCTGGGGATGTACACGCTGATGAGCAACAAGCAGTACTACGACGCTTTGGGAACCACAGGAACCATCGCCAACACAGAGGGCATCAACAGTAAGAACTAGCACGCTCATTTAGCATCGACTAACATAGTGTGGTAACATATTACCTCCATCTGCTTATTTTAGGCAGAAAATCACCTTATATCAGTCATTTTACTTTACTGAATGATAAGGTACAACAAGGAAAGAAACTTTTAACTGATTGGAAGTTTCTATATATAAACTATATGAAGAAGGAAGGAAGACGTGTTTTCTTATCTACCATGTGAAAAAAAGTTTCAACATCAGTATGATATTTTGCAATAAAGCCTTTAAATAGTTGAACTGGATTATAATAATCCATTAATCCATGACTAAGAGCTCAGATTAATGATAAAGAGACATTCCAGGTCAGGTGGGGTTAGATGAGGTCAGTGTGTCTTTATCAGGGCTCATGCTGCTCTGTTCCTGCAGGTGTAGTTAAAGCTGATCCATTCAAGATTTTCCCCGACGAGCCTCCAAACACCACTAATGTGGAGGAAACTCTGGACCGGATCCACAACAACGACAGCAGCCTGACGGAGGTCAACCTCAACAACATCAAGGTCAACAGCAGTTAATGACTGCAGCTCCTCACTAATATATGAAGCTTTAACAATCTAGTAAATATATTCAAATTTTTCAATTTCAATTAAACACAAAAATGCAGAATGGATCATCCTCTTAGTGTTGAATCCAGATGTTTAAAGACCAAATTGTTATTTTTGGTCTTTGCATTTGAGCAACTTCAATATATATATTTCAAGTTTACAAACTTGACTATTTAGTTTGGAATTTGTGAACACTGAATAAATAAAGTGAGATAGAATACAAATTCATCTATAATATAGTTTTAATGCAAACAGATTCAGTAATAGAAAATCAACCTGGTGCCACATTTACTCCAGAATGATTCTGCTGATTACCCACATCTTTAAAAAGAGTGAATGGTTAATGACTGTAACAAGCTGAATGATTGGTTTATTGGGTGATTAATGAGTTAATCAGTTGTGTTCATATTGCAGGACATTCCCATCCCGACACTGAAAGAGATCTTTGAGGCCATGAAGGGGAACTCTCTGGTGGAGTCTTTGAGCATCGCTGCGACTCGCAGCAACGACCCTGTGGCCTTCGTCAGTTCATCAATTAATACATTGACTGCATTGATCATTCTGCTGAGTGGAGATATAAGGCAGATAAGTTGGACGTAAATGCGTTTGCTGTTTGTGTGTGTGTGTGTGTCAGGCGTGTGCTGAGATGCTGCAGGAAAACACCAGCCTGCAGAGCCTGAACATCGAGTCTAACTTCATCACTAACGACGGGATGATGGCGATAATCAAAGCGATGGCCAACAACGCTACTCTGGTGGAGCTGAAGATCGACAACCAGGTCCAGAAAAACACACACACACACACGCACACGCACACACACACAATTAATGTCATAGTTAATCAGCATTCTCAGGTTAATGATCTTCAGTCACAGACCAATCAATTTATACATTTTGATCTATTTTCTTAATTTTATCATGTTTCTTTTAGACTGATGAACAGAAAAGAAAAAATAAAAAAAAAAATTAATAAAATATAATCTGAAGATTTGTTCACCCGATCCTGGCTCTGACGCCTCTGTTCCATGGATTTATTATAAGAACCGGGTACCGGACCAGAAATTGGCCGCTGTTCATTTCAGTGGAAGTTGTTCACCTGGCGCATAGGACGAAAAAGGTTCAGGCTTACTCCAGCTGGGTTTTCTTCTGCATTATATGACCCATAGAGACTGCACAGTCGTCACCCCTCATGATCCTTTTGAGGATTCCTATCATGCTTCAGGGTGATGAGAGAACATCCAAATTTGCAAAAAATATTTCCTTTGAGTTGTTTATTTCACTCTGCCAACGATATTAAGCACCTTTGTGAACCCCTGTTAAACACAGCAGACATGAAACACAGCATAGACCTTGAGATTTCAAAAATGACCTTGAGATTTCAAAAATGTTCCTGATGGTTCGATGGATAAAAAGTCTCGTGACTCAAACATTTAGAATAAAAAGATTAAAGAGTAATTAACAGGGTTAATGCTGGGGGTGTATTTTGTAGTTGTTCTATGGTTGGAGTTCAGTAAGAAAGATGCAGTGATTCCGTTGTGTAATATTAAAAAGTTTCTGAATATCCAGTTAAAGAGCTCAAACCAAAGCAACGTCAATATTTGCCTCTGTTTGATATCAGAACCAAACCTGAGTGTTTGTTATGGTCTAAGCTCCAGTAGTTTCACACTGAACTCAATTAATGTGAGTTCAAATTTAATAAGTTAACACTCAGTGCTTGTAAATTAGCTCATATTTAATCAGATAAAGCCTAATTTGCATGAATTCAGATGAAAACCTGTAACACCAACAACCGTCTGACTGTCACACATAAACATGGTGGAGTCGAAGCTTTGACCCCGTTAACCTGAATCGAGCCAAACTCAAACTCTCTGCTGCTTCTCCTCCTGCTGCAGAGGCAGAAGTTGGGCGACTCGGTGGAGATGGAGATCGCCTCCATGCTGGAGAACAACTCCAGCATCCTGAAGTTCGGTTATCACTTCACGCAGCAGGGGCCCCGAGCCAGAGCCGCCATGGCCATCACACGGAACAACGACATGAGTGAGGACGCGTCACCAAGTGTTTTAACCTCAACTCCACTTTACTGCTTCTTTATACTTCACTACATTTATCCGACAGCTTTAAGATGCAGATTTTAATGTTTTACTAAATTATTTTTTTGCTTTTAAACATGCACTTTTGTGAAAAATGCAAGAATATTATGATTCAGTACTTTTACTATTAATCTACTTTAAGTAGCTTTATTAAATATTCATTAAAATACCCATGCCTGTATAATAGGTATTTTTACTCTGCTATTTTATTTACATTTTTCTGATAATACTTAGTGCTGATAATACTTGATTGGTATTTCAGATGATAGTATTTGCACTTTTACTGCAGTAAAGTATCTGGCTTAGGGTTAGCTTTTACACTATGTATTTAATGGTATTTTCCTGTCTGCAGTTCGTCAGCAGAGATTAAGATGAAATCAACAAACGGCGAACAGACGTTTCAGCTGCTTGGATCCTACAAACCGACGCCATTGACGACCACGAGCAAACTTGTCAGCGTGGAGCTTAACGAACCGCCAGCAACCAATCATGTCACTTCCTGTCCTGCAGCCAGCTGTTGTGTAAAACTGCTGATATCGGCATAAAGAGCAAAGCAAAAATGTGGAGCCTCTTTTCTTTTTCTTTTTTTTTTCCTTTGTAGGCGCTAACATCCAAAACTAAAGTTCAACTCCTTCTCACCATGGTGCTGTCTGTAGGACAAACAATCTGTAAATACTTTAAATAAAATATATATTCAAATATTTCTTGTAAATGTTTGGAAAGTTTAATTTGTTTCTGCACCTTATTTAGACTTTTATTGGATATTTGGTTCTGAACCTGTGCTGCTTTCAGGCTCAAAAATCCAGCTTCTCTTGAATTCTTCACCAGTTTTAATCTGCATTAGGTACAGACCCAACTAGAGAATAATAAACATGAAAGGTCCCAGATCTTCTCAGTTCTGCTTTTATTTGAAGGCTTGATCCTCTCCATGTCTGCAGGACAACAGTCAACTCAGTGAAGTTTGAGATCTGTCACCATCTTCCTGGACTGATGGACTCATTGATTGATGGATTGATTGATTAAGTGATGCGTTTCCTGTCTCTGGATGAGGTCGACATCCAGAGAATTGCAGAGTTTTAATCCCTTTAGTCTCTGCTGATCCTCTGACTTCCCCGAAGCACCTGAGTTATTTTTACCCGATGTGAAACGTAACCTGCCCCCCTGAGCTTCAGTTACCTTGTCCAAATATAAGAGGAACTTTAAGGGGGTCAGTGTGTGTGTGTGTGTGTGTGTGTGTTGGGGGGGTTGGATTTATGAACAGAAACAGCTGTTAACCTCTGAGGATTCTCACAGCATTGCTCGGGTTCTTTAAACGTCATCTTCACTTCTTTAAAGCGCCGAATCTCGGAATCTGACATGATGACACCAAACAGCAGCAGTTAAACTAATAATCAGCTGTTTAACACTAAGATGCTGCAGACTTCTGATGATTTAAACTGTAAAACCTTTAAATCTCCATCTTTTTTTGGCAGAAAACGTTTAGTTGGACAGAGCTGGAAACTAAATAAGTTGTGTTATATTTAGCTACATTAAGCAGTGAACTAGTGTTTTAAGGTACTTTTTTTACGTTTATCTGACGAGCTTTAGTTACTTATTTTATTACCACCTGATGCTTAGTTACTTGTTTCGAGTAAAAGATTATTAGGGCCATTTAGAAACATTTATAAAAAAAAATACCTGAGTGGCCCGAATACTCATCAGTTAAAAAATCTGTTTATAAAATAAACCTATTTATATTCTTTTGCTCTATTTGAACAACAATACAAGTTCGATTTATTATTAATGTATTAAAATACTAATATGTATCTGTGTACTTAACATTAATGAGGTCAATTTGCAAAATAGTTAAAACTTAAAAGCAAAGTTTAAGGACATTTTGCTGCCAATATTTGTGTACTTTTACTAAAGTAAGATTGAAAATGAAAGAACTGTCCTTGATATAGAGTTTTCTTTTAGTTATTGTACTGCAACTTTTACATATAACTTCTATAACAGAACTACTAGTACTATATATATATATATATATATATATAAAACCATGATATTTTTTTAGTATAAGATCAGAATACTTCTTCAGACAAATGTATTTACCATTTATTATTCCTTATGTTCACTCACAGGACTAAGTTATGCTGTGGGGGCATTATGATATTAGAGGCTTGAAAACATTTTTCACCTTTAAATTATTGTAATCCTCTTATAGCAAGTGTGCACATGACAGGAGAAAGATGTTCATGTGCTGTTGACGCTTCAAGCTCTAAAATACTGAGGTGAGCTCGTTTTCAACGCACATTAGCAGTGTCATCAGAAAGTAAAAAGTTAAGTCTGCTGCCTGGTGTCGGTGCCGCTGCTGTGATTTAACAAACGTCCCCCTGCGGTGACCGTTAACCGGCGGCTTTACGACCCAAATTAGCACCGACAGGCCGCTGCTGATTTACAGGCCGCAGCTGCCTGGGGATCAGTGATGCAACAAAGGGACGGAAATAGTCGGCGCGTCCATAGGTGAAACTGTTCCTCTCCGAGAATACAATAAGATAAAATATAACCACACTGTCTCATCACCTGCTGCTGCCACAGGCAGTTACAGACTGAGCTGTAAAAGAAATCAGAACAAATTTGTTATCAAATATTAATGAAAGGAACAAAATTAGAAGTGAAATAAAAACTACATTTAAAAGGTATTTTGTTTAGAGAAAATTTTCTAAATTTTCACGTTTTTCAACTTCCATACATTAAAAAAGCTTTATTAAATTACGAGTAAACTAAACTATTAAAAATCTATTTTCATAGGTTAACAAAGTAAAAATACAAGTTACTTTTCATTTATAGTGAGTTTAATATCTCAAGAGGCATTAGCAGATTTATGACTCAACAAAGTGAACAGTTTCTGGAGGATAAGAATCTGTTTAAAAAGTCTTTTCTCGTGGACGCCGTGGCACCTGAACACACGCCCAACATGTCCCCGTCCCCCAACGTCTTCCAACTCTCAGCGACTTGAAGGAGGCGGAGCCAGCGGAGGCGGCTCCTCCTCGTCCGAGTCGAACTCCACGTTCTGGTCTTTGACCCAGCAGCCGCTCGGGTCCTGGATCCAGCCGTCACTGCGGACACAGACGCAGAGAATCAGGCTGAGCCGAGCCCTCACGGTCCAAGGGTTAAATCAGACGTTGCTGCTGTACCTTTTCAGTTTCAGGTAATGTTCCAGCTCTCTTCTCCTCTGCGGCGTCACAGGCTCCGCCTCCTGCCGCACCGTGGGTGCTGGTGGACGCGACGGCTTTTCATCGGCTATGGGAGACAAAAAAATAGTCTGTTAGAAGTTACAGCCTTCAGAAAATAGTCTGAATTATTTCCATCCTGAAACCTTTTTGGTTAAACTCTGCATTTAAAGAGGCTTTTCTGCCACAATGCATCTGGAAAACCTAAATATCAACTTATCGATTAATTTAAAATGAGCTGAAATTTTTTTTTCTAGTCAAGGATGGTTACAGTAATTCTCAGGTTTCTGTGAGCAGTTTTTTTTTTCTTTTTAACCGTTTTTCAGCTGCAGACTCTGATCTGTTTGTTATGTTATTATAAGTTATTGTTTGGTACTACTCCATCATTATTAATTTTCTTTTAAAAACACCGAGCACATAATTCATTTAAAGCTGAGCAGTCCTGATGTTACCTGGTATTTACCAAATGTTACCTGGTATTTACCAGATGTTACCTGGTATTTACCTGCTGTGTAGCTCCGACAGCTGCTCGCCGTCAAGTCATTTGAAACTTCACTTTTCTGACTTCCTGTGTTTCCCGGTGCAGACAATGTTTTGCTGCGAGTGTCTCTGCTGGAATCTGAGCCGACAGTCACTGCTCCTTTTTCAGATTTTGTGCTTGAAAAGAAATAACAGATTGTTATTAAGTGTTTTCTTCTTTTGTGACATTTGAGATCTAAACGCCCCATCAGATCCCTGACCTGGTTCTTCTGTGGCAGCTGCTGTACGGCGACGTCTTCAGTAACGCGTGATGTGTGAGCCTCCGGGTTTGTTCCAATAAAGGGGCGGAACAGGAGGATTCCTACATCACATAACACAAGACTGGAAACTCACTCAATACTCAATAATAGAATGATTAAAGTATTTTTTCCCCAAAACAGACAATTTTATTAGTTGTCAGGATGTGAGCATCACACACAGACTTTAAGAGACATCAATATACTCAATCATCCTTCTGTCTGTTTTTATTCGTACCAACCTCGTTGTTTTCTGCTTGAACAAACTGCTCGTGTTTCTTTTTCATCACTTCATTCTTCATCCTTGTTTTCTTACCATAGAAAGCTTTTAATCCTGAAGAAATAGAATGAAACGTTCAGTCATGCATGATTAGTTACCTTTGCATCTCAATGAGCCGTAATGAGCTTCACAGCGATATAAGATTTAGATAAAACTGCTTTGAGTTTGTCAGATGTTCGATTAATTTGCTGAATTAATCAAAAATAGCCTTCATTGTTATTTTAGAGACAAATAGGTTTTCATTTGGTACATAGTAAGGAATGAATTACTTTTAACAGTAAAAATACATCATTAAACCCCAACAATGAGGATGTGGGGTGTTTTTTCACACTTCACAAATGCAGGGATACAAATCCTGATATATCATGAATTATGATCAGACGTTATTGTCCCAGGGATGAAGTCAATGTCACAGCCAGGGCTTTTATACACGTGGACAACAGCTGCTTCAAAAGGGTATTAGTTACGAGCATCACCTTGGAGATGTCTCTTTCCGTTTCGGTGAACCGTCAATATGTCGACGGTGTCAAACACAGGTCGATAGGAACAAACAAGGCATGTGAACCTGCAGAGAAACAGTTCATCTTTAATCATGTTTAACAACAGCTCAGGTTTATTAGTGTGTTTAAAGTGTAAACGTGTTTTACCTGTTGTTAACCATGGTATTGGTCACTTTAAGGTTACAATTCTGACATTTAAAGGCATATGTGTGAACAAATATGGTGACAAATCATGGTTTGCAAGATGAGAAAGTTAAAAACAAATTAAACAAGCTTAAATATATATTCCACTTAGAATGTAACATTAACTATAAATCTTAGTTTTACGAACCTCCCATTGCTCAACAGAGATGCTTCATCTTCAGGAATAAAGTCAGACAGAAGATCTGCGACACGACGTTTCTGAAAAGGAAGGAATTAATAACATAAATAAACAACAGTTACAGCTGCTCAGCTAGCATGATGCTAACAACAACAACAACAACGAGGAATAATGTGAGCGGAAACCTTCAGAATGTTCAGTTGACTCCTGTCGTCACCTTCCCGTTTAAAAGACATTTTAATAAATGGTCACGTGAAACAGAGATGAAATAATCAATAAGTTAAAGAGCTACAAAGCTAACGGGACAATTTTAGCTTCTTTACGATTTCCTCATTGCAGCGTCGCCTTCACTACCAAGGCTCTACAATTGGAAAAGTGAGCTTCCTACAACTTTCTTTAAAGCATTTTTTGAAAGCATATTTTTTTTCAAATGTTATCGACAAAACATGAACAGAAAGTCGAATCAGAAACAACACACGTAATATATTAAGTTTTATCCTAATTCAATAATTAAAAATAGACAAATAAATGAAAATTGTACTATTGATGTCCTGACTGTGGGTGCTTGGAGAGCTCTACGTTATTGTTAGGTGTTTTATTGTGTCCAGTAGGCGGCGCTTTGCAGCTAGTAGTAGCAGTTATTCCGGCGATCTGTGAATGCATCCCGTGAGGAATCATGGGATCTGTCACTCACAGCTCCGCTGCCATGGAAACGGCAGCACCTGACCGAATCTCGGTAACCGTCGCTGTGTCGGAGTTTACCGAGTTAAGCGTCCTTTTCACATGACTGTATCACGTGACTCGCTCACGGTTCCACGAACGTTAATTAACGCTAAGTTGATTAGTTAGCTCGCAGGCTAAAGCTGCTAACCACTAACTCTTTCCGCCGGTGGAACCGTCGAACCTCCGCCGGCGCCGTAGCTCCATGTCCGGGCAGCGGGCGGCCCAGCCCGCCGGGAGGAACGGCCTGCTGCTCCGCGGCAGCCGGACCCGCTCCTACGGCAGCTTGGTGCGAGCTTCGCTTTCTCCGGTTCGACAGAGACACATTGAACACAACATCCAGCCCGGAGAGACGCTGCAGGGCCTGGCCCTCAAGTATGGAGTGTCCGTGAGTATTTATACCATTATGTACACCGTATGCACTAGTATTTAACATTATTTATGTTAATAGCCTGCCAAAGAAATTTCTGGAGAAGTCTAGAACAAAAAAAATGCTATTTTTTTTGTTTTCTAAAATATACAATTCTCAATTTTAAATGTTCCCTAACCTTTTCTGACCACATAAGTACTAAAGAAAACGCAGCAAAATGTTTGAATAACACAAACAGCACAAATCACCAGATATGAATGAGCTGAGCAGTGATGTTTAAACAGGTTTTATAGCTGCTCATCATCCGTTTCCATGGACACAAAACAGCTGCACAGATGCTGTAAAACTATAATCAATGAATAAATCATCTCACCCATTCAACTCACTTTTGGTTCCTGGGTATGAAAGAGATTAAACATTATGGAGGAAACTGTAATCTAATTTTATTTATTCAATATTCTAAGGGGAAATAACTGTCATTTTTACTTGGATATAAACATAAATATAAGTCTGGAAGTTTGATATGTAACATGGGTAGAAACCCTGAGTTAGTGAAAATATTTCAAAGCTTTGTTGAGATTATAACATCCCTCCATATCAAATATCTATATTGTAATTTTTTACAGTGTCTCTGAGTTTATTTTAGCAAAGTGTGAGTTTATCTCAATGTCTTTGTTTTGTTTTTTGTAAATGATGTGACGCTTTTCATTTTTATTATATAATCTTTCATGTAGTGTCTTATGATGTTTTAATATTTTAGCCTAGGTGAGATTAATAATCTTAGTTTCAGACATCATAAAGTTGCAGATGTGTCGTCACATGACTCCATTGACATCAACTGGTTTATTGCTGCAGTCGTGAGCAGCAGCAGCATCGATCACTGTTACTGCTCCAGTTCTCTGCTGTGACCTCAGGTCGTTCTGACCTCAACTCGGTGTTCTGGTTAAACAAAGTTGAACCCTGATATTTAGCAAACAACAAAGTGAAAGCGTTTTACTGACAAGTGGAGTTTGAGCTGATGAGGCGTCTGCACACACTCTCTGTGCATGAAATGGCAAAATATCACAGTCTCTACAGCTGATGCTGACATCCAATAGGGGGGGGGTTAAGAAATTAAGAGACACAACAGAAAAATACACAAGTTCATGAGTAGTTTGTGCAGGCCGTGCTATACTTCCAAAAGTATTTGTTCACCCACCTGGTCCAGAAAGCAAGTTCCATAAAGACATGGATGACAGTCTGGTGTATATGAACTTGACTGACCTGCACAGAGACCTGAACTAAACCCGATCTAAACCGAACACCCTTAAGATGAATTAGAGCAGATACTGAGAGCCAGGCCTTCTCCTCCAACATCAGTGTGTGACCTCACAAACGTGCCCCTCGAAGAATGGTCAAAAATTCCCATGAACACACTCCTAGACCTTGTGGACAACCTTCCCAGACGAGATGATCCAACTTAAATTCATATGCGAGTCGAGGCAGGTGAGCAAATACTTTTGGAAATATAGTGTGTGTGTATATTATTTATTGATAAATGATAATATGATGAAATCAAAAAATGTCAAAAGAAGGACATTATGTTTCCTCTCCTGTGTTATAATGAAAGGTTAATCCTGATCCTTTATTGCAGATGGAGCAAATTAAACGAGCGAACAGGCTCTACACCAATGACTCAATATTCCTGAAGAAGTCCTTGTCGATTCCTGTGCTGCCAGATTTACACGACTGCAGCACAGAGGATGAGTCGGAGGGATCCGAGGAGTCGGAGCCCGCCAACGCCGCCCCCACGGTGACGTCCGATCAGCTAAAGCAGGACGCCGGCAGGGAACGGGCATCAGACCTGACACCCGTGGATTTTTTGAAAAGGCTGGACGGTTTAATAAACCAGTCGAAGCAGGCTGCGTTCAAAGGATGTCAGGATGCAGAGAAACGGTGAGAATGACAATAGAGCTTCAGGCTCCGTTCTCTTCTTTTTGTATCACACGTTATTATTTGTCACTCATTCTGTCACCTAATCAATACAAGCTGCCTTCATGAAATTACAATGTGCAGCTTCCATGATGCGTCAAGCCCCTTCTTTATTTATTCTTCTTTCCTTTGTGTGTTGTCTTTTGCTTGTGTTTGCATAAACAACAAAACAGCAAAAAGTTTGATCTCATCAGGTGAAAAAATCTGGAATTATCTGATTTCTATTGACAGATTAGTTTGATTATTTCAAATAATTTCTATAAAAAACAAAATGATCTGCCGATGACAAAATACCACATATTTTCACCTTATACCATTTTTGTAGTGTAATTGTTGCCTAGAAACATACAGTACTTCATAGGAGATTTATTTATTTATAGGAAATGGCACTTACCCCTTCTAAAAGCAACAGCCTATTATGACTAAAATACTCCATAAATAATACAAATATGAGCAGAATTGAGAGGTGACTTCAGACTGTGAATCTCCTCGTGTGTCTGTGCTCAGAGTCGCTGATCTGGAGGCGGCCTGCTGCAGGACGTCAGAGTGGCGTCCACTGACTCGCTCGCACAGCGCCGTCTCGTCGTCTGCGATGCGCCACAGGACGGTTCCCATCACCATCACTGAGATCGCCAAGAAACTGCGGGACATGGAGGACGAGATCTTTGAGCTCTGACGTGATGCGTCACCCTGACCATTAAGGAGAAAAACGGAGCCTGATGGTTATTCCGCAGCTTCAAGGACTTGAAACTATGACGAGAAGAGTGACGTCGCCCTTTTAAGGTTGAAACACTGCAAATAATATATTTGATCAGGTGGAAATATTTTGCCTTTTGGTGCAATTAGTCCAGTATTGAGTAGAATTATCTCATTTCATTTGCAGATCATTTGGCTTATTTCTTTATTTTGCTCTATTTAATATTGTTTTAAGAAAACAAGATTAAAATGAGTTTTTATTTCAAAAGTTTTGCATTTTTATCTTATATTTGAGATTGTCGCATTTTTTTGTCTTATCTAATAGTTTAAATTTTTTATCTGTTTTTAATTAAAATAAAAAAGATAAAAAAATGGGGGAAAAAATCAAGAAAATAAGCAAGAAAGATCTGCCAATGCAATCAGAAAATTAAAGATAATTTTACTAAATGCTTGACTAATACCTTAAAACGGATATTTTCACTAGTTCAGATTTCATGTTTCAGTGAAAAGCAAAGTAGAAGTTTTATACCTTGTTATTTATTCGTGGACAGACCGCAGATATCAGAAGCTGCATATCTGCGTCAGACGTGCTTTCAAACGCAGGAAATACAAGCGTGAAATTGCAGAAATTCGTAAGAATTCGCAGTCACACGCTGCTTTAGTCATGTGAGCGTTCAGAGCTGGACACAAGCAGCGGTTTGTGTGTAACGTTACCTCACAGCTGAACCACACGAATCATCCACTGTAAGATTAACACATCATCTGTTACTGCTCAATAATTAGATCTGTAAAGTAGAGGAACAGGAGGAGCTGAGATTATATTTTTACAGCATCTTTTTATGTTCATCAAGTTTCTGATGTAGTTTTGTATAGTTCATTAAAACATGTTTTAATACTTGCATGTTGGTCTGTTCTCGTTTGACTAGTTGAACTTCTGTAGAAAGTCTCTAAAAACTCATCTCTGTCTCACACACACACACACTCACACACACGATGGATCTGGAACTTTTTTATGGACTTTTATTTATTTTTGGCTCCTCATATTTAGAAAACAGTTTCCTACAGGAACAGTCAGGGGTCAGGTTTTCCGTTTCGACCATCGTGAACGTTATATTATTATTCCCCTGTTACATTTACTAGACCTCTTTGTTTGTCGTCTGGTTCTTTCTTTGTGGAAACTGAACACAAGGCCACCTGGAGGCAGTGTTGGACCACAGCATCGTCCCCGACCGTTCCAGCTGTTCTGACTGTTCCAGCTGTTTGACTCCTGCTCTTCCTGCTAACATCAGTAGTTCTCAAATATTAAACATCCGACATTTCAAATATGGATAAAAACTGCTCATATAGAAAGAACCAGTTTATATTCACGTCTTTGTTCCTGTGAACTTTCTTTAGACAAGTACAAGTCACAATTCAACAGAGCACTGCCAAAAATTAAGTCTGGTGAAAACATCTAGTTTTTAGTCAAATTCTTCCAATCCTGGAAAGTATTATCTTATTAGATTGGCAGATCACTTTGTTTTGTTTTTTTCTTGATCTTTGGATATTGGATCATGTTGACTTCTATATATTCAAATATATGAGCCAACATGTTGAAATATTGAATAAAATGTCTTGAGACACAAATATGAGATAAAATTTCTAAAAGTGTCATCTTGAATCTTAAATTGACCAAAAAAAAACTTGGAATAATTATTTCAGATTTTTTTTTTTTTTTTTTTTTTTTTTACCTCATTTTGACATTTTGTCCTAAAACTTTTGACTATTTATAGTTTTATATTAGAATTTTGACTTAATATCATAACGTTGTCTTTTCATCCCATAATCTTGACAAATATATATTTTTTTTATTAGCTCATATTTTTCAATTTGATTTTGTGTCAAGGAAACAAAAAGACTTGAAATGAGCAAAATTCTTTGCCAATGTCATAAGACAGTTTTGTTCAATATTGACTAATTCAACCCAAAATCAGTTATTTCCACTTGTTCGGATTTAACTTTTAGCTGTGTGTGTGTGTGTGTGTGTGTATATATATATATATATATATATATATATATATAAGCGCACACACACACCACCTCTACACATTAGCAAGTTGAGAAATGACTGAAACAACATGTCTTGATCCCACATGTTCTTTTAAGCCGTGGAAACCGGCTGCTTCTTAAAGCAAATGTCTCGGGTCCTCCACAGTAGGCGATTGAGATATGAGTCTGATGATGATTCTGCCGTCTTGTCTCCCAGTGTCCACGGTGTCCCGCCGTCTTATATCGTCCCCTCCTCCACCAGTTTGTTGAGTCCTTTGCAGATCTTGGTGAGGTTGGGCCTGAAGGGGCCGCTGGGCTCGTACAGTTTGCTGAGCAGCTCGGGGTCGGAGTAATGGTTGAACACGTGGTTGATGCGGCCGTGGGATTTGGGCGTCAGGTGGGTGTTGACGAGCTTCAGCAGCAGATCTCTGCAGCTGGTCAGCAACTCCTCCATCACCGCTTTGTCGAAGGTGAAGTCCACCTGCAGCGGGAGGGAGACGGGCGTCAGAGTCCGTACAGGACTGAACCAGGGACAGGGACAATAAGAAAACCTAATAGTGTTACTGTTTCATATTCTAGCTGGATTAAATATAGAAAAAAAGGAATGGTACAAATGGACTTTTATATGACAAGAAACCAACAGAAACACAAAATGTACACTTTTAGACAGACTTGGCGAATTCTTCTTAAAACTGTTTTTTTTTTTAAGTTTTAAACTTCTTTTCATCTTGCCAAACATTATTTGTCATCGACTTATAAACTATTTTTTTGCTTTAATTATTCAGGAAAATGAACTTGAATTATTGCATTCTGCTGGCACATGTATCTGCTTTTTTCATATTTCTACAAATCTGGAGTCAAAAGTAAATAAAATATGATAAAAAAAATCACAAATATCAGATAAAAAGTAAAAAAAAATATGAGATAAAAAAAGACTAAAATATGAAATTAAAAACTAAATTATATGAAAAATGTTGTTTAAAAAAATTCAAAAAGGTAATGTTGAAAATATGAGATAAAACATTAAAAATATATGATATATAACAGCCATTATGATAAAAAAAATTTTTAAAAAAAGTGATGGTGGTCCGTGTCTACCTCGTAGAAGCTGATCGCCGTCATGGCGCCCTGATGCAGCTTCTTCTTGAAGTCCTGAGCGATCCCGAGCTCCTCGGCGCTGAAGCGGTTGTTCCTGAACAGCAAACCGATCTTCACGGCGATCTTCACCAGGTCCTTGATCACCTTCTGGGCCTCGGTCTTGTTCCCTGAATACTCTTTGGAGACGCGGTAGAGCTCGTCCAGGATCTCGCTGGTCGTGTCGTCGATGAACATCTGCACCGAGTTCTTGGTGGCCATGCTGCTGAGGATCTTCTTCTGGGCCTTCAGGGCCATGTCCTTGGAGCTGAAGTCGGCCATGATGCCTGGATTATTGGGAGACAGGAAAATATATTTCGCTTTTTAATCACGATGATACATTCAAATGTTAGTTTTCAAATAAACACACAGACAAACTGATCGATTAAAGTAATTTTTGTACATTAGGTTTAAGATTTGACATCTGTCCATAAATCCTCTACCTGATGACATCATCACTATAATCATGACATCATCGTCCATCACAGACACAAATCGTCCAGCTTCATCTAAGATTTTGATTCCTATTTGTTTTCACACAAACAATGAGATCATAACTGTATTTTCCTTTGTCTCCAGAACATGAATCAGAACCAAACAAGCAAAAGTTGGAGGATTTCTGTTTTAAATAACCAAATCCATGTGATTATTTTAATGTTTTAGTTGCTGAGATACGTGTGTGGCTTAATAGTAAAAGTACTGCATCATAATATTTTGCAGCTTTCACACAAGGAGAAGAGACAATTGAACATTTACAGATAATTAAATATAAAGTAGCATCATATGAAAATACTATGTTATATGTATTTACTAATATATTTCCTACCATAATAGAATAATAAAGTTTATTAATATACGTAAAATATTAAAATGTGCATCTCAAAGTAACTGCAGCTTACAGATAAATGTAGTGAAGCATCACATAGAAATAAGTAAAATACCTCAAAGTAAACTTGTGTCTCCACAGTGTTATTAACAGACAGTGAACAACATTCAGTCATTATTGTGCCACTGTTTGTTTTTGTATCCAACACATACGAAGTCGACAGGGAAAAGAACCAGGGAAGAGTTTCACCTGGGGACTCCATCTTCATCACATCATCATCATCATCATCAGAGTCAAACACCGGGGGGATCACCAGCAGGCACCAAAACACACACACACACACACACACACACACACACACACACACACACACCACAGCTCCTGTGTTTGACTGTCGTATGTCAGCGCCGCGTCCATTAAGTCGTTTTAATTCCGCCCAACGATCCTTTAATCCGTCCGCTCACAGAGAAACGAGCGTCTGCCAGATACGAGCTAAACTCTCACCAAACAAGCCTCAACACACCGAGGAGTTAAAGAAGTAGTAGTAGTATTAGCAGTGGCTACAAATAGATACAAAATAAATACACAAATAATCACACTGTAAACAACCAACATGAATGATAAAATGACTTGACTGACATATCTGAAAAGGAGGAAATATAAACCTATTTAATCTTTTTTCCATAGTTATTAATAATATTTATTAGTTACCTTAAACATTTTCTAATACATTATAATAAAATATATAGTATATGTTCTCATATACTGTAAAACTTATTCCAAACTTTAAAATAATTACTAATGTATCATTATTTATAAATTGAGTCTGTGTTTTTTAAGTTTTCATATCCTTTTTTTATATTAGGATCAGAGTAACATGTTTTACAATAGATCACAGACACACACACACACACACACACACACACAAACAGGCTGAAATGTGAAGAATCAGCATGTTTCCAGTGTAATTTTCCACCCGAGCCTGTTCAGACCCGTCGCTGTGACGAGCGGCCCCGGCTTCATACCTGAGCAGGCATGGGCCTGCTGGTCCCGGATTCCGGCGCGGAGTGAGACCTCCTAATGACTGACCTGGGACCATCGTCAATTACGCCTCGGCCATTAAAACGTCATTAACATTAACAGCAACAAGTCCACATGTCGTCTGCTCGCAGCTGGTGACTCGGCACGCTGCAAAAAGTGAAGCCAGAACCAGTGACTTAGTTCAATTAGTTTAATAAGGCCAAAACTGAGTAGCATTATGTTGAATTTTCTGATTCTATGGGCTGATCATTTTATATATATATACATATGTATACACCTAACAATAAAAAATCTAACAATATGATAAAAAAGTAAAAAATATTAGACAAAAATTCAAAAAAATGTTTTTTTTTAAAAAACTTGAAATGAAAAAATATTATCTATGCTACAACTTTATTGGTGCAGAAATTGAATTTGCATCGGGGCTGAAACTGGGAGCAGCAGCAAACTGATTGGTCAGATTATTCTAGATAATTCTACTCCGTATTGGACTGACTGTTGCATAAAGCCAGATGTTTCCAGCTGATCAGGTTTAATTTATTTATTTTTTGCAGTGTGCCGCCGATTAGCCGGCGCTGTGTATCTCTGACTCCGTGTTGCTCAGTCAGCAAACGACCCGCTAATAGATGAAGAACAGATTCGGTCACATTAAAGATCACGTCCAGCAAATAGGCAACGCTCGCTTCCATTGGCCCCGCCCCCTCCTGGCGGCCTGCGCCCAGCATCCGTGATAAACAAACAGCCTTTTATAGGACACCTCAGCAGGTGCATTTACATCCACGATCGCTCACTCTGAACAACTGTCACATTTCTAATCACCGGCTGCGTAATAAAGCTCCGCTCCCTGCCGGGGAATTAAAGAACCTTCATTAGATTAATTTCCCTTAACAGTGATAATGGAAGTGAAGCAGCGTGGCGCTGCTCTGATTCATGTTCCGTGTTTGCCGAAACATCTGCAGGGATTCAGCATCCACGGCGTTTCTCCATCAGCGCCGGATGCCACAGACGCCGCGCGGATTAAATCAGGGAGAATCTCTTGTTTTTGGTTCAATTAGTGCGACATTATGTGGAATTATCTGATTCCATCAGCAGATCATTGAGCTGTTTGTCTTGTGTGTGTGTGTGTGTGTGTGTGTGTGTGTGTGTGATTGTGGTTTATTTGCTGCGGATCCATCAGGCCGAGGTTGTTTTGCGTGCGTGCGAAGCCTTTTAGTGTCACAGCGGCAGCGGCGGCATGAATCTACTTGTGGGTGTAATGGAAGCCGCTCGCTCGGTCACATCAAGGACACTTCGGCTGCCGAGCATCAATCTGAGCCGCGGCTGGATTGAAGAGGCGTTAAAGCGTCACTTTGTTGTCGGGCGTTCGGCTGGGAAGCGGCCTCAAGTGTTCCCTTCCTCCTGGGCCCTGACGCTGTCAGGAGGAAATAAACAGCGGAGCCGAGGCAGTTGTTTGCTCTCAGGGTTTTTTTTTTTTTTCCCGTAATGGCTCGGCGGAGAGGATCACGCTGGGTGACGGAAAACCAGCGGCAGAGGAATATTTAACATTCCTCAGACGGCCCGGCACGGAGCCTCGGTGTTGGCGGACGTGTACCAACGTGTTGTTGTTGATGCACGTTTTCAACATCAGACACCAACACAACCAGGAGGGTTGGGTGGATGGATCAGTGCTTTTTTTCCCCCCTAATGTCTGGAGATGGAAAAGTTGCAGCAGAAATATCTGCACGCGTGAAATGCGCATCATTGAGGTTTCTTTTGATGACTTTTGTAGTGTAGACCTCTCTGGTAGGTTTTGGTGTTTATGTGAATTGTGTGCGTGTGGATCCAGTAGCTGCTCCACCAGCTGATGAAATGAGGCTTATTTCTGTTTTAGCCGCCGCAGCCTTTGATCAGAACGAACAATGAGAATGTTCCAGGAAAAATCAGACACAGAAAAAGCCGTGGCAGTCGATCAGAGGGAACACAAGGAGGCCATTGTAGAAAACGCTGTCACCGAGCTACAACTGTTGTCCCGAACTGAACCAGAAACTAGTTTCTGTCTGTGGAAAAACTACAGGACAGCTCAGAGTCTTTAGAGTAACATAGTGCCTGAATCCTGCAGCAGGATGAAACATCACTTCCTGTGTTTCACAACACCCTGAAGATGATGCAGATGCACACTGCAAAAAATGAAAAATGTAATCTTGACGAGTGTTTTTGTACAGATAGCCCAATTGGAGTAGATTAATCTTGAATCCTCTTGTTCAATTTGCAGATAAACTTAGTTATTTTTTATATTTCATATTGTTCCTTAATTTCAGAATTTTTGTCTCGCGTTTCACTTCATACGGAAATTAAACCAAAATCAGGAGAAAAAGGACAACTTGAAAAACTCTATTCAACCGTGGACTAATATATTCTACCCTCATAAGATATATGTTTTTTGCAGTGTAAGGTCCGTTTTTTTTAAATTGAATAGTTTTCCAGGTTGCAGTTGGTTTCTTCTTTTGCTAATTAGCATCTGCTTTTGATAAATTAAAGCGTCTAATCGTGAAATTTCAAATTTCCTCCCAAGTTTTTTGAGCTGCAGTCAAGAAGCGTTTTGAAATCATCAGAGGAAGCATATTGCAGTTTCTCTTTCAGTGTTGCTCAACCCCGAGTCGCTGTTGCTCAAACCTGCCATCTAAACCCATCTGCCATCTGCCTCGCACAGGAAGTGAAACACAGCGGCCGAGCCCGCGGTCGGAGCTATCGGAAGGCACCGGATTCATCGGAGGCAGACGCTCCTGTTGGCCCGCCCGACATTTAACCGTTAACTGTGTTTGACTCCGGCCGAACGGGCGTCAAATCAGAGCCGAGCAGAGGGAAAGTCCACCGACTGCACAGCTCGTTGAGCAACTCCCAGTGTGAGCAAACACAGCCCGCTGCGAGAAGGCAGACCTGAAAATAGCTTGTTTTTGGTGCAATTAGTTCAATAATTATGTGAAGTTGTTCCGCGGGCTGCTCAATTTGCTTATTTAAAGTTATTTTCATGGATTTTGTTCAATTGAATCGAACTATATGACATGGATAGTCAAAAAAACTGAGATGAAAGTCAACTATGGTAAATATTCAAACAGTTTAATCCCGTTTTTCTTTTAAAAAATCGGTCTTTGCACTTACACACTAACAGGTTAATGATCAACTCAACAATTGTCCTGAAAAGCAGCTATTTCCACCTGTTGAGGCTGGACTTTTTGCAGCGTCCTACATGTGTGCGCGTCGCCGTGCGTGTTGCACCATGACTCGTGCAGATCTTCCAGCTCGCCCCCCCCCACCCCCGAGATGGGGAAGTGGAGCCGAGTCACAGTGGAGTCACCGTCTCTGCTGGAAGCAGAAGTCGAGGATTCCAACCATCGAGAGATCTGTTTGCGTTCGAGCGGACCAGATTCTTACCTGTGAGAGCGTCCCCCCTCCCTCCAGGTGCCAGTTGTGTCCCTCCCTATCTGTGTCTCAGGTGCAGGTCTCTGAGGTTAATGAGACGCCTTCATGTTCACCAGCGGCTCAGCTTGAACACGGAATCACGTCCTGCTGCTGTCAGGGCTGTTGTCTTAAGATAATGTTGAGTTTACTTCCTTGAGGAACTAAATTGCTATGACACACCCCTCAGTGTGTGGGTCTCTCTCTCTCTCTCTCTCTCTCTCTCTCGCTCTCTCTCTGCCTTGTTTCCCTGTGAAATTCAAACTTAGACCTTCAGACCTTCCCCGTTTGCCTCACTCGCCCACCGTGCCTCTCTCTCTCTCTCTCTCTCTCTCTCTCTCTCTGCTCTGTATCGCTGACGTTGTGCCTCTGCTTGTTCTGACAAGTGAAAACCCCAGAAAGAATTCATCAGTAATCCAGTGGTGCGGAGCTGAAAGGGAGCGGCTCACCCTGTTTTTTTTTTGTTTTTTTTTGTGCGTGTGTGTGTTCACCTTGGCTGGAATGTGGCTCCTGTCGGCGCTGAGCAACACATTCCCGTGTCTCTGATTCTGATTCCAGGAGGAATCACGGCAATGAAGAGACTCGGTGACACATCTCAACACACAGCAGCTGATTACATGTACATTTAATGCTCAGGAACAAGCAGCACAGCTACAGGATCATCAGTGTCATTCTTATCTACCCTAAAGCTTCAAAAATACTCAACAACAAGAAAAAAGTTTTGATTTGATGTACTTAAAGTAAAAAAAATACCCATACAGACTGCTTTTGAGATACTTTGTGTAGTTTAATAGTAAAATTGCTGCATCATAATATTTGACGGATTTCACTCAAAGAGAAGAGATCATTTGATAGGATATAGATAATAAAATATAAAGTAGCATCACATGGAAATACTCAAAGAAAGTACAAATTAGGTTAAAATCACTGCGTTTGTAGTTGAACTAAGAAACTGCATCAGAAAGTACTACATCTGAATACTTAGAGTAGTTGAGTAAGTGTGTTTCGTTACTTTCCCCTCTGGTCCTGGTCATCTGTGACATGTCAGCGGCTGTTTGCTGGTTGTTTGTTGGCTGCAGCTGCTGCAGCTTTCAGCCACTTTGACCTGTACACGGACATCATGACCTCGTAAAAGAACCTGAATAGAGTTTCAGTATGTGTAAGGACTGGAGTAAGCGTTTTTAGTTACTCTCCACCAATCTTTTAATGACCAACTCGACTGAAGATTAAACTATTGGACACTTGTGTCCTGGTGACACAGCAATAGAAAACCTGAGGGTCTCTCTTATACATGAATTCAGCTCTGTTGCCATGTTTACACGCCGTGTGTGAGTGGGATCAGGACAGAGCCCAGACGAACGCCGCAGCATGAATCCAGCGATTCATTTCCAATGAGGAAATGCTGGTTCATGAAGCCGTGTTTATCTGTGGTTTATCTGAATGGTCCCAGCTGCGGCTCAGCCCGTTCGGCAGCTAAACGCTGTCACATGTCGGGGTCAAAGGTCACGGCGAGACGCAGCTGGACGGGTGGGGGGGTGGGTGTGCGGCCCGCCGGGCCCTGGACGGGAACACACCTGCCTCTTTGTTTCGCTCGGCCCCGCCAAACGAAGTGAACTTAGCGGAAGACTCACGGCGAGATCTGCAAGTGCAGAACGAGGTCTGTCACCGTAGCAACAGACAGGAAGTAGTGCTTAAGCGGTTTCCTGATGACTTCCTCTTTATCATGTAATGACATCTCACAAGGAAACATCAGCAGAACTCAGAGTGTGTGAGGGTGTGGGTGTGGGTATGTGTGTGTGTGTGTGTTTGTGTGTGTGCGTGTGTGTGTGTGTGTGTGTGTGTGTGCATGTATGTGTGCTTGTGTGTGTGTGTGTGTTTGTGTCTGTGCTGGTGTGTGTCTGTGTGTGCGTGTGTGTGTGTGTGTGTGTTTGTGTGTGTGCATGTGTGTGTGTGTGTGTGTGTGTGTGTGTGTGTGTGTGTGTGTGATGAGCTCTTACCTGTGACCTGTACACAGCTTACGCACTTGACCTCTTTTGGTTATGAGATGAACTTCAATTATGTTTCATTAAAAGCTCACACACACACTGCCACATGACGGCCGTGTGTTATCAGCTGATGACTCAGGCAGGAATAATCGACCTCAGAGCCACTGAGGTCAGGAAACTGCTCTGTTAGGTTTATACAGATGTGCCAAGGATTTGACGCTGGAGATGTTATTTAATCGGTAAAAATAGGAGATGATCCGGCATCAAACCTCCGCCCCTGATCAATGACATCATTGATCTGTTCTTCACCCTCTGCCTCACCTGTTGCCTCCTAGTGGCTGCCACAGCGCGTTACAGCTGCTGCACAGCTGCATTTAGAGTAGAATGGTATGAAAGGTTTGTGGGTTTTACTACCTGTTATCTTAGAAATCACAAGGAATAAAGGCTTGCTATATTTGAATCTCTATAATATGAGGTCCTCATTGACCAAAATACTTACACACAAACAAAAAACTTTTTCAGAATAATCTAAGTGTGTAAGATGCACCTGTATTTGTGTATCAAAGTGCCCAGTAAATCTTGTTGTGTAAAAATACTCAATGCCAAGTAAAAGTCATGAATTTAAAATATTACTCCAGTAAAAGTATAAAAGTGTAATCAGATAAATGTACTTAAAGTTTCAAAATGTGTCTATCTTATAATATTATTATTATACTATTACTACTATATTATTACTATTATAGTCATTATACTACACGTTTTAATCACTTAATACATGTGGAAGTTTTTGGTGTTTTAGTTTAATATTTAACATATAAGAGTGTCTATATCTTGTAAATTGTATGCAGCTAAAAGTTAAAACTATTAAAACACAATAGTAGGAAATTAAAATATATTACTTTATGTCACATTTGCATTCTAAAGTGACTGCAGCTGTCAGATAAGCTTCACATGGAAATCATAAGTACTGTATTGGAGTAAATGTACTTCTGGTTCCAAATCAGCTGTGTTTGTTGGTAAATAGCTGGTTTAAAGCTGCTCTGACCTGTTCTTTGAGCGTCGTGACCTGGTAGAAGAAAGGGAAATCAGGTGTTGTGTCTGTACATCATCAAGTTTTATATAAATAAACACGTACAGTCAAACACAGTCAGTCAGTTACATACAGGAAGTAGAAACCCTGAAGTCTACACAGCAATAACCCTAGCAAAGAAAATCACATAAAGCTCTGATGACATCTGCCCTCAGCGAAATGAAAGAAGCGTCTGTAGAGTGACTGTTGTGAATTTCACAAACATGCTGTGGCACGTTGTGATTATACATTTGAACATGATACCTGCAGCAGAGACTTCTGTAGAAGTATACAGAAAACGGCATAAATGAAGTCGGAATCAACCCGTTGTGTGTGGACAGTTGAAGTTCTGTGTTTCTGTGCATGTTGCGTTTGTGCAGCGACGTCGTGTTTCCTCCTTTTTCAAACAGTCGACATGTTGTGAAACCTGCAGCTACGTTGTCAGTCACGAAGGCGGAGACGCGACTGTTCTTGAAAGACACTTTCACAATTTCTAAACCGGACAGCTTCTGATGCAGAGATGTCAATGAAACAAAGGAACTTCAGCTTCTTCAGTCACGAGTGTTGCACGACTTCACCTTATTTCACTTTTTTTAAAGGTGTCATATTTGTCTTCCACAAACCCCTGATCTCCAGAAAACATCAGATCCTTCCGGCGTGACAACATCCCACAAACGTGATAAACCACAAACTGCAGCTTTTAAAGGAACAATCCCACAAACACAGTAACTATTGCAGGAGAAAATGTAATAACTTCCCACTAATGTAATAAATCGATAATAACAATAACCTGCAGTTGAGACAAGTTTCTAACTCTTAGTGTGCTTACCAGTTAAATCACACTTCCTGCTTACATATTCTGCCCATTTTATACTGATGTTGCAATTAAACCTGCTGCAAATCTCTAATAATAACATGTAATTTAAACTTCTATTATTATCGTCTCAGTTCAAGTTTCTTCATTCTTCCACTTGAGGATATTTAGTTGCAGTAAGGCAATAAAAAGAACATGTTCAGCCTAACACTCAGTCAACAAGAAAAACAGAACAGAACACAGGGACAATTGAACAACACAATAAACTGTATTTCATTTCATTAGGTAAAAAGTAAAAATATATTGTTTTTGCTACAATGAGTCTGATATTAAGTAGATTTATTTTGAATATCTCAGATTATTTTACTTATTTCATTTTTTTCTTGATTTTGTCTAGCGATTAACTTTAGATAAATAAATTGAACAAAAACTAAGAAAAAAAGTAAAATAATTTAAATGATCTGTCAATGGAATATGATAATGAAGGTAATTCTGTTCAATGTTGGACTAACTGTCCAAAAATAAGATATTTTCCTTTGTTAAGATTCCATTTTTTGCAGTGTACAATACAGATAATAAGATTCAAATTTTGGATTGAATATTTAAACTAGACGAACTTGTGTGATTATTGGGTTAAAAGCTGCAGCTTTCCTCCGTCTAACATCAGCAACCACGAACATCTCACTCCGTCCTGACTCCTCTACGCTTCCCTGACGTCGGCGCCGCCCGTGGACTCGCGTGACGTCTCACAGGACGCAGCAGGTGGTGCTTCTCATGGGCATCCTGGCCGGCAGCTTCACGTACTGCTGCATGAAGCTGTTCCTCTTGCTGATGAGCAGAGGCTCGCTGTTCTCCAGCCCGTCGGCCTGCGACAGCGTCTCCAGCGCCGCGTTGCCCTGCGGCAGCTCCAGCCGGGGCCCCTTGTTGTTCTTAGCCTTTTTGGCCTTGTCCTTGTCCTGCGGCTCGGCGGAGGCGGCGGGCGGCTCGCTGGCCTCCGGCAGGGGCAGCGTGTCCAGCGGCAGGTCGCTGGGGCTCGGCTTCCCCTCCGCCTGCTCCTCTCTGCTGGTGATGCGGAGGTCGGAGGCCACGCGCTTAGCGTTGGTGCTTTCGGAGCTACAGCAGTTACACGTCAGTACAAGTTCACAGGGAAACATCAGAGACAGTTAATCTGCAATTATACAGACAGATTCTGACAGAATCATTTAGCCTGTAATAAATCTGTCTTTTTAGAGATAGATTTAAAGATGTTTAGGTGTGAACACTGAAGACACTACGAAGGTAGAGAGAAGTTAGCTCATGTTTATCTTGGTGTTTACCAAAAACAAAAAGTGAGTGGATTATTTTAGCATTAAAACCTGAATTGCTTTTTTATTACTGTAAAACAATTTAAAAGTCTGACTAATCTGTCCTCCGAATAACTGCTAAAATACTGTTATCATTTTAAAAAATAAATCAACATCAACACTAAGATCTGGCCATGCTAAACTGCTCTAATCAGTTTACTTGAATCAGATTAGTTGAATCTGTTTGATAACTGTTTGCTTGAATCTGTTTGCTAGTATCAGTTTCCTCGAATCTGTTTACTTAATTCAGATTACTTGAATCCTATTGGTGAATCAGTTTACTGAAATCAATTTATTTGACTCAGTTTACTTGAATCAGTTTACTTAAATCAGTTTGCTCAAATCAGATTACCTGAATTAGATTACTTAAATCAGTTTTCTTGAACTCCTTTCCTTGAATCAAATGACTTGAATTTGATTACTCAAATCTGTTTACTTGGATCAGATTACCTGAATCAGATTACTTATTACACATCAGTTCCTGCTGTGTGCAGCTACAGGCCAGGTGAACCGAGCTGTGACTGAATCAACATGTGGAGTCGACTGAATAGTAAAGAGATTCTCACTCGTTGGAGCTCTTGTCCTCGGAGTCTTTCTGCTCGCTGCTGTATCGCAGCTCCGCGGGAGTCTTGAAGGACAGGTCCTGTTTTCCTTTCAGCCAGTATGTCTTCATGTAGCCTTTACCCTGCAAGGAGTTGGGAAGATGTTTGATCAAAAATTCCGTTGGAAAGAACATTTTCATCTAAAATTCACTCATCAATATTCCAACACTCGGTTTCCCAGCCGCTTTATACTTTTATCGAAGTTTTATTGAAGTTTCAATTTGGATCTGTCAGTTTCTGGAAGATAAAGGGAGAAATGTTCTAACAAGAGGCTTATTCACTAATATGGAGAATTCATCCACTCACCTTCACAAAGATCTTTCCTCTCTCTTCGATGATGTAGGGTTCATGTTCCAGATGGTCTTTGGTGGTCTGACTGATGTGGATCTGCATCCCCTGCTCACATAGACACACAACTGCTGCTGAGTACGAAAAACAACCCGCTTAATTTGACTGAAACCATGAACACATGATGGTTGTGTTGGTGAATCTTTTTGTTTTTTGCAAATCTTCTTTTGTGAATGATCTCAGTGGATCTAAACTATCTCCATGTAGTAGTATTAGTAGTATCAGTGTAGTTACCACTCCGTTGCTCTCCATCCTTGACGCTGTGTTCACCGTGTCTCCAAACAGACAGTAGCGGGGCATCTTCAGCCCCACCACGCCTGCCACCACCATGCCCGAGTGAATACCTGAGAGAGGAGCAGCACTGGTCACTCAGCCTGTTTACGGCTAATTAACAACAAATATCAATGCGTTATTGTTACTGTCCCTTCACATTAGAACAATATATAGCTCTATAAAGGCTGATGAGGTTTATTAATGATGACGTAAGGTCGCAGCAGACCAGCTGAGGCTCCACTCACCCACTCGGATCTGGATGTTGTCCCCGGTGGACGGGTCCTTGAGGTGGTCGATGGAGCTCAACATGTCCAGGGCCATGTCACAGGTGTGGTGTGCGTGGAAGGTGGTTTTGTTGGGAACTCCTGCCACCACCATGTAGGCGTCACGGATCGTCTCCACCTGGACACAAACGCAGGCCAGCAGGATCAGGACCTTTCCTTATTTTGAGGAATCTTCATTGCCATGAATAAAATTTATTTAAAAAAATAGTCGGCGATGAACCTGACAAACGGCCGTGTCAGGTTCATCTTCATCTTGGGCTGACCTTGTACACGTTGTGTTTCTCGCTGAGCGTGTCAAAGACGATGTAGATCTCGTTGAGCATGTCCACCACCTGCATGGGCGTGATGTGGATGCAGATCTCGTTGAACTTCACCACATCGCTGAACAGGATGGTGACGTCTGGGAAAACCTGCAGCACAGGGTCAGTTATCGGCAGAGATATCAGCTGTGTGTTTTCATTAGCATGCTTGTTCAGTGAGGTTTGTAGTTTGGCCAGTCTGAGTGATGCATGTATAGGGATATCTCTTCTTCCTGTCGTCACCTGACACGTCTCCAGAGCAGTAATCCCCTTCCTGAGGCGGTCAGCTACGGCTTTGGGGATCATGGCGTACAGCAGAGAGTCTCCTCTCTTCTTCTCCTCGTCCAGCTTCTTGATGATTTCCTGCAGCTGAGCGTACTTTTGTTGCTCCTGGGGGATTAGAGTAGGATTCTACACATAATCTACACATTTACAATACAAGACTGTTCCACCTGAAATATAAAAAATTTACTTTTTTCAGTGTGATTCTGTGGATTCAGCATGTTTCCCGCCAGAAATGAACTTATTTATTCTTTTGCAGTGAGAAATGTTCTTATTTCTCGTGTGTTTTTGCGATGCCACCCACCTGATCCAGGGCCAGCTGCAGCTCGGCTGACTGCTGAGTTCCGGCTAAGATCAGCTCTCTGCTGGAGTCGTGCAGGTTCAGGTCGTTCACGTACACGCCCATTTTGATCATGTCCTCCACCGTCTCAATGCTGCAGGGACAGGAAGGTTGCTATGGTTACAGTAGCAAGGATGGTGATTCAATCTTATTTTTTTTTTTTTTAATAAATTCAATTCTGCTTCTTTCTTCATTCTCTTGCCTATACTTATTTTTTTATCCCTTTCATCCTTCATTATTTGAAGTTTTTTGTGTTGCGTATCAGATCCAGAAGGTGGCGTTGTGGTGCAGATGATTTGTGGCAAACTCTATTTTATTTATTTCATTGAATATGCAACGTAGTGATTCACCAGTGAAACGTCTTATATAAATACAACTAAACTTGTGTTTATAATGATTTGACTAGTGTCTTTCTTTGAATTTCTCTGCTCTCTCTCTCTCTTTCTTTCTCTGCTGCCTCAATCTTCTCTTATTTTGTATTTCTCTCATGGAGGTGCATGGCAGTTGTGTTTTATGGACTCGGAAAAGTCCTGTGGGGGTCCTGTATGGGGTAGCGGACCACTAGGTCTGGGCCATCTGGTCTCTGTAGCCCAGTGCCAGGGCCTGGTCCTCATTTGCCGATAATAAGACAGACTTGTTTCCAGCGGGAGTTGTACTCTGCCAATGCTGCCCTTTATCACAGATTTCTGTTTATAACCTTTATGGAGAGAATTTGTAGGTGCAGCCAGGGCGTGGAGGGGCTCAGGATCGGGCCGCTGGTCCGGTCCTGTTGGCTTCATTGTACCGTGAAACCGCTCCGGTGGGTTCGTAGCTGAGTGTGAAGGGAGTGGGATGAGAACCAGCTCCTCCAAATATGACAACATGGTGAGTGCAGATGGGTGCCACATCTGCAGTGATGTGGACTCTGCGTCGGTTTATCACGGTAACTCCCTGCTCTGAGGAGACTGCAACTTTAAGAACGTTGCTATGGAGACTGCAAACAAGCTTGGTTAACACCTGCTGAAGTGTACACTGGGTGAAGGGGCAGGGTGAACTGATGAATGAACTTTGACTGAGTGTTGGTTTTACTGGTTTTGGACAGTTCTCTGTTTCCTTTTTGAACTGCAGTGGTTGATCTTTGTTTCCTCTTTTTGGAGCTGATTGAGCAGTAAAGTTGGGTCATCACTGTATATATATATATATATATATATTTATGTATAATTTTCTTTTAAAAGAGATTTCCTTACTATCATTTAGTCATTCAGTGACCATCTGCAAATTACAGGACTATGTTCGTCTATTACATAACACATCTCCCTATGAATGAGAATATTCTACATTGACAACGATGGGTTATATATTAACTGAAAAAGACTTTTTCCCCTTTCTGGTCAATGTTATTCCTACTGAATGTGTGCTACCTACTAAAGGAGAGTAGTAGTAGTAGTAGAGAGAAATAGGACACATTTATTTGTTAAACATATTCACTAAAAATACACTAAATCATCCCATTCTGTTTGCTATAGTAATGCAAATAAAAGCACTGCCTCTGCCTGAAAACCACCTGGAATGTAATGTTCCATTGTAATTTCACAACAACCCTCCAATCTGTTTCCATGGTTACAGTTCTGTCAGTATCGATGCCTAACCGTAGCCGGCAGAGGAAGTGAGGCGAACGCGCAAACTTTTTTTTTAACATTTGGTGTGAAACAGATGAAGAAAGTGTTGAGTTTAAACACACAGCATATGGAAAAATTAAGAAAATTAAAAAAAAATACACAACGAGGGAGGAACAAAGAAAGGTGATCCCCTGCCTTTTTTTTTTTTTTTAAATTAAACTAAATGTGTCGGGGTTGCTCCTGTAGGAATAAAAGTCAGCGTCTTACATGGGCGTCCCCAAGAAGATGAGCGAGTCCCACTGGGGGACATACTTCATCTGGCCCTTAAGGTGCAGCGGCTTCTTCGGAGGCTCCCGCATGTCCTCGAAGATCGTCTCGCTGCATGTTCCTGAACAGGAAGCACAGATTATCACGATCGCATTTAAAACAGCACTTTGACGTGACTTCTGGGTACTTTTCTAACCACAGGATAGACATGTAAGAGAGATTTTCAGGAAACAGTGAACTTTTTTTTTCGTAAAGGTTGCAGAGAGAGAAGTTGCGACCTGTGACTGTCTGGAACGCCAGCAGCTCGATGTCCTCCCCTCCGGAGCTGTTGTACTGTGTGAGCACGGTGCTGTACTCCTGGTCCGTGCCCTTCATCTCCTTCACGGCCTTCAGTTCTGATGGAGGTAAACAGCAGAGTGTGAGAGGGCGGCTGACTGCATGATGGGAGTTAATGAGGGCTTAAATGTGGGAAGATGGCTCAGTGAGCGCCAGTCGATGGCAGAGCAACAACATTCAACACGAGGATGGAGTAAAAACCCTCCCGGATATATCCCAGATATTTCATTTAGTCGTACAGTAACTGAACAGAAGTGAGGGGTAAATGTGTGTTATATAGAGATACCTCTTTCCTCTTCCCTCTTCGCCTTCTCGTTCTCCTCCTTCTCCTCCGGCTCCTCTTTGCTGTTTTTGGGGATGTTGACCTTCTGTTTGCTCTCCACCACGGCTTTGGACAGCAGCTCGAACACGTTGTTCAGGTGCGTGTAGATCTGAGGACGGGCGGAGAGGTGGTTGAGCGGCGACGGCAGATCAGAGGTGGAACCAGAATGTCATGTGTGGGCAGGTGGGAGGGAGGAGGGTGAGAAAAGTAGAAAAGCACCTGCAAAATATGTCAAAACCACCACTTTCTACTCCAGCTAGGCCTACTCTAGATGATAGGAGGCATTGGCAGATTTTTCAGATACCACAGAACGCCAGCTTTACTATTTCTTCTCCATCCGATCATGGATTGTGACGTTCACAGCACAGTGTTAAAGTGGGTTAAAGGAGGTTGCAGCAGCTGTCTACAGATCCATCAGTACATACTGTGCGGGTGCAGCGAGGCAGAGAAGACCCTGGCTAACACCCCCCACCATCCCCATTTCAGACAAACCAATTGGAAAGCAGTGAGGTTTTGACAATTGTTCTGTAACCTTGAAAACTATAAGCAGAGTCCCCGAAAATTACAGCAGTGGAAAAAATCTCTGAATGAAATCAAAATAAGAGATAAAAAAAATTGCATATAGATTTGCAATGTGTCTGAAGTAACTAAATACCCAGGTGCATCGTCTCCATACTCACGTTGTCCCAGCTGAACTCCAGCATCGGCCGCACCAGCGTGAACTCCTCGTTGACCTTCTGGCCCTGCAGGTCGGAGAACACCTCCTTGAGGCCGTCGCCGATGCGGTACATGGTCATGTCGCGGCGGAAGATGACGCTGAAGGGGAACATGTCGAAGAAGATGCCCCGCTTCATCGGCAGCTTCTCGTAGCTCGGCGCCGTCTTCTGCTGGGGCATGCGGTGCTTGAAGGCGGCGTTGTCGAAGTTCATCTTGTAAACCTGTGGCAGGATGCAATCGAGTTAGTGGAACCTCTGCTGTACAAGCAGTCAGATATTTTTTTACATAGACAACGATGTAATAACGCTTTACAAAGTCATTTTTAGCCATTTACAAGGTTTAACAATATCATCAGCTGAAGATTTATAATTAAACAGCTTCTATAGACTTTATTTAAATGAGTTAAAGGGATAGTTCAACATTTTTTTAATTCACCCATCATTATGACTCATATAGTCATAAAAATAGGTGTTTTACTTTTTTTTTTTTGTTGTTGATACAAGCTGTTATAAGACCAGCTGAGCCCAGAGCTGCTCAGCTGTTACTATTGACTCATGGTATTTGTTGATTTCCTTCATCAAACTCAGCAAATACACAATCCAGCAACTCCCAAGCACTGTGGTGGACAACCTGCACATCCACCGCGCTGCGGAGCAGTAACATTAACAAGTAACATTACGACATGTGACGCAAATAGGACTTCTTTTTTTCCAGTAGGTCACTGGGCGGAGGGACACAGCGCGTGCACCGACCGACTCGACTGTAACTCGACCCGGTTTTCAGCTTGCCTCAGCTGTGACTTCTAAGTTTGACCTTTCCCCTTTTTCCAATAAACACTCATCCCCCCCTCCAATAAACACTTGTTGCGCGGCGTCTCGTTGAGGGTGATGAAAATCGTTTCCATGCTATTAGAAGCGGCGGCGAGGTCGAGGTCGGACGCCGACGGCCCCACTTGACACTCCGGCTCGGGCTGAGTACCTACCACATACGTCATCTTTTCGGTTTCCTCTTTAGACAAGATTTCCACTTCGATGTCTGTGTTGTAGAACTGTCGTCCCACCTGAGAGAGCTGCCCTGCAGGACACACAGGTCAACTCCACTGAAAAGTACTGCTTATTATCTGCAGTGAAACACATCACATGTAGACACACGTTCCTAGGCTTAAGTAATTAATCTTTGTGGTTATATAGATATTTCATATTTATTATCAATAATTGCAGGAAAACTGGATAAAATAAGCCTGGGGCTCAAGCGGTATTACTGATTCTCCTCAAACTTGTGAGGTCTTCATGAGAATCAGACTGATTTAATCAGTAATACACATCAGGAGTAAAATGAGTAATTAAATTATTGTTGAATAGTTATATAATAATTATATAATAATAATTACTGTCTCACATGTGCTGGTTAAAAACAAGTAGTAAAATATGCTATAATATTATAACACAGTCTGCATATGGATACTTTTGTCGATAATCTGTACTTTTACATTTTGTTGAGTATTTTAGATGACAGCATTTGTGGGAGTCTGTTTGTACTGACCTGCTGCAGCCTGAGGTAGTAAACATTTATACAAATAGTAAAGATTATGTCATGGGAAGTGGTTTGCTCTAATCACGTCTGTGTAATGTGAAGGAAATGAGCCCAAACAACATTGACATTTACATGTTTCTGTTCCTGTGTGAATGTTCTCATGACCAGAAAAAGAACCAAAACATGAACTGAAAATGACAACAGATTCTGTTCTCCTTTGCTTGTTTTCCTTATAACGGAAATGTCAGCTGTGATATTGATCTGAACACACCAATACACAGAGAAAGTAACTGAGTACATTTGTGCATGTACATTTTTGGAGGGATGTGGTATGGAGGGTTAGGGCGATGGGGGTCGGGGGGGGCAGGATATGAGGGGGATTTAAAGCTGAGGAGGAGCAGGGCCTGTCCTCTAAGACAGGAGTGATGTAATCAGGGGACCAGCGGTTTGTGGGCAGGTGGGCGGACTGAACATCTGGAGTCCGTGGAAGGAGCAGGAAGTGATGTCAGCGAGGTGGGGAAGGTGGATACTCCCGACGGGAGGAGATGAAGGAAGCAGGAAAGGGGGGAGGGGCGGCGCTGATTGCGGAGGAGATGAAGAGCAGGGAGCCGAGGACGGAGCCCTGAGGGACCCCCTCGCATCAGGAGGAGGAGGAGGAGCTGTGACTGGAGGGGGAATTCTGTCTGTGAGGCAGGAGGTGGGGCGGCTAGGGGGTGATGTGGGTGGGGCTTCAACTGTTACATGTAATACAGTGGGCGGGGCTTTGACAAACTAGAAGGAGCTCTAACTGTTACCTTTGATAAACAGGGCACTACTTTAACTGGTATCTTTGATGATGTGGGCGGAGATTTATATGTAACATTTGATAAGGTGGGCGGGGCTTTGACAAACTAGGAAGCGCTTTAACTGTTACCTTTGATAAACAGAGCGGAATTCAACTGCCATCTTTGACGGTGTGGGCGGGGCTTTGACTGTTACATTTGGTAAAGTGGGCGGGGCTTTACAACTAGGAGGGGCTTCAACTGTTACCTTTGATGAATAGGCCGGAACTTTAACTAGCTACCTTTACCTTTGAGGTGGGCGGCACTCTAGCTGCTACCTTGTGACGGAGTGGGCGGGGCTTCGGGCCGTTACCTTTGACGAACTGCGTGAAGCCCTTCCTGGTGCTGCGGTAGTGCAGCGTGAGGCTCGTCTCGCATTCTTCCTCCACGCAGAAGCTGGGCGGCTGAACTTTGGGGAAGGAGAAGCGGAAATACTCGTGCAGGTTGTCCAGCTCGTTGATGAAGTCTCGAACATTCCTCCCTAAAACCTGAACGACAAGAACCGTCGTTAATAATAATAATAATGTGAAACATTTTCATTGTTTGTTTCAAATCAAACTTTCCTTTCATTTCCTTAATGAAATAAAAAAAGACAATGTTTAAGAGGGTATCAGTCTACAGACGAATCTTCTCCATGAGTTTTTTCCCATAAACCGATCAATGAGCAGAAATTCAAACCGGAGCCAGACAACATTAGGGCCTTTATAGTGAAACATGTCGCTGTTAAAGTGTACTTTATGTCTCAGGATACTCTCACTGGTCTTTTTTAATGTGTTTTAATGTGGATTAATGAGTGTAATGGCGGTGCCAGGGTAAAAGGTCAGGTGAACTAATAGCTATGGATCCAATCGCATTGATCGCGTTGGATCCGCTAACGACGGGGAGTGCTAAAGACGACTTTTATTTATTGCAGCCGTTGGCTAACAACGACCCCGCGAAGGTTACATAATCACCTTCAGGATCCGCTCATATCCATAGTTCCCGATCCTTTTCACCATGTAGACCCCGAAGGCGTACATCAGCTCATCGTGGGTTTTCCCCAGGACTTCCCCCGCCGCCTTCGCCAGACGCAGGATCAGGTTGTCGCTGCGGAGGAGGGCAGTTATTTATTATTTATCACTTATTTATTCCAGCTGGGATCCGCTTAGCTGCTGTATGTTCCGATGAGATTAACGAAGCCACCGTGCGAGAACTTGAATAAGAACAATTAATCAAAACCAAAAGCAGGAGTGAACATCACAGAGTTTGTAATCAGGCTCGATTACAGCTCCACACTGCTAATTATTACTGTATTCATTATTGTAGGAATGAAAGTTCTCCTGCTGTGCAGTTTGTTCTCAATGAAGCCGCTAAAGAGATTCACAGAAAATCTGATTTGAAGGAGCGAGGCCCACAGGCGAGAGAAGTAGCAAGAAAACAGAAGAAGAAGGAAGAGAAACAACAAAATAGAAAGACTGTAAAAGACAGTAGGATATAATCGGATCAATGAATCATCAGGATTAAACAATAATTTCTGTCTCTCTCACAGACATGGATCAAGCACTGAGAAATAAAACCATCATTAGAACTGATCATTAGAAATGCATATGTTTAGATATAACATGAAGCCATGTGTTTTCTGTGTTTAGAGACAGTAAAGCACTTCTTTTACTGACAGGACAGTTTTCAGCCCCTTCTCCTTTTCTAATTAACGCATCCATTCATTTCTGCTCAGGTCGAAGGATCGGAAACTTACTTGTACATCTGATGCCTGACGAACTTGAGGTGAGGGATCTCCGCCCGGTTCTCGATCAGTCGCCACACGTCCTCCCCGTACGATTCATTAATGTAATCGTTCACCGCTTCCAAATACAGGCCGTACATCTTCAGGGGGCTGGGAAACCTCCACACTGCTGCCCAACTTAACTGCTCAGCTGAGGAGAGACACATCATTTTTATCTCCACCGCACAAGTCCCATGAATCACTTTGGCTCGTTGTTCCCTTTTGTCAGAGGAAATAAAGGAGATATATCATTTACCTGTGTCGCACAACCTCATGAAACCTCAGGTAACCTCCTCAGACACCAGCTGCATCTAAGGAAAGAGCAGGATTCCGATTTGAGGCTCGCACGCGCACTTGCGAGCAGATGAAAAGCATCACAACAGCGTGTGATTCTCTCGCCTGATCGATGAAAAGCAAAATAGAAAGCTAAAAGGCGAAAGGTGAAAGGTGCAGAGAGCGGTCCCCTTACCTGCAGTCCCTCCGTGCTTTGTTATCCTGGACGCCCGACTGCGCGGCAGCATCGCCTCTGCTGAGGGTCTCCAGCTGCAGCTGACACGGCGACACTTACCTGTCAGGTCAACAGGTGACTGCACCGAAATAGCCACGGCCAGGCTGTTTGTGGCAGGTAGCAAGGAAAACAAGCAAGATCAGCGGGGCAAATTTGGAAATATAAGTCTGTGTGGAACTGGATTTTAGATCCTTAGAAAAAAATAATTAAAAAAGAAAATATTACACTAAAAGGTTAAATGGTTTTTAAATGCACTAGCATCGTTTTATCACATGTCACAAACTTAATGTGGTTTAATTTTCTTCTAAATGTACTAAAGTTATACAGATGGCAGTTCATCTAATATAGTTTAGGTGTAATATAGGAACACTTGACATCAGTATCCTGCTAATTATAGTTTATTTAAGAATTAGTATATTGACATTTAGTATATTCAATTTTAATACACTTTGATGCCATTTAACATAAGTACATGTTACAAAAATACATTGTATACATGATCTATAGTAGTAGATATTAAGTATACTTCATATAAGAACAGTAAATCATGAATACATTACACATAATACACCTTTGTGCTCAATTAATGCTTTCAGCACGTTAACTAACCAAACTGAAAACTTCTTTCTTTCTTCCTCCTCTCTTCTGCAGCAGCTAATTACCGTCCCCACGTTTCTTTGGTAATTACTTTGAATTTGAATAATTACAGTCAGGTGCAGTTTGACTGAGCCTTTGTGCTGGGGTTTGTCTTTTGTGAGCTTTTTGTATTGTTTATCGGCGAGGCTGAATGAACCGTTTCCAAATATAAAGTGTTTTTTTTTTTTTTAAATATGTTTTTTTTTTTTTTTTACCTGTGAAACTCTTGAATTCTGAAGTGACGCCTGTGAGCAGCAGGTCCCGTCCAGCAGGGGGCACTGTCACAACACTCTGGATTCACGACCACAGGCTCATGAGCTCAGAAATGAAGAGAAATGCATCTCTGACCTTTTGGCAAATCCAGACAAGGAGGATAAGTTATTTTATGACATTTGTGGCCTTTTATATCTGTCCTGCTTCTAAATATCCAGACTTGACACATATCGTCGTTTTTTCCTTTATAATTAGGCAAAAAAAGAACAATGACAATGATCTTTCCTTTTTTTCCCCCTGTATTCATATTTGTGGAAGGTTAGAGGCTCACACCTCATTAAGAAAAAGGCTTTGAGGCAGAATTACTTCCTGCAGCCACTTTTCCCTCTCACACCTTCTGCAGTAATGAGCCTCCCTGCTCATCTCCTGTGTGTCTTTTTTGCAGCTTCCTGCGTCTCCGCGGCGTTCCCCCCCGTTCGCCAGGTGCTGCTGTCTGTCTTTAATGGCCTCCGGCGCGGCTGCCACGCGGCGGCCTGGGAGGTCCGCCGCCGCCGCCTCTTAGCCGGGGAACAGAGGGAGATAACAATGTGCTGATGGTGCCAACCGCAACTCCACACAGACGCCGCCGGCGCTTTCATTAAAGACGACATGACTCATCTTCCTCCACTCCGCCGATATTACACCCCGCCGCCACGGAGAGGGAGAGGGAGGGAGACAGAGGCTGCTGCTTCTAAAGGGGCCGTCCGTGTCATTTCTCACACGCTAACGGGGAGCCGGGGACACCGCGCTCCCATTGTTAGATGTGAGCAACACGCACACACACACACACACACACACACACACACACACACACACACACACACACACATAAACGGACACATACACAGAAACGGACACAAGCACAGACAAACACACACACACACACACACAAACATACAGTGGGGTACACACAGACACCACATACATGTACTACATACACACAAATGGACACATAGACACAAACAGATACAACCACAGACACACACAGAGACGCGCACACACACACACATAGACACAGAAACAGACAAATGCACAAACATACAGCAAGATACACATACATATACAGAAACAGACACACACAAAAACAGACAAACAGACACACACACAGCAAGATTAACACATACATATACACACATACAGAAAAACACACACAAACGGACACAAGCACACACACACACACACACACACAGACAGCGAGATACACACAGATACGCACAGACACACACAGCAAGATTCATACACACACACACACACATGAACACACGCACACACACACACACACACACACACACACACACACACACACACACACACACACATCCAGGTGATTCTCTCCTCCTCAGTTCCGTGTCTCTTGTTATCTGTGCAGCACTGATCAGGTTCAGCAGCTGAACGGAGGCTGATCTGATCTCTGGGGAGAATCAGGGTCACTGGAGGAAACTCAGACGTGTAACTCAGCTGCAGCTACACGCTTCATATCAGAATCAGCCCGCTCTCATTTCACGTTTGTGCGTATTCACCGGAGCAGCAACGCGTATATATGTCTCAGTGACGTCTGTCAACGTGTTCTGTGTTGAAGGCGTTAACCGTCACATCTGGAGCTGGAGGATCTGAATCTGGTTCCCGTCCTGTTCCAGAATAACAGATGTTTTTATCATCGCGTCCAGACGTTTTATCATGTAGTAACCCTGCACATAGAGTTCTGTATTTCATCCAGTAAACACATCTAGAGCCTATAATTGAGGGAAATAGCCCATGAAAGAAAACCAAAGAAAAGCAGAAGTTTTTTTTTACTTACTTTATTAGAACACACTGCAAAACAAAACACTGATGTAGAAAATTGCAGATATGCAAGTCTTTGGACTGAAGCTTGTAGCTTCTGTTGTTAGTGAGAAATGTTAACACGTCTTAACCAGAGCATTTAATCATCAGAATTAACCTGATTAACGGTCGTAGAGATGTTGTGTAGCATATATATATATATATATATATATATATATATATATATATATATATATATATGTATTTACTAGACCTGAGCCGATTGATTGTGTATATCCCGAACAGAAAATCTACTTTTTACAAACAGTAAATATCAGTTTTAAAGCTGCAGTGAAGATGTTGGTACCAGAAGATTCCTATTGGTACCATTCAATCAATTTTCACATTGAAACAACTTAAGGTATAATATATATGAATATTATATATCTCCGAATCAGCATTAATTCCATAATATCTCTTAATACAGCTTGAGTTGCGTTCAATGACTCATTGAAGTTTATTCATCTTTTTTGTTTATAAAAACTTGTTTGGTCAATAGATTCCTTAATGTTTCTGAAGTAAAACATTGATCTCATGCTTAGATTTGATGGTTCTCGGCAAATAGTTTCTTATAAACAACGGCAACAGCTAGTTCTGATAAACCTGTTTAATATTTAATCCAACTCTGAAGTAACCCCACCCACTTCTGGGTTAAGCCCCGCCCCCTTCCCAAGTACTGATACTTCAGTAGATTAAACTGTAGAGCTGTCAATAACAATTATTCTGATACTGAATTATCTATAAATAATTGTAGTGAATAATCAATTAGTTGTTTGGTTCATAAAAATGATCACTGTTTTAAACTGAAGATTCAAGATAAATGTATTTTTTTGTCCAGTTCACTTTTATAGAAGACTAAAGTATAAAAACAGATTTGAGAAGCTGGGACCTGAGAATTTAGATATTTTCTTCAGAAAAATGCCTCAAACTGATTAATCCATGATCAGAATAGTTGGCGGTGAATGTAATTGATCCGATGGATTATTCGTCGCAGCTCTACTGAACAGACACAAACGAGGGTGACCTCGTTCATCTTCATCTGCTTCCCCCCCCCCGGCCTGGGATTAAAGCGTCAGCTCGTTGAAAACATGTTGACTCAGTCACGTTGGGGGAAAAGTTTTCCGGAGCCAAACTCCCAGCATGAAGCGATCCTCATTGTTTACAGCCACGGGCCCCGGTTGCCTTTTTTTTCCTTTTTTTTTTTTCAAATCCCCTCGGTGCAGCGGGACTGTGACTGCACAAGAGCCGCGGGGATGAATCCCCGGGATGGAAATCTGTGTAAGTGTTGTGACCTCGCGGTTGAATACTTAATGAAATCTATATAGATCCCAGCTGGCCGATCCCTCAATCCCCTCTGCTCTGCACGCGGCTCTCACCCCCCCCATTCCTCCTACTTACCCCCCAAATATGGGCCACATTTCCCCGGCACAATCCCGCGACACCTCCCCCTTATTGGTTTTACTGTAGATACAGCAGGAGCCGGGCTATAATGCTACGCTAGCTGAATGCTAATGGCGGCGGGGCGTCTTATTGTAGCTGGTGCAGCAGCCGAGGGCCTCGGCCTGTATTTATAGCCCCTCTGTGAGTTCTCTCCCCCCCCCCCCCCCCTCTGCTTCTCCTCCCCTCTCTGTTTCTTTTCACTTTCACCTGTCAGCATCTCTATCTTCCCCTGGTATCCTTTACACCGCCCGCTACTTTTTTTTCTCCCCCCTCGGCAGGCCAGCTCTCAATCTCCGTAACGCCGCCTGTCTCCGGCTTTCTGTCACTATTAAATCTGTTTTTTTTTTGTTTGCCATTATCGGGCCTGGGATTTTTGTTACACTCGGTCATACGCTCGAATGGCTGTGTCCGCCCCTGCCCTGCATCTGCTTAATTAAGCCTTGCAGCTCTGTTTAAAGGGTGTGGTGTGCGGGGTGGATGGGGGGGGTCATGCATTGCATGCATTGCATGCATCATGCAGCTTCACCCCCAGCCCCGCGTCTCCGTGGCCTTTTCAGTCGCAGCCAGGAGGCTGCTGCCACCCGAGGTGTGAAAATACTGTCAAATCCCAACAAAGCCAGAAGGGAAGATAAGGAACCTTGGAGGGGGGGGGGGGGGGGGGGGGGGGGTTTGGCAGGCTGTTTGGAAAAAGAAAAATTCAGGGTTCCACAGCCTGCATATAAATATTCCATTAAGTTTCAGCCGGCTCCATAACGCCATGGTTCTGCATCCGGAGCCCGGATTTAGAAATGGAATTATTGAGGAGGAGGAGGAGGAGGAGGAGGAGGAGGAGGTGTAGGGGGCTGTTTCGTAATTTTCTCCTCTTCAGTCTCTCGCCTTCGCCTTATCGCAGGTGACACTAATCCAATTTCTGCTCTGCTTGTGACCCCCCCGCGTCGCCCGACCCCCCGACTCACACAAACACACACCTGTTTTGCACAATCACCCCCCAAAGGGTCACATACAGGATCCAGAGGAAACATCGGCTCACATTCTCCAGATCAAAACTCATCTAAGACAGGTGAGAAAATATATCAGTTCCAATCAGCATTAATAATAAATGTACCACAAACAGGATATTGTCACTTGCTAAAAAGCCATTTATTGCAGTGTACACTCTGTCATCATGCCTCATTATAAGCAACAATTTAGAATCCATTGTTTACACATTGTTAGCTTTGACCAAACCCACAGCCTTGAACATATTGATGTTGCTGGTGTGTGCCGGCGGAGACCAGCAGCTTTTATTATTGCTTCAGTCTCTCGAGGCCGTCGGTGGAGAAATTAGTCCCCGCGCTTCGGCCGTGATGGATTTCTGCCCGTTTGATTGTTGCACGGCGGCGCACGGTTGTGAAATTAAAATAATAAACCCACGGCTGTTTGTGCCTGAGTGACTCAAAGGACGACGGTTTAAATGTGAGAAAATACACTAAAGGATGTTGGTGGGTTAGTTTGACTTAAAAAAAGACTAATATGACATCAATGTAAGCTTTATCACCTTTATGATGTCCAAAAGTCAGTAAATTAAAATACTCTCTATGCTGCATGAAATGAAATGTCATGTTTGAATTATCTTGAACCATCTTAATCTATTGGATGATAAGATTCCTGTTTTGTAAGAATGGAATCTGGGTATATGATGGTAAAAAATGGCCAAAGGGGTTAAAAGGCCTGTAGCCTATGTCAGAGGTGGAGAATCCCATTCTTACTTTCGTTGGACTGTCTCAAGGCAAAAATAAGAGCTAATGCTGAGTTGTCCTGACCAAATAATGATAGATTTGACCACAGAGTGAATTTAACAACAGCGTATGAGGCAGGTCTTTTGGAATAAAAAGCGAGGGGTGTCATATTGGCACAAGAGGCTCTCCAGGATTCAGCATAATGAAGAGAGATCTACAATTTGTCCCTCAGAGACGCTCTCAGAATCAACATGTATTTGACACTGTTCTTTCTGGAATGAAATTCTATTAGTGCCAGAGGAGACGTGTCGGCTGGCGACTTCTTTCATCCGCACCTCTTTCAGACGGAGACTTTTTTGTTTGTAGCTTGTATCACTCAGATTAGATTCTCATTCATATTTTTTGCTCATAGCTGCTGTTTTTCCTCTTTTATGACTTTAATAGTTTACCTTTTATCCTTGTCGGCATGAGCCATTTTATTTTTGTTGATTCTTCATCAGGTCAGGAATTCCTTTCTCTCAGAGCATTCTGTGTTAAGTCTCCTTTTGGTTGCTGTAGTGATTAGTCTTTTTTCCTCCTCTCGGAGCGACAGCTTCTCAGTAATTTCACAGCCGTTCATTTGTCTCTTTTTACCCATAAACTCTGCTATCACTCAGTTTTCTGCGTTTCGTGTTCTGCCGTGAGTCCCTTCCTGAACAAAATATGGGATGAAAAAGTCAAAATTAGTCAAACAATGTAATCTATTTTTCAAGAAAATCATAATAATCATATCAACAACAATATATTTTCACTTGTTAAATCAAGTTGCTGTTGTGATCATGTGGTATTTGTGTTTCACATGCCAAAGCTCAGAAAAATCTATTTTATGATGGATAAAAAAGTCTAAACTGTTATTTAATATTTTATGTATTTAATTCAAATAAACTACTGGTACCTCAAAATCAAACTTAAATATGCTGTAGTATCAACAACATGTTTTTATGTAGTATAACTATATTTATATTGAGATTTTGCCTTTAGCAAAAACCTCTGTGAATATTTAAGGCCCCAGCTACTCTAGTCTAGATTTATTTCTTAAAACGCACCAATCTGATGGAGTAGACAGGGTCCTCAGAAGCCTGTGACACCTGGCCAGGTCAGTAGTGGCTGATATGCAACATTTTGAAAAACTTTACGTGAAAGAACGTTTTAAACATGCACAGTGTTGTGATTTAAGATGTACAAGGATTCACTTAAATTCAGCTGTAATTTGCACAGAAATAACCTAAGAGATGTCGGCCATTGAGGTTTGGAACAGAAAGTGAAAGCATGACGGCTTTGTCTGTGAGGATGAGAACCACGCCTTAATGTCATAAATCTAAAAAAAAAGTCCGGCACCCTAATCGACTCCAAAAAATCTCTCAGAAAATCTCTCCACTTGTTTATCCGGTTCAACAGAAAGTGCCGTGTTGGTGTGGTTCAGAGGCCGAATTGAATAGAAAAATGTGTGGATAAAACAAAACAAGAAAAAACTAGATTTATGTCAGGGCCTAAAGCTTTAAATCCTTCATATCTGATAAGTACATGCAGTTTTCCTGGCTCCGCGCAGACAAAAGTTGCAGAGGAAGCGTTTCCTTCCAGCCGCGGCGTTAGTTAAATGTATTTATCAGCAGAGTGACTCCAGGCTGCGAACAGATGCCACGGCTCCGTGTTTATTTCACACCTTGATGGCGTCGTTAGTAGACGGAGACGTCGCCGCCGCTATAAAAGGGCGAAGCGAGGACACCGCGGGCGCCTCGTAATTGTTAAATGAGTTGTGATAATAGCGATCAAAACTTTGGTAATTTCCCCCCGTTTTTTTTTTGTTTTAATCTGCCTGCCTTTAATTAATTAAGCTTTTTATACTGTTGTTTTCTGATCCGTCATCTGACGGAACAGACGAACCACTGCTAGTCATGATGGCAACGACTGAGCTTTTTCATGCTAAAAATCAGGATGTAGCATCACATGTCGTTTCAGGTCATTTTCTAGACCTGCTTGTTCCTCATTAGGATCACGGGGGTCAGCTGGAGCCAATCCCAGACAGGTACCAGTCTATCACACACACACACACACACAGGCAATTAACTCTGCATGTTTTTGGACTGTGCGAGGAAGCTGCAGAACCCACACAGACATGTGGAGAACATGCAAAGTCCACAGAGGAAGGTCCCCGGGCCAAGGACTCGAACCTGCGACCTTCTTGCTGCGAGGGAAGCCATGCACGTGTCAAATCTGACAAACATTTGGCAGCTTTAACACAACACGGCTGCTGCGGTGCCACTTTGAAAGGGACTGATTGCCTGTCGGCCTCTGATATGGCTGTTTGCAGCTTTCTCCAGGACCACTGGTCAGGAAAAGCCCCTGTTTTATCCACGTTTCTGCAGACATGGTATGTTTAAATTCACTGTTTCATACAGATCGTGTTAATGTTTTTTACCATCCGAGCATATTTTCACTGAGCCTGTTGACATGAAACAAAGCACTGACCCATGCGGAGGAACGTCGTCCATATCCGTCGTATCCGTGGTTACAGAAACGTAAACTTCAACGTTCCCCTCCGAGCCCTAGCCACCGACAGACTCCTCCTATTGTTCATATAATCATAATCAATTCACTTGATTTTGCTATTTCCCATGTTCCCAGGCTCCAAAAGTGGAAGACCTATTTCCAGACCGAGAGAGAGAGTCTTCATCTCTGTGAAGTGAAGCAAAGTTTTCTTTTAGTAATACGAACAAGTGCTGCAGGAAATACTTCTCCTGCAACTTCTACAAACATGGGAATTTATATACGGCGCCGAAACCAGAGTGAACGTCTGTGACGACGTCTTCGCCCAGAACATTTTAAAACCATTTTTTCCTTCATATTTCAGTATAAGCTTATTTTAATGGAGCTCCATTACAGCACAGATTATATATACACAGCTTATCCACCTCCTCCAGACGTGAGTTCACTTCTTTTCATCTTCCAAGATGTTTTTGTCTACGCTCTGCTGTTTCCTCTCTTTAGTTCGTTTCTGCCCCACACACACACATGCACACACTCATACAGTGGCACAGAAATTGCCTTTGTACACACACACTCAACCCCAGATGCGCACACACACACACACACACACACACACACACCCTTCAGCACATCAGTGAACATCCCATTTCCTGTTCCTATTCTCCAACTTTCCGCTGGGAATCCTACTTCAATTGTTTTTTGTTTTTTTTTCCTCTCCCTCCCTCCCCTTCCCGCGGAGTGGCGCATTTGGATTTTACGCGCCTGGGTAGTGATTCTCTAAGTGGGAGGCAAGGTCGCGGAGTCTTTGTCAAGACGCTCCGCGGAGAACACACGCGGGAAACAAATGGCGAGGAAACAAAAAAAGCCAACAGCACCATCCACAGTGAGGGAGGTAATAGCATCACAAAGTAGTAATTTGAAACAGGGCTGTGGTGTGTGTGTGTGTGTGTGTGCATGTGTGTGTGCGTGTGTGCGTGCATTCCTTCATTTCCCAGAGGGAACCGTTGAACAGTGTATGTCTCTGCAGATGAATGTCAATGTGTCATAGCATCATTTTTTTGGCATGTATATCTTCACTGTTCTCAAGGCTGGAAAAAAAAAAAGGTGACGTGTTTGATCAAAAAATGATCAATAAAGACGTGATGGTCAACAGTAGTGTTGAACAGCAACTATTTTACATTTCCAGACGTGAAACAAAGCACCGATCCATCCACCCAACCCTCCTCATGCTGAGAGAAGAGGAGCGTTGTCGATATGCAACCTGTCATATGTATGTATCTGTGTGTGTGTGTGTGTGTGTGTGTGTGTGGTATACCGTTACACAAACACACGCAGCCCACTCAGCATTGCGTGTCTGTAAACCATTCACACAACAATGCGGCGGCCTCAGGAGATCATTGCTGAAGTTCTGTTTACTCTGGAATAAATGATGAACTCCCGGCTCCGACCGCATTCGTCACAAACTGTCGTCAAACCTACAAACTCGTACCAGCGGGTGGACGACGGCGGTAATGAAATGCTTTGTGGGTAATAATGAGCTCCGCTGGGCCTCGGCCACTCTGTTATTATTTGGAGGATCCCATCAGGGACGAGTTAGGGCTGGCGTTACGGCATCTGGACGTCCTGCTTTTAGTTTTGTGGTTCAACAGGTTTGTTTTGCTGTGAGGAAAATGAAAAGAATATTTGTAATATCTCAGAATCCATGAAACCCTGGAAAATGTTTGCTTTGACACAATACCTAATTATTTAGATTTATAGTTATTGCTTGATTAAGAACAGACATGTAAATATATATGCACATACCATACAAGAAGAAATACTGTCATCCTAAAAATGGTACTTCAATAAAAGTAATATCAGCAGAATGTACTTAAAGTATCAGCAGTAAAGGTGCTTGTTCTACAAAGTGTCATATTCTCTTTAAACGTATCATTGTTATATTATAACCCTTGTTATTAAAAACTATATTATACATTCATATTAAAGATTTAAAAAGTAAAAAAAAACAGACTAATAAATCTTTCTAGATACTCCATATACTCTAGATACTACAGAATTTTCTTTACAATAGTATGTTCTAAATTATTATTATTACTACTACTATATACTATTACTACTACTATGACTACTGCTGCTACTGCAGCTGTATAGTTGCCCCCTGCTGGATGAACCAGCACATTGTTCCTGTGTAGAAGCCCTGGACCTGGTCTGGGACTCTGTGGGACCCCCTCTAAGCTCCTCCCCCTGCATATCTAATATCATATGATACTGAAAAATAGATTTACATAAAATTGTCTTATCGGCGTGATTGGGGTGTAATGTCGTTAATTTATTTGGCTTCATGCTGCCAACATTTTAGACACAGTATCACACTGGTCTTTCACAGTGAACAAAGCACTACAGACGCTTCGTCATATTTCATCATCTTAGCTTTGGAAGACTTTCGTTTGTCTCTTTATCTCCGTCTCGTCTTCTCATCCCTGTTAAATATGTTTTCATGGTGTCACTTGAGGGTCTGCTACACTTAGTGTCTACACTTCATACTCATACTCTATGCTGTATGCTCCCTGCGCACACTCTGCCATTGAAAGCGCCCCCTAAGGAGTGGAGGTGCAATTGCACTTTATTAAAGGACCATAATAAAAGCATGTTCCCTGAGGTCTAATGCACCCCCCTTGACAGAATTATATTGACATTGGAAGTTTTTATTTAATTGCATTGCAATGTCAACCCTTGTAACATGCATTGTAGCATTTTTACTGGTGTTTCTGCTTTTGCTTAAGTAAAGGTTCTACTATGTAACACGTTACATGTTTTAACTATCTGCATAATTTTACTTTATTATCAAAGTCCGCTTATTTTAAAAACTGTTAAATTCTTGCTATTGTAGCTACAGGTTGATATTAAGAAGCTTGTCCTCTCTCTTCAAGCTCCAGTTTTTTTTTTTTTTTTTATCATGACAGATTTACTTGCAGACAGATATATTCGACTTCCTGTGAATAGTGTCAGTCTCGGTATCCTGATGTTCACAGGCTTGTTGTTATTTGTTTGCTGCGGTTCAGCTGCACCAGCTGAGACCAGGCCTGAGTCTCTGCGGTGCACCTGCTGCTTCAGCTTTTAGGAATATTGCTTATTTTACTGGCTCTGCTGCTTTAATCATATTGTTGCTACTCTAGACATTTTTCTTTAGTTATATTAAAAATATAAATCTTGATTATAATTCTGTTCCTTTGAGTGCAATGTGAAAAAAAACGACAACTTTTGCTGTTGTTTTTTTGCGAATATTGTAATCTCCAAAATGACGCACCAGCGGCTCCAGAGTTGCCGTAAACGATCACACGGGGCGTGATGGTCATGAATAAGCCTCGCCGGAACTGTTCCGCTGTACTTTAAAGGTCTTAAACAGCTAGAGTGTGTAAATACTCGTCTTTCCTGCCGATGAAAGAAAACCCGTGGAGGAACGCCGCCGCTGTGTTTATTTGACGCGGATTGATCAGATCTTTCATTGAGATGTTGCAGAAAATAGTCTGTATCTGTATCTGTGATCTCAGCTGTCTGAAGTACGAGGGGAAAGCAGATTATCAGAGTAAGTAAAGTGTGTTCTGATGGGATAATGAGTGACTGGAATCATTGACCCACTGGTTTTCTGCTTGTTTCTGACCTTTGATGTGGTTTGTACAAATCATTTAATTACCTGCGGTTCATCAGAAATTCAATCACCTCGAAGTGTTTCCTCCATGAATTGTCTGATATTCGAGTCTGACATTCTCCCTGTTTCCCGTGATGACCCATCCAACTGTGGGAAAACACCATGACTCCGAGATAAGTGATCACATGTCCTCCTCCGCCGCGCCGCCGCCTCTGATTGGCTGCGAGCAGGGAGCTCCGTACGGGGGGTAAATGGATCTGGGGGGGAGGGTGTGGGTGGGGGTGTGTGGGTGTCGTACAAACCGGCTAATGACAGAGACGCTGCCAACGTGCTCGTCGGCGCGAAGGCTCGACAGGAGTGATTTACGCACAGCGGCGCGATTAAAGCGACTACGGGGAGCGTTCAGCTCGTTACGAGACAGCCTCATCATAGGATTCACATCAGCAAACAAAAACATCAGCGCGGAGATGGGATGTTTTTGCATATTCCGCTTATTGTGAGGCACCAGATAAGCTGCGCATCGTGGGTTTGGTGTGAAAGCAGCTTTAACATAGATTCTTTTTCCATTATTGAAGAAGAAGATTCAACATTAAATGTCTTTTTTTGTCCAGACCAACAGTCCACAACCCAAAAAAACATCAGTTTACTTTAGAAAGAAACCAGAAATAATCCAATTTGAGACACTGGAGGAACACAATTTGTACATGTTCTTCTTAAAAATGACTCAAATATAATAAAAGATGATCAGAATAGGTGTGTTATGTAATAGCCAGTTGATTAATTGTTGCAGCTCTACTTGCTAATGTACCAAACATTGTTTGAATTTGAAATGAAATAAACTCCAAAGAGCCTGAGTCTTATTCCAGATCAGGGTGAACGTCACAGACAGAAGTTCCATCGTTGACAACAGATAATCCATTGTCAGGCGGTGCACTCGTCCTCTGGAGGAGATTTGGCTGCCAACACTTGTGTGAGATGTTTTTATTGGTCATAGCATCTTTAGTTTGTCTCATTTATATGATTATATTTGTTGTTACATTAGTTTGTCTCTAAATGTTCTACAGTATAAATACCGGAGCGGTTGCAGTAAAGCACAGCGTTGCCTCAGAGTCGTATTGTTCCCTCTTGTTCCATCACCTAATCCGTGTGGATTAGTCGCTTATTATCTCCGTCAGACGTCCATTCGAAAAGGCAGAACCTCGTGTTCAGCCTCAGACAGAAGATGAAACCTTCCGCTCGATTGCTTCCTGCCTATTGTGAGATCGAGATTGAGAAATAACAACATTATCGCCATCATGCGAGGGCTGCAATTGGAGACCAGGAAACGTTTTTTGTAATTACAGTCATTACAGCCAACGAGGCCGGTACGATCGGCGGAGTGTCTGCAGGGCCCGATGAGCACGGCTTCATCAGTTCATTCAACGAGTGGGACCCTCTCATTTACTGCAGCTGCAGCTCTGCTGCGGCCTGTCAGTGGGCGGAGCCTCATTGCCTCAGACGGACGCAGGCGTCCTGCAGCGAGGAGACTGATCTGCTGCTGGGAGAGAGAAAAACCAGGATAAACCCAGCATAAAGCCAGTAGAAACTAGTATAATTATTATAACCACAGTATAAACCAGTAGAAACCCAGTAGAAACTAGTACAACCACAGTTTATAATGAATAACCCCAGTATAACCCCAGTATAATCCAGGTGTATGATGAATAATCCCAGTATAACCCCAGTATAATCTAATATTATCAAAGTATAACCCAGTATAACCCAGAATAACACCAGTATAACCCCAGTATAACCCAGTATAACCCAGGTTTATACTGAATAAACCCAGCACAACTACAGTATAACCCTGTATAACCCAGTACAACCCCAGTATAAACCAGTATAACCACAGTGTAACCCAGTGTAACCCAGTACAACTACAGTATAACCCAGTATAACCACAGTGTAACCCAGTGTATCCCAGTACAACTACAGTGTAACCACCGTATAACCCATAACAGACCCAGTATAACCCAGTGTAACTACAGTATAACCCAGTATAACCCAGTGTAACTACAGTATAACCCAGTATAACCCAGTGTTACCCAGTATAACCCAGTGTTACCCAGTATAACCCAGTATAACCCAGTGTTACCCAGTATAACCCAGTGTTACCCAGTATAACCCGGTAAAACCCAGTAAAACCCAGTGTAACCTGTACAGAGCAGGACGGTGGAGCTGCTGATGCTGACAGTGCTGTTGTGATGATTTTACCTCGCCACCGGTGCCAGACGCCTGTGGTTTTGCCAAACACAGCCACGTGTACCCCCACCCCACCGTCCTTTGCCAGCTTGACTCCACCATCTGCGTCGCTTGGCAGCGGCTTCTCCCTCCAGTCGATTTACATTCTTGCATGAATCTCGTTCCTTCCCATTTGAGCCACGAGGGAATGTGTCAAGGTGTTGGAATCAAAGACGCCCCCCCGGAGGATTTCTGCGAATGAGCTCAGCGATTTGTAATTTCTAAACCTTACCCCCAGCACCAGTATTCTATTAACATGTATTAAAGCCCGAGAGGAAGCACCGAGAACTGCTGCTGGTGCACGACACAGCTTCTTACTACCCAGAATCCACAGGGAAAGGTGACAGAATGTTTTTGCAGACACGATGAACATAAAAATTTTACTTAAATAAAATAAAATTTGCAGTGTATAGCAACATCGTCATGATATACCCTAGAATACCAAATAATAATAATTCAATTAGCTGCCAGGCCCCCTTTAAACGCTGAGTGTAATTATTTTTTTTTAAGAAGACTTGACTACAGATGCTGCGAGCCATTCAGACCAAATTCATATGGCATGTGTGTAATGTGCAGAAGCTGCACTACCCTGTAACTAGTGCCCCTGTCCCTACACACACACACGCCACCGCCCCACGATGCAATGGGCCGCCACCCCGCACCCCTACCACTCATGTTTAATAACGTGTGCAGCGTGTTTCTACTTCAGCAGGTCATGTATTGCATCATCAACGTTAATCAGCAGGATAGCGAGAGATAATTAAAATCCACTTAATTCATATGACAGATCACTGTGTGTGTGTGTGTGTGTGTGTGTGTGTGTGTGTGTGAGTGAGCCGGTGTTTCCTCTGGAGACCAGGATGTGTTTCTATCAGTTTACAGCTCCATCTCTCTACCTTCGCCCCAACTTCAGCGCCGACCGCTTTCCCTTTTTTTTCTTGTTTTTTCTTGAAGTGTGATTACATTTTCTGTGCAGCAGCAGATAGACTCATTCCATTCCGGGCCGAGAAAAAAAAAATATATATATATGTGTGGATAGAAATAGGCCTTTTGTTCATTTCGTGTTTTTTTTTTTCATCTTGCAGAAATTGAGGCACAGTTAGACAATCTTAGATACAGTAAGAGCGAGGAGCCGCGTGGAGAAGGATGGAGTCAGAAACAACAGATGGCGAGGCGTCGGCAGTGTGTGTGTGTGTGTGTGTGTGTGTGTGGGGGGGGGGGGGGGTCCTTGGCTTATTGTTTCTGTGTGAGATGGAATCAGAGGTAATTTAATGCAAACTAATACGTGACCACATGCTTCCCGTCCTCCCTCAACTTTTAGCTCCCCTCCTGCCGAGCCTCATTTTCTTCCTCATTCCAATTAGCAGCGTTTCGAATTGTTCAAGTGTGTTTTATTGCCAATCAGATCAGCGTCTGCCCCGCGGCGGCAGCAGCCCTGTTTATTTTTATCTGCAGCTGTGTGGCTTCCATCACAACGCGTTGCTCGTTCCTCTCAGTTCATTTGACGCTTTCATTTAAAACCCGCCGCTCGGAATAGAGGCATCAAACCCCCCGATCTAAATAACAATGATGACATTTACATGACTAATTGATGCTATAGCCGCGTCCCGCCTCGTTCCGTGGAAAACACTGAAGTAATGCAGAGAGATAATCTGCGCTGATGCTGGGATCAGAGTCCTGCACATTTAGAATGGCGGTATTAGAGAGCGGGAGGATGTCATTCGTTTTTAATAAAGATGTGAGGGTCGATGCTCGGCGCACAGCGGAAACCGACACTTTGTAAATTATATCGCGTAATGCGGTTGGGCTCTCAGCTTTCTGTGTTGCTTTCCAATAACTCTCCTGTAGATGGTCTTTTCTCATTTAATGTTATCCTGCTGAGTCCACACATTTCCATCTTTGTCAATGTGAAAACTCCCCATAATCTGATTCACTCATAACAGCGAGCAGACAGAAGCACATTTAATATTCACCAGGTGGACAGGAACTAACATGAATGGATGATGAATTTATCGAAGCTTCGACATGTGAAAAAATAATCATACGTTAAAGTGGCGTTCACCAGCAACATAATTTATACTATGTAGCATATATGTAGAGTCTAGTGTGGTTCGCTTTCACACCTGCAAATAAACCAAAACTGGTTGAGATTTCATCAGTGCTTATCTTCAAATATCAGGAAAAGAAATAATTAGTATCCCCTCCAACGATGGGCCTGTATAGAGGACTGTCACCAAAGCCAAGTGAACAACGACCACTTTCACACAATCAAAATGAATCAAATCATCTCAGTTCAATATGCTCGGACACAGTTGAAGGTTACCGGGTGGTTTCATTAGTTGAGAACGGGGTCCAGTGCAGGGGGCTGTGGAAGGAGAGCAGAGGAGGAAGTGGGCGCTGGAGAGCTGGGTCCAGGCACACGCCGACGGCAGAGCGTTGCCATGCGGTGAAAAGGACCAATCCGGTGGGAGAGATTTAAACAGCAGTTGATGAGCTGAGTGGAAACAGGTGGGTCTGGACTCTACCCCGCCTCAACCTGGGGAAACGGCACAGACACAGACACAGACAGGGACTCCAGGGAGTCACAGCTGGGGATATGACACCGAACCATGTAAGTTCCTTTCCATGGAAGCACCCTAACACACATTTAACCCTTGTATCATTATTTTAAATTGCTAGACTCATGCCCCAAAATGCTCATATTTAAACCTAAAAATGCTTAACAAGAATAATGCAAGCTAAACCACAACTAAAAAAATAGAACTCTCTAAAACAGGCAAACCCACTTTAAAAACTAAATAACACTAAAATGAGACGCAAAAAGTCCCATTATTTTTTTTATGCAGTGTTTGTGTCTGGGAAACAAAGGACGCATCATTTTAACAAGATGATCCTAAACTGAACCGAGTGTGTTTGTGTTTAGGACGGACATTTAACCAACATCATGAAACAATTATTTTTGCAGCGGTGACTGTGAATGATGTTGACTGACTGCAGCACCAGATCAGAAAACACTGGTATATAATGTCATGGTATTTAACACACAGGATTGTTGGCTGTTTATAAGTGAGATGCCTGAACAACCAATTAAATCTAATGGCTGAATAAACCCTGGAGAACGGAATAAAGGTTTATCTCACCTTGTGTGTGTGTGTGTGTGTGTGTGTGTGTGTGTGTGTGTGTGTGTGTGTGTGTGTGTGTGTGTGTGTGTGTGTGTGTGTGTGTGTGTGTGTGTGTGTGTGTGTTGGAGGATTCATCATGTTTGTTTGGTCTTAATTAGAGTTGTACATGAAAAGCATATTGATGCAAAAAGCTGAACGTGAAACACGTAAATGAAAATAAGTTCTCAAGAGTCCAGGCCATGAACCAATGAAACGGCAGAAACAGAAACCGCGAACCAGCAGGAACCAGCTTCTCAGGGACAATATAAAAAAAGTAAGAAGTTAGTTTTGTGCCTGACAGTGAACTGAAAAACCCGTTTTGTAGAGTTATTGAACCTGCAGAGGTTGTGTTTGATGTTTGTGACACTTCATTAGAGAGGCTGATGCCGCCTCTGAAAATCCGTGATAACGCAGTCGGTGTGTTTTTATTCCCATAAAACTTGTGTTTGCAGTAATTCAGCTCTCCAGCCTCTGCTCGGTCTGCAGCTCAGCAGGCCCCGCGCTGTTTTATGTCTTTAATACTGATCTTATATCACATCAGAGCAAATACAGGAAACAAAGAGCACAATGTTCTCTGCCTCTCTATCCAGATCTATTTATGAATATATCACACCCAGCGCTCGCCTCCGCTCTCCCACAGTGTTTCATCCAGCAGCTGCTCCTCCTCCTCAGCGTGACCTGGACGTTTCTCTCCATTTAGGACTTGAAACGTATTGATTCTGGTGTAATCAAGATGTGGCTGTCACTGTCCCCCCCATGCGGTTTTTCCTTAACCCGTACATCAATACGTCAGCGCTCTCCGGGCGAGACTTTTCAGATTGATGCACTGCGTGGCCTAATCACGCCTATTGAGATAAATTCACCTTCCTGCCTCGCAGATGAACGCACATGTGCACGGAAACATGTGCAACTGCTGCTTTCCTCTTCTCTGACCACAACGCTGCAGCTAAATATGGTTGCACTGCTCCTCTATATTACTGGGATTAAAAAACGCGGCACAGAACATGCTGCATATGTATCTGACTACACACACACACACATCTAATTAAAAACTTGACATAAAGTGCATATTATACCAGCGTTGGGGGATCGTGGTGATTTTTATGTTCCTTATTGTCAACAAATGTTTGGAGGCGACCCAAGCCAAACAGCGAATGAATCACGAACACATGTTGTTTGTGAATCGGAGCTTGATATATGAGCCGGAGTCTTGTTCCACTGGTCTGAGAATTTCTGTTATGTTAGTTTGCTTAGAAATGTCTCTGAAGGCTGAAAACGGGGAAGACGTTTTCAGACTCTGGCAGCTTGGCGTTTCTCATTAAATCCTCTGAACTTTATTGTATACTGTAAAGATCTTTATTGAAGTTAAAGCCAACACATCAGCCTTAATGTGATTCATACGAGAAACCGAACATGGTTAAATAGATAAACTCTTACCCCCAGTTTTAGAATCAGAGTTTGAACCGATGACCTTTGAGCAGATGATGAGTCTCATAACTGTGACTTCACAGATGGCGTCCTCAGTCTTATCTGGATAAACAGACTGTGCAGCTTCTGCCTGTGTTATGATCCTTTTATATTGGAGAGTTATTGTTGTGTGGATATCAGCGAAGATGAGAACAAAGTTCCAGGAGTTTCAACAATAAATCCTTTTAGTGGTTGTTTCTAGGGCTGACCCCCAAAAATCAAAGTTTCAAAGCCTCAATCATTACCATGGTAATCAATTGAGAAGTCCGTTGTCATCTTCTTCCAGTTTATCTCAGAGCTTGTTGGGGGGCAGCAGCTTCTGCAGCAAAGACCAGGCTTCCCCCTCTTCCACCATTGGTCCAGTTCTTCAGGGGAACATCAAGGCGTTCCCAGGGCAGCTAAGAGACACATTCTCTCCACTGTGTCCTGGGACATGCCTAGACCTCCTCAACAGGGAGGCATCATTAATAGATGCCCAAGCTACCACAGTAGGCTCAACTCAGAAAGTTAATGACTTTAGGTGAAGGTAGGAATTTAGATTGACTGGTGAATCAACAAAGGGCAGCCCTACCAGAATCGCGGACCAAGCCCCGGTGATGGGCGTAGGTGGACCAAATGGCCTGTGTCAGAGGGTCCAAAACCTGGGAGACATGGTCTAACGCCTCCTCCAGGTCCACAAAGCACATGTAGACTTCTTGGGCAAACTCCCATGCACCCTCCAAGACCATGCTAAGGGTATAGAGCTGGTTCTCTGTTACGTTAGCAGGATGAAAACCACATTGCTCCTCCTGAATCTGAGGTTCGATTATCCTATGGACCCTTCTCCCTAGGTTTAATAGACCTTCCAATGGAGGCTGAGAAGTGTGTTTTCCCTGTAGTTGGAGCACTACAACATCCAGAGCCTTGAGAAATCTTGATCTGGAGGATCTCCTCCACTCCTTGGGCCTCGCCACCAAGAAGCTTTTTGACTAACTCTGTGATCTCAGCCCCAGAGATAGGCGAGCCATCCACTAGTTTTAGCTCAAATTCTGCTTCATCAAGGGAAGACATGCTGGTGGAATTAAAGAGGTCTTTGAAATATTTCCCCCACCGATCCAGAATGTCCCAAGTCAAAGTCAGCAGCATTGGTGTTGGACCCATGGGAAGTGGGGCCCATGTTGTCCCTCTGGGCTGTGCCTGGCCCCATGGACAAGGCCTGGCCACCAGTCACTTGCTGACGAGCCCCTCCTTCAGGCCTGGCTCCTTGTAGGGGGGGCCCGGCGTCCTGTGTCTAGGCGAAGGGAGACTTCTAAACGATGCTATTCCTCATCATCAACGGGTTGCCATGGACTGTTAATCATGAAGACTGTGATTTATCCACTTATCTATTTTTTAGTAGTGTGCATGCGATATAGATGAAGAAGTCGAGTGTGAGTCGGTGGGTCTTGTCTTAATCTATCTTCGTTCAAAATAAAATTTTTGTCCTTGAATGATTTGATTTTCTCAAAATATGGTAATCAGGTCATCCCTAGTTGTTTCCTTCCATCCACACTGATATCGACTGATAACCACTGATGTGGCATTTTTATCATCTTATATTACGTCTTCTGTTTTGCTTATAAAATGGCAGCCATTGTGGAAAAATGACCCGTCACCTAGAGTTCTCTGAGAAGAGACGTCTGTGTCACTGCAGCCTCAAATCCTCACAGATGAGAAGCTGGAATCAGCAGTCAAGTAGTTTATTAGCTGTAATGATGCTGGAGTGTAGAAAGAAACAAGATGAGCCAATTATATTTATATTACGGTACTGAACAATCAGTTTACTATTATAGAAGAAACCAGAAAATTATCGGAATCGAGGAGCTGGAACAGGAGATTTTGGACATTTTCTTCTTAGAAATGACTTAATTTATCATCAAAGTTGTTGGCATGTCACAGTCGGAGTAGTGATCCGTTTCCATTGCCAAGAGAATATGACGCACTGCTTGTGGTTTGCCCTTTTCGGATCTGAGGGGGGGAAAAGTGATAATGTGAACCGTGGAGCTTAAAAATGTATTCAAAAGCCTTAAAATTTCACATCTGATCTACACCACATGATATCTTGAACTGTGTATCAGTTCAGTTAGTGGGACTATGCAGATGCTTAATTTATTCAGAAGAGAGTCTGGTTCATCAAATTTCATTCACCAGCCAAAACGTCAAAAGTAGTCACACGAAAGGGTTGGAAACCAGCAGTCACCAGTGGTAAGATCAGTGTCTTTGTTTTCACTCCGGTCTGATTAACGCACCGAGCAGAGAATCATATTTTCTTGACAGTGGAAATGAACCACGACTGTAAGTGAAATTTGAAGTGAATGTACAGTACTTTCTTGCGGTTGATTCATGCATTTTTTCTTTTGCATTTGTTGTGTGGGTTTGTGTAAGTATTTGCGTGCGCTTCGTTCCTGCAGTGTTATTTTTTTGTTTTGTGTTTTGCATCGTTTCTGGGTTTGCAGCATTTTGCGGTTTGTGGCGTGTTTTGTCCCCGTTTGCCACCATATGGTATTTCTCAGATGTGTGCTTACCGGGTGTGTTTCTTGAAGGGGAAAAAAGTTTTTAAAAAATGTATTCTGGGCAATTTTTGCAATGTTGAGATGTAAAATTGGGGAAAACATGAATTACTACATTTGGTATTCAGCCAAGCACTTTTATATCATTCAGCTTCACTTTGGCCACAAAATGCCCTTAAGTGCAACCCTAGTCTGGAAGAAATAAGACCTTTCAGGTTGAACCTTCAACATTGGAAATCGTGATTGGCGTTTTATGGACCAAACAACTAATTGATTAATCATTTCAATAAACTTCTTTTTTTGCAGTATTAGAATCCTGATGTTTTCTGCAGTGAAACCGGTGCGTAGTTGAAGTTTTTCGCTGCCTGTTGCAGCCAAACAGCTTCATCACTGCTACTCTGTGCTGTCTGGAGCCTTTTAATGGCCCCATCTGATTTTACGCTGAAAATGTGGATTATATGCATTATTCACATTGTAATATTGTGGTACTATTGCAACACTCCCCTCTGCACCCCCCAAACACACACACACACACACACACACTCTCTCTCTTCTGCCTTCCAGTGATGAAATATGCGCATACTGTTTACAGCCTCATAAATTGAGGATGCAGACTCAGACATAAAAGATTACATAAAGAAAATTCCTCGTGGTTATTTTTCTCGTTTCATTCTCCTCACATGGAAATGAAGCAGTCTCCGCTGTGATTGCGTGAACCCTCCCCCTCCCCTCACCCGCCGGGCTGCAGCAGGAACCATTACGGCGGGAAAACGCGGCGGCGGCTGGTGACTGGAAGGAAGGAGATAGCGGGTGATCGGGATCTGTCATGAGTCAAAGAGGATTCACAGGAAGTTTAAGGAAGCACCAGCTCAGTCTCAGAGGGAAACATTGATGTGGAATCATCGTTTTAAATGCGTGGCCTTGGTTAGTCAAAGTTCCTCTTTAGTTTCTCTTCTCTCAGCAGTAGGGGGAGGGTGGGGTGGATGGATCGGTGCTTTAGTTCACGTCTGGCCGCCTGAACATCGACGCGTTACCTGGCGTCTGTCTGCTGTGTCTTCAGGGATCACTCTACACAACCCGTTTCTAACACTAATGTGAACCTTCAGGGTTACACTATCAAACAGGCTCAGTGACAGCGTGCAGGTATCAGACAGCGTCGATATGATCCGTATCTGCAGCAGCAGCGTCTTCTTTCATCCGAGCCACAGCGAGTCTTGTCTGTTTCCTGACCTTTCAACTCTGCTTGAAGAGCAGGAGGCAGAACGAGTCTATGAAGCTGCAGCGGGTCAGTCAACTCTAAAGCCTTCATCCTGTTTTTATGTTGTCGAATCTTCGTCTCCCTTCATGTGTTTGCGCTGAGCAGAGACCCTGTTGGAGTCCAGCAGCAGGTTATTGTACAGAAGCACCGTGCATTGGAGCAATAGTTCCGCACCCTGCACAACATTGAGCCGTTTCATATATTTAAACAACTAAACAGGAGAACGTCTCCGCTCGCAGCGTCAGGACTCAAAGTGCAGCAAAAGCACTTCACAGGCTTCCGGCAGCAAATTTAGCTTTTTCCTGATTTAGCATTCAGTCTGAACAGCAGCAGAACGTCTACTGGTCTGCTCCCTTTTAAAGGAGGAATCTACAGGGTATTATTCCAGAAGGGTATCTCATCATGAAATGACAGACATAAGTGTTGAAACAGAATCAAATAACACACGTAGCCTCTCATATTAGCAGAAAGCTGGAGTTGTTGTGTTACTGTGTTTTTTTTTCTCCAATGAAGGGAAGAAGCAGCTCCACTGATTATTGAGCTCTGTGACGATCATGAAAGGAACTAACTGCAATTTAGGCGTCTTTCACTGTACCAACTCAGTGTATCTCTTGAGTGATTTCTGTCCTTTTTTTACGCGACGAAACCCTTGAAGCGGATGAAGGCTGCGCCGTCAGCGACAGAAACGGAAGCGGCATTCGCATCTCTGCGGAAACATCTGGTCAACACCTGGAGCCGTTCAACGCGTCTCTTAATTACAATACTCAACCGGCGTTGAGTATTATGATTTTTGGCAAGAATAGGATAATTCTACATTTTGATGTTTTATTTCTTTCACAAGGTGAAAGACTTTGGAAACCAACACAAAATGTGATGATATTACTTAAAATGGTGTCAAACACTGTTTCCCGATGCTGAATATTCAACGCTACAAACCAACAATCCACGACCCAAAGATCGTCTTTTCTCCGGTTTTGCTGCATAGTTAATAAAGCAGTGCGAAGAGATAGAACACATGGCCGTAACCTTTCTGCGTCTTCCATTGATGTAAGCGGATCGATAAGTAAATCCAAAACACTGCAAATATATAAGGGCGAGAAGTCGCATTCTACCCGCTGTGACCTTTTGAAGAATCCTGGAAACGTCTTTTAATGAAAGCGGGGAGTCTCTTTGTTGAAGAACAGATAGAGACGAGCTGCAGGACCCGAGCTCAACAACAGGCAGAATGCTGCAGAAAGTGTGTGTGTGTGTGTGTGTGTGTGTGTTCTGTCATTAAAATTTGATGGAGCTGGAAGGGACTAACCTTTAAGGCAGCTCCCTGCTGTTGGCTCCCTGGTGACCTTTTCTTTTAGCCGGACTCTTCCCTTCAGCAGCTCACCTGTCCTGGTGCTGGACAAGGTCGAAACAACAGTCACACAACGAGTGAGAATAAAGTTGCTGAGTAACAAGAAGGAAGCTGCAACATCAGAAGACTTTTTGGGAAATAAAATTGTAATATTATGGAGAATAACGTGATACTACTAGGAGTAAAAAGTAGTTTTTTGGGCAGAATATAGCATCATTACAGACGATTCACTCTGTGTTAAAATGTGGAATCTTTGATTTTAGTCTTTTTATTTCTAGTAAATAAACAAAAAAATCAAATATTGTGTATTATTATGTATTTATTAATAAAATGTGTTAAAGATTGCATGTAAATGGTTAACTAGGTCAAAATGAGAAGTTGTGATTTGGCTGGACGGATTCCGTTGCAGCAGAAACGCAGGCGGAGCCGTTTATTAGGATGAAGGAATAAAGCGAGGCGGCGATCGGTCTGTTCACTGCTGCTAACCCGTCTTCTGGCTGTCTGCAGCTCTACAGGCCCATCCTCCACATTCTGCAAAGACATATTTACAGCTCAATTGTGTCATTTCCCTCCATTCTTCTACGGGGAGACTCTCCGGTTATTGTTAACCAAATCTAATTAGAACTGACAATAATTGGAAAACAAAACCAAAACGGAGCAGAACGCTGATCCCGAGTTCAAATCTCTGGTGTGGTGGAATAAATAGGAATCAAAAGTCTGACGCGAAGACACAAACACGAGCTCCGGCTCGTTCATTTATAACGTTGGTTGACTGACGGTTAAATGTGTTATTTTTTTTTGAGTAGCCGCGTTACCATGGTTCCCTGAAGTTAGTTTTAATCTGAGTCTTTTTCAACAACATAAGCAGTCTGCGCTGCGGCGCGAGTCCCCGTTTGATTTCCCAGGAGATGCTCGGCACCTACCGGCTGATGTGAAAACAATTACTTCAAGATTAATGTGAGGAAAACAAAGACGTGATGACAGCATCAGCTGAGCTGTTGCCACGGCGCCGCCCGCAAAGGCCTCGCACATATTAATGTGCTGCTGCTGCTGCTGCTGCAAACAAGCTGCTGCAAACCAGCGTTTCCCAACGTGGAGCCTGTTTCTACCGGAGTTTTTATTAGATGATCTGAGCATGGAGATTTAGAGAAAATAATTATTTTCTGTGTATAAAATGCTTTCACTCATGTCTCGGATTATCGTTGCAGGAGCCGAGTTAAGATCTACACTGCAAAAGATACATGTTGGGTGGAAATATCTTGTTAGAACAATATTGAGTGGAATCTTCTGAAAGGTTTGTTAATTTATCATTTTAGTCAATAAATTGAGCGGTTTCATTTTTTTTATCGTAATTTTATATTTTGTAGCTCATACTTTGAGATGATGATAACTGAATGTACAGAAAATTATTATAATGAATGCATTTAAATCCGATTTTTAAAAGTTCTGATTTTTAAATTGACCAAAATCAAGAAAAGTAAAAAAAACAAACTTGAAATAAGAAATTTAGCAGAAATGATCTGCCAATGGAATAAGAAGATTCAAGATAATTCTGCATTACATAACAGCGATTTGTCGATTCATTGATTATTTTTGATAATCAATAGATTTAAGTATTTTGTTAAAATGTCCAACTTCTGATTCCAGCTTCTCAAATATGATTATTTTTGGGGTTTTTTTGTATTTTACTGACGCTCTATAAGATCAATGCTCAATGATGTTACATTACATTTAGCATTTCACACCATTTTATTAACAATAGATAATTGAAACCCATTTGTTTCAATAATCAATAGACTAGATAATCACAGCTCACTTCTATAACCCTGACACCAGTTGTTAGTCGCAGCAGGAGTCTGTGCAGCAGCCGTGAACTGACTCACGTCTTCGTTGATATCGGTGAGTCTGGACGTCCCGTCCTCACCTGTTGACTCCTGCTGCAGCGTCCTCTCACGCTTCGGGGAGCGAGGCAGCACAGAAGCATCTTGACCTTCTTTCCTCACAGATCTTTATTAGTCTGCACAGAACGCCTCCACAATAAAACAGGAATGTGACATATTTATCAATTGTGTCTGGTAAAGTAATAACATTAATGCGTTTGCCTGCTCCCCAGGAGATGAACCTCATTGTGTTACGTTTCCCTGAATAATTGCCCCATTTCTACTAAAACTCTTCCGCTTCCTCCTCGTTCCCCCGGCTCCATGATCAAAGTAATCAATTAACTCTGCAGACAGGAGTCGTACATTTGTTCTCATTATTTGCCAATTTCCTTTTGAAAAATCTCCGATGCGCCGCTCGCCGCCTCCTCCTGCAGCGACCGCAGGAAACTGGCTTGTTTTTGTCTTTTTTCATCCCTGTAAAGCGTTTTGTAATCTCTGCTGTTATCGGAGTGATGAACAACACTCGGAGTCTGAAGTCGTGTCGCGTCCGTGTGTGGCTGCGGCGCTCATCGCGATGAAAACCAAGCTGCAGATAAACCGGCGTAATGGACAAATTTACAGCATCCTCCCAAATAAAGTCAATATCTGCATCAAATTTCATCCGGATCGTTCATGGGTAAAAATCTAGATAATAAAACGGGCTGTTAAACATACTCAGGAAGCCTCTTTTTCAGCCTGGATCTGTTTATATGTGCGTAAATATCCACCGTCGATTTTTTCCTGCAAAGTATTTACGCGTTTCCTGATAAATATGAGGCTGCTTTATTGTTTTTATAGAATTCATCACTAACCTGTGCTGTGCTTCCTTCAGTTCAGTTCAATTTAATCTAATCAGATTTAAAAGTTTTTAACTATTTTTTTTTTTTACCTCAAACAAGACCAAATGACTGAATAAATGATTCTCATAATAGTTAAATTATGTTATTTTCATCATAATACATTTTCTCATAATGTTGTTTGTTCTTGTACCATTCTGGCTTTACTATTCCCTGCCCTAATAATCCGAGCTAGTGAAGCATCCATTGATGTGACCCCAGCCGTATAATGGACGGTTCGGTCGCTGCACACGTCGTGAACGACTGTGCCGCCGTGTTGTCGGGTGTCACCTTGTTTTCGGCTTGCGAGGCGTCTTGCAGCAGGAAAGATCCGTCTTCTCCCAGGTCAATGGATGCTGCTCTTTACGCTGTGTGAGATTCGGAAGACGGATGAGTCCGAAATAGCTGCAGGAGCTGCGGGATAATGATTTTATTTCATTCCCTGGCAGATTGTTCGGCGAGGCGGATGTGTTTGTGTCATTGATCTTGGTCATCTGATAAGGAAGCTCAGCGACAGGCTGTTAACCTCAAACAGTGGAGGCATTAATCCGTTTCAAAACATCCCGCCGCTTTTTTATTTTATTTTTTTTTGCTTTGCTCGCTTATTTCTGCCCGGAGAGAGAAAGGACAGAACTAAACTACCGGTTTAGGGAATACAATCAAACTCCTGGAGAACAGGACGCCAGGAGATTTGTTAGAGGCTCCGAACTTTTCATGTAAGCGCAGCTTTACCCTGCAGATTTAATAGAGAGCGTTATTCCAGCCCTGCAGCGGTTTGCAGGCGTTCCGAGTTAAAAATGTTAAGTCCCGCGTAGCTCGGGGCGTTCCTCAAGAAGCATACAACATAGGCCTCTATTGTAGATTAGTTGAGGAAGCTGCGTTGAGGGAGTTTGATCGTTAATGATGGAGTTTTAAAAAAGAGCTGAAGGTTAATGGAAAGTGCCTGAAGGCAGCACAGCGGATGGTGCATCACCCAGGGACAGGAGCTGATGACTGAGAGCCGCTTCCACATTATTGCCTGTTATCATAGGTGCGAGCCGCAAATACAAAGATTCTGATGCAACTATTGCTAATGAAACTAAAGTCAACGGAAAGTCAGTGGAGCCGCCGCCGCAACCCGAAACAATATCATGCATGAGTCTTTCTTCTCTCTGTGATGAATGTGAACGGCTGTGGATCTCACTTGCTGTGTGAGAATGCCAGAATTGCATTGGGGTAAAGAAAAAAAAAATGGTGGAATCAATTTGTGGCACTCTGTTTTCATTCTGTGGCGCTGCACCACAGGTTGGTGTGTGTGGGGAAACGCTGCATTTTTTGTACCAATTTGATATTTTTTTAGTATGTATATTAGTATTTAATATTCAGTAAAGCTATTCTGAATTATCTTCTATTTGAAGATAATTTTGTAGATAAGTTTTCTTGTTTTCTTCTTCATTTTAAATCTTGTTTTAGTGAAAATCAAATTAATTGTTTATATATATATATTTTTTAATCTCATCATTTTTACTTTAACATAATATTAGTCTCTAGATTCCTAAATGGCTGCTAAAGCTTAAAAAAACTTAAAAAAAAAAAAAAAAAAAGTGAAGTGAAGTGAGCTTGCTTCCTTAAATTGTTGTCAGCACCTTAAGTTATTGATTTTTGCCTTGATTCATCAGTTCGATCATTTTGTCAAAATATCAGAATTGTAAAAATGTTTAATTGTGACTGACAGTTTCAGTTCATCATCATGTTTTACAAAAACTAAAAATCATTAATAACTCAATTACATCTGAGAATATGGAACCAGCTGCACTTTACATTGTTCATTAGAAAATAAGAAAGAATTATTCAGTTATCATAACTGAATTTTGTAATAGTTTTGTTCCAACCAGGTAATAATACATGATTGTGTTATTGAATGTGCGTAGTCAGGGCTCTTAAACATTAGCGCTAGGTGTGTTACTGCTTTGGGTTTGTGTGAATAGGTGACCCCCAGGTTTGGACCTGCAGCCCTCTGACCTGGTGTCTGAACGTGAACATGTTCATTTTCTCCACTTGGCTGCTCACAGGAAGCGGGGGAAAAAACAGGAAACCTACAGCGGCGCCCGTCCGGGGGAATCGTCCGCGTGCTGTGAGTGGCGTCTCGTTTACTCCTCGCTGACGCCTCTCCTCCGTCGCCACGCACCCGTAACGATCGGGCGTCTGAGCGATAATGCAGTTTGACCCGCGGTAACGACGTCTGACACCCGCTCGGCGGAGCGTTGGCGGCGGCGGCTAATTGGAAGTGACTGGACGCCACCTGTAGCTGCTGCTGTTCACTGGGGTAGTGAGAGGGCTTCATCTGTTACACCTTCATTCATCCGCACAGCAGCGATGTGTGGTCGCGTTTTACGCGTCGCTGTCAGCTCCAGATCAACCAGCAGCAAGGAGCCGTCATCAGGTCTGAACCAGGGGTGTTAGTAAAGTCAGTTAGTAAATTGAATAACTTTGATTTGTTGACTTTTCGTTGGGATGAAATCCCCAAGCATTGGTTGATTAGTGGATAAGTTACCTTTACTAACTAACAGATAACATATTTCAGTATTTTTTAGGAAGAAAATGTCTAAATTCTCTGGTTGTTCTGCACAAAAGGCATTTTAGGTTGAAATTTCAGCTTTGGGAAACTGTAATTGACATTTTACCGCCATTTTATGAACCAAACTACTAATCGAATAATTGTTTTTAATGATAGATAATTTAATCAGAATAGTCATTAGTTGCAGCCTTACCATCAGCAGCAGGTTTCACTGCTGCTGCTGATCCACTTTTTCTTTTCTCAGAGGAATTAACTTGTAGGATGTGATTTTTGGACCGGTTTCATTTTTTTTCTTTAGATTTTTCAGACCTGCAAGATTGAACAATTTTGACCTTGAGGTCAAAGTTCACGTGAGGCAGAATCTTGCAGAATATTTTATAAACTAATAAAACTCAACTCTGTATCTGTGATGAGCTGCAGGAATGATCCTAAAACCCAGATGTGTGTTTGGTTAAACACCTGAATAGGAGCTGTGGTTTTGTTCTACGTCATAAAATACGCCGATCAATCCTTCACATGTGAACTGTGAAACTTTTAAGGAGGCCATAACAAAAAAATAAAAGAACAATTAACGCAGAGACGCGAGATTAAGACTGTGAAAATCAGTTTTTTTCTATTTCATGGCGTCTTTAAGAATTGTTTGTAACAGACTGTTACACAGCAATTTCCGCTCTTTAAATATAAATTAATCTGTTTTTTAAATTGCTAAAATTTAGAGCAGGATTTAAATGGATGAGGACCGGCGAGGAAACGCAGCAGCAGCCTCTTCACCGACGCTTTTTCCCCCAATCAAAGAACGTTTTGTCCATCATGGCCGTCGCCTGCTTCTTTAAACTCTTCCTGCTCTGCCTCTTCATCACCTCAGCTCAGGCATCTCAGGGGTTAAAGAACAGAAAAGACTATATATTTTTTCTCATTAGATGCTCACAAAAACCTTTCTTTTTCTTTCTTTCCTTTTTGCTCGTGGCCGCCCGCCCGCCTTTTGTCTCTGGGATCTGTGGACGGCGGCGTGATGCAGCTGCTGCCAGACAGGATGTGATCTGCTCCGCTGATACTGACGCTGTGAAGAAGCTGCGGGACGGAAACGAATGTTCTCTCTGAGCTCACACATCCCGCGGCTCCATAGTCGTCGTCGGCTTCCTTTTCAGGTGGCGACGCCTTCATCCCTCGTTTCGGTTTGAACCTGCTATAAATTTCCGCAGGTTCATTCACCTCTGAGCGTCACTTCATCGTTCTGAGTTCATCCTCACGATCAGCTTTTCTTTCTTCTTCTTTCTTTGCAAGACAACTAATAGGAGCTAATGGCGAGTTGTCCTGAGCAAATAAAGATGGGTTAGACTAGGTGGAGACACTCCAGAAGGTTGGAAGGAGTGGACTTAACAGTATATAAGGAAGAGCCTTGTGGAATGAATGCAGAGAGATCTCAAATTGGCACAAGAGGCACTCCAAGATTCAGCATAATGAAGAGAGATTTACATTCTGGCCCTCGGAGATGCTCTGATTTGGCATGTAGGCCCACACTGTTTGTCTGGGAATAAAATTTGGTTTGGGCAAGAGAAGATGTCGGGTGCTGACTTCTTTCTTTAGCACAAAGAAAAAACGTTATCTTTCTTTCTTTTATACTTTTGGATTAGATTAGATTCAACTTTATTGTCATTGCATATGTCACAGCTACAAAGCAAGGAATTGCAGATAGCATCTCACCAGAAGTGCTTCAGTAGTAATTGAAATGGCTACTTGACCAGAGCCGCAACGATTATTCTAGCAATCGATCGCAGTGAATTCTCTAATATAGGCCCAGGCCTTTATTTATTCAAGCGCATTAAGGCAAAGTTTAACCATCCTTTTTAAAAATTCCTCCCATTCTGTTTAATGCTCCTCAGCTTCCTCTTCATCTCTCCCTGTAATCTCCTCATCTGCAACAAGCTCTGCTGCTTCTATGGTAACGTTACCAGGATTCGCTGTTTGCGACGTGTCACATGACCAAGGCACCATGGCCATGGGTTGATATTTTAGGTTCTCTGTATTTTTGTGTTTAATGACATTTAAAAATAATGTTGGCCTGTATTAGGACAAGCCTTTATTTGTTTGATCGGCCAATGTTAATAGACTATATTAAAGGATTCCGTTACAGTTTTAGTTCAGATTGTGTGGAGCAGGTGAGTCGACTTTAAGGAGAAATTAAACCCCATAATGTACCAAATTGGCTGCCTTACATATATTAACTTTCATGCTCAGATTTTACTGCAAGGTGTTAATGTGCAGCAGCTTTAATGAGTGTTGTGCTGCTACTTTAATTAAACCTACATTAACCCTTTGGAGTTTTGCATAGATTCATTGTTGTTTGCCTAATTAGATAGTAGTGAGTGACATGGATTCCTGGTCTTTTTCAGCTTGTTTCTAACGCACAGGACATCTTTGTTATTTATTATTGACTATGACAGAGAGTTTTCTTTCAGTTGTGTTTGTTCTGTTTTCATGTGACCGCATCAGTCTTCTGGACGTTCCATTAATTGATCGATTTGATTGATAGGAAAGCAGCTAGCTGGGATGCGATTAACGGTGAACAGCAGCACCATTAGCTCCAGACTGTTTGTCCACAGTCTCATGGCGTGTTGAGTGTCACTGTCAAAACTGAGCATTAATGAGTGGAGATAATCAGTGTGTGTATGTGCGTGTGTGTGTGTTGCATCCATCCATCAGTTCAAAGAGCAGAATAACCAAGAGTGACATTCAATTACGTTATGCTAATTTGTGTTCTTTATATATTTATTTGTGCTTCACCATTCATTTACTTAATTAACAGTTTTGGACGTGAGCTCTCTTGAGCAGATTGCAATATTCTTTCCAATAACGGGCCATAATGAAATATATTATTAGCAATAAAGTTAATGGAACAAGTGAAGTGAGACTCCTCATCAGCGTCGATGGACGGCAAATTAGGGATAATAAAGGGAATGACGAACACAATGAAGAACAGTGGGGGAAAAAAAAGGGAAAAAAGCTCCTGTAAATGATTGAGACTCGTCCCAGAGTCTGTGATCTCCACTTGCTTTGTGTCATTCTGACACATCCCACTTCTCACATTGTCCGGCTGTCACCTGGAGCCTAATGGGAACCTTTCCCCCGGAGGTTATCACTTATTGGACCTTTTTACTCAATTAAAATATAAATAGAGGGCTGAAAGGGAGAACGGGATGTTTTGACAGGTCTGATAGGGCTCGAGACACTTCCAGGTGATAATACTAGCTGCGCTGCTCAGTTTCTGCTGTTCACCTGACTGCCTCTGATTTATCTTGTTTTAGCAAAATAAATATGTCCTTGTGCTGATGAACACCTGAGCCTTGATGACAGATAGAATATTAAATATCCACTGAACTCGCATGATGGCATCTTAAAACACACATGACACAACATCCGCGGGACAATACACACAACATGCACAACATCAGTACCAGTAACGGCCTGTCAGTGGTAGTCACTGCCTGTCACTACCAGTAACCGTACCAGTAATGGCCTCTTAGGACAAGTAACAGTAACAGCCTGTCAGTACCTGTACCAGTAACAGCCTGGCAGTACTATTAATAGCCTGTCAGTACCAGTAACGGCCTGTCAGGGACAGTAAAATTGATGGTAACGGCCTGTCAGTACCAGTAACAGCCTGGCAGTACTATTAATAGCCTGTCAGTACTAGTACCAGTAACGGCCTGTCAGGGACAGTAAAATTGATGGTAATGGCCTGTCAGTACCAGTAACAGCCTGTCAGTACCAGTAACAGCCTGGCAGTACTATTTATAGCCTGTCAGTACCAGTACCAGTAACGGCCCGTCAGTGACAGTAACGGCCTGTTAGTACATTGACCAGTGATGGTAATGTCTGGTCAGTACCAATAACGGCCTGTCGGTGACAGTAACAGCCTGTCAGTGTTACTATTAATTGTTACAGCCTTACATGCAGATTCCAGTTTGCACTGTCTGTGTTTTACTGGAGCTTCCATATTTCAGTTTTAATCAATTCCTCATTAATCCTAATAATTATCATTAATGTCAGTAGCTGGATCCTCAACAGACTAACCTGAGTCGTGGTGCAGTTGTTGGTCTTTAAGAACGGTGAGACCATTGATCTGTGTTTCTGAAGGTGGACTCTAATTGGACAGAAGCAGCCGCAGTGGATGTCGTGACCTTTGACCTTTGGTTGTTCAGACACTGAGGAGGAAACTCCTTTGATGTTGAAGTTTCTGTTCTGATCTGAGAGCAGCTTTGTTCTTCCGTTAAACCGGAGCTTTAACCATGGATCAGCCTGGAAACTGTTTGGATGAAGTTTGCTGAAACACTTTAGTGTTGATGTTGACTATTTTCTTTAGTTTTAATCTTATTTGGGGGGGGCTGATTATTGATCATTTCTTTTGTGTTTCGTTGGTATCTTGGATCGTTTCAACCTGCAGAACATTCAGAGAGATAATCAAAGAAATAATTGAACATGATGTGATGTGCTGAGACTCAAAAAAGCTGAAACTAAAGTGGAAAAATCCCTTAAATAAGTAATGACACAAAATTTAGGAACTGACATGACTGAACTCAATCGTATTCCAGCTTTATATTCTACTGACTGACAAGTACTGATGCTTTATTTATATTCATTATTATCTATTTATTCATTTTTCATTCTTTATTCTTCATTCATCCTTTATCCGCTTATTTATTCTTTTTTATTCCTTTTTTTTCATTTATTTTCCATTTATTCTTTTTTATTCATTTATTCTCCATTCTTTATTTATTCTTTGACTCTTTATTTCTTCTTTATGATTTTGTTATTTATTTGGACCTGGTTTCTAGTCTGGGATCTAGAATAAAAGACTTTTTTAAAAATCCCATTCTTTCGTCACGACAATCCCATTAAAACCGAATATAAGGATCAGTAACCTTTACTGCAGGGTTGAAAATCCCATTTTATTGATGTGAGGGGCAAGAAACAATAAATTTTCAGAGAATCATTTTTGGAGAGGACATGAAAAAAAAAATATTATACTACCATAATAATCTGACCACATCTCTCATCAAATGTTTTAACGTTATTAGTAATAGTAGTTTTAGCAATGTTCCATAATTATTTATCTTCATACTTATGGCAAATGAAATCATGACTGAAAATGAAAATCATTGAAGGACACCCTACATCTCCCTCTAGTGTTTCTCCCACCTCGGCCTCCCTTCGTCGAGTCGCTGTCGCTACGACAACTTGCATCGGTTGAGATTGTTAACAGCCGATAGGTCTGATCTAATTATTAAACAAGGGGTGTGATTATTGACATACTGGCTCCTACATGTTGGTTTTATTGGTTTCCTCCATAATGCTAGCCACTGGCTGACAATGTCAAAATTTGTCATGAGGGGCTGGCTCTGCCCACTGGAAAACAGCATCTGGATAAACCACTTTGGAGAATGGGGGTCATAATTATTCAACAGTTAAGAAACGCGTTCTTCTACATTTAGCAGCGCTTGTGTTACATTGCTTTGACATACAAAATGCTTTATTTGTCATGCCGCATTGTCTCTCTCACCCTCCCCCGGGTGTTCCGCCTATGCTTTTTAATGTAAAACACCTGAAACTAAGCGTTCCCCTGGTGTGTTTCGGCCCTTCGGTTCATGCAGATAATCGTCGATGCATCAGACCGTCACCTGGTCCAGAAGCTGCGGGGACGGATAATGAAGGCGACGTCTGAGTCTGCAGAAGCGGCTCCATTAGAGAATGAAAAGGCGGCGTCTCCTTTGTTACTCCCAGATCTGCCCATTACTGAGGAATCCCATTAAATCCAGAAGGTGACTTTTCCTTTCAGCGCGATGACACATGAAACGGCGTCGGGGTCAGAGATGGAGCCGCTGATGAGGCCGCGAGGTTCTGGCCTGAGAGGGGGGACGTTATTGATCGAGCGAGGTGCAGCCGCGTCTCCCGACTCTGTCAATCACCGCCGCCTCTTTTTTTTTCCCTTTTTTTTTTTGTTGCGCGTCTTTCTTTGTGGCCGCCGGTGATCAGCCGTTTCCACACTCGCTGCCATCATTTAACTTCATTACTGCGGAACTGACAACAGGCGGCAAGGTGACAAACAGCCTGCCGCCACCTGCCTGCACTGCAAAAAAATACCTGGATCCGACATAATTAGTCCCCGAGAATCCTCAGATTCCACCAGCAGATCAGCTCACTTATTTCAAGGTCCTTGGATCAAAAATATGAGGAAAGAGACATAACGAATAGGGATGTAACAGTGAATTCAAGGCAAGCAGAATTTAAATTAAGATATAGTTCTTTAGTTTCTTTAATGTGAACAACACCAGTGGCTCGTTCATACTGAACCCGTTTAGTTGTTGGAGGAAAAGCACTTTCCTGCTCGTGAAGGAACAGCGTGGTTTTGGTCCGTCCTGCGAGCTGAAGCTGTCAGAAGAGTTTCAGACCGTTTCGTTTCAGCAGCGAGTGGAAAATCGCAAGATCCCACAGATGTATAATGAGAATGCCAAACACATTCAAGGTCATTTTACCCGTCTGATGTTTAGTTGCCTTTCTTTACCCTCCTACTGTGGTTCAGTAAATGCGAGTCTGCTCATTGAGTTTTAGCCTAGAAATCAACCCCTGGATTTGTGGCTTCCCTGTCTGACATGTTCTGCTCTTTGACAAAATGACGTGACGAGAATAGACGCTGATGTTGGATGAAATTATGTTTTGTCACTTCAGGTTATGTGAAGTTGCGCTAACGTTCCGCTGCCATTGGGTTTGTTACTTTATGGCTATGCTTTTTCTGCAAACACATGACTTACTACAGCCCTGATAATAAATATGTATCGTGTTCACTAAAACATGATTAAATTGAGGAGACTAAAAGAAAAAATTTGTCTCCTCAGCAGCATTTCCATCCTCAGCTGCTCCTTCTCACTCCTTTTTTATTTTATTTCATTATTTTTATCTCCTTTTGTGCTTTTCTATCCGTGTCTCTGCCTCCCCTCCCTGTCGAGCCCGTAAACGCAGCTCAGCGAGCTGATAACAGCCTGACAGACCACAGCGGCGGCTGCCGGCGGCTGCCGGCGGCTCCGCGTTCCGTCTCCCTTTTTAACTCGCTGCCTCGCCAAGGTCACCGCCGCTGCTCGGAGCAGACAGGGGGGGGGGTGGGCGGAGACTCACCTGACACCTGTTTCACCGCCACGGCTGACGAGAATCAATACCCATCACTGATGGATTCATCACTGTGTTCTGGTTATTTCGTAATAAAATAATGAAACGTCAATGTGTCACTGCAGCGTTTTCTTAGACGTGGATGTCTGCGCTGATCCTGTATCTCTGTGGTTCAGGATTTTAGGTTCAGCTTTAGGTTAAAATGATCAATGAAAACCTTGATATTGAATGGGTTTCAGATGTGAAACGAAGCACTGATCCAACCACCCAAACCTCCACGTGGAGGAACGTGGAGGTTTGACAGTTTTACAGTAACGGTTTATAACTTTCGGTGGTGCAGTTTTCCCGCACCATCGTGTCCTTTCCGTGACTCTATTTATGATGTGTGGCAGGAAAGCGCTGTTGTTTACCAGCAGCTGAGTCTCACTCCCTGTCTCTCTCTCTCTCTGGGGTAATGTCTCTCTCTCCCTGTATCGTATATTTAGCAGCTGACTTCAAACCCCGGTGTCTTTCACCCTCAGCCGTAAAACTGGTAAAAGCAAAAGTGACACTTGATGTGATGTGAAAATTCGGCCTGTCATAAATGTGGCGGGGACACGCGGCGACATCCGCGTATAAGCAGTCAACGTTTGTCCTGCGGGAGACGGGTGTGAAATCTACAGCCGGAGGTTTTCGCCTGTTTTCCTGTTTGACCAATGTAACAGCTCGTGATGAAGATATCAGGTGTAAATAAAGGTGTTGCATTGGCTTCATCACACAAGAGGATAGGAGAACATTAACGTGTAATAATGGTGTGAAAATCATGTTTGTCTATTATCTTAAATGCATCGTATCTGTGTGGATCTATAACTTATGTGTGAAAGATCCACATCTGTCTTCGATCATCAGACAAATGTGATGGGAGTTACAGTTTCTAGTACGTGTGTACTTTTTTTTTTTTTTTTTTTTTTAATATCAAATCAATGCAGCAGAACCAGAGATATTAGCTCTTTTATTCCAGGCATTTATCTTCCTTGTCAGAACGTGACACCTTCATTACTCAGAAAGCAGCCGGACTCGGCCGCTGCAGAGTCAGAACCTCAGAAACACGTGAACGTCAAACTTGGAGTTTCAGCTCCAAACAAACGAGATTCGTCAGACCTCGACCCACCAAAAACTCTTTTACGGCCCTGAAACCCCTTGAAATGGGCTTTAATGAATAAATGATGGACATTTCGCTTTAAGTAGCACTGAATACTAATTGAAAATCTACTGATAATCACATAATGACCTGAAGGTTAACACAACCCTGCACCTTTAACTGATTGATGAAGAAGAAGATTAGTTAATACTGGTATTTGTACTTCCAGTTCTCTTCCATAGACACTATTCTCAGTTCTAATGGCCTAAATCTGGTTTATTTTTAACATAAAACACATTTCTAAAAGGTTAATGATGGACCATGGTCCAATCAGTCCAGTATTCAGCAGAGTTCATTTGAATTATTTTTTTTTCCCCCATTGACAGATAATTTTTTTTTATTTAAATGTTCTTTTTCTTAATTTACTATTTTTCAAACAAGATTAGTCATTCTCAATTAATTTTTTTTTTTTTTAAACAAATTAAAATCAATAAAAACAACATGAAATAATGATCTGATGATGGGAAAATCAACTAAATTCTCCCTAATATTGATTGTGCCAAATAAAAAGATGTTGATAATTCAGTGTATTAACTTATTATATTGTGGGTGTATTGCGCCTGTCGTCTGTTCAGTAGGTGACAGTAGAGTTTTTCTTTCCTGAATCTCTGTTCCTGGTTTGAAGACGTCACCCGTTCATCACGTATTCATTCAGAGTCGTATCACACCGATTCATATGTTAATATTTCCCGATCCGCCTCCTGCGGCTCCAGAATTTTCTCTCTTGCTCTTTTCGCTTTTCTGTTTTTTTTTTCCCCCTGTGGAACCGGAGCCTTATCTCCTCCCACTCCTGTGTCGACCTGCCCGCGTTTCTTCCTGCGTCTGTGGAATAAACAGTCCCCTGGAACGCCTCCAGGTTCCAGAGAGCGGCCGAGCCGAGGGACGAGGAGACATGAAGCGTCTCGCCTCGTTTCTGACGCCACGGAGCTGTAGCTCAAACGCTGAGCTCAGCGGGTCCACTGCTATTACTGGATCAGGGGCTGAAGAGGAGCTGGTGACCTGAGGGCCAAGAGGGGCGGAGCTGGAGACCTGAAGGTGCAGCGGGGCGGAGCTGGAGACCTGAAGGTCAAGAGGGGCGGAGCCATCATTCCACAGCCATTAATTCTTCCTCTCGTTCACCCCCTGTCTCTTCCTGCTCTCTGGGTCTAACCGTCTTATGTGGAATTGCTGCAGACCTGAGGGTGAGGAGGGGCGGAGCCAGAGGGTAAAGGGGGGCGGAGCCAGAGACCTGACTGGCAGCAGGAACAGGAAGCTGCAGAGTTGATGCTCTGACAGTTTCTTCATTAAAAAATGAGGGAGACCATCGTTGGAGGCGGGCCTATTGATGATTAAGGCCCCGCCCCCAGGAACAGAGACGAAGCATTGTGATGTGTAGAGTTATTATTATTATTATTATTAGCAGCTTTAACCCCAGACTAAAAAATGAACAATGACATTGCATTTCTCAGACAAGCACCTACAAATTATCGTTATATCGTGATATGAACGTTATCACGTATTGTTAAGCTCTTGGTTATCTATTACTGCTAACATAATAATTAGATGACCAATACCACTTTAATTGCCTGATACCCTCAATGTGTGTGATTGGATGTGATGTTAGCTAATGCTAACGTGTAAGCTAACGCCTGCCCTACTCGCCGCCGGTTCTCCTGGCGCCCCAGCTCATCCTCCGAGCTCTGGTTATTAATTTTTTGCCTTGTTCCCCTTGTCTCTGTTTCCTGGGGCACATACCCGGCTCCGCTAATTTTACAGCGGTGTGGGAGTTGTACACAGAATTCTGCAGGTACCATTTTCTCCAGCTGAAGATTTGCACCAGGATCCGTTGTTCTCTCTACTCCGTCTGCCTACATCACTTCTAGTCATGTGTTACTTATCCCAAAAATATCTAAATGGTTAAACTTATATATATAATTTTAATAAAACATTTTTTTGAAAGCGTTTACTATTTATCGTCAAAACCCACCTGAAGCTTAACACTCGTTTTATTTTATTTTGTCCTCGTTCTGCCGTAGCACCAGCCTACACTAATGTGAGGCCTCTGAATGCATCTTTGATGTAAAGCGAAGCCTCTGCTGAGAAATTGACTCGAGCATTTAATGAGACCTTGACGACAGGTGGAGGGAAATGGAGACTTTTCTCTGCAGCATCCAACCGTCTCAGATGGTGTTGCTGGTAAACAAAAAGTCACTCCTGTTTCACATTAGACGATGTGTGACTCCTCACAGGGTTCACTGACGAATCAAACACAGACTCGGTGCAAAAAGCAGGCAACGTGTTTTTACACACAAGTCACAAGTAGCGCTGCAACTATTCTGATAATCAATTAATTATTCAATGATAATTTGTTCGGTTCTTAAAATGATGTAAAATGCAGATCACTGTTTCCCAAATCTGAAAAATTCAACCTAAAATGTTTATTTGTCCAGACCCACAGTCCAGTTGCAAATGAATGTGATGGTTGGCAACTAATCGATTGTTTCAGCTCTAGTATGTGTAGATTATTAGTGAAAGTAATAGTTGATATTTTCACACAAATATTTAATTTAAAAAAATGCCATTACAAAAAAGGAATTTTCAAAAAGACAATTTAATAAAACATAGATGACAGAATACTAAAGAGCATTAATTCATATTAAAATGACTCCAATCCATCAGTTATCAAAACTGTTGGTGATTAATTTAATAGTTGTAGTCGACTGATTATTGCAGCTCTAAACACATACTTTTACTTTATATGTGAACATACTAAAAACACCTGTTAAAAATATTTGGTTAAAAAATTGGTCTTTTCGTCCTCTGAACTTTAAAAAAAAAAAAAATTCTCAACTTACTCTTGCGACAAATGATTAAATTTGACGACATTTTTGAATGTGTTCTTTTTTTTTTTTACTGCAGTAATCTCCCTTAATGCTGCTTCTCGATTGTTTCTAAAAGATTCATGTGAATGAATTATTGAAGATGCTAAAAGACTTTTAGGACTGGGTAAAATTCGAACGGATTATAGGACTATTTGTGGCCTTTATTATTTATTAGGGTGAATGAATAATAATTCAACACCTGAACCCAACGTCCAGCCTCATCCTCACTGCTCAGGCCTTCAAACCTTCTCTGATTGAACGATCCAGCAGCTACTACCTAACCAAAGCCTACTACAGTCGATCAACCTAAAGGTCCTATATAGTGATTATTGAATGGATTAATTGACTAGTTATCTTCTTCATAAAATGGTGAACATGTCAATCACCTAGTTTTTTTTTCCCAAACCAACAATCCACACCCCAAAGATCATCAGTTTACTATTGTAGAAGACTAAAGAAACCTGGAAATAATCACAGGTATTTGGACATTTTCTACTTAAAAATGATTCAAATCCATTAGGAAGATAATATTTATTCTCTGGTTGGAACTTCTCTACTATGATTATTTTCTGCCTTCTTTAGTCTTATATGTATAAAGGTAAACTAATAATCTGTTTGTCTAGAAAAGGGACAAATTATTAATATTATCCATATTTTTAAAAATGTAACAACTTAGCCTTCTGATAATCGATGGATCAATCCACTATTGGAGTCGTTATTACTTGCATCCAAACTGTATTTATTCCACTTACCTCTAAAAGCTAATCTGTTTTATACCTTCCTGCTTTTCAGCGTTTAAGAAATCCTAGCGTTGATGTTGGTTTCTTATGTTTGTTAAATCAAGGCCCTTGAGTCTGTCCCCAAGCAGAGATACACGATGTTAGTGAGAAAATATCATTGTTGGACTCGGCTCATGCAGCCTAACTACTGCAGCGACGCTTCCTCCCACTTTATCTGCCTCGTCCTTGAAGTTCTCCGCTCTGTGTCTGCCCGGCCGCGGCTTCTCCGCCCCGAGCGAGTCTCAGTTAATTTTCATCTGAGGTCATCTCGCCTCCTTCCAAGGCTCCCGCTCCTCGGAGAAACCATTGGAACCTAAAGAAGAGCCCCGAGTTTTGATTAGTGCCGGCTCCGCCTTCACAGCTTTTTTTTTTTTTTTTTTTCCTGCGGGAGGAACAAACAGAAGAAAAGCTCCGTTCCAACACTGGCACAAAGAAAATCATCAGAGAAACATGGACAGGCTCACAGAGCAAGAAAAGAAAAAAGCCCGAAGCTGCAGCCCGATCGAACCGCTGACCTTAATGCACAGACCGTTCATAATGCTGAAAAGCCCAGTGGGCAGATTTTAAGCTGCAGGACTATTTCTAAATGCCACGCTACTGTGCCAATCATACTTACAGCTTTGGAAATCAGCTGAATTGCTATTTGTAGAGGATAATAAGCTGTCGTCACCTGCAGCTCTGCTGCTTTCTTCCCGGTTTCTCTGAGAGTTGGGAACACATTGGCGCTGCCAGAGATCAGTAACTCAGAGGACCGGTTCATGTTTTACAGGCTGAGCTGTATTTAAATCAGCAGGGGAACTCACAGGGAGACGCCGAACATACAAATCATCATCATCCCCCGTTAGAACGCCGGCTGCAGCTTTTTATTTTCAGCAGGTGCTGGAGATGTGAACCCGACAACCTTTAAGGGTGGAAGCTCACGTTGAATCAAGGTTTCAGGTGTGGTGACATCTTCTTTCAGCAGGAGGAGGAGCGTTGGGTGGATGGATCGGTGCTTTGTTTCATTTCTCGGTCTTGTCTTCATTGATTTCAATCAGACTTGACCTTTTGTAACACTAACCTGACCCTAAACACCTGATCCATAGTTACACCATCAAGCAGGATCAGTGAAGATATGCAGGTATTGGTAAAATCAGAAAAATGTAAAATACACTTTAAAGAAGAATTAATCAGGTCTCTCAAAACGTTCATTTTGTGCATATGTTGGTTTCTTGTAATTTAAAGTCAATTCGTGTCATTTTTTCATGATTTTTGTACATAAAGCTGTAATCGAAAAAGGATGATAAAGTATAAATGATCAATCTTAGTAAAATATAAAACTAGTTGATAGCTTTTGTTTCAACTAATTAAACCATCTGATACCATCTCAGTGTTTAGCGGACTTGTGTCTTGCTTTAACCTTCCCGTGGTGGCTTTAGTCAGAAACGTTGCTCTGGTTGTCATTTATCTTCCGTGTAATGAACTGACCGTCAAACGTCACTTCCCATCAGCGCTTCGCTTCCTTTCCGACTAACGACGTCTTCGCTGACGTCGGCTGCAGACGGATCGCTTCAAATCTTTTAAAGTATGGATATATAAACACCGCAGAGCCTTTTCAGCCCTGAATGTATCACGGCTCTCTTACTGTAGCTCATCTATTAAGTAAATTAGATGCCATTGGTAAATAGTTTTAGCTTACAGATGACAAATGACCCTGTGTGTTCAGGCCCTTTACAAAGCTACTGCACTGGGTAACACAGGATGATAAAGGAGGCTGTTCTTGAACGCTACCCAGCTTCTAAATGGCCGCCTGGTCGAGTGCATCATGCCCATGTCAGGGAACAAACAAAGAAGATGAAGTGCTCTCTCAAAGTCAGTGGAAAGGACAACCGCACCGGCTCCCAACAAACAATGATAGATGAGCGCGACATGATGGTGTGGGCTGAGGAACGGAGAGTGTTCAATTAGTACAAGAAGAAATGGCAGTTTAACAGCGCGGAGAGGAGCTGGCAGCCTTTAAGAAACGCCAAATTGAAAACGCATACGTCTCGGACGCCTTGACAGCCTCATTCCCTTTCCCCAAATTGGTCACAAATTTATGATTTCCATAATTGTCCGTGTTTTGACACCTCATATTTCAATCTCCAAAATGAATGAGAAGGGAGGGAGGAGTTTTTCGGGGGGGTGGAAAAACTTACTGGAAATGCTGGAGAAAAAAAAAAAAGGGTTCGAATCCAGCCGTCCGCTCTCACCCCGCGACTCCGACGGGCTGCAGGATTTTTCGGCGGAGAGTTACGGCTTCAGCAGCTCCTGAGCCGGACTCATGAATATTTATACGCTGATTAGCCGTCCCTGATTTATCAGGCGGCGACGGGGAAGAATGATGAGTGTTAAGCAGCCGAGGCACGAACGGAGACAGAGGTGCAGCTCGGCTAATGCTGCTCCCACATTATACAGAAGTCAACTTTAGTCTCGGCTTAGGGACGGGTTAAAAAAACCAGACGGAGCAGAAATATCAACATCTGCTTCGCTTCTTCAAGGTTTAGGCCGCGATTACCATTTATGACACTTATTTTTTTCATTAAAAATTAGTTAATTTATTCTCTCTGTGTTACTTCTGTCTGAGGCCTCAACAACAGGAACCAGCCAATCACAGCAGAGGACTGGCTGGAGCTAATTACTAATAATTACTGAATTCTCCTGTTGAAGTGTACTTTAAAAAAGTAGCTGCCACACACACAACAAGCTTTATATTGATCAGGTTGTCAATTTGCCTCAAATCCCGAATCTCATTTATTTCAATGATTTGTGACGTTTGTGGAAGACTTTTCTGTGTTTCACGGATAATGTGAATATAATTTTGACTATAACTATATTGGTGACTTGTTACGGGTGTTTTGAAGGACAGACTTTGCTGAAGGAAGCGGAGTGTGATTAGTTTTCAGTTTAACGTGCAGAAGAAAAGATCCGTCGCTGTATTGGCAGTGAAACGCTTTCTCATTAGGATGCGGCGTCATTTGGAAAATTACCACAGAAGAAGAGTCGCGCTGGCGCTGTAACGTGGATCCAAATAAATGAATTTATTTTTTTTTAAATGGCCCCTTTCATGGTGATTAGACCATTACTCACAGTAATCTACAGACGAGCTGCTTTAATACTTTAGCTTAAGTGGTTTTTAAGACGGCTTTTGTCATTTGGACTTGACTGATATTTAACTGAAGTAGTCGTACAGTAGTAGTTCATTGTGCTAATGGTAAAGTCATATTTCACAATGAGCGTGCGTGAGCTCCTCTCTAAAGCGGCTGTCCCTTTGAATCCTCGTTACTTGTCTAATTCTTTCTAAAAGCTTGATTATGTTCTGCTGCAGCCTATTCAGTCGATGCATTCACTAGGATGCAGCTTATTCACACATTTTACATCTGTCATTTGCTTTTATTCATACATTAGCATTTGAAAGCCTCTTTTTGTGTCAGTGCTACCTAACTGTTGCATGCGTATATATATATATATATATATATATATATATATATATATATATATATATATCAACCCTTTTAACCATGAACTTGTTTTTGGGAAGTGTCCTCAGCAGGAGTGTTTAATTGTCCAAACACTGATTCCTGCAAGGCACCGTTTTTCTGTGTCATCACCTAATGAGTCAGAAACAAAAGCAGCAGCAGGTCGGGTTTATTGTCGCCATCTTCTCCGTTTCTGCTGCGTCTCCCGCTTTTAAATTGTTGTTTTCTCCAACCTGATCTAAAGAAAAGTTTAAACCGTAGTCTTTTTTTTTTTTTTTCCCTTCCATCTGCTCGTTAGTTTAGAAGCTGGTGATGATGATTTTCCAGTTTAATTCCTGTGACCTGTATTCAGTTTTAGTATTTTTACAGTTTCAGTATGTTTCCAGTTTAAATGTTGTTGTAAATGTGACTTTTCCTATGTGAACTTTCATATGGCTGCATCTGAAATTCTAGTAACAAGCTGTTTGGCTGTTAAACACTATAAGATTCTTTTTTTTTTTAGTCTGAACAGTAGAACATGAGCTGTCTACTGTTCAGCAATGATGGATGGGACACTGAATATCCCACAATGCACTGCAGCAGTGATGTCACCAACAACGTTATAACAGATGATAGAGAGTAAGGCTAAATGTCTATAACAGAGTCATTTTTATTTTCTTTTTAGGAGCCATAAGATATTTTATTAGGTTCAGACTTTAAGTTGACGCTGATTACCATGGTTACACATCTACAACCAGCGACATGATAATTATAATGTCCATCCATCCATCCATTGTCTATCCCGCTTATTCCCTTTCGGGGTCGCAGGGGTCTGCTGGAGCCTATCCCAGCGCGTTAAGGCGAGAGGCAGGGATACACCCCAGATGGTCGCCAGCCAATCGTGGGGCACACACACCATTCACACACCATTCACTCTCACACTCACACCTATGGGCAATTTAGAGTTTACCAATTAACCTGAGCATGTTTTTTGTATTGTGGGAGGAAACCGGAGTACCCGGTGAAAACCCACGCAGACACGGGGAGAACATGCAAACTCCACACAGAAAGGCCCCAGACCCAGGCCCAAGGCGGTCTTGAACCTGCGACCTTCTTGCTGTGAGGCAACAGTGCTACCCACCGCACCACCGTGTCGCCCTAATTATAATGTATATGTGTAAAAAAATAAATAAATAAATAAATATATATATATATATATATATATATATATATATAAACCATTTATTTATACAGAGGTTTGTTGACCAATAGTAAGTAGTATATAGGTTATATAAATGCTAAGCTCCGCCCACTTTGTTACGGTCCAGTAGAATGTGAGAATCTGATTTAAGTCAGATTTTAAATCTGATTCAGGTCTGATTTGAATCTTCAGACTTCTGGGGCCTTTAAGGACATGAAACTGATCCGCTGATGTCTGCTTTCGCACAAACAGAAAATAATCACAGTAAAACCGTGTTTTTTTTTTTTTTTTCGTGTTTGTAGGACGTGATGGAGCGCTGCGGCGGCGGCGGAGGAAAGCAATCGGAGACCCGCGCCTCACCCCGACGCAGGCTTCCCTGGCACGCCGGCTGCTGCCATTTTGTTCTCCATTCATGTCGCCGTCCCCTCCGGCTGCTTGAGTGACAGGTGAGATTAGGCAGCCTTTGAACTCTATCTGCTTATTGGAGGAGAGTCTAAATTGAAGCGGCGTTATTTGCTGCCGCCGTGCTGAGTCAGTGGGAGAGTGGGAGCAGAGGGTGGCACTTCTCTGAATGAATAAAAAGCCTTCGCTGAGGAAGGTGTCGAGCCACATCTCCAATGCATTATACGACAATAATGAGAACTGTAAGGGGAAGAGAGGGGAATTAGATTAAAAGTGTTTTCAACAGCACTTCTGCTTTTTTGTTTAATCTTCAATCAAATATGACCTTAGAAATCAGATTTTTCTCTGAAAGGGGAAAAAAGATAAACATCAATAAAACGTCTCCTCCATCAGCTCCAAATCAAACCAGAGGAAGAAAGATAAGATCAAACCATTCAGTCCCCAGAATGAACAAAGACCAGAGTACATGTACTCCGCTCTTAAAGGTGTATTTAGAAGTACCTGTACTTGACTGGAGTATTTACATCTGAGGCTACGTGTTACATGTAAAAATTACATTTATCGGTACAGACAGACAGTCTTATTTTAAATGAATGCTTTAGTTAAAGTTACCAATTATTGTGATGCAGTACTGTGCATTACACAAACTAGAGTGACAATGATAAGTAGATTAATCAATTACATTACAACAATCACAGACTATTTTGATAATCAATTAATGGATAGGAGTCAATCCAGCTTCTCAAATCTGAATATTTTGTTGTTGTTTTTGTTGTTTTTACTTTTATAATAGTAAACTGAGTAACACTGAGTGTTGGTCTAGACTCAACAAGACACTTTAAGTTGATCTTCAGCTTTAGTAATTAACATTTTAAACCATTTTATGAACCAAACACCTAATTGGTTAATCGTTCTGTACTTTTACTCTTCTGTGAGTATATGGATTCGTTTAATATTTCGATTGAAGTACTGCCAGTAGTTCTTAGCTGTGTTGCTGTGTTTTCTCAGTGGTGTAGGAATCATCTTCGGCTTTTTGTGCAGTTTAGCTGAACTGTTTCCTGTGTGTAATCACAGCTGTAGAATTCTCTGGATTCAGAACATTAATTTAATTTAATCGTCTGAGCTCTGCATGAAGTCAGAGGAGTGAAATTTGCATAATTATGTTCTGAACTACTTTTTCCCCCCAAATTTCCTGTGCAGGTGCTTAGTCAGTTTCACCGGTTGAAGCTGTTACAGCTGTTACAAATGTATCACCTGTTACAGCTGTTACAGCTGCTTCACCTGTTACAGCTGTTACAAATGTATCACCTGTTACAGCTGTTACAAATGTATCACCCGTTACAGCTGTTACAAATGTATTACATGTTACAGCTGTTACAAATGTATAACCTGTTACAGCTGTTACAGCTGCTTCACCTGTTACAGCTGTTACAGCTGCTTCACCTGTTACAGCTGTTACAAATGTATCACCTGTTACAGCTGTTACAAATGTATCACCCGTTACAGCTGTTACAAATGTATTACATGTTACAGCTGTTACAAATGTATCACCTGTTACAGCTGTTACAGCTGCTTCACCTGTTACAGCTGTTACAAATGTATCACCTGTTACAGCTGTTACAAATGAATCACCTGTTACAGCTGTTACAGCTGCTTCACCTGTTACAGCTGTTACAGCTGCTTCATCTGTTACAGCTGTTACAGCTGCTTCATCTGTTACAGCTGTTACAGCTGCTTCACCTGTTACAGCTGTTACAGCTGCTTCACCTGTTACAGCTGTTACAAATGTATCACCCGTTAAAGCTGTTCAAATGTATCACCCGTTACAGATAGTTACAGCTACTTCACATGTTTCACCCGTTTCCCCTGTTACACATGTTTCATCTGCTAAATCTGTTACAGATGTTTCACCTTTTACACCATTTTCACCTGTTAAACCTATTTCACCTGTTAAACCTGTTACAGTTGTTTTACCTGTTACGGCTGTTACACCTGTTAAATCTGTTAAATCTGTTACACCTGTTAAATCTGTTAAATCTGTTACACCTGTTACAGCTGTTACACCAGTTTCCTTCACCTGACGGAACTGGAGCTTTTCATAGTTTCTTCATGTGTCTGACTGACTACACATGTTCGTATAGCTTAGAGAGAAGCTGCTTTTTTCTATTATTCTCTTTGCAGTTTTCAAACAACAACTTTGATACTGTGATAGTTTAATAATTGTTCAAATCCTTGTTATTAATATCTATCAAATATTGAATATTTATCAGAGAACACAGTTATTTCTCATCTGTATGATTATTGATGCTGCATATGGTTATTATTAACGTTAATTTTTTTAAATTAAAGTTGTCATGTGATTTGCTGCATGTATGAAATTTAACGGCAAATACGTAAAATGTTAAGAAACGATTCTCTGATCACCTGCTGAAAGACTTGCGTCATAAAATTCCAGAGGATAAAATTAACCACACAGGACACTATGAATTCTGAAATAAATAGTTTTGAAGACAAGACAAGACAGACCACCGTGTGACTGTAACAAGTCAACACATTGAGTTTGTGTATTAACATAAAAGCATTAAACTCTGAATACCTCATCTTATTGTTGCTCAAACACAGATCTACTGCTCTTTCTGTTTTCTGAGAGATTGCAGAATGATCGTGAGACCTGGCAGCGAATCATCGATCATTTCACCCTGAGTCACACTCGTCTGTTCCTCAGCAGCCTTCGATCTGCACGTTTTCCTCTTCAAATGTCACTTCCTGCTGCACCGAGAAACAAATATCACCTTAAATCCCCCGGTTTGACATTTTACATTTTAAAACCACACTCAACATGAAATATGACTTTTTCTTTAACTTGTCCCCAAAATGAAAAATGTAAATCGGTTTTAGCTCAAAGCCGTAACTTCGCAGCCGGATCATTTAGAGTCACAGCTCCTAAAATGATTTGTTGCTGCTCTGCTTTCTATTATAGAATCTGGCATCACATCAAATGAAACACATGGCTTTGCTTCGTTGTGATTTACTCTTTTACACTTTGATTTACTTTGAGAAGTTATGGTTTATTGTATCCATTTAACCACTTTTCTGAGCTGAAAAAAGTCTTGAGTTTGGTTGTGGGACTGAGGCCCTAAATAAGGTCACAACAATCTTTAACTTGTCCATGATGTGCGTGTGTGTGTGTATGTGTGTGTTTGTGTGTGTGAAGTCTTGAAAGTAGTTTCAGGAGCGTATCAGGTGAAGTTACACTCCACTGTGTGGCTGTATGTCTGATACCTGTGAAACAAAGCTTCTTCTCCTCCCCCCGACTGTAGTCGCGGAGTCGTGAAGGCACAACAGAGACATATGTTTCTGTCAGACGCTGTTAGGTTTGAGTCTCGTGAAAAGCAGATCCCATTAGAAATAGATGTCACAACATTCCTGGATGAATCTGTTTGGGCTGCAGCAATCTGCTGATTTTCATCCATCACCGGCTGCTGGAAAACAGGAAAACGGCTGCGAGTTCATCCGGGCTTCCTGCTTTAGTGGCTTCATTTCTTTTTCTTAATACTGCACTCTCTGGAGACACTTTAAAATCAGCGATGTGTTAGTTAATATGTAAAAAACAAAACAAAAACGTTTATAAGATGCTTATTACCTTATTATAAGACTGTAATAACAGCATTATAACAGTCTTATTAAAGCTAATAAATCCTTAATCAACTTTGTCCTTTCTTTAGATCCAGTATCTGTAATAAGGTTTTAACAATTTATAGTAAATTGTTAATAAAAAAAAAAAAAAACATGAACTTTTATAATGATATCGGGCTATTTAATAAAGCAGCAAAAAGCTCAGTAAAGATCTGATTGCTACTATTATCAATTCAGAGAAACGTATGACTTTTTTAACATTCTTAATTTCTATATTGTGAACTGTCAACATATTTCCCATAACATCGTATAAATATTCAATAATCTCAGAAATACCTCTGTATAATGTTAACACATAATGATATGTTGACTTAATAAGCATTTTAAATAAGGCCCTTATGCCATATTAATTATTCCAAAGAACTTAATGTGAAGTGATTCCTTCGCTGCTGCTGCTGTGAATTAATGGACCTGTACACAGCAGCTGTTGCTACAGGAAACCGGCTTTCTATGATATTATTTTCTCACCATAAGTGACAGGATTTGCTTTGCCTCCAATTACATTTGCTGTATTTACTTGGCACGGTGACCCGAGCCACCACAGCGCCGTTGGCACTGATTAATTTGACGCTTCTCAAACCCAAATGAATCACCAGCGGGACGCCGTTACACACCCGGGCCGCAGCCAAACGGAACTTCACGAGGGCTCCCGGAGATTCCAGACCTGCGCCGTTATTTACGTCGGCTGGACGGCAGCCACGGGGAACATGGAGCCTTTAATGCCTCGCTCAATGTAAACACCGTGAGGCTCCGATAAAATAACATCATAAAGTTTTCAATAAAAATTGATTGCACCAAACATTTCACTGTGATCACACTGTGACAAATAAAGGTTGATCAATAAAGAGCAGGCAGATGGAAGATCAAACTTTCTAATGCTGCTTAGGAATCAAGGAGTTTCTTTTGCTTCTATAGAATAATTCGATCTGGCTTCGCTCTACGTAGAACTCTGTTCCTGCCACCGACAGACGCACGTTGTTGCTGGCAGCCGGTTGTCTGGCACAGACCAGACTGATCACTAATGTGAATCTACTAAATTGTTGCGTTCCAGGAAAGGACCCGCCGAGGTCAAGCACGACTTTGGAATTCAATGAATGTGGCTGTTTTTTTTTTTTTTTTTTTTTTTTTCCCTGTCACAATTGAATCAGTGCCCCGGCCTTTTACTTTTACGTTAATTTGATGCTGAGTAGAGTGCACGGACAGCTACTTCAACCTCCAACAAGTCGTCAGGAAAAAAAAAAAAAAAAAAAAAAAGCAGAGTGCACTCCACCTGATTGTATCTGAAGCCGTTTGGGGTCGACGGCATCGCTGTGATCCATAAACCAGCCGCATGAAAGGAGGCATCAGAGAAATTACAAGGGCGGGCCGCTGTATTCACGCCGCGGGAACCTTTTAATGTGGAGGAGCAAAGACGTTTTTATAGGTCAGCGTCCGACAAATTACCGGTTTCATCCCGTGAGTCGGCGGCCGGCTCGCAGCAAACATCCCGATAAACGCAGGAAAAAAAGCAGGTTCTTGGCTCCAGTGTTTGGGACTTCCTCCTGAACGTCACACGTTTTATTAGTTTTTATTAGTTTCAGTTTAATTTTGATTAGTTTCAGCGTGTGCTTTATTGTTTTTGTAATAACGCCGTTTGTCACGGTGGGATTCGGAAAGGTCAGAAACAGTGGTGTATTAACAAAAACGAAACATCATTAAACCATTTTTTTAAATAGCATCCACAACAGAAAATCAGCCAAGCAATCTGCATTTTAATGAGCTCAATCTGCAAAAAAAGAATAAACAACATCCATCCATCCATCCATTGTCTATCCCGCTTATTCCCTTTCGGGGTCGCAGGGGTCTGCTGGAGCCTATCCCAGCGCGTTAAGGCGAGAGGCAGGGATACACCCCAGATGGTCGCCAGCCAATCGTGGGGCACACACACCATTCACACACCATTCACTCTCACACTCACACCTATGGGCAATTTAGAGTTTACCAATTAACCTGAGCATGTTTTGTATTGTGGGAGGAAACCGGAGTACCCGGTGAAAACCCACGCAGACACGGGGAGAACATGCAAACTCCACACAGAAAGGCCCCAGACCCAGGCCCAAGGCGGGTCTTGAACCTGCGACCTTCTTGCTGTGAGGCAACAGTGCTACCCACTGCACCACCGTGTCGCCCTCAATAAACAACATTTTGTCTGTAATTTGAATTATTTCTGTAGTTTCACTTGGTTATTGATGTTTTCTAAAGCCTATTTTTATTATTATTTCACGTAGCCAAATTGTTAATTGCAAGCTTGGTTAGTTGGTTATTCCTGGTAAACTGTAGTTATATGTGGTTATATGGTTATTCGTGGCTATTCTTATTATTCCTGCGTATTTACAGTACAGTTATGTCTTTAATGAGTTATTTCTGGCTGAATATTCATTACTGATCTAGATGAGGCTGGTTAGTTGTGTTTTTTCTGTTGACCTTGGTCCGCTGAGGCGCCGCCTGTTGTTTTCTCCGCCTCGACCTTGACTGTGTGAACAGATGTAAATGAGCAGCTGCTGTTATTTATTTATTTTTTTTCCCTGGTCTCGGTGGACTGCGCGGAGGCGGATGTGGCCCCTCAGGTGTTTGTTGTCCTTTATGAGGATTACGGAGGAGACTTTTAATCCTTTTAAGTTGTTATCTGCCTCAGACCAGTAGCAGCAATATGGACGTTAAAAAAAAAAACTGCTTCTGACCGCTATGACGAATCCCAACTTGTCTCAGTCCTGGAGAAGTTCACCTCCCCTCGCCGATCCAACATCTGCCTCCTGTTCCGCTGTAATAACCGATCGGCTGCCGTGAACCTGGCGGAGACCCTGAGAGTCTGGACCGAGCCGTGCTGATTCATCTCAGGTGGATTAAAGGACATCGGGGGCAGGATGGGGGGGGGCCTCTGGGGAGCCAGCCTGGTTATTACCTCTGTGTTTGGCCGCTCCGAGGTCAGTGAACCCCACGCGCAGGAAAGGCGGAGCCCAGCGGCTGTTTTTTTTTTTTTTTTGTTTGCTTTTAATAAAATTCTGATTGGATTCGTGTTTATTTTTCAACCCGTTTGCATCACATGAAACAGTTGTAGCGGAGCTGCGGTTTTTCCCTGCAGGCGAACGGTGATCCGCAGCCACAGGTCAGATCCTGCTGGCAGTGATGCTCACTTCATCCTGACACAGTGACACAGGAAGTAGTCAGATCCCTTTGGTGGGAAAGTGTTACAGTCAATATATCACAAATAACATTATCGACAGCTAGAAGATTTACTGTATTGTCAGATATAGACAAATGTTTTTTACAGTTATTTTAACAGCTGACATTAGATCCTCATGTTTCATTTAGATAAACAGCAGAGGGCTCTGTGGCCCTAACACGCGTTTACTGCTCAGTCCTTAGTGACAGGTATCGACATTCAGAGACTTGAATGTCAACACAACAAATATACGATACACCAAATAGATATGAAAGTGCTGTTTATTTTGACATTTGTTTTATTCTGAAAACCAAACGCTGTTTGTAGCTTGACTTCCTGTCTCTGCTGTGATTCTGTGTGTGTGTGTGTGTGTGTGTGTGTGTGTGTGTGTGTGTGTGTGTGTGTGTGTGTGTGTGTGTGTGTGTGTGTGTGTTAGTGAGCTCTGCCTCATTATGTGTTGGTCTGTGGGGGGCAGCAGTGACTTTTATGCATAGTTTGCATAAAAAGAAACATTTAATATTTTAATCTGTAGTAAATATATGTCATTATACTGTATATCATACTAATACTAAAAGAATAGTTTATTATAATGTCAGGAGTGGAGCAACCAAAGACTATTTTGATATATATTTTAGATTTGAGCGGTTTGTGTGATTATTTTATTGGGTCCTTTATAATCTCATTTTTAAATCTTATAGAATATATTGTTCATGTTCTGTAATGATCTACACGTTGTTTTTTTATTATTTTATGGACAAAAAAATTGATCTTTGTGGTCTAAATAATCACTGCACACCACAGTGCTCAGGACCCCCTAGCTGAACCTGCTCCGAGCATAAGGATGAGCCAAGAAGCCCCGAACATGGAGGGCTTGCCGAAGAAGCTGCGGCTGAACTTGCCATCAGCCACGGACCACAGGTGGGCACAACTGGATGAAGACCTCAGCATCATCCTTGACAACACCTTGAGAGGGGATGCTGTAAAAAAGATCAAGACTCTGGTGGAGACAGTGTACCAAGTATGCTATGACAGATTTGGAGTTAAGGAAGGAAAGCCTGAGAAACAGCCATCAGGCCCCAGCAGAAGGCAACGGCGCATTGCTGAAATGCGCCAAGACCTCAGAGAACTCAAGAAGAGGTGGCGGGGAGCAGAACATCAGGAGAAGGAAGCCCTGAGCGAGCTAAGCTCAGAGGTGCGGAGAAGCCTACTCCAGCTGCAAAGGGCAGAGGCAACGCGGAGAAGACAGAAAGAGAAGCGCCGGCAGAGGAAATCTTTCTTCAACGATCCGTTCCGCTACACATCTGACCTCCTCGGCCAGCCTAAGAGTGGGAGACTGGCATGTTCCAAGGAAGAAGTGGAGGATGCTGTAAAGGCAGCACATAGCGACCCCAGCAGGGACCTACCATTGGGAGAGTGCCCCTTCCCTATCCCAAAGCTCAATCCAAGCACCCCTTTCAACATGGCAGACTTCACTTTTGAAGAAGTGAGGTCAGTGGTGAGACGGGCTCGAGCGGGATCCGCTCCTGGTCCATCAGGGACATCTTATAAGATTTATAAGAACTGCCCACAGCTGCTAAGGAGACTGGCCACACTCCTGCGCACACTGTGGAAGAAGAAGCAGGAACCCTGGCTGTGGACGCTTGCAGAGGGCTGCTTCATTCCTAAGGAGCTGAATTCATCAAGCCTTGACCAGTTTAGAGAGATTTCCCTACTGGACGTTGAGGGGAAGGTCTTCTGGGCAATCATCGCCCAAAGGTTGACATCATACTTACTTGTCAATGGCTACATCGATACAAGTGTCCAGAAAGGAGGAGTACCGGGCTACTCTGGATGCCTGGAGCACACGGCGGTAATTAGCCAGATAATTAAGGAGGCGAAGAGCAACAAGAAATCTCTCTCGGTGGTCTGGCTAGACCTCGCCAAGGCTTACCCAAATGTTCCACACCAGCTTATCTGTAAGGCATTGGATCATTACCAAGTACCATCAGAGGTCATTAAGTTGGTGATGGCTCATATGGGTTCTTTACAGATGAGGTTCAGTGCACAGGATTTTACCACCAAGTGGCAGAGGCTGGAAAAAGGGATCATGGCTGGCTGCACCATATCAGTCTCCCTGTTTGTGGCAGCTATGAACCTACTGCTGAAAGCAGGAGAGTCTCAGTGTAAAGGACCGACGGCAGCGGATGGGACAAGGCATCCAGCCTGCAGAGCTTTCATGGACGACATCACCGTGATGACCCCATCCATCCTTGGGACACGATGGGTCCTAAGTTCACTGGATAAGATGGCCACCTGGGCCCGTATGCAGTTCAAGCCCAGCAAATCCAGAAGCTTGTGCATCCTGAAGGGAAATCTGTCGAATAACACCTTCAGCATCCAGGGGTCAGAGATTCCAACCATTCAGGAGGAGCGAATCCGATGCCTGGGAAAACACTATGACAGCACTCTGAAGGACAGGCTAAACCTCGAAGACACCGCAGCCCAACTAAAGGAGTGGCTGAGGAGAATAGACAGGAGTTTGCTGCTAGGTAGGTTCAAGGTGTGGTGCTTTCAGCACGGCATCATACCAAGGCTCCAGTGGCCATTTCTGCTCTACGACTTCCCTATGACAAGAGTTGAAGCAATGGAGAGAGTCTGTAGCAGGTTTATTCGTAAATGGCTGGGTGTTCCTCCAGCTTTCAGCGCAGTCAACCTCTACAGCAGGTCATCAGTACTCCGGTTACCATGCTCCTCCGTCATAGAAGAATTCAAGGCCACCAAGGCAAAGGGCAGCATGCACGCTCTCAGGCTCTAGGGACGCAAAAGTCAGGTATGCAAGTTCTGCCATTAACTGCGGCAGGAAGTGGAAACCCCTCGAGGCGGTGAAGGAAGCGGAAGCCTACTGGAAGCATCAGGAAATCGTGGGCACTGTGTGTCGCGGACGGCTAGGGCTTGGAAACTACGGTGTCAAGAGCTGGTCGAAGAGCAACATGCGGGACAGAAGGGACTTGGTGGTGCAAAGGGTGCGGGAGGCAGCTGAAGAAGACCGTCGAATCAAAGCAGCAGGGCTGGGCTCCCAGGCGCGCTGGATGCAGTGGGAGGGGGCGCTCGAGAGACCATTGTCTTGGAAGGAGCTCTGGGGCACTGACCAAGGCAAGCTGAACTTCCTGCTGCGCGCTGTGGCTGATCTCCTACCCACACCAAGTAATCTGAAGATCTGGGGCAAGGAGGAAGAGGCATCCTGTAGTCAGTGCGGCGCCAGCCTCTGCACACTGAACCACATTCTGACCAGCTGCCCAAAAGCTCTGGCAGACGGGCGCTATAGGTGGAGACACGACAAAGTCCTCACCGAGGTCGCTAAGTGGGTCGAACTACAGAGAAGCCACACCAACAAACAGCCACCAGTACCACCAAGGCCCACAAGCTTCCAGCGAGAGGGCAGTAAAGTCCCAAAGGGAAAAAGACCTGACCGCCTACCATCAATGCTACACTGCGCATCAGATTGGGAGCTGCGGGTGGATCTCAAGAAGAAGCTGGTCTTTCCTCAGGAGGTGGTGGCAACTACCCTCCGACCGGATATGATCCTTCTTTCTAGGAGCTCGAAGTCCATCATTCTAGCCGAACTCACTGTTCCCTGGGAAGACAGGCTAGCCATATCTCATCAGGCAAAGAAAGGTAAGTATCAGGACATAGTAGATGAGGCGACCCTTGCTGGATGGCATGCCACCCTCTACCCAATTGAGGTTGGGGCTCGTGGTTTCCCCGCCACATCTATTCGCAGTTTCCTGCAGAAGATCGGGCTTGATGCCAAACAAGTACAGAAGGCTACCAGGGAAATAGCCACAGTAGCCGAAAGCAGTTCCAGGTGGCTGTGGCTGTCAAGAAATCACAGCTGGACCCCTTCCGCAGGTGAAGGCTAACTCAGCCCTCGCTGCCCCACTCAGGAGAGGTGTACAGGTTAAGGGGCGAAACACCTGGGACCCTGAGATGCCTGCTGAGGATGCGGAAGGGGTCCCTAGGAACACTGTGACACTCCACCAGCTAAAACCTTAACATCTACATTGGGGGTGGGCGGTTCCGGTCCCGGGGGGCCGGTGTGGCTGCGGGTCCTTGTTCCGGCCGGGCGGTGGGCGCACCTGATTCTACTAATTACTGCTACTCTGCACCTTCGTTGGTGGAGTCGGGTGTGTTGCTGCCTGGTTGGGGCGGGGGCCTGCGCCCGCGCCGGCCCTCTGGGGCCGGGGATTGCCCCACCCCTGATCTACATCCACAGTTGCTCATGCAGTCTCTGCTTGTAGCAAAGCACCTTTGGTGTTTACTTCATCTCTGAACTTTGCATTGCAGATAGTTTAATATATTAAATTTTTTTTCATTCCTGATTTGAGTTTTTGCACTATTCTAGCTATATTATTTGCTATGTAACAGCAACATCAGTTGATTCTGACACTTCTGTTGTTGCTTTCTTTTTATCGCAGGTTTAAGTGCATAACCTTTATGGTTGTAGAGATATTCCATATTTATTTCACCTTGATTAGGATCTTAAGTGGTTAAATGTCTTCGTTTGTCTTTATCCATCGATTCACCATCGGACATTTAATCAGGACCCGATCACGTTATTGATAATGTCGACGTATCTGAGCCAATATTGAACAGTCCACTGCTTTCTGGCAGCAGCTGTTGACACTGAAACACTACGGTGGTGAAACATCAATCAGCAACATGCTGTTAATTATCATTAATCAATATTTCTATCTAACAATGACTCAGATGGTATTAATATGACAATATAAATATATAGTGATGCAGTAATACTGTTAATATGCTCAAAGTACAGGCTACTATAATAATATACCAGTCTGGATAACAAGCAGATTTATATTTGTTTGTTTTTTTTGCTACATTTTTTAAACATTTAAATCTTCTGTAGTGATGAATTCAAGACAACAGAATTAATTCTCTTACTTCCACTACTGACAAGTTTGTGTATATTAGTTGACTAAAGAAACCTGCTTGTGTGCAAACCTGTGATGCAGAACAAAGTTCCCGTGAAGCGTTAATCACCCGGCGTCCCGTCCCCGGTGCAGCGGGAAGCGTCTGAAGCAGCAGCCTCGCGTTCGTCTGACTCCTGAAAGCAGGTCACATTTCAGCAACCTCGGCAATCATCACTTAATTGTGCAGTCAGAGCGAAGCAGGGGACACCAGCACAGCTGCCTCAGACGCATCCTCCAATTAATTCCTCACCAGCAAATTACTAATTAAACCCAATTCTTCACATTGCTGTGAAAGCAAATAAATGGTAAATCATTATGGCGGTAATTGCACGTTGCAGAGATGCTGAAACTGGTCATTAGGGCTCATACTTTATGTTGAAACTCTGTCCAGAGTCCTTGAAGCAGTTTGACTACGGAGCCTGGAGGTTAAACCCAGTTCACCGTACCGTGTGTGTGTGTGTGTGTGTGTGTGTGTGTGTGTGTGTGTGTGTGTGTGTGTGTGTGTGTGTGTGTGTGTGTGTGTGTGTGTGTGTGTGTGTGTGTGTGTGAGTGTGTGTGTGTGTGTGTGTGTTTGATGAGACACATTATCTATTTCTGTGTAAATGAATGAATTAATTCCAGAGTTGCTGTGCTCATGTGTCAGTGGGTTTGTACTGAACAGTGTTAGGTCAGTTATTAATAAAATAATTAGTTACATAAAAATAACTAGTTTATCAGGATTTAAAATGGTCGTCTTCAGTAAACTTAAGGTAAATTGATGTGAGACTTGTTTCTGATCCTGATTACGTAACGTTTCTGGTCCTCCTGATGAATCCTGTACCACAGCTCTCATCATCCTCTCCAGCCGCCGCTGTGACGGAGCGTTCGGGGTCCGGCGGTTTCATTGATGGAGCGAGACGAGAACCATTCCCCCCTTCGCCTCATTTTTTCCGTCCAGTTATTTATGCCGTAATGAGAAGTCCTGGAAGGTTACGGATAATGGGCTGAAATAAAACCAGCCGACTGTTCAGCAGGTGACATGTGAGTCTGCTCTTTGTCCCTGACGGGAGACGAACTCAGTGTCTGGAGAAAATCAAGAATAACTTTCGGTTTCGTAGGCTTTAATCAAGGGAAGTTCCTTTGCATCTGATTAGAGAGATTCAGGCAGATAAACGAGCACATAAATTAGAGCTGCAATAATTAATCAATTATTTGCCAATGATTCTTTCTTTAGTCATCTGTAATAGTAATTGATCTTTGCCTTGTGGACTGTTAAATGTTGCTGTTAAAAATGTTGACTCTTTATCTTTGGGAAACAGTGATCATCATCTTAAGAAGCAAACAACTACTCATCACTTCAATAATAGATCACCCAGGTTTGTCATAGTTGCATCCCTATATAACACCGTCTTGTGTGTGTGTGAAGGTCTTTAGATTATATTCAGCTCTGGTCGCCTTCAAACTGCAGAAACATGTTAAAGACCCTAATTAGTGTCAATCAAAATGAGAGAAAATATACGTTATCCATAGATGATCATATGATATGTAATCACTGTCTAACCAGCTGTGATCTCTGCCATTAAAGTTTGGGTGTTTCCACTCCAGAAATAAACACACACACACACACACACACACTCACATTTCCTGTTATTTGCATTTTACAGTGATGCTCAGCTCTCAGAGCCGCTTTAAAAGAGCAGATTCTCTAATGAGACTCTAACAGAGAGAAATCCAGGGCGGAGGGAGGGAGGGGGGGCAGTTGGACCTGGAGACTGCGTGACCTTCCAAGGACGAGTGAGTGGGGCTGAACGATAAGGTGGAGGAGGGATTTAAGGCCTGAGGAGGCTGACGAGGGCTGAAACACTCCGGAGATCCTGGTCCTGAGCCACCGGCTCCGTCCCCCCTTTTATCTGTTCTTTTACTGAACCGCCGCATGAATCTTCTTCTCATTTGTGACAGACTCCAGCGTTTGTCTATTGATTTTTCAGCCCCCTGCTTTTACCCACCGAGCCGGACTCTCTGCGGCACGTCCTGGAGGAAAAAAAAACAACTTAAAGCCGCTTTGTCCCGACGTATGCGGCCATGTTTCAGATATCAGATGTTAATGTATAATCAGATGAATTCCAGAGGAGACTCTAAATCAGATTTGTTCTCTGCGGTTCACCTCTGCTCGCCGCTCGCACAGCAGCGGCCGACGCGGCGCTGCAGTAAATCTGCGAGCGCCATCCGTTTCCTGCTGACAGGCGACGCACGGTGATGCATCGTCTGTGGCTTTCCTTGATTTATCAAATATACACAAAGAGCACAACAGAAAAGGCCATTTGGAATTTGCTGAATGGCTTTCTTTTTAGGCCCATTTGCATAATTGGCTGTTTCCTTCAGAATGATGAATCAACCAAAACACAGGCATGAAAATCAGAGGCGGAGCCGCGCTGATGAGGAGATATCGAGGCGAGCAACACGATTGACAGGAGTCACACACATACAGATCTAATTGTGTTATGAGGAAATAATAATAAAATATGAACGAATTTAACATTGACCTCCCCCCCGAACGCAGCCGAGCAAAAGAACCGTTATCTATCACGAGCTGAATAATGCATGAAGTTAATCCGCACTTTCGCTATTTAATATTAAAAAGCCGCTGACGAAATTCCGCTCAGCGTTTTTTTTTTTTCCCGCGTGAGGATCTGATGACGCGGTTTGTCTTCCCGCCGCCGTTAGTTCTGTTTATCTGACAGCGACTCATCAATTCGGGTCAAAACTCTGAGATTTGTGGCGTTTTTATGTTTTCATGTTTAGAATCTAAAAAGCATCAGAGGAGGTTTAATGGGTAATTTATCGCTTAAAACGGGACAGACATATATTTATAGTGAATGGAAGTGCTGACAGTTTTAACTGAACCGTGGCTGCGTGTTGGTTCAGGTAACGGTGACATGCAGTGTTCAGATCACTTATGAGGCCGGTTTCCAGGTTTTTCTTTGCTCTCAGGTGGTAGCAGGTGGTTCATCTGTTCCTCAATCAGCCCCTTTATAATCAACTGGAGGACGCTCGGTCCAATCAGAATCATCAGCACCATTGATTTTTTTTTTTCTTCCGGGCTCCACGATAATTCGTCAATTTTAGCGAGAAACTGGATTAGATGATTGATTGTTTCAATATGGGTTTGCCGAACTCTGGCTTAAGCACCACTTGACTTTGCAGGAACGGGAAGTAAAGGTTGAAAATGCCCTTTTCTTTTTTTTTTCAAATTTAATGATTGCTCTGCTGATTTTTATTTCAAGCTGAATAATAAACCACTCACAAGAGATGGGAATGTAGGTTTAGAAAATACACTGTGCATGTGTGTGTGTGTGTGTGTGTGTGTGCATGTAGATCCATTCCTATCAAAGACACAAATATTAACAAGGTGTTTGCATGCATGAAGAACTCAATAAATGTTGTCCTGTGCGTGATATTATGCACAATATTTCACAGGTAACATAAATCTGCGTTACACACTTACAGTATGTGCTAGCCACTTTTTGACACATACATGCTTTTGCAGTTTGTGATACTATGCAACCGGAAACGGATCTTTTATAGTGCGAACCTTGAAGATCCAAGCTAAGGCCTAGATGAGCTTCCTCTACTTAAAAGACCAGCAGTGACTACTGTCTGCAACATATGGGAGCTGCCATCTTCTGTTGCCATGGGAAGAGAGAAAGCAGGAAGCGACATGTCATGACCTCGCACATTCAGATAAGGAAAAAAGCAAACACACCCCACAAAAGACGAACCGCTACTATTGGATTTTCTTTCCCTCAAATTACAGTTTTTGACAGTTCCCGCAACAAATCTCAGAAAATCCTTGTAATTTTTTAACACTTTTTTTATCCTGGCGAGAGAAACATTGATCCCGCAGAGGCTCAATGTGATGAATATAGGACGGCGTGTGAGGAAAAACTGTGGATGTTTCTGTGAACAATGGGCTCATCCGATGAATAATCAAAACTCTCCCTTTCAACAGTTTCCTACAAAATCCCCAAAAAAGTAGCGCAGACAAAGACCAATCGTCCACAGATGTTAGAGGGCAGAGGCGCAGACATCCATCAAGCTCATTGTCACAAAGCTTCCATCTCTGCCAGAAAACAAAACTCTCAGAACAAATCAAGGGACAATAGTTCTGGTTCCTCTGTGTCCCACTGTGACCCGGCAGCTTCCATTCTTTAGCCTGACACAAAGTCTTCTTGTCCCCCGACGAGGAAGATTGACACGTCCGGCTTCCTCCATCGCTCGGCTCCCTCCCTCATGTGCTTTGTCTCTCCGCCCTGCCTCATTGGAGCAGTCAGCTGCACTCAGGCTGCTGCACAGGGGACGTTTAGTCATGCACTGTCAGCTCTGCTGTAGGCCTCCGTCTGTCTGCGAGGTGTGTCAGAAAACACACACAAACACACACACACACACACACACACACACACACACACACACACACACACACACACACACACACACACACACACACACACACACTTTCTCTCCCCCTGACCTGATCCAGCTCTGACATGCATGAAACACTCACACTTGGTCACACACAGACTCACATGTGAGGTCAGACCACAGGAGACGTGTCAGAAACACTCACGCATGTGTCGCCTTGACACCGGTTTATATTTCTGAGGGAGGAGATGATGAAGTAACTAAATACATTTACTGGAGTAATTAACGTGTTTACGCTACTGATACTGCAGCCGCATTGTCCTGCATTCCTACAGCAGCTAATCTCACAGATCAGTTAGACTGAGGGTAGAACGGCTTGACTTGTATTGAATGAACACAGCACCGCAGTTACAGGATGTTACCATGGTTACAGGACATTACTGCAGTTAAAGAACATGACTGCTGTTACAGGACATCACTGTGGTTACAGCACATTACCCACAATTAAAGGACATTGCTGCAATCATGGGATGTTACTGTGATTATATGACATTACTGTGGTTATATGAGGTTATCAAGTTACAGGATGTTGCCTTGGTTACAGAACACTGCTGTAGTTACAGGAGCTGTCACCATGGTTACATGACGTTACTTTGGTTACATGAAGTTACAGTACCACCATTACAAGACATTGTTGCAGTTACAGGACATTACTCTGGTTACATGATGTTACCATGCCTACAGGCCATTACCACTGTTGCATGACGTTACAGTGGTTATGTGACGTTACCATAGTTATGTGACATGGCCATGGTTATAGGGTGTTGTTGCAGTTATAGGACATTACTGTGGTTGTAGGATGTTACCATGTCTACAGGACATTACTGTGGTTGTAGGATGTTACCATGTCTACAGGCCATTACCACAGTTACATGACGTAATGTGGTTACAAGACATTAATGTGGTTACATGACGTTACTTTGATTACATGGCGTTACCGCAGTTAAAGGATGTTGCTGTTGTTTGTTATGTATTCTTAATACTTATTGTTTAGTTCTCATCACTGATTTCAGCCAAACAGCTTCTGGAATAATCAGTTATGGTTGCTAAAGATTCCAGAATCTCTGACAACAGGATCTGAGGATGTTTATCACAATCATCAGTTCATCACCTTCTCCACATCCATCACCTTCTCCACATCCATCACCTTCATCCACTTTATCACCTTTATCTCAAGGAGAACAACATGCATGACTAAAACCTTGATACATGTTGATTCTGATAAAACAGGAAACCTGAAAGCTGAGACCAGCTTGTTTCTGCTGCCCCCAAGTGGCAAAATTTCCCATTATTAGAGTTTAAGGACCTTAGTTAAGTTCTACTTTTAATGGAGAATATTTCTGCAAACTTTAAATTAAGGGTTTGAGTTGTCCCTGCAGCTGTTAACATTCATGTGTTCACACACGTGAAGACGGAGTGACACGAGTTAACCTTTCCTCACTGCTCATTGTCTATTCACACGGCATACTGTATCTGCATATGAAATGTAATCACAGGCTTGAAGTTTTATTAAAGTAAGTGATGTAGAGGATGACTAAGACAGTAATCCCCTCTCAGCTCTGCTCACCCTGTCTCATAATGATAATGGTAAGAAGAATTAGTTTAAGCCTGCTATTCACACGCACGCACACTCTATCTGCCAAACTATTGCTAAAATTATAGACGAAATCTCGGCACACGTTCCTACGATGGAAGCATACGCATGACACTTCTGTACACACACATACACACATACGCTTCATTCTGCAGTGAGTGTGTGTGTGATAGAGCGCTGGTGAGAAGCAATTTCCCTCCTTGTCATTATTAGATCAGCGCTTGTATTATTTGTGAGAATAAATTTGCGGCGATTGAAATGAATGCCATCAGTCGAGCTGTAACGTTTCTGCCGCTGTTAAAGCCTGGTCAGGAACATGGACTCGGCCGGAGGGGCTAACATGCTTCCTGTTAGTGGCTGGACACACCCCTCGTTAACCTGACACCCCCCTCTTATCCTCACCCCCCAATTAACCTAACTCCCCGACCTTCTTTATCTGACATCTCCTGCAGGTCGGAGACTCTGAGCAGCCTGACTGAGCTGTGCATTGATAAATCCATAGAGCTGAAGCTGCAGACAGATTCGTAATTTTGCCTTTTTCTCTCAGTTCCACGTTCTGTCATTTTCTTCTTGGATCTATAATATCTTCTGTTTGCTGTAAATAGTAGATTCTTTGCTTTATCGCAGCCAACAGAAGCAACAGAAAAAGTGTCCCCAGGGCAATTTGAGAATTCTGATCTATAGAGAATAGATCTGATAACTGCCTGCAGCATTCCTCTGATATTACTGTAATATATCTGCAGTATTTCTGTAGTATTACTGTAATATTCCTGTGAAATTCAGCAGTATTCATGTCATATTCATGTAATTGCAGTAATTCTGTAATATTCTTATAAAAATTTCTGCACTATTCCCTTCGTATTCCTTTCATATTCCCACAGTATTCCTATGAAATTCCTTCTGTGATATTACCTCAGTATTATTGTAGTATCCCTGTAATATTTGTCCAGTATTTTTGTATTATTCCTGTAATATTCATGTGGTAATAGTAATATTTCTGTATTATCCCTGCAGTATTCCCTTCACATTCCTGTCATATCCCTGTGATATTCCTATAGTATTACTGTGATATTGCCTTAGTATTCCTGTAGTTTTCCTGCAGTATTACTATATTATTCCTGTAATATTCATGTAGTACTACCTGTAGTATTACTTTGATATTGCCTTAGTATTCCTGTAGTTTTTCTGCAGTATTACTATATTATTCCTGCAATAATCATGTAGTACTTTAGTAATATTTCTGTATTATCCCTGCAGTGTTCCTGTAACATTCCTGTACCATTTCTGTAATAAACCTGTAGAATTCTTAGTACTTAGAATGCAGCCAACATCACAAAAGTATTGTCATTGTCTCTCAAAAAACACACGGTAAGGATTTCGTAGGTTTAGCTGCTACTTTGTTCCTCACCCTAACACAGGCTGAGCCAACACGTTCAGACCCTCTGGAAATTCCAGCAGAACAGAACCGAAATGAATCTGGGCCTAAACTCATTTATTTATAAAGACATAAACCGTAACATCGGGTAGTTACACTATACAGGAAAGAGTACCAAGCAAGAGATTTATCATAAATCCGTTTTATTTCTCGGTCTATCGATACAATTTTAACTAGATTTTTATGTCTCACTTTATCTCAATGTATGTCCATGTTTACCCAATGTACAATTTGTCTATTAGGACCATATAACAGTCCAACACATCCTCATTTAGTCAAACATAAAAATCTATGTGAGCTTCCACTTTTTCTATAGGAATACATACACCCTGCGGGAACTGCACTAGTAATATTAAATAATTACACAGTTCATTAAGCTGTTCTAGTTGTTTCTCCTCTCAAAAACATGCTGCAGAAAAACAGAGAACTGCACCGACCACTTTCATCTCCTGGAAAAAATGTCAAGTTTAACGACTGTAATGTCAGATTGGCGTTTTCTAGAAGGTTCTGCACATACTTAATAAAATAATTAAACTTTTGTTTTGTAGAAAGTATTTGATAAATATCTCAAACCAATCTGGAATAGTTATCTGGTATAGTTAATAAATTAGTGAGCAGGCGACCTGGAAATAATCTTTGAAATCCTTGAAATGAATGTCCTCCTCCTCGTCAATCCATTCATTCTTTACCATGAAAGTGTGTGGAACATTATTATTATTATTATTAAAAAAAATAGTTGACGGTATTCAGAGGTTTACTTTAAAGGGACAGAACCTATTAATGGACATCAGGATCAAACACAGACATGAACATTACTCTTCATGTTCCCATGATTGAGGGTTTTTTCTGTTATAGGACTTACTGTATCTTTTAATTATCTTACTTTTATACTATCCATCCATCCATCCATTTTCTATCCCGCTTATTCCTTTTCAGGGTCGCAGGGGTCTGCTGGAGCCTATCCCAGCGCATTTTATGGCGAGAGGCAGGGATACACCCCAGATGGTCGCCAGCCAATCGTGGGGCAACTTTTATACTAGTTCATGTATTTTTTACTCGTTTAATTATGATAAATAATTGCAATTGTTCTGTTGTGTTCTGATTTATGCAAAGCTGGTTTTCTTGGTGTAGGAACTGAGCTCTATAAATAACATGCTGCGGTGTGTAAAGAAGCTCATTGATGTACGGAGACCGACGTTCGACACGTGTCGGTGCTTTTCATGTGATGTGGATCAATGACCAAAAGAACAAAGAAAATATATGACAGGAACATAAGAATGTATAGGAGTTGATCTGCTGCCTGCAGCGGGTTTAGATGTTAGAGACTAAAACAGCAGGTGCTTCCCTCTTCACAAAACGACAATAATACAAAAGGCACACACACAACATATACAATGTGTTTATATATGTGCACGCGCTGCAGTAAATCTCCCTGCTGTGATGCACTTTTGCTTTGTGTGTATGGGCTTTGAAAGACGTACAGTATGTATGTCATATATTATGTTATATATGTTGTTCTGGATGTTTCTGTATTTAACCTGCACAGATTCAGATTTTCTGTTGGTTTCAATGTTTACTTGAGCTGAACACTCATTTATTCTCACATTAAACACACCAAAACCACACATTAACCTCACCTTAACTACACCATAATCACACCTTAACTGCACCTCATCTTCACCTTAACTACACCATAATCACACCTTAACTGCACCTTATCTTCACCTTAACTACACCATAATCACACCTTAACTGCACCTTATCTTCACCTTAACTACACCATAATCACACCTTAACTGCACCTTATCTTCACCTTAACTACACCATAATCACACCTTAACTGCACCTTATCTTCACCTTAACTACACCATAATCACACCTTAACTGCACCTTATCTTCACCTTAACTACACCATAATCACACCTTAACTACACATTATCTTCACCTTAACTACACCATAATCACACCTTAACTGCACCCTATCTTCACCTTAACTACACCATAATCACACCTTAACTACACATTATCTTTACCTTAACTACACCATAATCACACCTTAACTACACCTTATCTTCACCTTAACTACACCATAATCACACCTTAACTACACCTTATCTTCACCTTAACTACACCATAATCACACCTTAACTGCACCTTATCTTCACCTTAACTACACCATAATCACACCTTAACTGCACCCTATCTTCACCTTAACTACACCATAATCACACCTTAACTGCACCATAATCACACCTTAACTACACCATAATCACACCTTAACTACACCATAATCACACCTTAACTACACCATATTCACACCTTAACTACACCTTATCTTCACCTTAACTACACCATAATCACACCTTAACTGCACCATAATCACACCTTAACTGCACCATAATCACACCTTAACTACACCATAATCACACCTTAACTACACCATAGTCACACCTTAACTGCACCTTATCTTCACCTTAACTACACCATAATCACACCTTAACTACACCTTATCTTCACCTTAACTGCACCATAATCACACCTCAACTACACCATAATCACACATTAACTGCACCATGTTCACACCTTAACTACACCATAATCACACCTTAACTGCACCATAATCACACCTTAACTGCACCATAATCACACCTTAACTACACCATAATCACACCTAACTGCACCATAATCACACCTTAACTGCACCATAATCACACCTTAACTACACCATAATCACACCTTAACTGCACCTTAATCACACCTTAACTGCACCATAACTGCACCTTAACTTCACCATAATCACACCTTAACTGCACCATAATCACACCTTAACTGCACCATAATCACACCTGAACTGCACCATAATCACACCTTAACTACACCATAATCACACCTTAACTGCACCATAATCACACCTTAACTGCACCATAACTGCACCTTAACTACACCGTAAGCACACCTTAACTACACCTTCTCTTCACCTTAACTTCCTATTAATGACAGCAATATGCAGGGGTGAAACTCATTGATATGATCATGTGATGTGGGACAAAATGAAAAAAAAAACAAAAAAAACGAATGAGCGTTGCCTCTCGGGAATTTAATTTAGAGCTGAAACTGGATTCATTTAGCTGGACTCTGCACATTCTGAAACAACAACAGCAGCAGTGTTCTCCGATAGATTAGTGAGTAATTGCTTACTTTTGTGTGTGTGTGTGTGTGTATGTTTTTTTTTTTTTTTTTTAAATCCTCGGTCCCCGGAGACTGTGCATCTCTTCAGCCTGTCCATCAGTCTGCCGGATGCATAATTACAGCTTACAGCAACAGCATCCGGCTGCATGCACCGACGCTCACTGCCATTACATTACACACTCAAGACGAACACAGTCACTCTGCCACTACTTCAGCCGTACCCTCCAGCCCCCCGCTGAGGCCGCAGGGAAGCTGGTACAGAGCTAATATATGTCTTCTACTTGGGAAAAGGTCCAAATTAAAACTTAAAATTTGAAAGATTTGATCTTCAATGATAGTATATGTAACTAACGATTGCATGCTTTTGATCCTCTCTGCTAATTAGTTAGAATAAATTATTTATTTTCATTTTTCACATTTTATATGTTTCAATATTCAGGATCCCATTTCTCTCCGTTCCATGCCTTTTACGTTTTTTTTTTTCAGTTTCAGACATCAGCCCTGATCTAGCATTTACACTTAGATATCCACTCTTGAAGTACTGAATTTTCAGATTTCCTCTCGAATGCCTCTCACGGAATCCTCCTGGCGATGGCGTATGGTTCTTCAAGTTGCGAATCATGATAAATAAATACCAATAAATATATAATATAAAAGGAGAGGTGGTTTTGTATCAGCATGCAATGTTTCTGACACATTTAAAGTGATCAGTTAGCAAAGCTGGAGGTGAAACCGCAAACGTCCATGGACGGAGTTGGTATCCGCGCCATTCAAATAATGCACACGGTGCACCCGAGTGTAGGAGCTGCTACATATGCTGCTACAGTACATGTAGTAGCTTATGTCCTGCCTGAAAACCACAAATAGCCCCTAATCTGGTTAATTTGAATAACGATGATGCTAGTTTGAAACCTGCAGTAGAAACAGGCCTTTTTTCTCGTTGCAGTGCGGGGGAGGTGCGGTGCTTCTGCCTCGTGTCTGCACAGAATACACGTGTGGTGTGAATGGTCTAATCTGTTAGCGTGTATTCTGAACGAAAACGGACCGCAACCATGTCCGCATCACACACGCACACGCAAACAGCTTCTGGCAGCCTCAGCAGATGCTCAATGCTAACTTTAGCCCCATGCTTAGCCTCTAGCTATGCCAATTCTCCACTTTAAATACGTCACAGGCATCTTTTCTTATTGTGCAGCATGTTTGTGCATCGTGTGCAAAAGGTAGTTGGAAGTTTGTTTTTTTTTTTTTACTACCAATCACATGACGTATCCAAATCCTACACTCCCTGAAGGCAACATGATAGGGGCAAGTCTGTAGTCTTTTAATTATACTACAATAATAATGTACCCTTCCAGTAGATGACACGCCCCCAACAATGTCTGGAAAAAAAATGAGATAATTGAAACTTAAAAAAAAATAAGATCTGAATCTGAAAAATAAAGCATGCTACTGAAAAGTAAAAACCTTATGAAAATTTAAATAATGTATTCAACCCTATTAGCAGAGTGGATCATAAATGTATTTAACTTGAAAATAACAAATCTATACACTTTTATTTTGAATATTTTTGTTCATTACTCTGAATTCAAGATTAAACTCTAAATTTCAGTCTCAAATTTGTATTTTTTCCCTAAGTACAGAACATTTGACCCGCTATAAGCTCCATATGCAGCTGCTGCTGTGGTGAGTTGGAGGAGAAAACAGCCAAATCAGACGCCTAATTGTTTTTTAATGTGCTGGACCGCAGGCGGGAGGCGGCGAGACACCGAGACACTGTTGCTGTGTGTTTGTCCTCCTTCTGATTTGTGCGGATCAGCTTGTTTGCTTGTTGTGCGCCGACGTGATTTTTTAAGCGCACTCTCTTCAGAATTATTGGATAATTATCATTAGGCCTCATGCAGGAAGCAAAACACGCTTCTGGAGCTGCTCAGTTGCTGCTTGGCTGCAGGATAAAGAGGAAAAAAAGGCTATTTTGAAAAATGATGGTCATTGCAGTTGTTAGACATTTTATTACTGCATGAGGCAGGAAATAAACTGTGCATTATTTCAGATGGTGAAGGGCAGAGAAGGTAACAGCATCTGAAATCACCTGGTGTTTTGATTATTTTTCTCTTATCATATTATAAAACATGCTTTATCACTATGATTAAACTCTGACCTCTGTCAGCGGTTTATACTTTTCATATCAGTGTTTTCTGACACCTGCATATTTCCACAAACCCTGTTGGATAGTGTAACGGCTCTGTGGTTGAGGTTCAGCCTCGTATTGAAAAAATATCACGTTTGGGTAGAAATAATCAGTCACAGACGTCCTGTAAAAAAGTTTTAGAGTGATGCACGAACGTCAGGGAACAGTGATGGTAAACATCACATTGGACGTCAACTGCTATTTTCAGACTCCAGACCAGTTTTCACTTTGACTCGCGTCACCTATAGAAACACACAGGTGACGCTGCAGGTGTTTGTGTGTGTGTGTGTGTGTGCATGTGTGTGTCGTATGTTTGAGCTGCAGCAGCAGCAGCTTCCTGTCGCTCCCTGTGACATTTAGCTGGAGTTGGTTTCTCTGTTATCTCCTCTGCTGTGATTGCTATTGATTTGTTAAGGAAAAGTCAATGAGGGATAACAGCTTCTAACTGGGTTCACCTTGTCCATTATATTAAATCAGTGTCAAGTTCATGTACAATAACTGCACTTTCTGCTAAGAAATAGAAACTGTAGTTTTTAAAAACTACTACAGAGTACAAATGAATCACCAGCTGAAGAGAATCACCACAGGACTCCTCATTAATTACACTTTTATATCTCAATAATCACAGTGTTAAAGTTCTCATTGATAAATATGGTGTCATTTAAATATCACACCTCTATATATTATAGTTTTAAAAGCTCACACACCCACATCAAGATATACTGTTCACCAGCTTGAAAATTGCCATTGAAGAAATCACATTATATCTATGATAAATAGATCTTAATAATATTTAATTAACTTAAATATTGCTTCAATCTAACAACCTGCTATTATATATATATAGGTATGTTAGTTATGTGACAGAAAATAATATCCAGCAGCTGGAGACATTTAAAGATATAAAATAATATAACTGCGTTGCTTTCAAATATGTATTCACTTATCTTGTGTGTGTGTGTGTGTGTGTGTGTGTGTGTGTGTGTGTGTGTGTGTGTGTGTGTTTATTTATTTATGGAGGAGGGACAGGCACATCTGTGTCCAGGATAATCATAATTATTAGTATATTTTGTAGCCTAAATACCAATATTTTATTGAGCTCTGCTCTTATCAAACAAACAAACAGCCCTTAAGAAAAAAAAATCCAATATTTTAAGTCCTGATGTAGAAGCATATGCTGAAATAATAATAATAAAAGTTCCTTTAGCACCTTTTAAGCAAGATCTGATCTGATCTCACTATAATGTGTCTCAGGGGCTGAAGTGTAATAACAGATTCAAGTCTCACCTGTTCTCACCAAGTGAGACTTGATGTGAGATTCACACACTGATGGCGTCAGGACGTGATCGAATCATTACAAACTCACACGGTGACGTTGCCGTGGTCAGAACTGATTCTGGTGCAGGATCTGAGCCTGTTTCAAACTCCTGATCCACCATCTGATCCATTGCTTGAGATATTTCTATAGGGCTTCTCGGCCCCTTCATGGTCTTCACAACAGCAGTTTACAGGAACACTAATTATCTATTTTTTTTTAAATCTCCATGTGTATTTTTCATTTGTCGCACTGCATCAGAATTAAACTGTAAAGTGTGTCTTGTCTTCAAAGCTTCAGCGGCAGTGATTTTTCCATAATAGGAAAATGTCTGTGAGCAGCGTGTCTGTCATGTTTTGAAGACATTAGGCTCCCTGCCAAACGCTGTAATTTCCTCACAGCTTCTTTTAAAAGCTGCATTTAGCTTTCAGATGAAATTATAGAAAACTGTTGCCGGAGCAAAAACATCTTTTTAGAACGGATGAAACACTTCCGTTAATGTGCGAATTCTTTCTGATCCATCCATATTAGGGGCAACAATTAAATCTCTTGGCATTTCGCTGACATTTATCTCGTCTTCATTAAGCACTTTGATTGATCACAGGACGGCTCATTTTGCTCCTAAATCTTCATGTCACGAGTGGAGTCGTCTACTAATTAATCCTGAGTGGAGACTCCATCCATTACTGCCATTCTCTGCCGTTAATAAATGCACATTAGGAAGTTATGATTCAAGCTACCGCCCGCGCTTTGACCCACACACTTTTCTGTCCTCAGACTTAAAGCCAGACCATAAACTTGTATATTGATTTGAAACCTTTGAACAGTGATGAACATGATTTATTTATAGTTTCTATATTCAAAGTTATTGGACACCTGCAGCGTTACAGGAAATGGAATCTATATTCTTCTGAAATTCCTATGAACACAATTATTTCTGGTCTGTCTTCAAAGAAGAAAAACGGTTGCACTTCCAGAGGTTAATATTAAAAAAACAAACATTTAAATATTATATTTTTAAAGCAGTAATAAAACCAGAAGGAGCAATAAGAGCTGAGACTTATAATAAACATGCAACTTATTTATTATTGTATGCACATTGTATGCAGTATTTTCCAATTTTTGAATACACCAGGGTAAAGTAAATTAACTAAATTACAAATGAAGGGAAATTTTTACATTAACATATTTGTGTAGACAAAGTAAAAAGTAAAAAATGCTAGAAGAATTTAAAATAAATAAATTGGTACTAATTAACTTCAGTGTAACTTTGTAAAATCATAACTTTGTTAAAATTGTAACAAATTTATACAAGAACAAAACAAATCATTGTTCTGGATTAATTAGGTGGAATGTAAATGTTTCCCAGCTTCATTTACTATTGGTGAGTTTAAATTATTTCAAAAGTTGATCAAAGAGATTTTAAATCTTAAATCTGCTCTCGTCATTTGACTTTTTAAATGCTGTAAATCACAATGAGTAGCGATGAGTGATTTATCTTTACCAGGCAGACGTTAATAGTTGCGGACAGAAGAAATGATCCCGTGCTGGAACTTTGGTTTTACTTCATCGGATCCTGGCGGCTGAGGATTGTCCTGCAGGGAAGATTTAAATATGATGATCTTGGGCTCTTTGTTCATTCGTGACATCGGATTTGCAAAGAACGGCGACTGAGAGGGCACACGGGAGACCGTCTGTTGTTCACGCATAAAGGAAGCGAACGAGCCGCCGTTAGAATTCAGTGTTTGCCACAACAAAGAGGAACACGCTCGTGTGTATTCATCAGCCGCTCGTTGCTGCTCAGCGTCGCCTCTTATTAATCAGACAGAAAAGGTGCAACAGTGATCTGTTGTTTCTCCTAATGAGTTCACTCTTCTTTATGTGAGGTAACGGCCTCATAATGAATAAACACTTTTTTATTTATTTATCTATTAACAGGTTAGTGACAGACACTGTTTATTTATAATAGGAATATTATTTATTGTGAATCTTTGACTGGGTTAAAGATAGAATAATATATGTGTGTTATTTGATCAAATCAAATAGTTTAACTCTCAGACATTACATCAGATCTTTATATATATATATTTTTTTGCATATGAGTCCATTTACACCACAATATCATCTTAAATGTGTATACCTTCATTACTGGGCATTCAGAAAAGCCTAAAATATGGCTGCTATTATCATAATGTTGAAGCGCGTCACCCTGTGGAATGATAACATCTACATGGCGCTGGAGGCGGAGCCTGTTCAGAAACGGCCTCGGCTGCTCCCTGTTTATCCCTCTGGCTCTTTTCAATATGGTTGAAATAACTGAGAGGTGCAGCTCATTTTCCAAATGTCATCAAATAAAACGGATTAAAGGCTGACTGTGAAATGAGCGATGGACGGATTTCACTCATACGAAAAGTCTGCAGTTTGGTTGGAGTTCACTCTGAGGGAATCAATGAGAGGAAAGTGATCCAGTGTGTGAATGAATCAGTGTGTGAATGAACCAGTGTGCGATTAAAACAATGTGAGTGAATCAGTGAGAGTGAACCAGCGTGTGAATGAATTAGTGTGTGAATGAATCAGTGTGTAAACGAACCAGTGTGCGATTAAAACAATGTGAGTGAATCAGTGAGAGTGAACCAGCGTGTGAATGAATTAGTGTGTGAATGAACCAGTGTGTGAATGAACCAGTGTGTGAATAAAACAATGTGAGTGAATCAGTGAGAGTGAACCAGCGTGTGAATGAATTAGTGTGTGAATGAATCAGTGAATGAATCCGTGTTTGAATGAATCACTGTGAATAAATCAGTTTGACTGAATCAGTGTGTGAATGAATCAGTGTAAGTGAATCAGTGTGTGAACCAGCGTGTGAGTGAAATGTGTGAATGAATCAGTGTGTGAATTAGTCCGTGTGTGTGTGAAACTGTGTGACTGAATCAGTGTGTGAATGAAATGATGTGTAAATGAATCTGTGTGTGAATGAAATGATGTGTAAATGAATCTGTGTGAGAGTGAATCAGTGAGTGAATAAATTGATGTGTGAGTGAATCATTGTGTGAATCATTGTTTGAATGAATCAGTGTGAGTGAATCAGTGTGAGTGAATCAGTGTGTGAATAGATCTGTGTAAGTGAATGGTGTGTGAATGGATCTGTGTAAGTGAATCAGTGTGTGAATCGGTGTGTGAATGGATCTGTGTAAGTGAATCAGTGTGTGAATCGGTGTGTGAATCGGTGTGTGAGTTCCCTTCTCCCCAACATTCGTCCCCTGTCTGCAGTGATAATAAATCTCTTTAGTGCAGCCTGATTAGCAGCAGTGAGCTGATTGTATAATTGTATCCGTCTCTGTTCTCTGCATCAGAAATAACTTGCTGCACATATTCATGCTAGAAAATGCCAGAAAGGGAAAAGAAAGAGCTTCAGCTCTCAGAGACAAATTGGCTTTTATCCATCGCTGCTGTATCTGCGGCAGCAGATGAAGGCCTTTCTCACTTAGAATCACATTATTAAGTGAAATGAGGCGGCGTCGTGCTCACTGCAGCTGAGTGCTTGACCCTTTCCTGCCGGAATTGTGCTGCATGATGAGACCCAATTGATCCTGACTACAGTTTAAATGAGGCTGTCTCTGGAATAATGCACGGATTTTAATCTGTTTTTTTTTTTTCTCCCCACACGACTCAACCCCCTGAGATTCTCATTAACGCTCCCATAATAAACTTCTCCCTCCACGCGGACATCGTCTGAACTCTCCTGCTCCACTTTTCCCTCACGACATGAGTCGCCGGACTTGCGTGGCTTCCCTGTTGTTGTACAACTCTCCCTGATCCTCTGTCTGTTTCTGTAAATGATGGAAATAATGTCCCTGTTTCCTCTGGAGACACTGAGCTGATGTTTCTGATGATTTATCTCGTTTTATTGTAATAACACTTTCTCGATGACTCACCCGCAGGTTTTTTTTTGTTAATTGAGTAATTTCAATTCTATTGATCGATTCTCAGCAAAGCTGCAGAAGATTGTTGAATGTTGTCAGGATGCAAAGTACGTGTGAATAAACTTCATATATATACTATTTAGGATTATTGTTAGAATCCTTGGTCCTCACATAAACCCCTAAGTCTGTCCCACAGAAACTATTAGTTAAAATAGGATTATCAAATAAGTAATTGATGTTGAGTGGAATAATGATGAAGTTTCGAAGACTTAATTCATGTTAAAAGGGGCAGCAGCACAACGCACCAAAGGCTCCTCTTCCTCCTCAAGGATTGACTTTAATAGTCTGACTCTGTTTGATAAATGTTTGGATCATCAGATGTATTATTAATGTTCCCGCAGCATCCTAACTCTGCTTGTTTTGGTTGTGTCACCTTAGGCCTGGGTCCTGTCATACGAGGGAAAACTCCAGATCGCTATTTACTCTGTGAGGGGGGTGTCGTTACACGGGCGTCAAGCAACAGGCAGACAAGTAGCAACAAAAATTTTAGAAATATGTTCTATGTGGCCCAGTTGGTCTATGGTATAACCCACATCATTTTCCTTATGGTTAAGTTAATTTGTGCCAACTTAGTGTCACTACCGCTAACTAGGCTAACTGTTAGAGTTGAGTAGTGCTGCATGATTAATCAAATCCTAATTGGTATGTCATGCTGTGTTATTCCACAAAAGATTTTGTGTCTGATTACATTTAAAAAAAAAAAAAAAAAAAATATTCATCAACCATTTTGAAAAGCACAGGCATTCAACATGTAGCTAACATGTAATTCGAGTCATAGTTGTAGAGAGCAGCAACTGGACTTCTTGGTTTGTTGGGGGCATGATCATGTGTCCAATAAAGGTTTGTAAGTTGCAGTCAGATTGTGAATGTTTCTCCAAGTGGACATACTACATACACGGCCTCTCTCACCCCGATCTCCAACCATCTGTCTTTCCTGGCCAACACCAGGACAGTGGAATCCATAAAAAACGAGTGATGAAGCAGATGTACAGCTGAGTCTTACCCCAATTAGGTGGCTCCTGTGTTGAGCTGATGATTTCAGTTTCTTATGCACAGGGAGAAAGAGAAAGAGAGAAAGCGACAGCTGTGAAAAGAGCTTTTCTGCACTGGAGTAGGTAAAGGTTCCTGTAAACGGCCCCGTGGGGCCGGCTCCTGCAGTGGAGACGCGCACCAACGACGCCGGCCCTGTAAAATTACCTCAAAGTTCCTGCAGTGGAAACGCGGCCAATGTTAATAAAAGTGCCGGCGTGAGATTTCTCATAAGTGGCTCCAAACTCGGATGCTGTTTTCTTACTACTTTAGGGAAAAAATATCACTCAGCTAAAAAAATATTGAGATATGAATTGATGTTCACGTCGCCCGGCCCTGTGTCACATAATTAAATGTGTGTGCGTTGTTTCTTGTTCACAGCCGCCTGAACTGCAGTTCTATCTCCAAGCTAATTAAACACTAATGAAGCACTAACCTGCTGATGAGCTGATGGGCCTTTTTCATTATTTTTTTCCCGTGAACTTCTTCTGACTCGGCGGCGACAAAATGTGCGCGTGCGTTTCTCTATATTTAACGAAAACGAAAGCGCGTTTACTGTTTTAGTGCGGAGGAGCCAGGTTCGTGCTCAGACTCCCAGCAGCATCGGCGGCGGCGGCGGCACAGATGAAAGCGTAATGAGTTAAGCTGGTATTTAGAGGTTATCTCAGCCCATCTCTGCTGCATTAGCAGCAATCTGACAACATATAATTCTCTCTAAACCTTTTGTTCTTATTTCACTGGGCCTTGTCTGAAACAACACCCCCGCCGCTGAATAAGTTAGCTGGGAGGAAGCCAAACATGGAAAGATTACTGCAGGATGTAATAAACCTTATCTGTTCCACACAAACCGGATTACGGAGGCCCGGGAAAACACCGCGGCACGTTTCGCGCTGAAGCCGAGCCGCCTGCTGCAATTGATTTAAATGCCACGTTGCTCATAATAATCATACATTTAATTCGCCGCACTTGTCATTCATAGTGTAAACATTAATTTATTGGAATAAGAAACCGCTCGCGAAACTCACAGCCCAGAGAAACAGGTGTTTGTCAGCCAGTCATTTTCTCGACCCGCTTATTCCCCACCAGGGTCACAGGGGTCAGCTGGAGCCAATCCCAGCTCATTACACATGCACCCCGGACAGGTCGCTAGCCTATCATGGGGCACGCACGCCCTAGAATCAGCAATTAACCTCAGCATGTTTTTTGGGCTGTGGGAGGAAGCCAGAGAAGCCACACCGACACGGGGAGAACATGCAAACTCACAGAAATGTCGCAGCCCAGGGATTTGAACCTGTGACCTTCTTGTTATGAGGAAACAGCTCTGCCTACTGTTAATAGCTATTTGTTAATCATGTGTTTGATGACTCCTCTGTTCTTTCTTTACAAAAGCTTATTCAATTAGCTGTGTACAGCTGATCACTAAGCTCCACCCACTTTCCTGCAGACCGAATCAAATCGCTCTCGATGTTCAATCTGTCACACAGACTCCAGTTTGAGTTTCAGGCTCTTTAAAGACAGAAGGATTCTGACCTTCTACTGTATAAGAAACAAGGAAATCATCTGCAGACGGTAGAAAAGCTCCTGTTCTTCTCGCTTGATGAGGAGGGGCCGGGGTCCGTGGCGTCCTCGCCTGGCCCCAGCGGGTCCGCGGCGTCCTCGCCTGGCCCCAGCGGGTCCGCGGCGTCCTCGCCTGGCCCCAGCGGGTCCGAGCAGAGTCCGGCAGAGACCAGAAGGCCAGACCCAGCTCAGCGGCGGGGCCCAGAGGAGCGAGCCGCCGCCAGGTCCAAGGGGGCGCGGGCGGAGCGGCAGATGGTGTCGGCGGAGAGGTGGAGGTAATTAAAACGGCTAATCGGCAGCGAGACGGCGTGCGGACGGCTCCCAGCACCTGCGTCGGGACCCCTCGCGACGGCGAACAAACCGTAACGTCTGCCGCGGAGGCCGCTTTGGAAAATGACTTTTTGACGACTTTTCCTTTTTTTTTCTATCGTGTTCACATTTGTCATGATTAGTTGTTTTTTTTATGGGGGGGGCCTGGCGCGGTGACAGAGCCTGAGGCCGCGGCTGCCAGACAGACTGTGGTTATGGTTTTGGACGGAGTCTCGGCTGCAGCGAAGCCGTTGCCATGGTGAGACGGGTTTATCCGACCGGTGGATCCAGACTGTGACTGATGAATCTGCCCAAAGCTCAGGGCTGTTTGTTGTTGTGGGTAAACAAACTAAATTACTGCTTTAAAACTTGTCTGATTTGTATGTATGTATATATATATATATATGTATATATATACTGATCCTGTTCTATCGATGCCTCCCTCTGAGACTGAGCTGATGTTTCCTCTGGAGACGCTGATTTTGAAGCTGTTATTATGCATCACTCTCAGACGCTCTGATCCGATTTTTAAAATAGTTTTTCTATACAGAAGCGCTAAAAACGTTTTTCTCTAAGCCTTATTATTTATTGTTCAACCCTATTCCTTCTATTTCGGGTTTGCGCGAATTACTTTTTATGCAGCCGGATGCCTGTTCCTGCCTTCTCTATTTTTTTACTCTAAATCCGTAAATCAAGCCGCCGCAGCAGAATGGCGGCTTAGTGGCCCGTGAGTAATGCGATATAAGGCGTCGTCTCCGCTTCGCCGTGCAACAAGCAACATGTTAACACACCTGTGCGGCCGGCGCGGGTCCCCGAGACAAATGCTGGCAGTTAGGCGGACGTTAAAAAATATTGGCCGCTGTAATGTCTCAGCTGAGTAACTATTTATATTCACATTGCGCGACCTTGAGGAAATGTGGCTCCGGCTGCCCATTGGCAGCTCGGTGGCGTGCGGCGGAACGCCGTGGAACATTAAGCCGGCAACGAGCAACACCCTGATTGTCATAAATGAGATCTAACTCCGAGTGTGACTCCAGCGCGTCGCAGTGTGAAGTCACAACCTCAATAACGGCAGCTCAGCTTGGACGGAGGCCATGTTTCAAGGTCCGCAGCCACACTGCTGGAAACAAAGGCTCAGCCAGTGAGAATCCACCGTTTTAGCTACAATTAGTCTACTCAGTACATCAGTAACATATTCCAGTCTTTATCTTATTAGGGAAACAAGAGTAAATTGTTTGCATCGTAATATTTTACTTATCTCATAGTTCACTTTTTTATCTGTGTGAATAAAACCAGTTGGACTTGTTTGCATATACTTGCAATACTGTTTTTTTTTATCTGATAATTGTTTGAAAATGAAACCAGATAAAATAACCGAAATTCCACAAAAAACATTGAAATAAGCAACAAGCATGAGATCTGCCAATGAAATAAGATGAATGGAGATAATTCTATTCAATATTGAAACACATTGTGTTGGTGTTGTTGAGATCCACACCTGCTGCAGGGTTCTGGTGTCTAAGTTCTGCAGAGTTCATCATGCATTAACTGTGAAGCTGCAGGGACACGCTGCGTCTGTCATGTTTGAACATGCTCTCATATTCTGCATGAATGTATCTGCAGAGTTGATCTGATTTGTTAACCTGCACGTTATATAAATGTAGATCACCATAGAAGGTTTCTACTGTTGCACACTGTCGTAATATTCTCTTATGTAAAACCGGGTAAGGGTCAGATGGTCGTTATGAATCCATCGTGGTGTCGCGGTGATTCAGCTGATTCATGTTGTGGACAGCAGCTGCTGTTGTGACAGGTGTCCGTCTCTTTCTGGAGCTGCAGGAGGCTCGGTCACGACGCCGCTCCGGACTCTGCGTGAACTCTGTTGACACAGCAGTTCTCTGCCAGATTATGAGTTGCACAACGTCCACAGAATGAGGAGGAAAGATGAAAACCCTCGATCTTTACCTCCCCCGCTATTTATCGGTTTTAATCCCAAAACCGGATTTGTCCGAGAAGAGTTTAAATCCTGCTCCTTTCAACGACGTGTCGGCTTATTCTTTTTCACACCGGACGTGGTGTCGGGACATCAGATATACGCAGCACAACGTGCACATCTTTGAATCACTACGCACTTTGAAGTCATGTTTTCTCATTAACTCTGAGTCGTTTGATCTGAAAGATGCTGAAAAAAAGTGGAGAAACGGCCGAAATTCCACCTCTTCATGCGCAGGGCTTTTATTTTGGTGACTAAACCATCCTCTAAAATCCACACAGTATTTCCCATAAGTGTGAGTTCCAGCAGCTGTTTGTCAGATTAGAGCTGAACTGTCCACTTAACGTTTGTCTGTTGTTAGTCTGATTAATGAAGCAATAAGTATATCATTAAATTACTGGATCAGCAGAAATGTAAATGATTTTGATGATCGTTTAAAAAGCACAATACGTCATTCTCTATGTGGATTAATACAAAACAGGAAGATGACGTCCTGAGGATTTTTAGACATATTTATCTGAAAAACAGACATATTGTGTTTTAAAATAATGAAAAATGTACAATGATATATTATAATATATATATAATATATAGTATAAGCCACAGTAAACTAATCTTAACACACTCACTGTTTCATTTCTGCTTTTAACAGTTAATGGTGAAATGTCCCTTTACATCTCTATCTCAATCTAACTTCTTTTGTGTCTTTGTTTCTTCCTGAATGCTGATAATGACGTCTGGCATTTTCCCTCATTCTATACGTTTGGTTAATAATGAAGCGAATCGGCGATGAAACGAGACTCACATCGGCATCGATCGCGTCTGTGAAGCGGCAGGAGCGTGGTTCATCGGGGGGTCGGAGGGGTTTGTTCACCTTGAAACGGCGGGAGCAGCAGCCCCCCTTTCCTCCTCCTCCTCCTCCTCCTCCTCCTCCTCCTCTGTGTTTCTGCTGGATCTTGATGAGCTGTCAGCTCTGAATGTTCCCTTTGGCGGCGGCTGCCACGCGGCCTCCGCGGGCTCTCAGAAAAAAGCCGCTCTGATCAGAGCCAAGCCAGCGACGAGAAGCTGTGACCTTCGCTGTCAGCGGCTGGAAAGCGCCGCGCCGTTCTCGTCTGTTGTCTTTACGGGAGAAAAAAAAACACTTTCCTTCCAAATCCAATCTGCGAAGGATGGCGTCCCAGACCAACGGCCGCAGCTTCGGGTTACGACGGACAAACTGTAAACGATCAATGATCATCGGAAGATAAATGAAAACTGGTCAGCAGCCGTGCTGTAAAGTATCACGTCTCATTAAGTGAATTTATGAACAAACACGGTTGGTGCATGAGCATATTTTGCAGCATGCTCCGTTAAAACTGCAGAAGCCTTCCCTTTTTCAATAAGCTATTATTGAATCTATTATTGATTATTAATCAATCTATTATTCGATCCTAAATCTTTTTTTTGTCCATAACCCAAAGAAACCGGAAAATAATCAGATTTGAAAAACTGAAACTAGAGAAATTGAACTTTTTCCTTCATTAAATTGACTCAAATCAATTACTAAAATAATAGGTACAACTAATCCATTTTTTAAACTGTAATAATTTTCATATTATTTTTAATTTAACTTATTAAACAATCACTCAAATCCATTAATAAAATACTTGATTATCAAAAGCATGATTTAATGTAATAGTTGACAATTTATTTGATTAATTGGCTAATTGTTGCAGCTCTAGTTTGAATAAACTAACATGAAACATGTCAAGTGTCTTTAACAAAACAATTACGATTTAAATTAGGAAACTGGAAAAATAAATGGTTACATTTATTTCAAATGGTTGAATAAATGAAACAAAGACACAGGTTTTTGCATCAGTTGTTTTTCATTAACATGAGTCTTAAGGTTGTTTCTGTCAGACTAACTTCACTTGTGTTTAAGTCACAATTTGATCAAATCAGTAAAAACCTGATCGGTGCTTCCTGCATCAAACACAGATCCTGCATCAAACACAGATCCTGCATCAAACACAGATCATGCATCAAACACAGATCCTGCATCAAACACAGATCATGCATCAAACACAGATCCTGCATCAAACACAGATCATGCATCAAACACAGATCCTGCATCAAACACAGATCCTGCATCAAACACAGATCCTGCATCAAACACAGATCCTGCATCAAACACAGATCCTGCATCAAACACAGATCATGCATCAAACACAGATCCTGCATCAAACACAGATCATGCATCAAACACAGATCCTGCATCAAACACAGATCATGCATCAAACACAGATCATGCATCTTATTTATTACGCGTTGTGTGTTTCCGGCTGCCTGTCAGACGGCAGCAGATTGTGTGATCGCCGGTTTCGTGTTTGTCCGCTTTGACCTTTTCATCATTTCTAAAGAACCAAAGAAAAGGTTCCGCGATTTACACGGAAAGCAATCAGTGTCCCGCCCGCTTTTGTGGAACTGAGTGCTGTAATCACACAGATGAGGTTCCAACGTCTGGATACGAGAAGGTGTCGTTACCCGTCCTTGTTTTTTTTTTTTTTTTAATTAGCGCCACGCTCGCTTTTTCAGCGCGACATTAAGCACGACGTGGCGGCGAAAAAAAGGAGCCGCAGTTATCATCAGTCATCCGCGCTGTTCCCGTGTCACTTAATGTAGCGTGCAACGGCCGCCCGGCGTCATACATCAGCTGATAGTGCCGCCATGATGGAAGGCTCCCGCGACACTTATCGGCTCCCTGTTTCTCCGGGGAATTGCTTTTGTATATACTTCATATTCTTTTTATCGCCGGCTACATACACACTTTCACAAACAAAAAAAATCCAAGACTGCTCCATGATTCTCAGCATCGTGTGCGAATGCATGAACGTTCTTATTTTTCATGTACTATAATATTACAGTTGTGACTATGAAGCGTTGGAAATGTTCATCACTGGTGTGACGTGTTCAGATGCTCAGTTCTTTGCTCAGAAATTCAGTTGCTAGTAAACAGAGATTCTAGTGCAAACTGTGACTGGCTCTTATCAAACGCTATTCTCGTCATAGTAAAGCCACATATTATTAAATCTGTATTTTCCTGGTCACACATAGGCTGATTTGCCCCTACTCAATCTATATGTATTGCATTAAATGAATTGATTGTTTCAATAATCAACCGTTTATTAGTATAGTCGTTAGTTTAAATGCCAATTTAAACTATGAAAGAAGATGTCTGCAGTGTATTGGTGTAAATATACAGTGTGCGTATGTAAAATTTACCGTAATACAGCATTTTGCAGCATGTTTCATGCCTGTGGGAGCTCCTCGGCTTGACTCCAGGACCCTTAAAATGCTTCCGTGACAAAGGCCTTCCAACGTGCCCAACGATTCCGGCACTTCCCACGTCACAGAATTCTGACATTTCTGAATTTTCTTCGGCCTCCATCAGATTAATCATTCATTTATTCATTTCATTTTCCTCTCCAGTAACTCAACTCGAGTTTTTACCTGACCGCAATTCGCCTCATCATCCCACCATGATGTAGTATCATCCCAAGTGTCTGTATATGTGTATATATATATATATATATATATATATATATATATATACACACACACAGATGTATATATATATATATATATATATATATATATGTATATATATATATATATATATATGTATATATGTATATATGTATATATATATATATATATATATATATATATATATATATATATATATATATATATATATATATATATATATATATATATGATCCCAAGAGTAATTTCAGGAATCTTCTGTCATTAGCTGATGCTGCTCTTCTGTGTATGTATATATATATATATATACACATACATATATATATATATATATGTATATATATATATATCATTGTGTGTCATCAGGTGCAGTGTGTCATATTCAGCCGCATCTAGTGGAACAGACTTGGCAGGAGTGGAATATGATGTTATAAAATATATATTTTAATTAGTATATAATTGAATCAAAATATGGATGGATTTTTTTATTCATAGTGGGAGCGGGAAAGGAAGAATGTGTGTATAATCCAAAATGTGAAAGTGCAGCGCAGCGGTAGCAGGAAATAACAGTAATTCTGATCACAGTGGGACAAAAACACACCGCTGTTTTAAATGCTGTCGCAATCATGGCCGTTGAATATGGAAACATCGCGGCCACATGCGAAGCCCATAACCGGTGGTCAGTGTGAGGTCACACACGCCAGCTTCCCGGGAACTGGCCGCTCGTCACGTTAATCTGCGGATAATGTAAAGCGACGCCACCCGCTCCCAGCCACTTATTGTCAGTGTGTGATGATGGTAACCAGCAGAGATTCAGCAGCACCTGTGGAACAGAAATGTCACATTATATACCGTCTGCATGGAATGCTCTTCATTTATTTCCCGGCTCAATGTTTCTACATTCATTTTTGCCAAGTGAGCCAATTATACCATCAGGAGGAGTTTATGATAAAAAAATTAACTAAATATCAAGAATTTATTAAGATATAGCAGGATTCAAAGTTTGAAACAAAAAGAGAAAAATAAACATGAAATACCAGAGTGTTAATAGGATTTATTTATTTTTTAGACTCTTGAATTAACCCTTGTCTTGCATTAAAACCCATTTATCGTCAGTTTGTGTTTCTTGTTCACATTTTTTCTCCTAAGTGCTGTTGCATGTGGTTACTTGGTCCAGACAGTTTCTTACTTAAATCACAGCATCTGTTGCTGCTCAGCGTTCAGGTTCAGTGTTAAATTTGCGAGTTGAAACGTCTCCGTAAGGTTCATGGTGAATTGATGCTGTTTGGTCCTGCAGAAAATGGAAAAATGTTTCAATTCCATGACTGTAAAATCTCATTTGATTGCCCAATTCAATGGCTTTCTCATCACAGAAACCAAACAGTCTGATATTTTAAGTAAAAGAGTAAATTCCGGACTTGACACGGTGGATGACATCACTTCCTGCTCCTATGCGGTGAGGGTTGAGGTCCTGGTCTTTGCAGAGAAAAGCAGCGGCGACGGCTTCCATCTGTCACCGGCTCAGCGGCTAAATGAGTCTGTTTCTCACCGGGAGAAACAAGATGGATGGAAGCACTTCGTCAGGCTGTGAAGGCTCTGCACTGCAGGTCTCTGACAGCAACACAGGCACACACACGCACACACACACACACACACACACACCAGCCTCCCAGCCGCCAACAGCCAATATATAGAATTCACTCGTTACCACCGGAGGATTTTCAGAAAATGAACACTCAGCTACACATCTGTGTTACAGAGCCTCACACAGCTCTGCTCATTGTGTTTCGTGCACTTTTCATGTAAGTCTCTAAATAAAAAAAAATCCTTCTAAATTAATGGGTGCACGCAACAATGTACTCCACTCAATGCACATCTGGGGGAGGTTGCCAGCCTATCGTGGGGCACCCACTCAATAACTCAATCCTGCAGGCCATTTTGAGTCTCCAATTAACCTCAGCATGATTTGGACTGTGGGAGGAAGCTGGAGAAGGCAGAACACACACACACACACACACATACACACACACACATATATACATATATACAAGGTATATATATATATATACATATATATAAATATACACTCACCGGCCACTTTATTAGGTACACCTGTCCAACTGCTCGTTAACACTTCATTTCTAATCAGCCAATCACATGGCGGCAACTCAGTGCATTTAGGCATGTAGACATGGTCAAGACAATCTCCTGCAGTTCAAACCGAGCATCAGTATGGGGAAGAAAGGTGATTTGAGTGACTTTGAACGTGGCATGGTTTTTGTTGCCAGAACGGGCTGGTCTGAGTATTTTAGAAACTGCTGATCTACTGGGATTTTCATGCACAACCATCTCTAGGGTTTACAGAGAATGGTCCTAAAAAGAAAAAATATCCAGTGAGCAGTGGTTCTGTGGGCGGAAATGTCTTGTTGATGCCAGAGGTCAGAGGAGAATGGCCAGACTGGTTCGAGCTGATAGAAAGACAACAGTGACTCAAATAACCACCCGTTACAACCAAGGTAGGCAGAAGATCATCTCTGAACACACAGTATGTTAAACATTGAGGCAGATGAACTACAGCAGCAGAAGACCATGCCGGGTGCCACTCCTTTCAGCTAAGAACAGGAAACTGAGGCTACAATTTGCACAAGCTCATCGAAATAGGACAATAGAAGATTGGAAAAAAACGTTGTCTGTTCTGATGAGTCTCGATTTCTGCTGCAACAATCAGATGGTAGGGTCAGAATTTGGTATCAACAACATGAAAGCATGGATCCATCCTGCCTTGTATCAACGGTTCAGGCTGGTGGTGGTGGTGTAATGGTACGGGGAATATTTTCTTGGCACTCTTTGAGCTCCTTGGTAGCACTTGAGCATCGTTGCAACGCCACAGCCTACCTGAGTATTGTTGCACTTTTATTCGCAGAATGAAAAATGAACTTTTCACCCGGAGTTGCGTTTTGGAGTCACTGGTCAGTCAGAGATTCAAAGACCATCCTTATTTATTCTTCAGCTCTTTCTATTCATAATTCTGCTTTCTTATATTTATTCTTTCGCTCTTTTTTCCTTCTCATATCTTTTCTCTTTTCTGTCAGCAAATAAGGAAGAAGAAGAAAGAAAGAGACACATGACATGAATTGGTGCTGAGGACTGGGTAGAAATAACCAGATTATTATTTATCTATAGCTACCCACATAAGCGTGTGTCCGTGTGTGTCCGTGTGTGTGTGTGTGTGTGTGTGTGTGTGTGTGTGTGTGAGACTTAAAATGAACATGAACTCCAGCAGTCTTTTTTTTTTCTTCTTTTTGATTCTTTAGTTCCACGATGTCTTTAGAAATCTAAAAAAAATAAAAAACCTCTCCGGAATTGTGAATTTGTGAATATGTTCAGAATGATATTCGCCTGGAGGCTGTGGACACAAGTAATAAAAAAACAGAACCTCTAAAGATTTCTTCTTTTCAAAGTATTTCTGGGCTCTTTTCAGTCTCTGGGATGAAGACAGATTTAAGACAGAAGAAGATGCGTCCATTCATATCTGAAAAAAGGACTTTCTCCTTTTCTTTGTCTCTATTAGCGAAGTTCAGTTTAAGCTGCTGTTTTTCAAAATGCTTCATGCAACTTTGAAAAGGAAAAATCTGTTCACATTTTCACACGTTATTTTTTTTAATTTTGGTGCATTTTCCTTTGCTTTAACCTCCAAATAATGCGGAAAGGTTTCGTGCAGCAGCTGCTCAGTATTTTTTTTCCCTGTGTGAGTGAAATGTGGCAGTAACATGAAATAAAAATTCCAGCCAATTGTCCTTCAAACAAACTCACTGAACATTCAACTTCAGCTGCAAAGTCAGAGTCTCTCACCTTCACACTCACGGGTCTATTGATTAAACACATTGTTACAGAATAAACAAGCATTACATCAGCCTGAATCATTGGTTTTTAATGCACAGAAATGTAACAGGTGAAGAGTCGCTGTGGCAAAAAGAAAAGACGGAATAGTGCGTTTAGTATTAAGGACTTCTATGGTGTTATAATTTAGTTTCCTCTGCAGAAAACTGCACTGAGTCTCATTCCACAGCAGATGAAGATTTCTTGATGACTAAGTATTTTTTTTAATTTTCTGTGATTAGGATGAGGAGGGAGAAAAGGAAATAATTCCCCTTCCGCCGTGTGAATGGATGTGTGTTGTGTTGCCTTGTGCAGCAACTTGTGTTAAACCCTGACACACAGCAGACCTGTGAGGTCTGAGCTCTGCCACGCCGTGATGGAACGAACACGAGGCTGCAGGAATGAAGGCGGAGGCGCCCAATCACGCTCCGGGATGCAGCCGGCGGTTACTCCGGCAACCGAGCTGCAGCCTGATCTAATACGTTATACACACACACACACACACACACACACACACACAGGAAAGCCTTGTTTCCCCTCCCCAAAAAAAAATGCAAATCCACTTTTGGAGGCAGAGAGTGATTGGCGTACATCGACCTCTGGCAGCCGCAGCGCCGCTAATCGATTGGTTTTGTGCGACAGCGGCAACATCTGTTCAGGCGCCGGCTCTCTGCTGTGCGGGCTCCAGGTTCGGGTTTCTAGCGGTTCTGTCTTCCTCCTTCTTCTGGCTCAGAGCTCGGTCCGGCGTTCTCCAGATTGAAGGTTCACGTCGTTGCTTGAAGTGTCTCGTTGTCGTGGTTTGGTGAATTAGAACTAGTTATTAGCATGAGTTAAAACTTATCAAAGATGATTTTTAACGTTAAAACTCTTATTTAACTTCATTAATTGAAATAATAAAATAAACGGGGCATCGGCGGGAAAACCGGACTAATAACTATAAAGTCAGTCTTGGTATTTTGTTATCTTATATTTAACTCTATGTTGGATATAGTTAATAAAAGGAAAAAAGGGAAGAAGGTGTGAATTCGCAGACAGAAACTAAACAACAATACAAACATATGTTCCGCCGCAAAAGAGTTTTTGTGGCGCTTCAGTACTTAATTCTACTATACTATTGTACTATAATTCGCATGTTGAGGCCCAGTGGTGACATTACAGCCAATGGGAGCCGATTCGCCCATGGCATTTCCCTGTTGGATTAGCCAATAGGAGTCAGTCCCCGCCATTTTAATGTCTTTAGGACCATGACGATGTGGACAGGCTTCAGTCTTTCCAGCAGGCCCAAACAGATTTTTATGTATTGTAAAGCACAACATCATCGACATAACATCGTGTTCTGAGCTGATGTGGATTTTAACATCGTAACGTCCTCTTTCAGAGTTTATTACTGGTCTGAAGCAGAGATGCAGCCTGGTTCTATAGATTCTGTCAGTTCATACATCTCACTTTGTTCTTTTAGACTTTTGTTGAAGTTTAAAACTATTGGATCATAACAATCACTAACATTTAATAACGTACATCTTGTCTAATTTGGTCCTGATGTCTGAATAAAATCTCAGCAAAACTTTTGCAAGATTGGCTTGAGCTCTGATTCATTAAAGTTTTTAAGATGGTAACAAATGAGCTGTTTTTTTAGAGCTGGAGAGAGAATCTTTAAAGATAGAAGCATAAATATATTTTTAGTGGCGTAACAACCTCACATGAAACTGGTTTAATATGGACAATATGGAAGCCTTTACCTGAGAGAATTTCATTTGATCTTCATTTAGGATCTTTGTTATGTTGGTCAAGACATCAGCCTGAACTGTGGCAAATGATAACAGGCATTTCTCATTATTCTCTGACAGTTTGTAGAATAACGGATTGAACGGTTAATCAGGAATGTAATCTGCGGACTAATCAATAATGACAATAATCGTTTATTGCTGTCAGAATTTTGCAGATATTTCCTCTCTGGAAAAAGCTCTTTATTAAATGAAATGATGTGTAATTCTGGGAACGAGATGTTTGGGATGAAGGAGGCAACACAGAGGAAACCTCAGTCATCTCAACTCAGATTGATGAATGTTTCAGATGTGGCGGCGTATCAACCTGCGTTTTACTGGATGTTTATGCCTTCATCATTTAAACTTTACCTTAAACATGCGTTTAACACAGCTTGAACCCACTCGGCTGTGTGCTGATATTTATTCTGGAGAAACACCTTAACCAGCCCTCAGAAATACTCAGAAATACTCAGAAATACTCGTGCCTTAAAAACTGCTTAACCCTCTGTTGTGTAGTGTTACCATATGACATTTACTTTATCTTCCTATTCTAAAAATTATACAATTTATTAGGTCACATGACCCTTTAAATCATGGACCATTTGACATGCAAGCATCATTGTCTCAAATCATAAAGTTGGTCTTTTATTTAGAGTTTTTAAAAGTGAGTTATATTTAAAAAAAAGTGTTTAATTCAGTTTTGATGCTATAAGTTTGTTTCCATATGGAAACAATATACAAATATGGAAAATTCCAAGTGCATTAAACCTAATAGTCTCACTGACTTACATAGCACGAAACTATCTATCTACTCTGTGTACAACAACACATCTTAACTGCACCATAAACACACATTAAATCACACCTTTAATGGACGTTATCATGTTTGCAGGAAAGAAACCTGTGTGAAACCCTGCCAGCAGGGGTTAAAGGTCAGGGAAATACAACCTGTGTGTGTGTGTGTGTGTGTGTGTGTGTGTGTGTGGGAGTGGGTGACGCCCGGCGAGGATGTGAAGTGACCGACCGTCACGTCACATCTCCGCCCGTCAGCCGTTTCCCGCTCGCCGTTATCGACAGGAAAAATGGCCGATATCTGGGCACAAAGAACAGATTTGTTCTTTTTTTTTTTTTCTTGCAGCCGCTGCAGAAAGTTCTAATCCCCTCTGAACCTCCGGTTACACCAGGGAGCTTAAACCGGGACTTTTTTTTTACCCTCTAAAGTTGTGATGTCCGACTCGTTACAGCGGCTCCTTCACAATAAAAAAACCTCCACAGTGAAGTGCAGATCCGACGTTTTCTTGAATAGACCAATTACAGCGGCCGTAATCGACATTAGGCTGAAATTATCGCCTGCTGTTTGGCTGACAGGAGGAGGTTCACGGCGCTGCGTTTAGAAAAGACGAACGGCACGCTCCACACCGACCAGCGCGGCTAATTCTCCGTATTATTCATCCTCTTCTGTCTGGTAGTTATGAGGATAATAAGCAGCAAAGTGCCGTAGCGTCTTTTGTTGGAAGACGTGAGTGATTCACCCATTCAGCGAAGAGTCGGAGGTAAGAGGTGTCGTCACAAACATGACGCTGTCACCTCATCGTCTCCTTTCTTTTGTGGAGTCTTTCTGAAAGTGCTTCACTGAAGAGGCTCGATGCTTACATCCTTTGACGCTGAACCACTGAACCAACAAAGCTTAACGGTAGTGGAACACAACCAGCAAGTAGTGTGTGTGTGTGTGTGTGTGTTTTTCTTCTGCGGAAATGTTAAAGGTACAATAGAGACGTTTGTGGAATTAATTCGCCATCAATGACTGGTTTTACTAGTTTGAGCCTGTGACAACGTGGTTCTCGATGATCCTTCGGCTGAAGGAACGTTTCACTTTTTCAGCTCAGCGTCTGCAGCAATCAATCAATTGCACCAATCGGTACAGTGACATAGTTTAATAATCTATTAAACTCTTTACTTCTATCCTCTACATACGAACTATCTGGGTTTCTAAGAAACTTCCTAGGATTGTATCAGTGGGGAAATTGCTGGCAAAACCTAAAAGGTTCAACTTTTCTGGCTGGATCTCTTTCCACAAAACTCTTGAGTTTATCACATCAGACATTTAAACTTTTCATTGCCTGTTTCTAACTCAAACCACAGTGTTGTTAAACCATAAAACATTATCTGTGAAAAATATAATAAATTGTTTGCAGTAAGTTTAACTGAGTGATTTGTTTTATTAGTTTAGCTGGAAACTTTAACTAATCCAATAAATGTGATTATTAGGAATATCGTAATTTCTGAAATTCTCATGTATGTTTTTGTTCAAATCACAGAGCAGGAGGAGGCTCTGAACATGTCCGCTCAACAACTTCCTATTATTAATCTGCTGTCGTTTTTTTTTGTCAAACAGAAGCGTTTCCACCTAAACCTTCACACGATCCGAGCGTGGCGATAAGGCGGTTTACTGTCACCGCTTCATCCCCCTTATCGGACGCGTCTGTAATGAGCCGGCTGTTATCGTCCTGAACCTCCGTGTGCTGCCACTGTTTCCGTAGCGGCTTCCGACGCCAACATCGCCAAACGGGCGTTTGCCGGCGGTTAATTATCCGTCTCTGGGTTTATCTCCTTGCTGATCTCTGACCCGCCGCTTCTGCAGCGGTGGTTCTGAGGCCCGCAGCGTTTTGTTTTTTCTCCCCCAGCATCGTCTCGGCCCGCCGCGGTGGGATAACTGTTTGAACCAATCACAGCCGTCTCTGGGGGCGGGGCTGAGGGACTGGTGAAAAAATGAATCATAAAAAGCAAAGAGCTAAAACACACATGTGTTCATCACTGTTGGGTGTTAGTTTTTTTTTTTAATATTGCCTAAAATGTTATTAAAATCTGAACTGCAACAAAGGGTCAATTAATTAGTTTCTAAGTATAATATTAACCACCATCTGTTTGGTTAAACATGTCTAAATTCTCTGGTTCCAGATTCTCAAATTTGTCTTTTATTTTCTGCTATTAGTCTTATTTGGGTTGTGGATTGTTGATCTGGACAAAAAAAAAGGACATTTTATGTTGAATCTTCAATTTTTTTTTTAGGAAAAAGGTGGAGTTGTTTAAATATTCTTCTTGTGGGTGAAATAAACCAATGAGAGGACATCCTCATCACACAGGGTTTGTCATTCACAGCTGCTGAATCACAATGGAACCACAGCTGCATCGGTTATAAAATAATCGTATCGTCTTAACACGGTTGGCTCCTTATCGCTGTTTTTACCGCTTATACCTCTAAACAACGACTTAGAAATCGTATCAGACGGATGTTTCCGCCACTTCACCTAAACAACGTTGTGGAGGGCAGGAATAAGACGAGTCATCATCCGAGTCCCGACGCTGCTCAGAATAAATTATCCCTGCACTCCAGTATCCTACAGACTGAAGATTTCCCTTTAGAGTTCAAGTGGTGATCCTGAAGATTTTCATCACATCAGACTAAATTGTTTGATTCATGGTTTAAAGTTTTAACATGTATTTGATATATATTATAGTACACTTGTAGCATCTGCATCTTGCAGATCTCCCTCAACTGAACCCAATGCTGAATAAATTATATGTGTGATTTATAGTTTCCTTTGTGGTGTCATACATCATCAAATGTGCATTTTACCTGTAAAAATTTTGAAAATTGCATACTGACTATATGTTTTTTTAGTCGCAGACTGACCGCTCTGTTCCCTGTCTTGTACTGTATTGTGTAGTGTTCGATCCCAGCAGACAAGCTCAGGGTTCATCCTTCCTCGTTAATATCAGAGGGCTGATTAAAAGTTTCCGAGCTCGGAGGCTGTTTTACGGCGTAAATGTCATCATGAGGCTGGATCTGATGGGTAATGAGTAAAGCTGCTGCCTCTGCGACACATGAGCGGTTTGCCGCCTCGAGTTCAGACCGAGGGGGAAAAAAAAAAAAAGTTGCGTTTGCTCTCGTACTTTTTCTTTCCAGCCGTCAGTCGGATTAAAGTGAAGTCGTGATGTGAGCAGCAGCTTCCTCCAGCTGGACGTCCCCCGCTGCTCGGCCACATTTACACACTGCTGCGTGCAGCCATTCGTTATTCAGGGGATTCAGCTCTGTTGACTCATTTGGGACAAAACTAATATGAGTTTTTTAATGCAATTACTCTGCATTAAGGATTTAGTTGTTGACTCTCAGCAAGTGAAGGATTCCCACAGAGCACCTTGACATAAGGAAATGAATTTGGTTCAGGTTTTTCGTTGTGGAAAGTGATGGTGCAACATGTGAGGGGGCGGAGTCAGGCGGTTACTGACGGGTGACATCACAGCTATCAGCACACTCTGAAAAAGTCCAATCAGTCGTCCTAAACTCATTTTTCACTTCCCTAAAGGGGAAGTGACATCACATTTGTCAGCTTCATGTCGACCAATCAGCAGCCTGCGTTACGAATCACAGCGGTCACACTTCAGAGGAAGCTAATTATGACAAAAAGTCAGTTCAGTTTCAATTTAAGTCACCAACCTACAATACCTGCTGTTTATGTAACATTATTAATGGATTATAGACCAATAATAAGAGTAGTGTCACCATAATATAAGTAGAAAGTGTTGGCATTGATTTTTTTTTTTTTTATCATCTATAGATAAGTGACTAATTTTATCAGTCCTGATAAAAACTTTATTGTGTTCATATTGAGGTACTAGTTATGATTGATGCTTCTATTACTGGTAAAATATGCTGCTGTATCTGTGTAAAAATAATGAAAAGGAATGTTACCCAGATCTGCAGTTTTAATGTAATAATCCCAGCAACATAATAAATTCTGAACGTGATAACTGTTCCACATTTGCAGGTATTTGTCACGTTTACTGGAGGAATGCAAATGAGGCCGATGGTGTTCTGCATGGATTACGCCTTAATGAGGATTAATAATATGCAGATGTTGCAGACAATCAGCCGCTTCGTTCTTTGCTTGTGCACATTTTAATTGTCGAGCAGCAGAGTTTCTGAATCTCTCGCAGGGCTGACGTTTGCTCGTTCATTGATCCTGTTTCTTCCTCTGTCTCCTTAATGAAAGACGCAATAATCTGGTATTAACATGATGGTTAATCTAAGCAGACAAGAACCTGCAGGACAAGAATCTGTGGGAAGAAAATGTCACTGGCTGTTAGAGGCCTTAAAAACTACAGATTCTAATTATATTAGTGATCTATTACATCTGCACAATGTGAAAGCTATTACATTGGTGGGATAATAACTATAAAAGCTGCAGATAGTGCAGGTGATCTATTGTTTGTTTAGTCAAATAGTTCATTCAGTTAGTATTTGTCTATTTGAATGTTATGTTGTTTATCTGCTAATGTACATTCACAGTCTGATGATGCAGTTATTGATTATTGGGTATTTTTCAGATGTTATAAGACGGTCAGTCTGAGTGAGGATGAACTGCTGACATTATAACAAACAGTGTCTAATCAGAAAGTCAGATGATCAAATAATCAAAGTTTAGTTCCCTCCTCATAACATGAAACCGATGTTTAACTAGGCAGAAGTTTCGTTTTCCGCTGCTTCTGGCTGATATTTCAGTTCCCCGGCTTCTTTCTGCTCCGAGTGAATATTCACAGCAGCAGAAAGCGCTCTGAGGTAACGTGGGGATTTCCAGGAACAGCTGTTTACTCTGCTGCTCGCTCGGAAGGCTTCACGAGGCTACGATGAATTAAAAGCAGCGTCATTATTTAGACAGAGAACAGCTGGGGAGCACGGCATATTCCCACTAATACCACGCCGTTTACAAACCCAGTAACAAACACCGAAAACACCCTGAGCTCAGAGACGTTCGCTGCACTCCTCAGCCCAAACAGACGAGTAGAGTCCACAGACCAGGTCCTGGAGGAGCTTCTTCACGGATGTGACAGAAAACACTAGTTTAGCTAAACGTGACTTTATTCCCTTGTTTTTTGTTATACCTAATTTACATATGACTCAAACATGTCTCCTTCTTGACTTAAAGGAAGAACAGTAATTAATATGAACTCAACCAAAACAGAACCTCTGACCCACTGTATGTGTGTGTGTATGTGTGTGTGTGTGTGTGTGTGTGTATGAGTGTGTGTGTGTGTGTGTGTGTGTGTGTATGAGTGTGTGCATGTGTGTTTGTACATGTATATACAATACATGCGTATGTAAGTGTGCGTGTGTGTGTGTGTGTGTGTGTGTGCAAGTGTGTTTGTACATGTATATACAGTACATGCGTATGTAAGTGCGTGCATATGTGTGTGCATGTTTGTGCACGTGTATACAGTACATGTGTATGTAAGTGTGCATGCAAGTGTGTACACACACACTTGCATGTGCATGTAAGTGTGTGTGTACATGTTTGTGCATGCATATACAGTACGTGTATGTGTGTGTGTGTGTGTGTGTGTGTGTGTTTGTACATGTATATACAGTACATGTGTATGTAAGTGTGTCTGTGTGTGTGTACATGTTTGTGCATGTGTATACAGTACGTGTGTGTGTGTCTGTATGTGTGTGTGTGTATGTGTTTGTACATGTATATACAGTACATGTGTATGTAAGTGTGTCTGTGTGTGTGTACATGTTTGTGCATGTGTATACAGTACGTGTGTGTGTGTGTGTGTGTGTGTGTGCATTCCTGGATATGCTTATCTGCAGTGTGTGATTATTTCTTCAGTCACACTCTCATTTAGATAGAATAATTAGTGAGTACTGTGAACAGCAGGAAGCTGCAGTGGAGGTTCTGAGCTGATTCGTTGGAACAGGAACACGATGCACTGAACATACCTAAAGTCTTTTCCCTCGGGGCATGTTTCACTTCTCACTCAGACATCTCTTCTATGTTGTTGGTGCTTTTTTTTTTCTTTTTTTGCTAAATTAAGCCTACGCCTCTCAGACTCGGCCGTGACAGAGCTCTCTCTCTCACACACACACACACCAGTAGAATGTTAATACCGCTTGCTCATTACTGCAGAATAATGTCACACTATCATCGCTCATACTTTTAAAGGCATCTGATAGCTTCAGATCCTGAGAAATGAGCCGAGCCGCAGCAGCAGCGAGTGTCTCACACGCGTTCACCAATGTCACCCGCTGTTTGGACACGGATCCGTCTCCTGCTGGACACGTCCCCGCGGCATCATCAGCATCATCTCACAGTATGTTGACCGAGGACGGGAAATGCCATGAATAACAAATATTGATCCGGCAGACATGTGATCAATAAACTGTGATTAGAGGGCGGAAAAAGCCAAGTGAAGCACATGAAGGCTGAGACACACACACACACACACACACACACACAGACACACACACACACACAGACAGACAAGATTACAATGACACAAGCACTGACGCAGCTCATAGGTGCAAACAAAGACAATTAAACACACACACACACATTTCCTCACATACCTGCACAAGATAAACATCACAGTACAAACACACGAGCAGCGTCTCTCCTTCACCAACACAATGACCTTTCAATACACATTCCACACACACACACACACACACACACACGTGTGCGCTGATGATCAGAGGAGCGATGAAGCTGCTGCTGCTGATAATCAAATGAAAACACTGGAAAAATTGTGTTAGGTGGGACGAATAATTGAGTTACAGCTACTGAAGGACACTGGTGTCCACAGCTGCTCAGGTTCAATAGTGACAACAGAAAACACACACACACACACACAAAGGCAGGGTGAAAAGGCAGCAGCTCAGTGCTATTATCTGTCTGTTCTACACACGTCTTTTCCCCCACATTATCTTCTATTGAAATTTCAGCACCGTAGGAAACAGCTTCCAGCTCTATGAATCGTACAGTTTAAGGAAATCATCAAATGACCAATGCCCCTCCCCAACAGCTACAAAAAAAGCTATAAGTCATAGCCCTCCTGATTTAGCAAGTAATTACCAACATCAATCTACAACACAACGGAGAATATCATTCACTTTAAATATAAATTACAAATCTTAGAGAGGGAAGAAACTGCAGCATCCTCAGAGATTGTTCTCACCATCTTTGAATCTAAACCCAGTCTATAAAAAGAAATTAAAATATTTGCAGTTTGTCCTGAAAAATGCAACTTTCCATCATGTTTCATCCGTTGGGCAATGCTTGTGTTGTTATTAATCCATACCAGTAAAATACTTTTCTTGGCATTAAACTGAGGTCTCTAAAATGATTACATAACTACTGTAGTTGTGTTTTTCTGGTTTTAACCCAACAGGAAAAACATTTGGCTCCAACACAACTTGTTTCTCGATTATTACTCTCATCTCTTCCCAGAACATGTTGATTTTATTTACTTTAATACAATTTAAGCTGCCAAATAAATAGCAGAAGAAAAGCAGTAACCCTCCAAAAAAAATCATAGATTTTTCCCAAAACCTATAAATATCACACACACACAAACCCTCTAAAACAGCCTTGGAAATAATTACTTTTAAAATAACGAAATTATCTAATATTTATATTTGCATTGTTCCATAATGTTATCCCATCAATTGATCAACATCTCCTACATTGTGTGTGCTTGCATTGAAAATGAAGTGCAATGTGAATTGGAAAATCTAAGTATTTACTTAACAGACATGCCAATCAAGCAAAAAAAGATATCAGCATAGCTATAGTAAAAAGTGTTGGAAAACTGCTACTTTCCACCATAAGACCCATAATAGCTCACGCACTGTTTTATAGAATGAATGAAAGCAGCAGTAATGTGTGATTCTCTGCCTCCTGGTTGTAGTTTTTCTTCATCTGTGTATGAAGACACTATGAGCTTAGGGCCATGATTTATTGATTCCACGTTTCAGATTTTCGTCCTCACACTCAAACGAGCGCCGCTCAGACTGAAACGCTTCGCTCTCCGATATTAAAATGTGCAGCGGAATAAGCTCTACCCCTCACACTCAGGCTCCACCAAATCTGAACACGAAATCAATAAATCATGCTCTCAAATTGAAAGACTGTAACCCTGAATGAAGATCAGGGGAAAAAAAACAACCCAGACCGACTTCTGAATCTAAGCAATACCAAAAACTTCCCCCGCTCGGTCCAGTTCAGATTTTTTCAGAGCTTTTTACCGAAAGTGGATTATTCTCACACATCTGTCTGTCCAAACAGAGCTGCTGATTAAAATGAATAAAACGCTTAAGAGCAGGACAATTTTTCTGCAAAGGTCAACTCGGCTTGTGTCTTATAGTTTCAGATCCAGACAATCAGGAGGTTTTACTGGAGCCGGACGATCTGCTGACGTCTTCTCCACCAAACAAGCTGATTCCAGGTAAAAACTCTAATCAAACAGCTTCTCCTTTACTACTTGTGTCCCTCTGAGCTAATGCTAACATTAGCTCAGCTTATTGCTTAAGATCCAGATGCTGTAAAATCCTTCTAGTTAAAGAAAGTGAAAAAAATAAACATGGACATTGAGCAGCATTAAAGTTGCAGAGCTTTAATGTGTGACACCTGAGGTCTTTGTCCCGCCCCTCCTCCTCTGTGATTGGACGGCCAATTAGAAAGTGACAAGCGCAGCACAAAACACAAAAAAGATCAGTTTTACTCTCAAATCTCTGAGAGAGGGAGCGGGAGGAAGAGAAGGAAAAGGAGGAGAACCAGGTGGACACAACACTACATTTGGTGAGGGAGCTGCTTTTATTACATTTCATTATTACTGTTCCATCGAAATGTGCAGCAGTGAATCGATGAATCAGCGAAACGGGCGGCTTTTTGTCCCGTAATGTTCCTGCGGTTCTGGAGATGATGTGGTTTCCCGCCTGTGCTCACAAAGTTGCAAAATTCATGATCTTGTACAAAAAATTCCCTCAGACACTTTTTTTTTTGTTATTGAGGTAAAATCTTTTATGTTTAGTCACTGAACCACAAAAGGAATAAAATGACTCACTGCAAAAATCATGTATCAACCGTCGGCTGTTGTTGGAACATTTAGTCCCTTATTCCACAGAATTCTGTTGAATTTGTTTATTTCGAGTTGTTTTGCTTGAGTGTGGTCAATTTAATCTTGTCATCATATTTTACATAAAAGACAATTATCAATCATATGTTAATGAAATAAAAGAAGTCTTTATAGTTTCTATGGATGACATTTATAGACCTTAACTAGAGTCATCACAACCGTGCAGCGGTGTCAGAAACCTGAGTGGAAGACATCAAACCATTTTTGTTTTATCTGTTTAAATCATTTAACTTAAGCATGGTAGATTTGATACGGGCCTGTCGTTCTTCATTACTGACTTGTCTAAGTTGTTTTTTGTTTTTTTTTAGAAGTGGCTTGATGAGTGCATCTGAGACCAGAGACGTGTTTACAATGCGTAGATCTGGGGCATTGCAGTTAGAAACTTTTTTTCTAAAGAAGCCCGTCGGCAGAATATCCAGAGAGCGAGAGGAAGATTTCAGATGTTGTGTAATGCCCTCCAGGTTTTTATGGTTGATTGGATAAAACGGTGTCATGCCACCGGTTGATTCTGAATTTACACAGGGTCGGCACGTATCCTGTACCGGGCACGGAGGTGCTGACTGCTTGTCTGATTTGTGGAATTTGCCAGTGAAGAAGAAGGAAAACTCTTTGCAGGCCTTAGTGGATAGAAGTTTAGTGGCTACTGACACAGGAGGGCTTGTTGTCCGTTTGTTGTTGCAATTTTTACCAATTCTGACCTCTTCTTGCCACAGGTCACCTCCACTTTCACTGGTGTAATGGCGCCAATGCTTAGTGTTACTGTAACTTTCCTGCTTAAGTTCTCCACAAGTTAATTTACTGTATTACAGGGGGTGTATTCTTCTTCTCTAATGTTTTCAGTGATGTACCGTTCTGCTTGCACACTCCTGTGTGTGAAGAAATTGCTTTTAAAGAACACACATGAGTGGTCAGACAAGCAACAGCAGTCACCTCAGCCACAGAGATGACTACATCCAAAGTGTGACAACTGATATGTGTTGCTTCCATCACATTGATTAATCCATAATTTTCAAGGACACAATAAACAGTTCTTTAGTGCTACTGTCCCGGTGTTGCTCACATGAATGTTAAAATTACCAACAATAACAACATAGTCGCGACACGGTGGAGCAGTGGGTAGCACTGTTGCCTCACAGCAAGAAGGTCGCAGGTTCAAGACCGCCTTGGGGCCTGGGTCTGGGACCTTTCTGTGTGGAGTTTGCATGTTCTCCCCGTGTCTGCGTGGGTTTTCACCGGGTACTCCGGTTTCCTCCCACAATACAAAACATGCTCAGGTTAATTGGCAAATCTAAATTGCCCATAGGTGTGAGTGTGTGTGTGAATGGTGTGTGAATGGTGTGTGTGCCCCACGATTGGCTGGCGACCATCTGGGGTGTATCCCTGCCTCTCGCCATAAAATGCGCTGGGATAGGCTCCAGCAGACCCCTGCGACCCTGAAAAGGAATAAGCGGGATAGAAAATGGATGGATGGATGGAACAACATAGTCAAAATCATTTAAAATTATTACACAGTGCAGAAATTTCATCAAAAAGGTTAATATGCATAATATGCAGGTTGTCACATGGTGAGATCTAGCTGGGTTTTGGTCTTGTCTCCATGTCTTGTCATTTCCTGTTTTATTTTGAAAAGCAACTCTCCTCTTGTTTCAGCTCTTCCTCATGTGTCACTGGTCTGATTGTTTTGCCCGCCTTAATTGTTTCTTGTTTGTTCTCTATTACCCTGTGTATATATTGTCTGCATCTCCCCTTGTCTTGTGCCAGAGTGTTTGGTCCCGTACGACCAGCCCAGTCCTTCTGAGGCCACAGCCACAGCTTCCTTGTTGCCTGTCCTCACTTTGTCCTCTCACAAGTGATTTTTGATCTGTAAGTTTCATATTTTAGTTAGATTCAGCTCTAGATTTTCAGTTCAGCCTTTTGTTGTTTCCTCCCCACTAATCAAGAAAACAAAAATCTTCCTTTTGTTTTCTTGATTAGGTTTTCCTCCGACTGGAGCGCCTTTTGTTTGATTCATAGATAGATTCCTAGCCATGAATAGATAGATAGGTTCATAGTCATAGATTGAAGTGTAGTCTTAGATAGCTTTTATAGCCAGAGATAGTTGGGGGGTTGCATTGCCACTTAATTTTGTTCACTGCGAAAGAGGTTTTCCTACTGGTACCCAGTAAAGCCTGTTTGCCACTCCATCTCTGCACCTGAGCCCTGTGTCCTGTTCTAGTCCTGACACAGGTCACCTGTAGATATTCAGGAAAAACTGCCCAGTTTTAAAGTTATAAAGTTTTGGAGGAGTTGACTTGCCACGGGTGGTTCTATTGTTATCTTCGACTAACCGTGTTTCAGTTAAAATCATAAATGATTTGGGTCATTGGACGAGTGGTTTCAATCCCATATTGACCATTCATCTCCAAGTTCACTTCAAGCCGCTGGACTTTCATCTCCAGTACTGTCACCGTCTGGAGAAGGGAGGCCTCTTGCTGTTAATGAGCTTTAGTTGGTGGTGCTCCCTTAGGCCCAGTTATAGGCTTGTGTTGCAGATGAAGTGATCGTAAAAATGTCAACAAAAAAAAAAAGTAACAGCAGCTGACTGTACAAAAACAATAGGACAGAAGATTAATGGGTATCCAGGAGCATTATTTGTTGTCCCCCACAGAGAAAAGCATAAATATAAACAGAAAGATGCAGGAGATCAGTCAAAACACTTCTTGGCATCTCAGGCGTGGGTCAGACTTGCCTCAAGGCTCTGATGTGAGGCTGTCTTCATGGACATCAGTGCCTCTGGTCTAGCAGACCAGGGTGGTAGGTCCCCTCTTCAGAAATGGGGGGCTGGAGGATGTGCTCCAACTAGCAGGGATCACACTCCTTAACTTCCCTGGGAAGGTCTATTCGAGGGTCCTGGAGAGGAGAGTCCTAAGGATAAGCAAACCTTGGATCCAGAAGGAGCAATGCGGTTTTCACACTGGTTATGGAACTGTAAACCAGCTTTATACCCAGGTCTGGTCCTGGAGGGTGCATGGAAGGTCCCCGAAACAGCCTACATGTGTTTTGTGGACTTGGAAAAGGCATTCAACCATGTTCCTTAGAGAGTCCTGTGAGGGGTGCTCTGGAGTATGGGGTACCAAACCCGTCGGTGCGAGCCATCAGGTCCCTCTACACCTAGAGTCAGACTTTGGTCTGCATTGGTAGTCGGTCAGTCTTGTTTCCAGTGGGGAACTCAGTCAGGACTCAGCCAGGGCTGCACTTTGTCACAAATTTTGTTCATAACCTTTATGGACAGAATTTATAGGTGCAGCCAGGGCGTTGAGGGATTGTGGTTTAGTGGCCTCAGGATGGGGTCACTGCCTTTAGTGGACGATTTGGACCTGTTAGCCTCATCGGACTGTGACCTTCAGCAGTTTTAATGTTTTAGTTTATGAATGTAGAGCTTGAAAGTTTTAAATACTTTGTGTAGATTAATTGTTAAAATTGATAAATGTAGTTTGAAGTACAGTAGCATCAAATTCTGTACAGTACTATATAGTTACTTTCCACCTCTGATACAGATTCCCGGTCAAACTTCAAATCAGGTTTATTCCACAGAACTTCACCCTAATGCAGTTGTACATTTAGAGATGACAGACTCAGCTCGTCGTAGTGATGGCAGAAAACTTTGCTGCATTGATGCAGAGCATCAGATTCTTTGCTCTTTAACAGCCGCAGTCCTGCTGCTTTTGTAATTTTAGACATTTAATCAGGGAGCAGATTGACAGCAGGGACCAGCGGAACCAAATTAAAGTGCAGCCAAGGACAGAACAAGAACAGCAGCGGCGAGACACTCAGACAGCAGCCATGACACTTCACCTGAGAAACACCTGTCTGCCTCAGCCTATCATAACTCAGCGGATTCAGACCAAAGAAACTAAACATGACTCGGCTAAAATCAGACAAAAGCAGCTAAACATGACTCAACTATAATCAGACCAAATAAACTGACTGGGCCTCATTCATCATACAGCGACATTCTGAACAATCACAGGTGACCAAGGAAAATAACATAGATAGTAATATAATGCCTAATTATTATATAAATAATTAATGTATAAGTCAAAGAAAGGTCAAACCAAGGTCACAACGAACATCATATATAAATATTATAAATATCAATGACAGGGTTAACAATAACGTTCCTCAGAATGAATCGTGAATAATTTGATTTGTTGTCATTGTGTATTCATTTTTAAATTGTTTCTTTATTGTTGAATAAAAATAAATATAAAGCAGCAGTAGTGAAAAAGCATCACAGTGGATCAGACGATCCTACTCTGCTGTTCAGTTTCTTATTCGGAGATTTGACTCAACAAATGTTACCTGCTGTAAACTGAGTGACAGGTCAGCGCCAACATGCACACACACACACACACACACACACCAGCCTTTGATTCTAATATCTTTTACCCACATGTGTGTGACTGTTTCTCCCCAGAAGCTTTAGAAGACGAAAGAAAAAAACGTCTTTATCTGTGACGCCTACACAGAATCGCCTTATCGTGTCTGCATTGAAAAAAGCTTTAGGTGTGATATGAGCAATAAAAAAAAAGGCCACAGAAGAAGGGTAGAGGTCGAGGAGGATTTTATTAAGCTGTCAGAGAATGAAGAGACCAGACCGAGCTCTCATTGACCTTGGAGCGATAACACCTGAAAAAAGCATTTTTTTTAATTTGCTCTGCTGTATACAACACGTGTGTGTGTGTGTGTGTGTGTGTGTGTGAGGGTGGTGTGTGTGTGTGTGTGTGCATGTGTGTGGCCTCGTGCTGCTACGTGTTTGACTTTGAAGACAGTTTTTCAGCGGGAGCTCCGCCTCCCTCAAACACCGCCGCTCCATCTCCAGCAGATGAAAACACAACAGCATGGAACCAAAGTCACATTGGAGGATCAGGGTGGGGGGAAGCATGAGGCCATGGTGGGGGGCGGGGGGGCTAATTGTTGAAAAATGTGTGGTTAAAATACACTGTAGGTGCCTTTTTTTTTTTTTTTTTTTTTTTTTTTTCTTTTCGCTTCTGCCCTTCATAGAGTCTGTTCATGTCTCTACATGTGGAACCTTGACCAGCAGCCAGAAACCTCTTTAATGTATTAATCCATTTTTAGGTACTACAAATATTTGAATAATTAAAAAAAACACATGTACAAAAAATGAGTTGAAAAAAACTTTAATTATTTTTTATTTGTGTGTTTTGAGGGAATAGCTGGTTTGTCAGGTTGGTTCCAGGTGGCATTGAGCTGGTGACCAGCCGTTAGAAAGTTGGATTAGGAAGTTTTGGATTAAAAAAAAAATAAGACTTGAGGAAGAAGTCATCTAGTCCTGTTCCGACCCACTGAGCCCTGCTCTACAGACTCACTGATGTCAACCCCAGCAGCCATGGCTGTGGCCAGCAGCCACAGTGCGTCCTCAGCAGGAAGCAGGTATATGCTGATTATGGGGAAAAAAGCAGATGTGTAAAAAACGTGCAGACATGTCTGGAAGAGACACCTTGTATTCACGTCTACACGCCTGTTCGGCCTAACACGTGTTCACTACTGCAGCTTACACACAGTCAGACCACTGCATCACCAACATGGTTCAATAGGGGTCTCTCAAACTAAGTTTCACCTTGGTTCCTGTTTGCTGTTTGATGCTGTATGCATTAACAGTGCTGAATCAGAACTGGATCTTTGCTTCAATATACTTCACCCTGAATAAAAAATTCATGTTGATGGTTTAACAGGTTGCATATATTCTTGTTGTGACTCAATGTGACTCTCTACTTTGTACTTGTGACTTTGTGTGAGTCAGTGTGACTTGATGTGGCTTTGTGTGAATTAGTGTGACTCAGTGTGAATTAGTGTGACTCAGTGTGACTTAGTGTGACTCAGTGTGACTTAGTGTGACTCAGTGTAACTTAGTGTGGCTCAGTGTGAATTACTGTGGCTCAGTGTGACTCAGTCTGACTCGGTGTGAATTAGTGTGACTCAGTGTGAATTAGTGTGACTCGGTGTGAATTATTGTGACTCAGTGTGACTCAGTGTGAATTAGTGTGACTCAGTCTGACTCGGTGTGAATTAATGTGACTCAGTGTGAATTAGTGTGACTCAGTGTGACTCGGTGTGAATTAGTGTGACTCAGTGTGAATTAGTGTGACTCAGTGTGATTTGGTGTGACTCAGTGTGACTCGGTGTGAATTAGTGTGAACTAGTGTGACTCAGTGTGAACTAGCGTGACTCAGTGTGACTCGGTGTGAATTAGTGTGAATTAGTGTGACTCAGTGTGAATTGGTGTGACTTAGTGTGATTTGGTGTGACTCGGTGTGACTCGGTGTGAATTAGTGTGACTCAGTGTGAACTAGTGTGACTCGGTGTGAATTAGTGTGAATTAGTGTGACTCAGTGTGAATTAGTGTGACTCAGTGTGATTTGGTGTGACTCGGTGTGACTCGGTGTGAATTAGTGTGACTCAGTGTGAATTAGTGTGACTCAGTGTGATTTGGTGTGACTCGGTGTGACTCGGTGTGAATTAGTGTGACTCAGTGTGATTTGGTGTGACTCAGTGTGACTCAGTGTGAACTAGTGTGACTCAGTGTGACTTTGTGTTAATCAGTGTGACTTTGTATGACCTTATGTGACTTTGTGGGACTGTATGACTCAGTTTGACAGTGTGACTTTGTGTAAGTCAGTCTGACTCTGTGTAAGTCAGTGTGATGTTGTGTGAATCCGCATCATAATCAGAGGTAAACTAGATCATACATGTGTGCATGCTCCACGCTCCCTGTGCTGGGGTTTGACCACAGGAACAAAAACAGTCAAGAAAGCCGGTCACAGTCAGACAGAACGGTCACAGTAGAAGAAGCAGCAGGGCACAAGCACATATTGCCCCCTAGTGTCGAGGGGGAGGAGTTATTCGGTTTTCTCTGTCGCGAGAAGGACAATTTCCGATCAAACGACAATATCAAAGTTTGAGCATAGGTCAATTAAGTTTTGCATGTGCGACTTACAGTAACTTTGTATGATTTTGTGTAAAATCAGTATGACTCAGTGTGACTTTGTATGACTTTGTGTGACTCAGTGTGACTTTGTGTGACTCAGTGTGACTTTTTGCGGCTTTGTGTGACTTTGTGTGCCTGCGACTTTGTGTGAATCCGTGTGGCTGGGTGTGACTTTGTGTCACGTCTCAGGAGGAATAAAAAGCAGATGAAGCTGATTTCTATCCTGCTGAGCTCAGAGCTCAGACTGTCCGGGGACTTGCCTTGAATACATGAATCGTAAACGCTGTATATCCAGTCTGTTTGTTTACTGTCAGGGTCTAATGAGTCAGAGGCTGTTTCCCCGTCTGCCTTTGATGCGTGATTGCTCCGTACAGACAGATTATAATGATGATGGCTGTATTGTTGTGGTATGCTAATTGTTTCAAGCCTGACTTTACTTCAGCATGTTTTAATGTATGAATGTTGCCTGCATAACAACAGAGTGACCCAGACTTACTGACCACGTCTCTTTACTTTCATCTTATCGCCAGCCTTTAAAACTCACGAGAATTTAAAGGGTCAATTCATCCAAATCAGAATCTGCACAAGTTTCCTCCTCACTGCTGCTCCATCTGTTCTTCTACAGAAATCAATGAATTCCTAACAATGAATTCTCATTTAACTAGAATTGTATTTGTTTATTCAGCGTTTACTAATTCATAATTCATCGGTATCACTTCCCTGGGGAACCGGTTCAGATACCACTTCTTGAACCTGAACTTATTTATATGCAGGCAAAAATTAAACATGTTGAATTAGAGAACGTACTAAAATACAACAAAGTAAAAAAGGTTAAATTAGGGAAGAATTGAAAAAAAAATTCTCTCTATTTTTGTTGCAGAAGCAAAACATCTTGAATAATCAGAAACAATCTGAAATGAAAACCATGACTTAAAAGTGTTGAAAGAAATACTACAAATATAAAAAGTAGTTCAGAGTTCTCAGCAGTGGGAGGGGCCTGTTCAGGGTCAGTGTCAGTGGGAGGGGCCTGTTCAGGGGCATCGGCAGTGGGAGGGGCCTGTTAGAGTTCTCAGCAGTGGGAGGGGTCTGTTCAGGGGTATCGGCAGTGGGAGGGGCCTGTTCAGAGTTATCAGCAGTGGGAGGGGTCTGTTCAGGGGTATCGGCAGTGGGAGGGGCCTGTTCAGGGTCATTGTCAGTGGGAGGGGCCTGTTCAGGCAGGACTCTGAACAGATGCAGCTTCTCGGTTTCCTGCTGCGTCTGTCATCAGCGTCTCTCTTATGTCAGGATGCAGCCTGGAGGACAGACTCTCCCTCATCAATTAAGACTGGAGGTCGTTAATTCCAGCAGCAGCTTCGTTTATTTTCCTGTGGGTGTTTCGGCCTATCAGGAGCCGACTCATCAAACTTCTCACCGGCTTCACTCCTGCTGCCATATTTAAACTCCTTAAACATTCATCCCTGCGGCTGCCTGGCCTCCCAAATACTGTCAGACTTTCAGATCCACTACTGAGCAAGCACCGCCCCTAGGTACACACGCACACACACTCTGAGTGAACCGCATGTTCTTCATTATATCGAGCCACACGCTATCGAGCCTGCGGCTGCTAACTTACCTCCTGCTCCCCCCTCTCTAATGGGACACTGTGTGCGTGTGTGTGTGTGTGTGTGTGTTAGGTGAGGTTAGGTAGGGGAGTGGGAGATTAGCTTGCAGAGAGGAGGCTTACTGAGGATGTGCTGAGAAACAGCTCTGACCTACAAACTGAAGACAGCTTCCAGAGAAAGTTTGTGTGTGTGTGTGTGTGTGTGTGTGTGTGTGTGTGTGTGTGTGTGTGTGTGTGTGTGTGTGTGTGTGTGTGTGTGTGTGTGTGTGTGACCATTTGAGAGTCCAGGCTTTGTTGAAAGTAAAAGGGTCAGTTCACAGTACATTATATATTTATTCATACAATAGATATAAAAAAAGTTAAAATTCTATTTTCATGATAAAAAATTGCACCAAGATAAATAATTTCACAACTTGTTTCTCCTTGAAAATGACCTTTAACCTGTACAACTCAGTTGGGAAAAAAAACTAAAGATTTAAAGGAAAAAAATGAACATAATGTAGTTGCATAATTATTCACACCCTTAATACAATACTTTGTTGCAGCACCTTTTGATTTTTGGGTCAATGACAAATAATGTTTGGCAAGAAGAGAAAGTAAGAAACTTTTAACATACAGTTTTAGGAAGGATGTATCAGGTTTCTCAAAATGTATTTTAAATAACTTTTAAGATAGTTGAACTATCGGGTAACAAGTTTTAGGGTTACACCAAAAAGCAGTTTTTGGCATCATCCCTCATATTACAGCAGGGTAGAAGTCTATCAGCGTAGTACATCCTGATGTGACAAGATTCGTCCACTTGTCTTCGCAAAATAGTCCCAAATCTGACAGATTGTGAAGGTATCTGCTGTGCACCCCCACAGATGTTAGATCAGATTCAGGTCTGGACTCTGGCTGGGCCCAATCTTACTGTGGTCAAGCCATTCTTTTGTGGATTCGGATGTGTGCTTTGGCTCGTTGTCATGTTGAAAAATGAAGTTCCTCTTCATTTCCACCCTTCTGCCAGTACTGACTGGGATAGTTCCAGCTGAAAGAAAACAGCCCCAAAGCATGATGCTGCCACCACCATGCTTTACTGTAAGTACTGTGGATTTTTAGGTGATGAGTACAGTTGTTTGTGCCAGATATACCTTTTTAAATTATGGCAAAACAGTTTAAGGTTTCGTATTCAGTGGACCATAACACATTTTCTCACATGCATTTGAGAGATTTCACATTCCTTTCTGCACTAATAAGCCAGGCTTGAATGTTATATCCACCCTACTCCATAATCCAGACAAAAGAAGGTCAGAGATTGTTGTTACATGGACTACACAGACAGATATTACTGCAGCTACTTCAATGTTGCTGTTGGCGCCTTGGCAGCCTCCCTGGCCAGTTTTCTTCTTGTCATATCATCAATTTTGAACGAATGTCCTGTACTTGTAATGTCACTATTGTGCCATACTTTCTCCTTTTGATACTGACTGTCCTCACTGTGTTCCATGTTCTCTCTCTCAAATTGAATCATAGACAACTTGACTTGTCTAGGAAGATGTTTCCTCTCTTACCCAAGGGGCACAAACATCAGTCTGACTCATCCACACTAGTCTGACAAGACAGTGGAGAGGAACCCAGGTATTTAACCTTCGTGGATGTGTTCACTGCAGTACCCATGAAAGTACAGGTTTCACTTAGACATTGTTGGTATCCCATGTGAATGACAAGGTGTAACCTTGTTGAATGATAATCGTTAAGAGTCATCTGAGGTTAAGCTGTTGATTCTCCTTTGTACAGGTGAAAGGACAACATAATAGATGGGAGATAGATGGCATCACAGACTCCCAAGCCTGTTTGCGGGTGATTTTTCTGCTTTTAGATAGCATATACATAGATAGCTTCTTTTTTACTCCTCTTTTGAAACCTCTCTCCTCCCTGTCCAGAATCCTCACATTGCTGTCTTTAAAGGAGTGTGCCTTTTCCTTTTGATGGGAAAAGACAGCTGAGACTGAACATGAGGAGTTTGCCCATCTGTGTTGGGCCATGTGTTTGCTTAGAAGTTGTTTAATATCCCAATGTATAAGTCCTTGCATCCCTTGCTGCACTTTGCAGCATATACAAGGATTCCTCACTGATTGAGTGGTACCATGTCTTTTAGGTATTACTGGGTTTGAAACATACAGGAATTTGATGTTGTTGAAAATTCTCCTGAGTTTCACTGACACCCAGCCAAGTATGGTATGACAATATTTTTGCATTTGTCCTACATTTCCTCACCATCCTCCAGGTCCAATTCCAATTCGGATAGTCTTTGGTGTGGTATCAGCCCTGTGTTGCAAGGTTCTGATAACTCCCAGTTTGTACTTCAGTAGATGGTCAAAGAATAGGTATTGGTCTGTGCACATGGGTTTTCTGTATGTGGAGGCTTCTGTGAACATCACAATCCAGGAACAGTAAGTGGCTTTCTTTGACACTTATTTAGTGAACTTGATGTTTTTATCTAATAATTTAATGTGTTCAGTAAAAGCTTGTTAGTCTTTGGCTTTTCTCTTCACCCATGTGTCATCCACATGCCTAAACCATTGGCTTGAAAGTGTTCCTCTATGTCATTTCACAGCCTTGTGCTTCTCCATGTACATGTAGCCACATTGGGGGACATCGGTAAGTCCATAGCACGATCATGTCTGTAGAACTTAGTGTTAAACTGGAAATATGTGGTGTTGAAGCATAAACCCAGTACATGACAGATCTGTTCTGGTTTGAGATTGATCCTGTCTTATAGAGTGTTGTCTAGTTTTTACTGCTTTAACTGGGTCTGAGTGGTACCCCTTCTTTATGCATCTTGGGAAGCGTGTATAATGGTGTCTTTTGGGATGGAGATGGAGAACTGTGGTCGGTCACAGGCTCCATCTTGTTGTTTTTGGAGGCATTCAATGACCTTTTATTTGTAACCACTGGGAATATTAGGTTTCAATATTTCATAGGTACTGGTGTTATTTAATAGAGTTGAGACTTTGGAATGGTAGTCACTTGAGTTTAGTATTACTGTGCATCTCCCTTTGACAGCTGGGAGGATGGTGATATTCTTATCCTTGCTCAGACAGTAGAAATGCACAGATAGCCTGTTATTTCATCCGCATCTGCATCACAAAACACATCATCCACCCACCATCCATTTGAACCACTGTTTTTTGACCAATTTTCAAAACCATGGCCACCCACCAGCTTTGGTGTCTATTACGTACTGCTCATGCAAGACTAGAAAGTTCTTCCATGCTCCAGAAAGGATACTGATATTTTTACAGGCTAAATTATGTAGGATAGCCTGGTTTGGGGTTCAACACATTTGTGGTGCACCATGTTAGATGTGGCTGCCTTGTGGTTGTCAGGTACAAAGACAGCTTTGCAGCCTTTGTTAATTACCTAACCTGCACTGGTGTCATCATCTTTTACTACCTCAGAAATTGACTCATACAGTACTTTTACCTATTTTTTCCTTTGTATCCTCAATAGTATCCTTCACCTGACTGATATCTTTGATGGTGCCAGGCATGTGCTGATTCCAATTCAACATGAAATTAAATATGATTGATTTAATCTGAACAAAGCCGCATTCCCAGTAATATGAGGGGTGCAACCTCATTACCTCAGCTTTTTTTAAATATTTTAATTCACCTTCCTGAAAGATTTGAGTTTATTTTTAAATTGAATTGTACAAGTTATAGGTCACAAAAAAGGTGTGAAAAGTTGTAAGTAAATTATTTATCTTTGGGTCTATTTTTGCCTCACAAAACCTGACATTTTAATAAGGGCTGGTAGATGTTTTATATCCACTATAATGTATATTCCTCTTGATTATTTGTGATAATTTTGTATATGAATATAACACAGTCTGTATAACAAGTACTTTTACTTTTGATAAGTACATTGTACCGATAATACTGCTGTATTTTGCTGACTTACATATTGAGTAATTGAACAGTGTTTATACTTTTTGTGCAGTAAAGAGTCCAAATACTTTGTGCATACCTGCTGGAACAAGTCTGATGGAGCCTATAAAAATGACCAAACACATCATAAAGTTGTGTCTAGCTGATCCATGATAAAAGCATCTGTAAATCATAGAATATTAATCACTGAGTAATATTGATCAGCAGTTTAGTTTAATTCTCCCTCTGAGCTGGATCCAGGCTCAGACTGATGATTAAAGATGGTAACTATCAGCATCAGATGGATTAGTAATAATTATGTCTGCCTACTTTATTCTGATCAGTCTGGGCTTCTGCAGGGGATGAAGATGAAGAAGAAGATACAGATATTATTGCACCAACATGGTCGACTTGAACCATCACTTCAAATTAAAACTAAAAGAAGTCATAGCACCTAGATGCAGATCTGAAAGTAGCTGTGCACTCGTTTAGTGAATGTCTGACATTTTTACATATTTCTGTTCAGCCTCTGATTCTTTGTGGCAGGCATTCTGCTCTACTACTTTAAACATGTTTGAACAGCAGAAGGACTGATTGGATGTTCTTTATGCAAACTGCTAATTATGTAATCAACATTTCAGAAAGGGTGACGTACTTTAGTTCAGAGGATTATTTTAACTCTAAATGATCTGTTCTACCTTGAGCTTAAACTAACTACAAAATTACACCATAAAACAGGATTTATAAAAAAAAATATGCACATATGAAAATATAATGAAATGATCCGTGTTGAAACGTTGATCTGTAAAAAGCTCAGAGGAAAGAGACTTTGTGGAGTGTGCTGATGGTTGGATGCAGAATCTGCTCCTTTTAGTTGCAGCATCACGCTTCCTTCTCTGCCTCCAACATTTTCCTGGTTCTTAATGAGGTTCTGATGCCTCGAGAGGTGGCGAGTCTCGTCCTTATTTGGCTCCGTGGAGATTCTCCACTCGGCCTGAATCTGGCGGAATAATTAGCTTGTGAGATGTAATCTGAGCTCATAAATCTTGGTGATTCCATGACTGGATGTAACATCTCATCGCATCAGCAGCACCTGCAGTTTGGTCTGTTCAGCCTAAGTCTGAAATGAGCTCGCCTCCCACAACACAATCAAAATAAAACCAGACAACGTATGTGGTGGACGCTAAATGTCCGGCCCTTAGGTGCAAATCACAAGAAAAAATCCGAAAACTCAGTGACATTAACTGAGCTGTGCACGATTACCGGCGGTGCTCATGATGTAGAAAACCAGTTGTCCTTCCTGTTGAAAGATGAATCAGTTCCTTGGTCCAAATAATTAAAAAGAGGATGTATGTTGCCTGTGGGAACCTTCGCTTTCCGGTCTGCTTAATGTCACTGTAATTTATGATTCACTGATTTGCACTTCAGGGCCTCCATACCAATCAAAGATCCTGCAAATACATTAACTATCAATGTTTCATCCATATTATATCACTGATTTTAATATGTATATACAATATATATGTATATTTTCACTACTTACTGTTAATGGTGCAAAAAACTGTGGTTCAGCTGACGGAAAACGCCAGTTTTAACATCAGTAAAACACTTAAACATTTGTCTGCTGCATCTGCTCGAACCCCGGACGTGCTCCATCCAGCCAACCCTGGAAGAAGAGGAATTGAAGAGGAGCATCTACTCAGCGACGTCACCACATCCGCAACAGAAATGAACAGTGTGAAGTGTCAGCGTTTCCCTCGGAGTCTGGACTGACGCTATTGTGCCAGTCGAACATTCACGCGTGGTTGTTTTTTTTTATCTTCTGCGCTTCCTGTTTGACCCATTTTTGTGGTTCCAGTCATTACAGTTTCATCTAATCTGACAGTTTCTAGTAACCACTGCGAATTGGTGGATTCACTCCCCAAACGGTGCCGCAGCAGCAGCAGCAGCATCTCCTCCGGCTCCCAGTCCAACTGGCTGCTTCGGTCCTGTCGTTTAATACAGGACTTTGAGGAATCTTAATTCACACCACATTCCCTCTCAGTGACACAGCGGTGACAGCAGGGGCCTGAAGCACTGATGTGCGGCTTAAAGCAGCTGTCACGCTGATTTACTGCTCAGGAATCAAGTCTGTGTCCTGCGTCACCACTTCTGTTATTAGGAGAGACTCTGTGGCTGCACCAGGAGGAGAGAGAGGGAAAAAAAAAGCTGCTTCGGTGCAACAAGCCAGAAAGTTTTAGCCAAACTGACTCAACTGACTGACAGCAAACGCATCCAAGGGAAAGAAAAAAGGAAGAGGAAACGTCAGCCTGGTCCTCAGGTCAGTGTCTCCAGAGGAAACATCAGTTCAATCTGATATACATGTTTTAATTAGCATGTCATTCAATCAAAATGAAGGATCAGTGTGATTGTATTATCTCAGAGGGAACACCAGATCAGTGTCTCCAGAGGAAACATCAGCTCATTCTCAGAGGGAAATGTGGACGGTACATAGAATCATAGTTTCAGGCGGAGTTCAGTCCACTTTCCTCTTCAGTTCCTCTTGTCTTGGCAGGAGGTGGAGGGTTTGGTGTACGGATCGTTGCTTTGTTTCTTGTAGTTGGAAACGTTGCAGCGGAGATCTGTTCAACATTATCCGTTTCATCTCCAAGACGGAAATCTTTCTCTCAGCTTTTCGGTAAAACCGGTGGATATTATCAGAGAACCAGCCCACAGCCGTCAGGGCGGAGTTTCATATCGGGGAAGGAGCTGATGTTTGGGCGGTGGAAACAAGTGTCATGCCAAGAATGCTCCATTCCTTTTCTCCCTTCTCTTCTGTAGTGAAACAACTTCTGCATGTTTTTGCATGTTTTTGGTGAGTTCTTGGTGCGTTATTTGCCACCACAAACAAATACCTTCTGTTTATAATCCAGATGCCACATTGACAAATGATTAACACAGATTCCAGAATCATCAGTAGCTGTTTCAGATCATATTTGAAGGCTCAGTACAAATAATATGGTATTAGTATGTCATTGTTTGTTTTATTAATAAAACTAATTACATTATACAATTTTCATAGTATCTGTGAAACCTTGGTTATTCTGTATTCATTCATTCAAACAGGATAGAATGCAACCATTTTATATCCATCCATATATTTTATTTCCATTTTATATTTTAGAAAACAGAGCAGGGGCCAAGCTGGAAACAGGAGGATGTTCCTTTTATGCAGAATCCCTATGAGTAAATGAACACTCAGTTGCATAGTATCATCTCTGCGCTGTGATCCCCTCATATCAAAGAATAATTATAAACAAAAGCCTCCAACATGGCCGCCACAGGAGGTGGTTCCGCCACCTGAAAGCTCTAAAGTGACTCGCGGCGCCATGGTGGCCTCAGCAGGAATCAATTATGACTGTAACCGTGGGATTTTTATGCAGGTCCCTACATATCAGCGCCACAGGTTGTAATTACGACGCAGCTATTATCAGCCCGCTGCAGCGTGGAGAGCGAGCTGCTCAGAACCCAGAGAAACCACTTCCTGCAGAGGTCAACGAGGTTCTGAACCTTATTAATTCTTAATGGAGTCGCTGGTTTCCTTCTCTGATTAGATGCATCGGCAATAACTGGGGTCTCAACCAGTTAAATATATAGGCTTTGGTTCAATATTGAGCAAAATTATCTTATTTCATTGGGAAAAATCATTTCCTGGATTGAGGTGGATTTCAAGTCAAGTAAATTGTATTTGTTTAGCCCAAAATTACAAGACTGATTACATCAGATTTAACCTGGAAAAAAACAAAGGTAACAGAGGATCCCTCTTCCAGGATGGATGGGTGTGCAACAGATGATGATGATGATGATGACACAGGATGGAAGCAATACAATATGAATCTTAGACTCTCTAATCAGGTCCAGCAGCTTAGCAATGTTCTCGGCCAAAATCTGTTCATAAATATAGGAAGGGTGTCTTTCCTATAGACTCGCACAGTCTATAGGTAGGACGATCGTTAAGAGCTTTGCAGGTGAGGAGGAGGAATTTGAAATATATTCTTGATTTTACAGGTATCCAGTGCAGAAAGGCTAACACGGGTGGAATATGATCCTTTCTTTTAGTGCTTGTTAATAAACGTGCAACTGCATTCTGGATCAAGTTTTTATGACTCTTTTAAAGACAGGTGTCTGACCTTTGCTATGTCATGTAGGTGAAAGAAGGCAGTCCTATAAATATGTTTAATTTATATAAAAGTTAGTTTTGCGAGCTGGTTGGTTTGACAGGTACAGTTGTGTATCATCCACATAACACTGGGAATTAATAGACTGTTTCCTAATAACTTTTCCATAATGGGAACAGCTGAAAAGTATTGGTCTAAGCACAGAACCTTGCGGAACTCCATGTTTAACTTTTGTGCAGACTGTATATTTAAAATTATAACAGCTGTATGTCTACAGATATAATTGTACATTTAGTTATATCATCTGTATATTTACAGGTATAACATATGTATGTATGTTTGCAGGTAGATAGAAGAAAAGTTATTAACATGAACAAATTGGGAAACCATCTTACAGATAGGACGTAAACCAGCTTAGTGTAGGTTTTTTATGCCAATAAGATGCTCTAGTCTCTGTAATAAGATCCTATAGTTGATGGGGCCATATGCAGCGCTAAGGTCTAACAGCACAAGAAGGGAAATAAATCCTCTATCCCAGGCATTGAGGATGTCGTTTGAAACCTTTACTCGTGCTGTCTCTGTGCTGTGATGCATTCTAAATCCTGACTGGAAATCCTCATATAAACCATCAGTGTGTAGGAAGTCAGACAACTGTTTGGCCACTGTTTTTTTCCTAGGATCTTAGAGAATAAAGGGAAGGTTGGATATAGGCCTGTAGTTGGCTAAAATACCTGAGTCAAGTTGAAGGAGAGGTTTAATTACAGCCACTCTCAAGGACTGTGGTACAGAGCCAGATAATAAGGACATGTTGAGCATTTCCAGCAAGGAAGTGCTAATCAAAAAAAATCTTTAGGCAATCCTGGCGGTATATGGTCCAGAAGACAGGTTGTTTTGAATGAAGAGATCAATGAAGATAGTGGTTGATTGAAGAAAATGAGTGTAAATAAGTGTTAGTTCTTTTTCTCTCTCTAGATTCCCTGTGATTGAGAGCAGATAGGTGTTGGATTCTGTCTCTAATTGTAAGAATTTTGTTAAAGAAACCTTGAATGTGTTGCTACTGGGGTTTGTAGGAATACATGGATCAATAGAGTAGTTACATTTTGAGTTTTTCAGTGAAGCTGAAGTGCTGATAAGGAACTTCTGTGACATTATGAAGCACCTTCCTGTACATTCTCTTTTCCAGTTTGCTACAAAGCCATATTCTTGCGAGTCTGCATGTGGTTTGCTTTAATTTACGGGTTTGAGCGTTACACCAGGTCACGGCTCTTTTTTAAAGGAGCGATGGTGTAGAGAGTTGCTCTACAGGTTTCAGATGGACAAGCAGCAGCATAGCAGGGCAGCCAAATGAATAATGAGGCTATCATTACCTTGAACTTAGACATAGCATTATCATCAAATTTAATTTTTTTGCAGTTTGCCTCAGGATGTTCACGCCGAGCATGTTTGGATCTTCTGTTCTGGTTTGTTGAAGCCAGGAAGTGGAGCTGCAGGATAAGGAATCCGATACCAGAACTGAGCCTGTTTGTGAAAACCTGGACCATTCTCCTCATGTAATAATGTTGTTGCTGGCTGGTTAAGCGGGAATTAAATAGATTTTTTAGTGAAGTCAGAGATGACTCTGAATAACTGGAACAGATATTATTATATCCTGTTAAAAGGATTTGATGCAGATTTTAGCCAAAGATGAAACACAAACCATTCATCATGTACCCACAATAATAATCTGAACCTCCTGATATTTGAGCCTGTTCTGTGTTATGATGACATTTCTGGCGTACGGAGGTCGATATTTGACGGGTAATGTCATATCTAGGGTAAACGTCATATAATGAAAACAAGTATTGTTGAAAAGGGAATTTTGTTAATGAGTTAGCTTTAGCATTTCTGCATCGTGTTGCCATGTAAATCCTTATATGAGCCGATCTAGCAGCTGATATGTGTACACATAAAGTCAGCTCCCGTCTAAATTTTTTTTACTCCGTGCCCCTCTGAGCACACTGTGGACGTGGTATTTACTAAGTATAGCTTTTAATAAATTTTCCACATATTCAGCCTTTAATGTTACTGAAATAAAATTGTGCTATTAGGGTGACGATCATTTCCATTAATGTTACTGAGTAAAGTTTTTATTGTAAGAGTGGTGATCCGTCCTGAAACCGACAGATGCTCATGATTGTGTACATGTCCCATCCGTCCGCCTCTCAGTGATTGCTGTGGCCTCTTCTTAATAAATGTGTTAATCCGTTTCTCGGTGTCTGATGAATCTGCTGGAATCAGGAAGCAGCTGTTTAAGATTCTGTGCTGCGATGCAGACAGAGGCAAACTGCTGATGTTTCAGGGAGCGGAGTCATTTCTTTAGTGCAGTGAAGGGTTCGACTTTTAACTAGATGCTATGGGAATGTCTCTTTGCTGCAGTGTGGTTGGTACAGTACATACATAAAGATGTGTTCATCACGACTGACTGAGTATTCTTAGAATTTCCATTTACCAGAATAGCTGCACAGCCGCTCGATGTCAGCCGCGTATACAGAATGTTCCAGAAGCTGCACTCTGAGATGCACAAATGGAATGATTTTTACCATGATGAGACAGAATATTATATGCATTCAAGTTGTCCCACGTCTCTTTTATAGTTTATTAGTTTTTTTTTTTCCTCAAATCTTTGAAAAATGTGGCAACACTAAACTGGATGATAGTTTGTGAACGATCCAGTTTTACAGCTTTTCTCAGCCGCTTGGCCCGTTTCTCAAAAGGGAAATAATATTCTCAAAACCACACTTTCAAAGCCCCAAACCCCCAAAATCTCCAGAGTCCTAAAATCCTCAACCCCCCAAACCCCTAAAATCTCTAACCCCAAAATCCCCAAACCTCCAAAAGACCCCAAAGCCTTTAACCCCAAAACGGCTACATTCTCACAACAGGTCACATTTACTTTTTTTCTTTCAATAGACTGAACATGTTTTTGCACATATTTCTAAATGAGTAAATACAACTGACCTGTAGGTGTGTTAACAAGTATAACAGCTGTATGTTTACAGATATATCATCCGTGTCTTTACAGATAAAATTGTAAAATTACAGTCAGAACAACTGTATATTTATAACAGCAGTATGTAGGTTTGCAGGTATGTGTTTTTTTTTCTCCGTTTTTTTAAATTATTTATTATTCTGTAGTTTTCTCCACTTCTGTAAACTGTAAATCTGTAATAACACAGTTATTACAGATTTAACTTTACTGTGTTTTAACTTCACTGTAATAACACAGTTATTACAGTGAAGTTAATGAAGCCTCTGTAGAATAAAAGAAGTCCCTGCGCATGTGCTAATTGCCGTTGTGTCTCTGCCTCAGATCAGAAGCGCTTAGTTCATCTGAATTACACCACTACACTAATCTCTGCTTTAAGCCCACAGGATTTATTCAAATATTCCAGTGGCTATAACCACTTTACATTCAAGCTGGGGATATATGTGGAAATGTCCAAATATTCTATTGTGCTGTGGCCTTTGGCTTCGTTCTCCTCCGCCTGTGTGTGTGTGTGTGTTTAAATCATTTCAGAACCTGCGGCTGCCGCCTCAGACCCACATGTTGCTTTGCATTTTCCTCCCACAGATTTCTGGCTTTTACTGCCGTGCAGTACTGGACCTGATTGATTTCCTCCTGCTTTGTTTGTCTCGTTTGTCTCCTCGTCTTTTCCTTCTTAAATGAGCAGATTGAGATGATTTTACTGCCTTCAGAAACACAATGATCATATATCTGCACGGGCTTGATGTGTTTTTGATTAATTCCAGTGAATCGATGATCTCCGGCCAAGCTGCTGGATTTCTGGCTTTAACTTTCTGGAAATAAAAGCTCCATCAGTTACAGTGGCAGCAGATGAAAGATTCATGTTTGTGTGTGTGTGTGTGTGTGTGTGTGTGTGTTTTCCATCGAGGCAGCAGCACTTTCTGAGCTCTGAGTGTTAGGATCAGACCAGTGAAGCTGTGGAGCCGTGTTTGTTTCCTTCAGCTTTGTCTCTGAGGCCTTTACTGCAGACACAATAACCCACTGAACGATGGCGTGACTGCTGTATAAATGCATGTATAAATATAAATATATGCATGTAGTGAAAGTCAGTTTCCTGGTTTAGCTGTTGCTTTAATTCTCACAACTTCTAACACAGGCTACTGTGGCCGCAGCCACAACAAAATACTTCGTGGTAAAACTTTACGTGTTGCCGTCGTTTCCAAACTCTGAGACACGTTCACAGACCCTGAGGAAATCACGTACATCCAATCTATCTACTTTTCTATGGAAATGCTAATTTTCTGTGAGCACTGCCCTGCGTCTTTAATTTGAGTTTCTTGCGCCGGGTTATGTTGTTAACTTGGATCCAGGTGCAAGGCTCCACCTGCCTAACTCGGTGAATTGATTTACTTATATGAACCTAATGCTGCGATTCTATTGGTTGAGGAGATGTACGGCACCAGCTGAGGTGATGATGATGATGATGATGCTGAATCCATCTCTGTTCTGTTGGTCAACACTGCTTCGGATAATCACCTTTTTAATGAAAGTGTCAATCCTCTTCCCTTTTATTTGTCTGGAACGTTCCTTAGTTTGTATTGATAAATTAAATGATTCCAGCCGAAAGCTACAACACAACAAACATTGAGAATATTTTTGAACGGCAGCGACAGTTTAGAGACTCACAGAAAATGGATGAAACTTTCCCTGTAATATGTTTGCAGTTTCATAGTGTGAATTGTTTATTATGCAAATTGATTTTTTTTTTTTCGTGCTGCTGATAAACATATATTGTCCTACAAAGTGTGACAAGAGAAACTGAGGCTCCACAGAATAAATAAGCAGATATAAACATTCTGTCTAGAATAATAAGGATTCATTCTGTTTGAAGTCAGACAGTTTTATACTAAACATCCTGTTGGCATAAAAAACCTAAAATCTTCCTGTAGCTAATATAAGTGAAAACTAATAAACTTACTATTACCAAGGAGGCACATAAACAGGTATGCATGCACAACATGTCTTTTTTTTTTTTTTTTTTTTTATAACTGACCGTCTATTACAAAAAAGTAGAAGTGCACAGCGCACAGTTGTTCTAAAACTCAAACTTTGCCGCTGGCACAGGATTACCATGCACACAACTTAACAGGTGAAACACTGAAGTATGACTATAAAAATCCAATTAAAATGCCATAGTATCACACCCTGACTGCAGCATCTTATGTGCAAACTAATGAAAATCTCAGTTTGTTCAGCTGCGCCACGTCGGGTGAGCAAAGCTCCAGGCAGGGAACGACAATACGACAGGGGCAGGTTCAAAGGGGTTTATTAAGGAAACGCAAACACGGCCGACGCCAACAAAGAAGCGAGGAGTAGGACTACAACTAAGGAGTAAAAACTGTAGCTCAAACTCACTGGAACGATAAAGCAGGATTTAAACCATCCAGTCACCAGTAGATTCACACAAATCATCCATCGTAAGGCTTTTAGCGGCTACAGGGGAACGAGGGTTTTTCAAATGCAGGTGTCACTAAGGAACAGGTGCATCTCCTGATTGCTGATTGGCCAGCGATCAGAACGCCGGAGGAAGGGGGGGGTGAGACCTGACAGGCCGAGTCATTGAAACAAAGGTTGCAGATGATGCTACAGACATGTGCTGCTGCCATAAAGAGCTGCAGCCTGATTCCCCTCTGTTGTGTAAATGAAGTGAAGTCAATGGAGGATATGGGAGGATGAACAGGAGGATGGAGAACAGGGGACAGGATGGAGGATGGAGGACGACCTGAGTCTGCGCGTTGAGGTCAGTGGAAAGTTGAACGTTCTAAACGTGCTGCATCAGCTGTTTCCATAGGAGACGAAGATAAGGACAGTTACTGTTGTGTCTGGCTCCGATCAATAGTTCCCAATCAATCTGATCAATCCCTACAGACGCTGAGGTAATAATGTGGCTCAGAGGTTGCGGGATCAGTGGTTCGATTCCCGTCCGCTCCGCTGCAGGAAAAGCCCTCTCTGAAGACTCTTCACGAATCCTCCCTTTGCCATTTATACCACCGTATTACCCTTATTACATGAAGTGGTTTGAAATTCCGTCGCTGCTTATGTGATCATGTGGAATTTTCCAGCGTGTTTGATCATTCCGTTTGACTGAAGACATCAACTACGGGAAAGATGGAGGCTGAACCAGTGCATGGCTGCGTAATAAGGAACATCAGCACAGGAACTGAAGCCTGGTGAGGTGTTTGGTGGAGGAAGCTTCCCGATAAGAGGAAGAAGCTGTAAAATAAATCTGACAACACTCGATTCAGATTCTCGTCTCAGACTGCGGAGTTTCCGCCTCCTGAAATAACTTCTGTGGTCTAAAACAAACAGGATGTGAGGCAGATTGTAATAATAAAACCAGCTTTAACGCGGCGTCGGCTGTGATGTTCCTGCAGCACATCTCCAATTTAATTCAACTCTCATCTCTCCGCCGCTTTTATTCCCGTACCATCAAACAGTGTCATATGAAAACAGACTCGATGTGTTTCTGTGTTTCCTCCCCGAGTCGAACAGAGCGGGGATGTTATTTGTTATTTTGAGGGTGAGTGTGTGTGTGGGCTGAAGGTTGCAGCTTCCATCCTGAATAACACACACCTTAATGTATTTTACTCCGTCTCTGTCTGTAAAATCACTGACGTTTGTTTCCTAATGGATGTTTTTCTCCGACAGAGACGGCGAAATTTATACAGTGATGTCAAAGCGCCAAAGTATTGATCATGCAAAGGGCCTAAATATAACTTTGAGTAGCGGCGGTTAATGTGTTTTTGTTACTGAAGGCGAGCGCTTATCCCAGAGTGAACATACAATAGCAGAACAGATGCCGCCTCTGTTGTGATTCTGCGTTTCCAGCAGCAGCAGCGGAACAGAACAAGGACGTGACAATGAAAAACACTTATACTTATACTAGGATGTGATCATTGTATCATTAACAGTCTGCACAAAGTACAGAAATAAACCTGTGTGTGAAACACTAGTATCCCCAACTCAGTATGTTTTATTCATGTTCGGTTATTATGTTAGTTTGTTAGCTCAGATGCTTCTAATCTAGTCAATAATAATAATCCAGATTTACCAGATATATCGGTAGAAAGAGGACATGAAGGTAGTTGGTGGGAGAGAAGAGGACAGAGACTTTACCGGTTACATATAGATCAGACACACACACAGGTTGACAATCTGCTTCTGGTGGGTTTGCTGAAGATAAAACTTTGATCCTCTCTGTTCTTCAGCTGCTTCAATGTGTGATCACTGCAACGATTTCTTCACTTTTATCTGTAACCGGAGAAAAAAACTCTGATCCAATTATTGATGAGTTCACTGCACGGACTCAGTGTCTGAGCGATTAGAGTCTATAATATGTGTTATGACATTTTTAGCGGTTTCCTATAGTCGGAGCATCCAGATGTTGAACAGCCCATTTATTGGTGAGGTGTTTGTTTGTGTGTGTGTGTAATCTCACCTGTCTCCTCCCCATCATCTGAGCTTATTTTTCAGTCCTACTGTCAGATCATTAATTCTGTGACCATGTGCAACAGGTAACAACCCTCCGTTCTTCCCTTTCATATTTTCATAATATTTTTTCTGGCATTTATAGCAGTTTAAAAACAATCAGCAGCTACTCTTCATAAATGAACCTGAGGAGCATCTCTAATGTTCTGCAGCTTGTCTTCATGGACGAAGCTGTTATGTTCGTCGGCTTCTTGTCATGAATGAACCTGAGGAGCAGCTGCGGTGTTCAGCAGCTCCCTGTGGACGCTGCATTTTTAACACGCCGATGATATAGATCCATCATATCGTCTTGTTTAGCACAAAAAACAAGGATGAAGCTCTTGTTGAGCAAGCAGCCATATGTGGGCCGCCGCTCTGCTGAATTAAATATGAGTCCTCTTCTCTCCTGGAGCCGCTTTGGTTTCATCTGCTGCGCTCACGTTCCTCTTTGAAGCTGTAATGTTGGAGCAGCCTCGTTTCCCCTAATAAATTTACATCAGGGCGCTGAAACTGGTTGTTTCTGATGGAGAGCAAACTCTGACGTAGCTGCTCGCTGACACACTGCTGGAGGCCACAACCTATTCATCATCTTCATCAGCTTCACTAGCTTCATCATCCTCATCAGCTCCTTCAGCTTCATCAGCTTCATTATGTTCATTAGCTTCATCAACTATATCTTCATCATCTTCATCAACTACAATATCTTCATCAACTTCATCAGCTCCATCAGCTTTAGTATCTTTATTATATCCATCAGCTTTATCAGCTTTGCCACTTGCAACATCTTCATCATCTTTGTCATCTCTAAAGTCCTGAAATCATTGTGTTTTTAATTCTTTTAGATCACATCTCAACTCAAATTATTTATTTATTAGCTAGATATTTAAATACAATTTTCATTTTCATTTCATTCTATATATTGTATATGTGTCAAAATTCAATCACAACCTTTTCATGGTAAATATGTGAAAATTATGATCTTTCCCAGAGAAATTTCAAGCAATAGAATCATTATATCCATTATGTTGATCACAGTGAGAGCCCAACAGGGCTCCTCAGGTGAAGGTGAATAACTTGTTAAGTCAATGCGATTCATGGATCTGGTGCAGCGAGTTCTCAGCTGGTCCGCTTCCTGCTGGCTGAAGAGAATCATTCTGAGGATCGTGTTGGGAAATCAACATAAACAGCTGGGATGTCACCTCAGACAGGTGAGACAAGGTGAGACTTAAACAGCACAGATGTGTCCAGCTGTGATCCTGATCCACGGCCAGCAGGCTCATGAATATGGATGTGAGGAGCACTGAGGCTCCTCAGTCTGCAGGAGACACATTCTTCCTCCTCACAGAGCAGCTAAAGGTCATTCAGACCCTAATGTGCCACTTCCTTGTTTCACATGTTGGACGTGATCGGCAGCCTGATGCGCCGCTCTGCTCCGACAGAATTTACACACCTGTGATTTTAGAACACAAGCTTCTTCAATATATTTTCGGTCGCTCTATTGACATAGGTGTTTTCATCCAGAGCAGCCGACAGTTACAGTTCAGCTCCATCCTGAATGTCAATGATTCATACCTGCATAGCTTCACTGATCCTCTTTGATAGGGTAACACTAGTTATGTTTAGTTTCAGGTTAGAAAAGATCATGTTTGTGTTAAACTGCTAAATGAAGACGTGATGGACAAATGTCAGTTAACACGTGATTCTTTTCCAGTTATTTGGGTGTGATCCGTGGAATCAGATGATGAATCAGTAATGTGATTATAGCCTATAAACACACACACACACACACACACACACACACACACACAATCATACACTCACACTGGCTCACAGCTCATTAGCTCTGTCGTGTCCCTGTGAGGTCAGAGGTCAGCAGGTAAAGCTCCAGGTGTCATCTGTGCGTGTGTCCATCGGAGGAGAAAAAGTGAAAAAGTGTCAATCAAATGCTTTAAATGTCGATATTTACACTTGCGACGCTGCGATGTTACTAACCAGAACATTCATGGGTTTAGGAACCAAAACTCAAGTCTCAGTCTGTCAAATTAATACTAATGAGCCTCTGCTCTGAATGGCTGATTAGAATTTCTGTGAAGTCAGCAGGATTTAATGGATTTAATGCTCAATTTCTCAATACTGACATTTGATAGAATTTATAGAACAGCTAGTGACATATATTAACATCCACCTCTACCATAATAAAAATAATAATTATTATAATATTTATAGCTAGAACCTATTGTCCTTTACATTATTATGTAAATATCAGTTTCATTCCTCTTGGCGTTCTATTTAAATATTAATATCATACTGAGGGAATAGAGACGTCACCACCATCGACCTGCTGCTGCTCGAGAGACTCGCACTTTAACTTTAAATGCCAGCAGGCACAGGAGCCTCGTCGGGGGGGTGAGGGGGGGACTGGCGAGTGTGGATATTGCAGGAGGACTGATTTGATCAAGCAGGCGGCTGCAGTCCAATCCCCCCTCCCGACACCCGCGCCACCCCAGCCTCCTCCACAGCGACGCAGTAACAGACTGAACTGAATGTGTCTGACGCACCGCGAGCAGCAGAGACGGCGTCTGAGCGGCGGCGGCCCGCTTTGGGCCGCGTCCACCTTATTGAATTAGGACTCGGCGGGAACGTTAGGGGTTATGAGGCGTGCGGGGGCAAGATATATAACGCCGTGGGATTCGGTTTCTCTGCGCAGGCGGTCAGCTGATAGCCCCTCGGCCTCTGATTGGCTGCGGGTTTGGTGGTCCATGAAAGGACTAATTAAACAATCAGACTAATTAATGTAAGTTACTGTAGATGATCCTCAGGTGTCACAGCCTGGTGTAACTCTGTATGAGTTTATGAATTTAATCTATGAAGCAATAACCGTGGAAAGCGTAATTATCCCCAAAGCTAAGCAGGAGAAAACAGCTGCCGATTGAAACATTCAGAACAACACCATCCCACCGCTGATCCAATATAAACTCCGCCAGACGTTTGTGAGCCGCCGGCGGGCGGCTAACATTCAGCTAACAGCTAACAGCTGCTGTTCTTTAAATAGAAGAATAGAAGAGAAGGACAACGCACATCATCATCATCATCATCTGACATTAAACCAGCTGGTTTTATTTCCAGTTATAGACAGAATAAATACAGAAACTGTCCTGATGTATAAAGCAATTACTTTAGTTTATTATCTGATGTTATGTCATAAAGATATTAGTGATGGATGGACGGATGTCACAGACTCATGTGTCAGTATCAGCACCTCAAAACCCTGCTGTGTGTTCAGGATTCAAACATCAATTTTAGCATTTTTTCCTTCTTACTTTTCCTTCATTGTAATCATGAGTCATCATTTTAATGATCTTATTAGTAGGCCGGTTTAAATATGAGTCAGCAGGTTTAATAATCAAAAGGCGGAATCCTCTGTAAACAAATCAAATCTGATTCATGACTCAGCTCAAACTAAATCTCCTTGTAGCATTTTGCTTTTTTTTTTTTTTCAGATACATGAATAGTGTTGTCGCTACTACAAGACTGTGATTGAATCTGATGTGATTACAGGTGACAGCGACAAGTACAAAGTGATTGATTGATTGATTGATATCTGACACAAGTCCAAGTCTAAAGCTGTAATGGTAATGTAATGGGTGGTCACCGAAGTGATTATCAAAATGCTTTTGTGTGAAGCACGTCATGCTTAATCTTATTTTATACAACAAAATATAGTTTAATTTAATAAATTCCCACTAATCTGTGACTTGCTAAGACCAGAAACAGCTGATGAGCTCCTTCATGTGGCGCGAGCGACTAAAGAGCGTAAACAGACCATACGTCATAGATCAACAGATCACAGGCGGATCCCGTCGAGTCAAGGCAGCGACAGGTTTGTCGGATGCAGCAAGATCGACCTTAACGGGATTAAAGCCGCAGAGCGGTGAACACACACAGCCACATTACATGCTCATTTGATTTTATGTGGGATAATAAAACCACGGCTTCCTGCAGGTTAGTGAAGCCGCTGCTGTGCGTCTCCGACTTATGACGAGTGCGTGAGCAGCAGGCTCTGAGAGGACGTCTGTCCTTTTCTCCCTTTTTGTCTTCCTTTTACGTTCTTCCCATTCCTGCATGTTTACATTTCCCTGTCTCGAATGACGATTATCAGAGGAACGGTGAAGCCTGTGCTGCAGCACCAACCCGGGGATTTTGCGGGAAAACCACACAGCAATAAAGCAGTCGGCGTGCGTCTCTATGCAGATATAAACGCCACACAGGGCCGAGGCTGCGTTACGGCCGTTACAGTATCATACGAGGGAATCGGTACGACGGGGGTCTGAGGGCGACGTGCGCCGGCTTCAGATGAGTCGTCAGCACGCAGGGCAGCGGCCTGTTGACCGCTTCTGTGCGCGCGTGTGACATCACGGGTCTCTGCTGTCTGCTCCGATGAACACTCATCTACAGGCTCATAAGCGTCGTCGTCGACACCACCGCCACCTCTGGCATTACACCCCCCCCTCCTCCTCCACAACTGCTCAGAATGTACACAATCTGCTCCGAGGAAACGCTGACAGGTCCCATTTGTACAGATGCACATCACAGCTGTGGTTTTCCATACGTGCACATCTTCACTGATCCTGTTTGACGGTGTGAATCTGTGGTTAGGGTCAGGCTAGTATGATGGACAAGTGGCAGTTAACGGTAAAGTTGCAAGCAAAGCACTGATCCATCCACCCAAACCTCCTGCTTGAGCTGATGTTTCCTCTGGGGACACTGAGCAGCCCAGAGATCGAATCCGGGATTCTCTCCGCTTCCGCTCGAACGTCGTCATTCTTAGGGAATGACATTTACATTCACACATCGCTCCGCGCCACCCCAGTGTCCCGACAAAACAAATGATGTGACAAAAACTAATCAGCCGTTATGGATTTTTAAATGTCAAATAGATGTGTGGCAAAGCGGCGGAGGACGGATTATTAAAAAATAGATTTTTGTGATTTTTAAAACTTGCGGATCAAAGTCGTGTAGTTTTACAAGAAGGTCAAAATCCTGTGATTACTGATGTATTTTACTGCTGCTTTACTGCTGACAGACACATTATTGTAATTTATGGCTGTCAAATGTCACGCTGATACTGTCCTTGTTTGAACTGTGTGAGGAGGGAGAACAGATACAGAGATAAAGGTTAAATGCTTTGTTCGCCATGACGCAACAAGAGCGAACTGTTCTTCAGCTCTGAGGAATCAGGGGTGGATTAAATTTAGCCGCTCCCATCAGCAAAAGAAAATAATGAATTCCGCTTGTTTGACTGTTATGTGAATACCTGGAGTCATGGAGGCATCAAAATTAGACACCGATTCCTCAGTTTTGTCTTCAACAGAGTCAAGGTGATGACGTCAGGAAGAGCATCAGAGGAAGTTTACACGTTGGAAACAATGAGATGAAGCATTTCCATCTGCTTTCTTATGTTGTTTCTTATGCAAAAAATACATTATAATGATAATAATTATAAACTATAAATACAATTGTCAGCATTGTGATATCTCAACCAATTCCCCATAAGTAGTTTTTTGCAGAGATTAACTTTTTTGCACCGTGTTGACTCTGTGTGCGTGTGCGTGTGTGTGTGTGTGTGTGTATGATAACGTGCCTTAATGTAATAATAATGTAATGATTGTGCTGCTTTAAGAGGGGAAAAGTCTGTTTGTTTATGGGCAAAGTGATGCATCACTTTACTGTCACGTCCCTGCCTTTCTGCAGGCAAAGGCTATTTTATGAACACTAGAATAATATTGAACTATTATAAATAAAACAACAATGTAATAATACGAAGGAAAATGAGAATTTGAACTGTCAAATCCATACCTATTTATATTGAATATTTTGTTCCATGTGCCCCGTTTTAAAGTGGAACTCCGGCCCCTCCAAAGGTCTCTGGTCGGCCCTGCTGCACCTAACAAGTCAATAAATATCTGTTGGATCCAGAGCAGATCCACAGATGTTGTTTCCTGACAGAAGTCATCAGGCGGTTGGCTGAAATTTATCATAACTCTGCTCGCTGCTACTTTACGATCTTCCCGCCGGCAGCAGAACTCCGTCCTGTCAGACTCACCAAATCACTTCCTGCCGTTTATGGCTCTATATGAATCTGTCCCGAACCTTGACCCCGATTCGCCTGATACGAGGCCTCCGTGCCGGCTCTGGACGCTTTGATGATGTTTCTTTTTTAAGACGGGTCCAGTGGAGATGAACCTGTGGTCTTGTTCACGCAAAGGTCGGAAAAGCTGCTTTCAGCTGCAAATGGGAAAGAAGACATTCCTGCACATTCTAAACATACCTTAACAACCCCTACCTTACAGCTAATTTTCTCCGATCCGGTTTATCGATGTATGTCTGTGTTTAGATTCAAGTTAGTGTTAAAAAGCAAGTTATGTTGGGTTAAAATGATCAATGAAGACATGACGGACAAATGAAACAAAGCACTGATCCATCCACCCAACCCTCCTTCTCCTGCTGAGAAAGCTGAACAGGAACAAGGACTGAACTACGTCACCACGTCTGAAACGTCGTGCATGTATCTGTGGGTTACAGAAACATAAACTGTCAGCATGAGCAGTGGTGGACCCACCTGTAGAATCAGGGGAAGAATCCTGACGCCAGCCGCTGCCTGCGAGTGGAACAGCTGAGCCGTGGGGGGCGGAGCCAAGCAGCAAGAACATAGCGACGATTATGGAGACAAAATGGCAAAAATGAAAAAGAAATGAAATTGGATATATCGGGGATTAGCTCTTCATCACGGATTCTCATTTCCAACACATCGGATGTCATCAGCATTAAAGCTGCTGAGCTCCAACCTGTCGGATAAAGCTAATAAACCGCGGCAACGTTTCCCAGCATCAGCAGCTTCCCGCTGCTTCGCTTCTTTGTACCTGAGGAACAGAAATTTAGTGAAAATGAAGGATCTGCTTCTGCCCGGAAACGATGAGACTCAACAAACAGCAGATTGTTTCTGTTTTTCTGCTGAAGCTAAAGGCTTGACCGGTTTCTGTTCTCAAAAACACTTCACCCCTTCAACCTGAAACCCTGACCCCTGACCCTGGCCCTCTATGACCCCTCCCTGACCCACTCACCCCCACATGACCCCTGACCCCTCTGGAAAAATTAAACTAATTCAAAGGTTTTAAAAGAAAAAAACAGAAGTGAGAAATTCAAGGTCAAAGCTGTGGTAAGGGGCTTGCCAGAGAAACACACACACACACACACACACACATAGACAGGAAGAACTGCCCAACTATTTTAATACCTGGTGATGACAGATGGGTACATTTAAAAAAAACGATGAATTTTAATAGTGGGAAGACAACATCCCTGATATCTGGCATTATCCCAAAAAACTTTTTGTGTAGAACTAGGACTGTGCTCTGTATCATCGATGCTGTTCTCTATCATTCATGTTGCAGTAAATCTCATTGGATTAAACATCTACTTATTTTTGTCTGAATTTATCTCTTTGATAAGTCTGGCCTAGTCCAGGATTTCCCACGGCACCTCCCTGACCAGTTTCCTGAAGAACTCTTAGTGGTTTGTGGATCTGATGTTTCCTAATCCTGTTGTGTCAGGAAGCTTCATCCTGGCAAGAAAAATGATCCTGTCAGAAAATGATGGTCCATCAGGAAACTTCCGTCTATCTGGAAACTTCCATCTATCGGGAAACGTAATCCTGTAAGAAAACTTCACCCTATCAGAAAACTCCCTCCTGCCAGGAAGCTTCTGTCTATCTGGGAACTTCCTTCTATCAGGAAACTTCATCACAGCTGCTGCGGTTGAACCGATCCCTGCAGGCTCTCGTATCTGCCGGAGTTTTTCTCGTCTGATTCTCAGTGAAGAAGCAGCTTGTTGAGTCTCTGTCATAACCTGCGTCACTGCGCTGAAAGTCTCTTCAGCTTGTCTTTGTCTTTCTAACATCTTCTCCGCTATGAATAAATCTAACAGCTGCTACTTCTTTCCCGTACTCCTCTAGAGTCAATAATAAAGCTGTTTCTCCCTCTGGTGGATTCAGATCCTGATTCAGAGGTTCAGAGTTTATCGCAGCTTCACCCGCTGCTGTTTCCCGTTGGGTTTGAAACAGCATTTCCTGATGTTCACTTTTCTAGAAGCTGAAAACCAAGCATCATGTGACCTAACCTACATGTTTATTGTAAATGTGTTAACGAACATATGTGTTTCGCCAGGTGATGTAAAACGCACATTCCGTTCTTCATGTTGTTTATTAATACTTTTCATTTATCATCTTTTAACCTCATTGGTTTATTCTGAGAACAAAAACTTGGACACTTAGAAATACACGAATCATAAATGCATAATTACCTCAGCGATAATACTGACTCTGAATATCATTTTTTCATTTTTCTCAGGGTATTGTTAGAAAAAAAATAACTCAAATATAAAAATGTTATAATCAAATATGGCAGCTCTGTTAAACAGGAGATATTCCAGTTGTCCTGGGTTCCATTACCGAACCTTGTCATACAATATTAAAATGAAGCTTAATTTTACTATACAGATATTCAACAAATGAATTAAATAAGAGACAAAACTGGCGAACAGCTGCTGACTTATTGTTTTCATTTCATTTCTTCCTCCGCTGCTTCTCATGCTGATAAATTGTTGTTTTCTCCAAACAGACATAAAGAAAAGTTTAAAAAAAATCATCATGGTTCAGCGTGCTGGTTTATAAGCTGGAACTCGGCTGACCTGCGGCTAATAATGAGTCAGTCCGACAGCTGCGGATGAATTTACAGCAGCCGATTAAACTTGTGCTGAACTGTGTGGGCGTTAAACTGTCATCATGCACACCTGTCGGCCAATCCGAGCAGAGAATTCACCCAGGTCCCGGTATAAGAAATTCGCAATAAATGCGTTAATCTGCACCAGCAGTGATGTGACAGAGCTGCTGCGAATGTGTGTGTGTGTGTGTGTGTGTGTGTGTGTGTGTGTGTGTGTGTGTGTGTGTGTGTGTGTGTGTGTGTTAGGGGGGTGGTCAGCCACATCATGCAAAGCTGCATTAATTGGTGTCACATCATCGGGGGAGGGGGAGTGGTGTTAAATTAAACCCTCTCCCTCTTTGTTTCTGACAGGATAATTAGTCTTTGTGAGCTGAAAATACACCTCTGTGTGTGTGTGTGTGTGTGTGTGTGTGTGTGTGTGTGTGTGTGTGTGTGTCTGTATTTATCAGGTCATAAACAGTACAGGTCCATGAAGGTCTTTACAGGCGGGCCGTGATGTAGGCGGATGAGATATGGCCTGATGAGTTATGGGTCATCAACACCTTCTCTGCTGCTAATCGTCACCATGTTTCCTCGCTTACCCCCCTACCCCAACCCCTACCTCCCCACCCAGCCCAGGCTGCTGGATCCCACCTGTTACAGTGCGAGATGGTCTGGATGCTTTTAATCCGCCGGGCGAACGTTGGCAAAATCCCAGACGGACGGATGTACAAACGTCCATGAAACCCAGAACCCAACCCAGAGGACCTGAAGAGGAATTACGTCACCGAGTCTGAAATTGTTGATCGACATACAGACACATAAATGTTAACTTTTCCTTCCTTTGGAGTCTGAGTCTGGTTACAGGGGGTGAGGTTCAGAGCAGGATTTTTAGGCACTATCGTCCACTTTTATGCCTCGTGATCCAACCTCCACCTGCAACTGTTGAAGCTGACATTGAGATTTGGGTCAACGATGACTTCAAAACAAGTTTGACCTGTGACCTCCTCCTCCGACTCTCAGATGTAATGTTCGTGCCATGTGATGTTATGATGTCATGGATCAATCCCATTAAAAGTCAATAAGTTTTTTTTTTCTTCTGCTGGCTTTAATCACATGCAGAACAGACTGAAAAGTTTCCCCCCATGTGTTTGCTCATACTCACACATGCATTGTAAATTGCTTTTTCAGTTTTTATATGGGGAAAATCTTTCTTAACTATTCTAGCGTGCAAAAGTCCACATTTACTTTGTACTTTACAGAGTAAGTGATTTTGTATCCAAACGGTTCTTTTTTTCCTTTTCTGTTTGTTTGTTTTGTTCTTGGCGGTTAGTCAAACTGAATCTAAATTAAAACTTGAACCAAACCAGGATCAGATTTTACTGTTTAACACACAGATCCAAGACCTACTTAATGAACATTTTTCAGTTCTTCCTGGTTCACGTGACTCACGTTTGACTCACTCAAAGTTTGATTCAGAGGTTTAACATAAATCTATATTAATAAATCCAGTTTATCAATTCTGGCATTTACCCAATTTCCCCTTTGGAGGTTAACAAAAGTTTCTGAACAACAAAAAAATCACTCATTCAGGAACAAAAATCCAACCATTTATGTGTTGTTGACTCTGACATTTTCCTGATATTAAAGTCCTGACACAGATTTGACAAGCTACAGTCTCCTCTGATCAGAGCGTCAGAACCTCCCTCTGTGGAAACCAATCCTGAGGGCAGGGAGGAGGATTAGCTTTTAATAACAAGGTCAATATTTGACTCGACATTCTCCGCAGTGCAAAAAAAAAAAAACATCAATATTGCTGCCAGCCATTAAACAAATGGCGAACAAAAAGATTGCTCTCGGACCGGTTCCCACTCCAGAAGCATGGCAGACGGCTGCAGTAAAACATTTAATCACCACTGTTTAAAAGCTCTGAGATTTATTCACCCTGCACTGTAGAAAGCTGCAAATGGTGCAATCTGATCTGTTTAAAATACCGGCCTTGATGGCCGAGGGCAGGAGGCTTCGCCGCTCCATCTGTAACGTGACTCGCCGTTTAACTGCCCACCGGCGATGTTAGAGCGCCAGTCAGAGCAGCGGGAGCTGGAAGGTCGGCCCAATGTGAGCCGGCGAGTTGGCCGGCCAACGTCCCCCCGGGGGGGGGCCGGGACCTTACCCGCCTCGACCCCGCAGCCCACCAGGTGCCGCTCGGCAGCCGCGAGGACGATCCGAGCCAGCGAGCCGGCGAACCTCCCGCCCACTGGAAATCGCTTTCATTAGTTATTCCGGCCCTGAAGGACCCCGGAGCCGCGTCTCTGACTCACATCTGACTAAAGATGAGTGGCTGCTCTTTGAGGGACCTCGCTTCACCTTTCATCACAGGGCACTCAATTTTCCACACACAGAGTAGGAGTGATTCCAGAGTCAAACAGACACTTTCCCTCTGTGACCTGGTGAGACTACCCAGGCTTTAGAAGGAATTCAGGCGTTCGGCAAATACAACTGATTTCAATGACTCGTATCAACAACCCTCTCTCTCTCTCTACAGACAGGTGACACTCAGGTCTGGGTTAGTATTCACATTTTTATATCAGACTTTATTTAAATGTTAATGAGAAGCAATGAATTTCAGACTCTTTGACAAGCAGGGCTTAAACTGCCCATAAATAAAACTCCCGTATATCATCAAAGGGAGACTTTACCTCTTCCTCTTACATGTCGTCCAGGACTCAGCAGACAGTGCACAATTCTCCAGATATGATGAATATCAACAATTTTTTTATTGGTGCACTCAGCAGCCTGATGTGCAGCTTTGCTCTGACAGCGTTTACACACATGCAATTTTGAAACACAAGTTATTGCAATATTTTCAGCCGTTCCTTTAACAGAGGTCTTTTCACCAAGTACCAGAATCATCCAGAGCAGCTGACAGTTCTGCACAAAATCTGAATGTCAATCCCCTTTGATGTTGTAACTCTGTGGTTCAGGTGTTTAAATTCAAGTTTTCTAACAAAAAACTGCTGCAAGTTTTCCAACTCCAGACCAAACAAAGCATTGATCCATCCAACCAACCCTCCTCCTGCTAAGAAGAACTGAAGAGGAACGTCAATTGAACTACATCACCACATCTGAAGCATTGAATCAATGTATCCATGGTTGCAGAAACACATAAACTGTCATGTTTCCCTCTGAGACTGAGCTTATGTTTCCTCTGGAGACACTGATCTGCTTTGATTTTTTTTTTATAATAATTTATTTTCTACATGCAGTAGCTCCCAGTGTCCTACAGACACTTTTCGCTCTGTGACCTTAAGGAAGATGCATCATGTGTCACCTTGATGAATCGCCGCCGTTTTCTCGCCGCATGTTTCTGCAATTGTTTACTCGGGTTTGATGGATACGATGTCGTAATCCCTATGACAAACTGACTGCCGTGTGTGAGGCTTCTCACGCAGACGGCGCCTTCTCATGCCGCCTGATGTCAGTGGTTAAGGCAAAGCACAGATGACCAACACATGACGGAGTCGCTGAAAAACAACGTCTAGACGTGCTTCTTCACTGACAGACAACATGAATAAAGACCTTTGATTAGTTGCATGAGAGGAAGCGTTGCCTCAAGTTTTGTTTCCTCTTGTACCAGAAAGTGCAGGTTGTGATTAGGAGGGAACACTGACAGGATCGATCTGGGCCTGAGATCATCGAGTCACAAATGTAGAATCTAAGCAAGTCTCTGTGTAGGTGGAAACCACAATAATCAGAAATATGAAGCTAATTCTGCAGAATGTGTTGACGCTTACAAAGGCTAATCTCATCATCTGCTGAACTGCAGCCCAGATGTTGAGATGCTGATGTTGAGACCTCGGGACGTGTTCTCAGCAACACACACTGTCCCCATGTGCTTCGACATCCTCTTCTGTTGTTTCGGATTATGACACTTCATTTGAGCAGGAAGTCACATTGAGAGACCTGAGAACACAGTTAACAACAAACAGTTCTCGTCCACTCTGTCAATTCTTCCTGATTAATGGGGCGAAACATCTGAAGGCTGAATATTAACTGCAGGAGTGAAGCGTAACAGCAGCTGCTAGATGCTGAATAACTGATGACTTAAGTTTCAGTTAAACTTCTACATTCATTCAGCGTTGGTGCTGTAATCTTTACACTGTAACCTACATTGTAACCTATATACTGTAACTCACACCGTAACCTGCACTTTACCAATCTTGTATAACCTCCACACTGTAACCTACACTGTAACCTACATTGTAACCTATATACTGTAACCCACACTGTAACCCACACTGTAACCTACATTGTAACCTATATACTGTAACCCACACTGTAACTCACACTGTAACCTACATTGTAACCTATATACTGTAACTCACACTGTAACCTGCACTTTAACCAATCTTGTATAACCTCCACACTGTAATCTACACTGTAACCTATACATTGTGACCTACACTGTAACCTACATTGTAACCTATATACTGTAACCCACACTGTAACTCACACTGTAACCTACATTGTAACCTATATACTGTAACTCACACTGTAACCTGCACTTTAACCAATCTTGTATAACCTCCACACTGTAACCTACCAACCCGGTCTCACGGCTTTACGTGTTAAAGTCACGAAAATTAATCTATTATTTCGTGGTCGGGTTACGAGTTGGGCTCTATTTTCGTGACTGGACAACGGTTCGATTGACGCTCTTTTTCGTGAGAGGACAACGATTCCTCACCCTGTGTATTTTAATGGGCAGTGCGTACACCACCGCAATGGTAATTTGTGCGCGTCAGCTCCAAAGAGCTTTCGCCGTGTTTGACCCATTTCATTTCAAATTGAGTTAGGCCTATAAAATCTAGCACTGTTCTAATTTGTCGACGCGGTGGTTGTAGCGTTGTCATACGTGGTCAAAGAAAAGACCAGTCCAGATCGCGGGCATTTTAATTAGCCTTCTAGTGAATGAGCGCTTTCGGATACAAAAATATAACCGATATAAAACTACACATTTGCTGCTGGAGGAGTAATGGGTTGATTCTTGGTTGTGTGAGTGAAAATGTAATGGGTGGTTTATTGGTTAAATCCCATGTGTCCGATCGATTTCAATGGCTTCTCTAAAATCTTTGGTTGGACTCTGGACTGTCTGCATAAAGGGGGATATCCCTAGCGTGCTACTCCCCTTGAGAAAATAAATGACGTTTGAAGCTCAACCAATCAGAGGCAGAGTACGGCGAACGCCGCGTGCCATGGATAGCGTTGACCAGTCACGAAAAATAGCGCTGTGGATCTTGGGGGGCGTAGCCGTCGCCGTACTCTGCCTCTGATTGGTTGAGCTTCAAACGTCATTTATTTTCTCAAGGGGAGTAGCACGCTAGGGATATCCCCCTTTATGCAGACAGTCCAGAGTCCAACCAAAGATTTTAGAGAAGCCATTGAAATCGATCGGACACATGGGATTTAACCAATAAACCACCCATTACATTTTCACTCACACAACCAAGAATCAACCCATTACTCCTCCAGCAGCAAATGTGTAGTTTTATATCGGTTATATTTTTGTATCCGAAAGCGCTCATTCACTAGAAGGCTAATTAAAATGCCCGCGATCTGGACTGGTCTTTTCTTTGACCACGTATGACAACGCTACAACCACCGCGTCGACAAATTAGAACAGTGCTAGATTTTATAGGCCTAACTCAATTTGAAATGAAATGGGTCAAACACGGCGAAAGCTCTTTGGAGCTGACGCGCACAAATTACCATTGCGGTGGTGTACGCACTGCCCATTAAAATACACAGGGTGAGGAATCGTTGTCCTCTCACGAAAAAGAGCGTCAATCGAACCGTTGTCCAGTCACGAAAATAGAGCCCAACTCGTAACCCGACCACGAAATAATAGATTAATTTTCGTGACCTTAACACGTAAAGCCGTGAGACCGGGTTGAACCTACACTGTAACCTATACATTGTGACCTACACTGTAACCTACATTGTAACCTATATACTGTAACCGACACTGTAACCCACACTGTAACCTACATTGTAACCTATATACTGTAACTCACAATGTAACCTACATTGTAACCTATATACTGTAACTCACACTGTAATCTACATTGTAACCTACACTGTAACCTACATTGTAACCTAAATACTGTAACTCACACTGTAACCTACATTGTAATCTACACTGTAACCTATATACTGTAACTGACACTGTAACCGTCACTGTAACCAATATACTGTAACCAACACTGTAACCTACACTTTAATCTATACACTGTAACCTACACTGTAACCTCAACTGTAACATATGTTTAACTGAAGCTGTGACCTATGCTGTAACTCAGGCTGTAACCTACACTGTAGCTGATGCTGTAACCTACGCTGTAACTGATGATGTACTGTACACAAGACTGCACTAATCACAGCTACTGCTGTCTCAGCATGATCTGTAGTTATATTTCTCGAGAAGAGATGTTAGAGCGTTGATTCAACCCAGAACCATAAATCAGCCTGTAATAAAATAGTAATTTTAAAAGTAGCCCTTTATAAATAACCTTTATAAATAAAATGACAAAAGTCTTGATCTGACTGAGAGAAATCAGATGCTTTAGATTCAAGACACAACAAGAGTCAGTAATAACTCTGAGGGACAGAATCCACATATTAAAGATTAGTGATGGGAGGAAAACTACAGATAATGCCACAGTCATTTTAAACCGAGAGAAAGTTTTAGTTCAAAATCACAGAACCTTTAAAAATAGGAAAAAAGAGAGCAGCTCACAGATCTCAGATTGCAGCAGTGAACAGAACAAAGATCTTCACTGGAAAACAGGACATGTTCCCATATGAAAACACGTATATGTGATCCAGCTGTGAAGATTCATTCACATGTGTCGGCTCACATCCTGTTTAGTGTCAGTGATCCACAGATCCAACTTCACACCTCCTGTTCCTCATGTGTCAGGATGTTTTGCTGTGTCTCATACAGCAGGAAACAACATGTTGTTTGTGTTTCCACTGGTCTAACACTGTAATAATCATTTCCTCTGTTTTGAATAATGAGGTTCTCACATTTTACTATCAGTGAATATATTTTCATTTTTCTTTCCAAACTGTATCATCACTCAGCTTCTCAGAAACATCTGAAAAATGACTCAGAGCAAAGAGAATGAATCAAAAAGACGAAAACAATCAGGAGAAAATAATCTCCGTAAAGGGATCACAGATATTTCCAAGAAGATGTTTTAATTCCACCTCTCCTGGAATATTCCTGCATGATTCACACATCAGATTACATTACATAATCCACTTTAGGTTCTGATCAAAGCTCTTTAACAGGATTTAGATAACGTTGATCTAAGAAATGGATCAACGTTATCCGTCTTCAGATAAAAACTCCTAAAGTGACGTCAGGCTGCTGTTACTTACAGAACCGACACTGATCTGTGATCGATCAATAATCCTTAGTTAGATGGTCACATGATCCATGGGAGAACATGGATCATCTGGTCATGTTTAACATGAACTTCTGACATCACAACATTAGAAATGATGACAGCCAACCCTGTGAGGATGTAAATTAGTATTAATATTATTATGTTGATTACTAGTTTCTGTAAAGCTTCAGGAGAACACCTGTCTGTTCTGACTGACAATGAAATCCTGGAAAACTCTGTTCTGGATCTTTCATTGATTGGTCCTTTGTCCTCTCTCCTGGCTTCATTAATACTCTGCTGTTAATTGACCTGCCTGGTTAAACAGAGGTTCAATAACTAAATTAAATAACATTTAATATGGAAGAATTAAAACCAACATGGGTTGAAAATATAAATGTTTACAAGAACACAATTTTCTACCTCCAGGAAGCTTATTAATAAGAACTTACTTTCAATCTCTGAATCTGACTGACTCAAACAGATTATGATGATTGACAAACTTGCTTGTTATTAAATAAATTAAATACCTGTAAAAAAAAAAAAAATGGTGATAATATAGAAAAATAAAATATAATTAATCAATAATATATCATCAGCGGAACATGTGATCAACAAAAGAGACAAACAGCAGATGTTTATCTATTGAAGTCCATTTATATTTTTTGGTTTTACTTTGTTTCGCAGCTTTTGTTCTGATATAAAACTGTAAAACCTGTTTAAACTCAAACTAAACAAGTAATAGAATTTTAAAGCATTCATAGAATCTATCATTGTGACTTTAAAAGCAAAACTAACAATATGAAAAATGATCACAGATACGGAAAATGTTTAAAACTGCAGTAAACAATCAGATTTATTTAATTTAATAATTAATAGAGAAAATACATTTATTGAAAAAGGGAGAGAGAGGCTTTAGGTCTGGTGAGTTGTCACCTGTGGGTGGGATCATTAATTCTTTTAATTCCTCATGTTAGGAAGCTGTGAGTGTGTGTGTGTGTGTGTGTGTGTGTGTGTGTGTGTGTGTGTGTGTGTGTGTGTGTCTCTGTGTGTGTCTGTGCGTGTGGGGATCAGCTCTGGGCTGCTGATTCTCTGAGTAATAATCCCTCAAATCCTGAAACCATCATTCAGAGCCTCCAGTTCACGGTGAAAGAGGAGATGTGAAGATATCTGCTCCTCTTCCTCTCCATCTTTGCATCATGCTGAGTTTCCCTCGGAAGCGTAATGACGGTGTTTGGAGGGCAGCTTGATAACTGCTGAGATAATCTGCTGTTGTAATCCTCTCTTCTGTAGATTGGACCCTTCAACTGCCAAGAGCCTGAGAAACACTCTGCACATAAACTCGCTTCCAGCTCGTCCCCATTTCTGATACTTTCCTGTTGTCATTTTTTTTTCTGCTAGAATATTGCTCTTTACGGAGAAAAGATAGTGATCTTGTTATAACAGACCAGTATTTTCCTCTGAAATACACTCTTGAGTGTTTTCACTTTTAAAATGGAAATCAGCTGAGACTTGTCAACAAAGCTGTGGCACTGCAGGTGGAAGATGGTTTATGATAATCACGTCCAGCTCGTCTCTGTCTTCTTAAGCATATTTTACATTTAAAATGTGTTTGGTTCAGTCACACAAACCTGCCCATGGGCAGTGACAACCAGACACACAGAACATGGTTCACCAGTTCACCTTTCTGCTGACCACAGCGGGGTTGGGTGGATGGATCCCTGCCTTGTTGCAGCAGATCCTCTATTACACGCCACTATTAACTGAAATTTGTGATCTTTTCTATCTTCACTAACCTGAACCCAAACGCCTGAACCACAGAATATGATCCATGTGACATGTTGTCAGAGGTAAAGTCAACAGTCTGCTCTCTTTATTGCTGAATGTTTTTTTTTATTTATGGACAGTTTAGCTTGTTAAAGACGGAAATGTACGAGTCTGAAATCAAACATCGCTCTAAACATCACATGGTTATTAATACCGACCCAAACCTGGTGTGAAGTGTCACCTGTGCTGATGTTGAAGCCGGAAGGAGGATCACTACAGCCTCCTCCTGATGGCTCCTGCTGTCTCTTGCTGACTCCTGTTGGCTCCTGCTGGGTCCTGCAACCTCCTGCTGACTCCCACTGGCTTTTGCAGCCTCCTGTTGGCGCCTTCTGGAATCTGGTGGCTCCTGAAGCATCCTATTGGCTCCTGCATCCTCCTGCAGACTCCTGCTGGCTTCTGTTGGCTCCTGCTGAGTCCTGTAGGCTCCTGTTGGCTCCTGCAGCCTCCACCTACTGGCTCCTGGTGGTCCTGCATCCTCCTGCAGCCTCCTGTTGGGTCCTGCAGCCTCCTGCAGACTCCTGCTGGCTTCTGTTGGCTCCTGCTGAGTCCTGTAGGCTCCTGTTGGCTCCTGCAGCCTCCTGTTGGGTCCTGCTGGGTCCTGACAGCTCCAGCAGCCCCCTGTTGGCTCCAGCAGCCCCTGTTGGCTCCTGCTGGCACCTGGTGGCTCCTGCAGCCTCCTGCAGACTCCTGCTGGCTTCCGTTGGCTCCTGCTGGGTCCTGTAGGCTCCTGTTCACTCCTGCTTGCTCCTGCAGCCTCTTGTTGGGTCCTGCTGGGTCCTGCCAGCTCCAGCAGCCCCCTGTTGGCTCCTGCTGGCTCCTGCAGCCTCCTGCTGGTGGATGATGGCTCTTGATGGACTCCGTTTTCTCTGCTCTGAAGCCACCACTTGATAAAGAGGAGAACTGGAAATAATGGCCACATATTCACAGTTACTCCTCAAAGGTGTCATGATGTTCACTTTGTTAACGCTAAAAGTGAAGAAAGCATCAATGTTTTAATGAATGAAAAAAAAAATCTGGAGAGAAAAGTTGAAACACTGCTTTACTTTAACTCTTCACACCCGGACACAGACTGTGTGAAAAGACATGAGTCACAGTGACACTGTCACACAGTCATCCTGTGACTCTGTCACAGAGCGACTGTTCCCTGTTAGCAGGTGAATCCAAAGCTTCATTATGACAGAGGCTGGAACCAAGAACAGACAATGTCAAACGTGACAAACGGCAAGCAAAAAGACCTAAAACTAGTCTGTAAAACTTCACGTTCATCACAGCCTGATTATTATGATTAGAATAATGAATTTAATGATTTTAACACCATCTTAGATGATGTTTCCTCTGGAGACACTGAGCTCATGTTTCTTCTGGGCTGGACAACCACATGTCTCTTGCCTTGAACTAAATCATTCAACAGGTGGCATCAGGTGAGAAGCTGGGCAGCAACATCACCACCGGTTCCACATCTACAGCCAATTAAACCCTTATTGGCAGCAGTTGTGCACAGTAACAGCAGTTTTTGCAGCGCGTCCTAAATGTTACGGCGTCCTGTAATACTGTCAGTAAAGATATAATGGCTGTTCGGAATAAAACAGTTTGTTTTTACAGTCGAAGACTGAATAAACAGCAGTTTGTGTGGACAAATAGCAACCTCTGTGAAGAAAATGTCTGTGGTGCAGCTAAAATCTCTCAGTTTTTTGTTGTTCCAAAGGGAAGAGAACATTCAGCGTGTGCATCAGGCTGCAGCTGAATGTCATGGGATCCCACATGATGCGTTTCAGAGCCGAGGATGCTGGGAGGTTATCAGCTCACACACTCTGAGGTCAAATGTCTCCGACTGGTTCTTCGAAATGTTTATTCTGGATCAGAATGATTCAGATTCGCCCATCACAAAATTCTGTGATATGGACATGTATGAGACATAGCACATTTGGAGAATAGAGCTGCAACGGGTTATTCTGAAGGTGGATTCATCTATCGATCATTTAAATGATTAATCGATTACCTGTTTGGTTTACAAAATGTTAAATGCCAATGAGTTCTTTACCAAAAATGTTTGTCCAGACCAACAGTTAGCAACCCAAAGATCATCAGTTTACTATTATAGAAGACTAAAGAAAATAGAATAATCTGATCTAAGATTGGGGGCGACACGGTGGTGCGGTGGGTAGCACTGTTGCCTCACAGCAAGAAGGTCGCAGGTTCAAGACCCGCCTTGGGCCTGGGTCTGGGACCTTTCTGTGTGGAGTTTGCATGTTCTCCCCGTGTCTGCGTGGGTTTTCACCGGGTACTCCGGTTTCCTCCCACAATACAAAAAACATGCTCAGGTTAATTGGTAAACTCTAAATTGCCCATAGGTGTGAGTGTGAGAGTGAATGGTGTGTGAATGGTGTGTGTGCCCCACGATTGGCTGGCGACCATCTGGGGTGTATCCCTGCCTCTCGCCTTAACGCGCTGGGATAGGCTCCAGCAGACCCCTGCGACCCCGAAAGGGAATAAGCGGGATAGACAATGGATGGATGGATGGATGATCTAAGATTATCCTCTTGTGATGAGATATTTCATGATGAGATGATTCAGTCATGATGAGACGATTCATGATCATATGATTCAGTTGGACAATTCCAGTTCAGATGATTCCAACGTGATGACACAATTTATAATGACATGACTCAGTCACGATGACGCGATTCACTTGTGATGAGACGATTCATAATGAGATGATTTAGTCCTGATGAGACGATTCGGTCATAATGAGGTAACGGTTTGAGATGATGAGATAAGCGAGTCATAACCTCCAGATAATGGACGTAAGGACATTAGCAACGGAAATGCTCGTAGCTTCTGTGCTCTGGGGATAAATACATTTTCCAGCCATTATTAATATTCCTGTTTTATTACAGTAGCAGTAATAGTGCTGTTGAAACAGAAGGAGCTTAACGGCCATCTCTTCCTACCATATGCTGTTTGATGGCTTAACACTAAACCGTTGGCGTGCGGCACCGCACACACTGAGGGTTCCATCGTATGTGTTTACATCTGTGTGTATGAGCTGGTACATCAAATGGAGGTTTTGTGGCAGCAATGGATGTGTGTGTGAGAGGCTCAGAGCTCTTGGCAGAGACGGAAGAAGCCAGAGAAACAACAGAAACAACAGAGCTGCGTTTGTTCTGCTTCTATATGACCTCTGACCTTCAGTCTGATGATACACAAACAGCTAAATCTCCCCTAATCTTTGTTTAGATGAGAAACCTGGTGGGGATTATGATTCCCAGTATTGGATTAAGATCACACGGACACCAGATACACAGCGGATCACTAATGCAGCCAAATGGCCGAACATGTTTCCTGTGTTTTCTGACGGCTGCTGCTGAGTGATCAGTACGTTCAAATACACGTTTACAGCAGAGGGATCAGAAACCACTGGGATGTGGTCTTTATACAGCAGTGCAGTGTCTACACAGCATTACTATATGACTGTAATACTGCATGACTGGAGTTATGTATTATTGTACTATTGTATAGTATTGTTGTATGTATTACTATATTAATGTAGTACTGTATTAGTTCAATTCTTTTGATTTGAAGTCAGAATGCTTTATAATGTTGGATGTTTATGCCATTACCTAACACAACAGGTTCATGCTGTTTATGTTTTTTTGATGAGATTCATCACCTTAATAACAGAATAATAACATAAGGTATTATAAGCTGAATATATAAAACACTAAACACGTATCTCATATTATGCAGCATTTAGTAGCGTGCAAAGGATCGTAGATCCAGATGTTGAAAAATACAATGTTACAGAGTGCATGATGTTTCCTGCGTGTACTCACATGTACAACGCATAGATTTTCTCTGTGTGGTCTGGGATGGTCTTTGCAGTCTTGTGGCAGTGAAACCTTGTGGGAATTTGTCATCATTACTTTGGATTCTCCTCCATTGTGTTTACAGCTCTCAGTGCTTTAGCTTCCTCAAAGAGACCCGCGGGACCAGAATATGAGATATATAGCTCTGTGTGTTTCTCATAATTGGCTCTGAGATGAGTCCTCGAGTCGCTGCAGCCGACTCTTAACCAGGCTGCTTGAATTCAGCCATTGTGCTCACATGCTTCAACCTCAGCAGGAATCTGTTGATGTGCACGATGAGTCCTTGCTAACTATCGGCTCCAAGGACCAGTTTGCTTGTTAACATGTTTGGTATTTGGATTCAGGCCTCGTGTGTTACAGGTTCATGGCTTGTGTTGCCGTGAGTGTTGCACAACATGCACCTGGATATAGGTGAACATGCACAGTTGTTTGCATGTTTCCTCGTTGCTCCTATATGCAGAGTGTTGAATGATGATGACAGCTGCAGCTCTGCTGCCCTTTTCTAACCAATTATTGCAGCGATGAAGCCACTGCTCTTGTTTTTCTGGTAGGTGTGGTTCTGTGAGATAAGAAGAGGTAAATAGTTCACTCCCCATTGTTGTTGAAAGTCATGAGATGAAGTTGGTGAGTCAGGGTGAGGGAGGAACTTACAAAATGCCATCACAAAATAACTCCAATGCAAAAATAAAAGATCAATTATCCACAAAAAGTAGGTAACAAAGGGCATCGTAAAAGTCCAACCTTTGGATGAAAGGCAACATGACACACAACAAAGAAGCTGAAAATAATCAACTAACTAACTGGAAAAAAGCATTACAAACCTTTTACAATCCTCGAGTGCTGAAGTGACTGCTAATGTGTGTTAACCTGAGCAGTGGTGAACATACATCACATCTTATATAACTGCAGCCTGACAGATGACTGATGGACTGAAATGGAAGCAATGAAGACTCCAGATGAGCAAGTCACTGAGTGTGTTTTTGTTAGATTACCATTACAGAGCCTCTCTGCTCTCTGCAAGAGTCTTATTAGTGTTTCTGGGAATGTTCCACACATCATCATCATTAGCCGCTGTTGGTTCAGATCGTCCTCAGCTCTCATCTCTTATTCAGCTCTCAGAACCTGGAGAAAATGTTCGGTGTGTCATCTACAAACTTGATCAGTACTGCACAGACAATGGCGCTGTTAAATGTATTTATTGTGCAGAATGTGCTGTTGTGTCACAATGATAAACAGTGTTAAACAACAACCCTGGTAAATTACACACATTGAACTATATTGTGTAGTGGAATCAACCACTAAGTACATAGTTTAAAGGTAAAATGTGTAGAATTTGGCCTGATTCCAATAGTATATGTATGAGTGTGACAGTATTCAGTAAAGTATCTGACTTCGTCACCCCTGTTACAAACAGTGAACCTGTGCATTATCTCCATTTACTATGCAATCAATGTAAACACACACACCTTATTGTCTCTTGTACAATGACAGACTTTTTTAATCAATGGTCTAAAACACTAATAATAATAATGATAATTAACTTTTACATACACAGCTCCCTGTAGTTTTTACCTGTTGCAGCCTGACGTCAGTGTCGTGTTGTGATTGGGCTGTGTTGCATCAGTTGATGGTTGATGGTCACTATCACACAAAGGTAAAATCCTTCTCTATTATCCTTTTTTAATATTTATTTCATGTTTGTATGAAAGGTGTTATACAAATAAAGTGTATTATTATTATTATTATATACAAATATTTTTTACCAGATTTGTCTAATATGGAGTAACATGCTGAAAATATTTTATATTGATTTAAAGTGTTAAAGGAACGTGGTTTAAATCCCCTGTGCTGCGCTGTGATTGGCTACTGGGTTTAACGGGGCCTGTTGTTCAAGTTTCAACATCTGGGAGCGAAGTGAGCCGGGGGGCGGGGTTAAGCACAAAAGCTCGCTCGGTCGACTAATCCGGAACGGGACGAAATCCAATGCTCGCTTTTGATTGGCCGTAAGTGCCGTCAGCGGCGCCGTGGGGGCGTGGCTAGAGCGGCTGCGAGTGTTGTGGTTCCAGTGTCTTAGTGTCAGTGAGTGAGCGGCGCTGCGAGCTGCTGCTGTACTTGGATTCTAACGGACAAAACTGGCTTTAACTAACCCAACTAAACTCGCGTTAACTAACCGAACCGAACTCGCTTTAACGAACAGGCGCTTTGTCTGCTTTCCTGCGCTTGTGTGGCTTCGTTTCCATTCAGACAGACAACGACGAATGTTTTTTTTTTCCCATACTGGAGCAACGAAGAAAACAATCAGGTAAGACGCGCTGCTGGTATACTAGCCTCATAGGAGTCTCAGCGTTTCCCGCTGACAATAGGATGCTGGCTCCGTTTATTTCGCCCTTACTTTCCCCTTCATGTACTAATCTTGAAAGCCAGGGTTCTACTTACAGATGCGGTTTTTGACAGTCACGGCGGCTTGTTTGTTTTATCTAATATTGCCTATTTTAATAGAAAAATGTTTTTTTCCGAACAGTACCTAAAATTGTTTTTAAAAATGTGCTTAATTTCTGATTTGAGCTGCTCCACAGCGCCCCCAAGTCTGGTTTACTACGTAGCAGGCGAAACCCCGAATTACACCTCCTAGGCAGGTTTTAGGGGACACGCGAGATAACAAAAAACGCGTTTATTGAAAAATCCGCAATGTTGAAGAAATCAAACAGCCCGTTGTTGCAGATGACAGTGGTCGCTTTAAGTTAACCTCGGTGTCCTAATGGTTCTACATGACATAAAGAGTAGACGCGAAATGAAAGGAGCCCGCGTCTCATTTCAGCGGGTTAATAATGAGACACTGCAGAATGCGGAGCTTAGAGTCTCAGATGCGGCTGCTAGTTGGGGGACTTCAGCTGTGATACTTCGTTCATTAAGAGTCTCAAAATTGCTTCAGCAGAGATTATTTCTTCGTGTGTGTGTGTGCGTGCGTGTGTGTGTCGGGCTTTATTCCAGTCACGTAAACGCATCCGACACAAACTCCTTCACTGGCTTCAAGTTGAATTTTGGCTGAGGAGCCGCTGCCTCCTGCTGCTCCTCCTCTTTACTCCTCTTCTCTCCTCTTGTTTTTTGGGGGGATGAACAGCAGTAATTATTGATCCTGCATCCGCTAAGGTTTCAGTGATTTTTTTTTTTTTTTTTAGATCTGATGCTGTTTGATCCGGATCGAGCTGCGCCGGTTTCTGGTCTTGACGCAAAATCGCAGTTTTTGTAAATGCTTTGTTGTCTCTGCAGCGACTATAAACGTCTCATTAATCTCAGCAAAACCGAATTCTGTTCTCAGTGTTTGTTAGCAGGGCGTCGGATTCCCTGGAACAGTAGGGATTAAGGGGGGAAACATCCTCCAGGAAATCTCGAGCATCAAACACCAAATTTCTGTCATTCTGGTGATTTCTATCTGCACCAAATGTTGTTATTTTTCCTGCACCAATTTATGTTGAAATGACCTTATTTATCCTGCAAAACGACTAAATCTAAAGTATAAGGATGCTGTCAGACTCATTCAGGGCTTCACATATTTATACTCCTGTAGATCAACTTTTCAGATTTTTGATTCGATCCTGCTGAGTCAACACATATAGGCCTGATTTACTCAGTTTCAAAATAAAAGTCCTCCACTTCCATGGTTTTATTGTGTTGTAAATTTGATGGTGATTGCTTGTATGATTGAGTCCTCAGCACATGTCATGAATTAGAAGCATCTTCCGGGAGACAATAATCAGATTGGAATGAACTGGTTTATTTTTACACTAAATATGTTTACTCACGCTCAATTTGAGAAGAAAAGGAGCAGTTAACGAGGAATTTGCTCCTTTTTTTCCAAAAGAAAATAATATGTAGCAAATCAGCGTGTGAATTCCTGGAAAACAAACTGTGGTTGCGTGACTGTTGAAATAGACTCAATCCCACATTTCCCTAGCTTCCCTTGCATAGATGTGACCTGCGAAAGCTGCTTACTCCGCTGCTCTCTGTGTGGCTGCGAGGCTCGGGGAAACGATGAGCTCATTGTTCTAACAGGTCCGAGTTTCTGCAGCCGCTGCAGCTTCTTGCATCTTCTGCAGCTGCTTCTGCAGCTTCTTGAGCTTCTGCAGCTGCTTCTTGCATCTTCTGCAGCTTCTGCAGCTGTTTCAGCTACTGCAGCAGCAGCAGCGTCAGACCTGTGCCGCTGCACGAAAAAAGACGTTTTCCTCGTCCGGCTGCAGCATCACAGACAGAAGCTGCTGCAGGTTGAAATAGAAGCTCGCAGCTGCTGTTCAGGCGTCTGCAGAAATGAGACTCTGCCTGTTGTGTGTCGGCTCACTTTTAGCTGAGGCTACAACATAATCCGGGGGTTTAATGATTGGCTGTAATTTTTTTCCTTATTTTTTTCCTTTTTCATAACCTGTCATCCATTGACACAAGTGGTTCAGATTGGATCACGGTTTGTTGGTTTTTAATTACTGAACAGAACACGACAAAATCATGTCACCGTTTCTTTTTTTGTCAAATATTCTAACCCTAATAAATACCTATACACACAGGAAATCACTGACAAAGAAAATGAAACGAACAGATCGATAAAGAAAAAAAAACAGCAGCATACTGAACAATCACACTATATTTGGTCAAATAGATCACTTTTGATTTTGCAAACATGTTGTAGGGATGAGTGTCAAATTTACACAAAACGTTGGTAAAGATGATGATGAGTTCACTTAACACTGCACCTTTAAAACTAGGAAAAGACATTGATACTCTGTCACAATAACAAACCTCTAAGACGATATTTGATATTTAAGCTTATAGTAGGAGATAATATTGTCCAGATATTTATATTCTACATAGAAACAGAAATCTTATGAATCCTTATTTCGATAAAAGAATACAAACATTTTGTATATCACTGAAAAAAATCAGACTTGACAGACATTTATTAATTAAATTATACAGTGGAGAATATATTCATCAGTATTTCTTCATACATAAAATTGAACAACAAAAAATCAATCAAAATGATCAATATTTGCAATATAGTACAATAGAAAAGTTAACAACAGGACTTTGGCAACAGTCGCCTTCAGTTTCTTCTTGTGGTAATTTGCAAATATCACCACGTTATAATTTTTTTAAATGGAGGAATATTTCTGCTTTGCTGGATGATACGCTTTATATGATTAAATAATGATCATAATAGGCAGCAGTTCAGATGTTTCTGTGGTGAGATTCTCCAATTTGTCTCTGTTCCCAGAATAGAATCCCAGATTTTCTCTGGATTCCATAGGATGCTCTGTCTGGAATCAGAGTGGAGGCGGAGCCTGTTGCAGGTGACCTGCATCTGTTTAAACCTGCTGCAGCTCGGGTTAAAGAGCTTGGGGAGACTCCTCCTTTAAGGAGCTCAGGGTTAGTCTTTGTTAACATTCCCTCCCTGCTTAGTCGCATGTTTGAGCGCAGACCGAAGGTGATCGGACCTTGCGATTCTCTCCCAGCTGCTGCAGTGATGTCAGGGGACAGCAGGCGACGATTGTTGTGGTTGACACGTTACCGGAGAAGCTGCTGGCTCCTGTGTAGGTTCTAACTCCTAAACTATGTGCGATGCATAAAAATCCATATTCCTGCCTTGTTTGCAGCGTCTCCCAAGCACACAATCAGCTCCTCTGTTTTTTTTTTCCTTGTTCGCACGGCAGCAGCATTTGGAAACTCACATTCTGCTGACGGCTGAATTACAGTTGAAAATATAAGAGGAGCGGCAGTGCCTTCATTTCCTCATCACTGCTGAAAATTGCTGCTTTTGGTCCAGCTCTCAGTCTGAGGCCTGATGGCTCTGTCGTTAAGTTAGTATGGTTAATGGAGCATTTAGCCCAGTGTGTAATTTTATTTCCCATTTTCCATTTTTGGTGCTTGCTTTTAGTTTGAAATGACAAGAGGCCCGATGGAGGGTCCCGTGTGCACAGATGGCGTCTTCCTAATGGTCCTCCGGGTAATGATGGTTGAAATAAGCTCCGAACCAGGAGCGAGGAGCCCGGGGCCTCGGGGGACGTTCAGCAACTACATTTCCATTTCCATCATCGCAATAAAGTGCTTGATATGTGAACATGAACATATAACACTCGTCCTAAGTACACATGGTTAGTTGGGGGACGGGAAATGGATGAGTTCTGATCAAAGATTCTGAGTGCTTCTGGGTAAAATTTTTTCTTTAGAGTTTTATAATAAGTCTGGTTTGTTTAATCCAATTAAACCTCTGAGTTTTTTATATCCGCCATCATTATTTATATGTGGTAAAACCCTATAAAGATAATTGAACAAAATCCTCAATTGTGAATAAATGAGTTGGTCCTCTTTGTTAAATCAACCTTCCTTAATGAAAAAATCATTACATGTCAAACTGTGAAAGAATCCTCGAACTCTGGCTGTAAATTATTCATCAATGAAGCCACAGGAGGTAGAGGCACGTTCTTTATGTTCTAAAGGGTCAGATATTGTAAGACATTCTTAATCAGTGGTAATCCTGTTCTTAAAAAGGATAATTAATGGTAATCCTGCTCCTAAAATAATTAGTGGCTGCCCCTAATTTTCTGTAATTTCTCTGTAAGTCAAGAATAATTGTCTGCACTTGTGTTTTCAATGAGAAAGTGATCAGTAAATTACACAACAAACGCAATTCCAATTTTAGCCCAGGATGTTCACTCAGGCGTGACGGGGTGATATGTTTTATTAATTCCTCACAACGACCTTTGATCTTCTCACAGCGACTATTGAGGTCATGATTCTAAACAATTGAATCATTCATAGATTTAAAAAAAAGAAACAGTACAGTAGTTCCCTACACGTCGACCATTGTGTGGCGCTGCGCCACACAATGAAACCGTAGTGCCACAAAATGAATCCGTGAATCATGACGTCATTCTCGCTGATATGCACAGCGAGCCAAAAGGCTTGGGTGAAACGAGCACATGTGTTGCCGGCACCAGGACACCTTCATAAAACACGGCTAACCCCCCCCAATGCTACTTCATCTGTGGGAAACACTGACGTCTCTGTCTGACTCTGTCTGAAACTGATGTTTCCTCTAGAGACTGACCTGACATTTCCTCTGGAGACTGTCATCCCATTTCCGGCTCAGTGGAATTTCAGAGCGCTGAATAATATATTTTGGGCTGTCGCTGTTGTTGTTGACGACAGCGATTTCTTCTGAAGCGTCTCGCGGTTCAGGGAGCAACAATTAATCTAAGCCGAGATGTGCGGACGTTGTTTGGCCCCCGTACCTGTGGCACCTCATCTTTTATCCCGATAATGGCCGGTAACCCGTGGAAACGGGGCGGCCAATGAGAGCTCACCTTGTTGAAAAAGGGGGGTGGCGCTGTGAAGGAGTGTTTGCTGTGAGGCCGTGGAGTTTCAAGGCCAGACCCCCACCGCCCCCTGTCCAGGGACCCCTGGGGAGTAAATTATTACCTGTCAGCCCCTCAGCTTCCCCGTCATCCATAATCCTGGCTGACGCAGCGGAGCCTGCAGGGATCTGCTGGGACCACCGGGCCTCGGCCTCCGGGTCTGGAACCGCTTGGCCCCGTCGGGCCACAGCTGGTAAGAAATCACATTAACATGTAGCATCAAGCGTTACAAATGGAAGGTTAAGAATAGCAGGCGCCGCCTCTGCAGCAGCGATGAAGTGGGTCTTCCATCACTGTCCTGACGTGGATTAAAAAAAGGGAAGAAAAAAAAAAGTTTCAGCCACTTTTCCAGCTGAGCTGAAACCGACTGCTGCAGCCTCCTCAGCCTTCTGTTAACAGGTGACCCCTAAAGGGGTTCCTGTAGATTCAATCAGAGGAGATCCTGGATGTCAGAACGATTCTCGATTTCGATGATCGGTTGTTGATTCAGGTCGTGGTGGAGGAGCTGAGACGAAAACCGAGATCCAGTCTGAGCTCATTGCTGTAAAATAATAAAAACTGAAGCTGAGCTACTGGTGTCTGGGGTAAATAGAGGTTTTTTCTGTAGTTTATCTTCTGGAAAAGTTCACCTGTGACTTCATGTTATATGCCTCTGAGATAAACAGACTGTTGCTAATGTTTATGTTACATATAACACAGCATAAGCAGAAATCAATAGAAATCTGTTTTCTCAAATTGATTTTCGAATCGTAGCGGCTCAATTTCCGATTAAACCAGCGAGCGGTTTGTTCTGGAAGTGAAGGTGAGTCGGTGGGTGTTTTCTACATCTCCTCCCTCTGGTCCAATCATCTGCTATTAGAGTTGAATCTGGGCAGGCTTGTAATTACTTTTTATTCCAGAACCCGGCGGCAGCAGCTTCCCCTCCTGCGGCTCCGCTGCGGCTCCTGCAAATTACAGCCCGAGCTGATGATTGTGTCAATTCTGGGAGGAAAAGCTCCGAGTTCAATGAAAGGCTGCGGGAGGAGAGAAAGGAGGCGGCGGGAGGCGCGGACCACAAACTGGCCGGGTGACAGGCCTCGCTCCGGCCAGACTGGCTGTCTTCCTGCGGTTTTCTCCGAGCGGTTCCTCACCAACATTAACCCCTTGTCCAACTCGAACCCGGCTCCGTTTGTTAACCGCCGCCGCTGCCGTCGCAGCAGCGGAGAACGCCGGCCCCCCGGCGGGGGGGATTGAACCTGTGGCGTAAATGCGGAGCAAGGATTTTTTAGGAAAGAGGATCTCGTGACACACAGAGGATCTTTGTTCAAGCCTAAAACCTCAGGGTTGTATTTATTCTTTTTTCAAGCGTTCTCTCCTTTGTTTAATTTAATGTAGAGTCATGCGCTGAGGTTTCTGTGTTTTGTTTGTGGTCTAGTTTTTGAAATGCTTCTGATTGATTAGACTGTACGTTTTGGGGGCCTCAAGTGGTTCTAACGTTCTTGTTCCTGGTTTTATTCAAACCTCAACTCCATATTATCTACAAAACATTTTGTGGATATAGCGGTTATTATATAAATATATAGACAACTTGGAGAATAAAAATTGTAAGCTCAGCAAGGACAGTACATCATTAATTACTGCAGAGAAGCTCTCCCCTGGAAAATTAAAACTCATTCACACCTGGAGGCAGAAGACACCTAACCACCCCTGGGAGCATGTGACACCTACTCACATGACCACCCCTCTACACGCCCGATTCTAGTTGCTTTTCTCTATTCTACCAGATAGGAGTCACAGTGTTTGGGACCAGCAGATTCCTGCTTCTTCAGCTCTGTGGTACCCGTGTTTTTTTTGAGCATTGACAGTGATATGAGTATCAGTAAGAGTGATTTTTTTTTATCATTATTTGAGGAGCAGATTCCTGCTCTTTCAGCTCTGTGGTTAGAGGCCACAGCTTGAAGCAGGAACAAAGAGCCTTTTTCTGTATAAAGGCAAAAGTGAATCATCCCAACATGAATCCTTATCATTTTTCATGCATATTTCATGCGAAAGGAGCATCTCTTGCCTTCATATGTGCGTGGATCCCCGTGGTTTTCGCAGGATTATGAGCTGGTGAGTCAGCTGAAGATCTTCCAGAATCTCTGATTCTCCTTCAGCTATGTCACACAACCCCCCCCAGGACCGGTTTATTTAAAACCTGATGCTCTGCACCTCCTGAACCCCACAGATTATGATATAACGACTTCGATCTGCTCAGTTTTAATAGAAGGAAACATCTGTAGTAAGGAAACAAGTGTCTGTAAATAACCTCTGGCAGTACACGCCACTTATTGATCGTTGACCTGTGAGCGGGGGGGCAGGGCGACGCTGGAGATCTGGTCTGCCGCTCCACACGATCTCTTAATCACTTCATAATGAGGCCAGAGCTGCTGTGGCATTGATTGAGCCCAAAGAGGAACAGACCACCCACTTTTCAAAATAAGATGGAGGGATGAAACGGCCTCCCTGCTGCAGGAGAGGCTTTTCAGAATAAGACGGAGGGATAAAACAACCTTTCTGCTGCAGCAGAGGATTTTCAAAATAAAATAGGCAAATACTTAATCTCATATTATAAAGTAAATACATTTTTAAGTGTTTTCTTTCAGGACTGGGTGGAAAAATCTGGATTCAACTCAGTTACTGAATATTATATAAAAAACAGGTTCTTCTGTGATATTCAATCAACCCATAGCTTCCAAAAATCTATATAACACAGTTACTCACGCTGTGCTATATGTGATATAAACACAACCTATTGTGTAACCGCACACGTTATTTTCATGATGAAGACCGATGAATGTTGATCCAGGCGTGCTGAGAAACAGTTTGTTGGCTGATTCCTGAGAATCTGTGACTCTGCCATCAGCCTCTTTGTTTTGGCACATGTATGTGTTTTCACTGTTGGGAACTTCCTGCAGACACCGTGTTGGTTTTTATTCACCGGCATTGTTTTTTTTTCTCTTACAAGTTGTACTCGTATGGTTTGGACATTAAAGAGTTCATCAAGTGAAGAGATTGCGCATGTTATAATCAACTGATGAGTTAAGAAAATAATATGCAATAATGAAAATAAAGCTGCAGCCCAAAGGTCCAACTCTTTATATTGATGTCCTTGTAATAAAAGAAGAAATGTGACCAGTTCATAATGAGCTGAACAATGACTTATTAAAATTAATATTGTCTCAATTAACTTTCTCTTCGTTCAGCTTCCGTAAGCTGCAAAAATCAGTTAGCTGATAATAATCCATAATAAAGTCTGTTTTAATTTTAATAAAGCCACAAAATGCTCAGTTAAAGTTTATTAATAATCAGTTACACCTATGAACTCATGAGTTTAATGTTTTTCATGAATTCATATGTTTTATAATCTAACAGCTGTTTATAATGTCAATGCTTGGCAATGTTAATAAGCATCTAGAGGGATCTGATATAAAGTGTGGGGTTTGATAACTATCATGGATAATTAGTAATCTGCTGGTGGGTGGGGGGCGCTTAGACACGATGGAAATAATTCAGAGTTATGATCATGTCTCATTGTGGGCTTATTGCAGTTTTTTGAAATGAGAATTTTTATGGTCCTGAAACATGAAATGAAGCAGGAAATTAAAAAGATAAGCTCTTTTTATATCTGCCGCCTCCGCACGGTAAAAACTCATCAGCCCACAGGTTATCACACGAGATGTTTCTCCACGCAGGAGATGTTTCTGCAGACAGAGGACGTTCGTCCACGTTCTTCACAGAGGGGAGAAGCAGGCCGGACTCGGCCCGAGTCACGTGACCCGTTCCTTCATTGCTGCTTTAACTGCTTCTAATTTCCCAACTGTCCAAAAATAGCAGAACAGGTTTGACCCTGTTCTCTGAAAAGTTGGCAAAGTCTGTCGCTGCTGCTCCAAGGTCTAAACGTTACCAGAAGGTTGGAAACCTTGTACGGGACTGAAAGGTTGTTGGTGGTGTATTGACGGCTTGTCGGTGGTTTATTCATGGGTTATTCATGGGTTATTGATGGGATTTTGATAGTTTCAGTCCCTCCAGGAAATCTGTCACATCATTCGAGCAAATCGAATCAAACATTTGCAGTTTTGCAGTTTTTCAAAATAAGGTTAAAATGGTAGTGAAAGGTTTGTTTCCTGGTGACCAATAAGGAAGTGTCGATCTTCTGTTGCTGTGGTAACTGCAGAAACAGGAAGTAACGCGATCACGATTACTATGTTACTCAGATACTTGCCATTTTACTTGAAAGTGGAGTAAAACTATTTTCTCATTGTCACATTTGTTTCTGTTAAAAAGCAGTTTGTGCAGGTTCTGCAACGTCGCTGCGAAGATTCTCATAAAAAAAAAACTCAGATTGCATCATTGTTTCTGAGAAAAGCTGCAAGAGTCCCAGAAACCGTTTAAAAGGATGGAAGAGTTTCTGAAGCTCAGATCAGTTCCCCCGACTTTCTTCCTTCTGCGTGTGTCCGGGCTGTGAACGATGTGCACAATGTTGTTTTTAATCTGTGCTGCAGCCCCGCTGCTTTTCTTTGTGTATATTTTAGTAGTCGCCATATGTGCAGAAAATTTGGCTCCGACGGTGTAAGAGAAGTCTGCTCGCCTACACTCGGCTTGGTCATTTTCCTCCGTTTCTCAGAACTCCGGGCTTGTTTCCATCGAATCCAGTCTATTTTTAACTGCTCTTTTGGGGGAGGGGGGGAGAGGAGGAGGGGGGGTTTATATCTGCGGAGGGTTTCAGTTAGTGTCATATGAATCCACAGCAGGCAGTCGTCCAGAGTGAGTAAACACCTCCTCTCCGAGCATGAACTCTGTCAGAGTTTTAACTGTGTGTTAACTCGACTGCAGCTGCAGAAACATGAAGGTTCTGCAGATGCTCCGGCGGCTGCTCGACAATTCAGGTCCTCGTCGGGTTCCTGAGCTCAATGTAGATGACACAGCAAAGAACTGGTGTTAACACACGTTCAACGTACGGTTGACCATTAAGACAAAACCACTGGAAACATCCAGACCCTAAACTTCAAATAATACTCTTTTACTTTAATAATATTCATATTATTATAAGATCTACAATATCAAACTTCTCAGATACAATTATGATGATTAAAATTATTGATTAATCTGACAGTATTTTCTTGATTTAATAGTTTGATCTATGAAATAAAATTGTTAAATGAAGGTATTAAATTTACTGTCATGTATTTTATTAATTTATTTATTGTTCATGTAATTACAGCAAAGATTTTTTCTTTTTTTTACTTTGGTTATTTTTCCTTCAGCTGCTGATAAATTCCACTTATAAAGCAGAAAGAATCGGCGCTTGTGTGTGTGTGTGTGTGTGCGTGTGTGTGATGGCTTCATGATATGAGCGGAAACCTCAGGTTTTAAACACTGGTGGTGTGTGTCCGCGGGTTGTGCTCGGCGTCTGTCAGCTAAAACTCATCATCTCACCATCATATATTTAAACACTCTGAAACTTTTCCGCTCGCTCTGCCGTTTTCTTTATGTGGCCTCCGACAATCTTTTCTCTGTTTTTTTTTCAATATGTTTTTTGGCTTTAGTGCCTTTGTTGATTGTGTTAGTGGAGAGAGGAGGAATGACATGCAGGAAAGGGCCGACCGGTGCAGGATTTTAACCAAAACCCACTTAGGCTTCTTAACATTTTTCTGTTTACACTAAATATAAATCAAATTAATTATGCAGTGCAGCTTCCTGTTAATGTGGCCAGCATCAACTAAGTATAGAACTGCTTAACACGGAGAGAGACACAGACAGACAGCGCCATGTTTTTCAGCAATTAATATACGCCCCCTCGTTGTGGGAGTTAAATGGGGGAAGAAGGCAGCGAGTGACCAGTGGAGTCAGTCAGAAACATCTTTGTAATTAGTCCAGGTTCCTTCTTTAATTAACCGGAGTGTCGGTGTCCATTTGTCACCGAGTCGCTCGGCCGGATCCCCGCCGGTCTGCAGGTCCCTTCTTTAGACAGGCAAGATAAAACCTGGGGGCGGGGAAACGGCGGGGGGCTGCCATCCTAAACGTCTCCTTCAAGGAAGTCCGCACATTTATCTCATCACAAAGAATCAGGCCCCATGGTGAATTCTGATCTCTGTCTTCTAGAGTCTGGATTTGCTCTAATAATAAACCGATGATCTTTGGGTGTGAACTGTTGGTACGAATAAAAAAAGAAATTTTAGGTTGAATCTTCAGCTTCGGGGAAAAGCATTTTACACCATTTTATAACCCAAACAACTAATCGAAAATTCATTTCAATAAATCGATAGACTAATCCACTATTGGATTAATCAATGATCGCAGCTCTAGGTCTAATGCTGTAAATACTCCAGACCCGTCTGTATCGCTCCGAGTGTAATGAAATGACCTTGTTAGTCTTAAACCTCCCACCGTCAGTTCTCTGGGCAGGGGGGGGGGTTTGGAGCTGGAGCTCATCAGACGCCGGGGGTCAGGTGCGGGTCAGACCAGCTCCAGCTCCTCGGCTGGATTTATCGCGTCGGGAGGTGGACAGGGTCGCTCAGGCCCCGCCCCCCCTCCTCTCCCAACACAAGGACGTTGTTAGCGGCGCAGACCGGTACCCGTCGTGCCGTCTGAGGAGAAAGCCGCTGGGGTCAGGGGTCACGTGTTAGAGGGGGCTCCTTAATCCTAATTGATATTTTTTTTTCCATGACATACCTGAGTGAGATTCCACTTCTGTTGAAATACCACCTTGTTTCCCTGGTTCTGACAGAACAGGCCACGCTCTCTGACATTTATAATAATTGCTACTCACATCATTCTGATCAGTAGTTTGGGTTTGATCAATACTGTTACTGTTCAAAGATCTTCTCCTTCTCCTGTGACCTTCAGAGAGTTTCTCCTTCGTCGGTGCAGCAGCTTTGTTCTGGTTCCGTTTCATCGGCATTAATGAAAATGGATGTTTTGTACTTTGCGTTTGACCCTAAAAACTCATTTATCATCTGTCTGTGTCTCTGCAGAACTTTGCCTCGTTTTCGTGGTTGCCATGAAATATGACGAAAAACATTTTTTTGTTATAATGGCTTGGAGTTTAAATCCATTTAGTACATAAGACTTCACTGACTTCTTCATAGGACTAAATCTCCTATTACATTAAGATCTGAGCCACATTTGATTGTTTTGATTTTAAATCATTGATCATAAGGAAGTTTGTACTTTAATATTCTGAGTTGAAGTCTTGCAGTAAAGTGTTGGTTTGGTCTCTGAATGATTTATTATATCATATGATATATATGATAAATGTGACATCATCAGAGTATTAATAATAAGCATCAGTGCTACTACATAAACCATTATACTAGTATATAAAGCCTATGAACAGACTTGTCAGCAGAGTCTGAAGGACTTTTGATCCTTGAGGAAACGGAAACTTGATTTTTTTTTCTGTCACTAATGGTTGGGGCCAATGAGCTGCTGCTGTTTGCATGATTGAAAAGTATATATGTATAGATATGATAAACATTCAGAGCCCTAAACAGTGTTTCCTCAGTGATAGGTCCTGGTCCTGGTCCTGAATCCTCCACACTGGGCTCAGTAGACGAGTGGAACTGGCTCATTCTTGTAAATATTGTGAGGCCGATCCTCCGCCGCTCAGATAAACTCTGATAAACAGCCAAATGGACCTCTCCTTCTGAACATGTTGTTGTTTTCTGTGAATGGAAGCAGCCGTTTACCGAATCAATACGGGTCTGTCCACAGTCGGGTGTTTGTGAGAGTCGATGCCTCCATAATCAAATTTACGAAATCCACAGGTTGAAGACAAACATCCGGAGCATCGATTCCGGGGACGCTCGGCTGTACTTTTTTGAATCCTTTTTCCCATTGAAGGGAGTTGAGTCTGAGACATGATTAATCCCGCACTATCGTGAATCTATTAAATCTGATTTCACCCCGATCGTCGTCCGTCTGACTTCACCTGTGACCTGTTGACACATGAGGCTGGTGTAGTTACTGTCTTAATAATCATTACTTTACTTTCTTACTTTCTCTGAAATCATGAGGCTCTAACGTTATGCAGCAGTTAAAATATTTGAGGTGAGATCCAGATGCAATAAAATCCTGATTCAGATTCCGTCGGCGCTGCAGAGTTTGACCTGAATTTTCTTTCAGGTGAGAAATGGTAACGCCAACCTTCATTAGAGAAAAAATCCCTATAAAGTTTCAATACTCGCTGAAGGATCCTGATCAGTTCAGCTGCATTGTTTCCTAAATACGTCAACATGTATCTACAAATCTGGGGCTCCTAAACTTAAGTTTTGAAATAGTTTTGATGTTTCTGGCTCTAAAACTCCTCAAACATTACCGTGCGTGTTCTGAATTATTTCAGAGGTAATCTATAGTATTTATAATCTAATGGAATTTTATTACTTACGTGTGTAGAAGACATTTTCAAGTCTCCTCCCAACGCTGTGGTTTTGACTTCTGAGGTTTGCAAAATCCGACTTTTTTTTTGCAGCGGTTGAACAATACCTCGTTCTGTGCTCGTGGTTCTAAATTACACAGATCAGAAATGATGGATGACACAATTCCAGCTGATCCCGGTTATACCGAAGCACAAACACACTCAACCAAATTAATCTCAATGCGTTTACGGGCAATTTGTGGTCTGGGAACTTTTTCAGTTCCTCGGGAACGATCTGGAACGTCTACCGTGATTGTGCTGGAATTCGCTTTTTCTGCGTTGCACACAAGGCCTTATCGCCCGTTTGATGTTTTGGGTCATTTCCCAGGAAGCCAGAAAGTTTCCTTCTATACCAACAAACAACTGGGGGAACATCAGCCCAGTGTCTCCAGAGGAAAAACTTTGGAGGTTTCTTGTTTTGCGCAACCACACATAAGTTGAATATAAATGATATTCTTTTCTCAGCAGGGGGGAGGGGGGGTTGGGTGGATGGATCAGTGCTTTGTTTCATGTCTGGAGTTGGAAAAGATGCAGTAAAGTCTGTTCAACATTACGGTTAACCGTGTCTTCATTGGTCATTTTAACCCAAAAATGATCTTTTTCTGACACCATGAACCTAAACACATGAACCACAGAGCTACACCATCCAGGGATTAGTGAAGATATGCATGTATGAACAAATGTTGGTATGATCCATATCCGTAGAAACCGTAAACTCAATGTTTGTCTCCTGATAATGACACTAGAAATAATACGTAGCTTTTTATCAAGCTGGTGGTGGAAGCAGCGGTTGTCGTTTCCAGAGAAGTCAAGAGCAAGGAGCAGAGAAAAGAAATAATCTGGCGAGTTGCTCTGCTTTAACCTGAAGTGAACCGTGTGTGTGTGTGTGTGTGTGTGTGCGCGCGCATGCATTCATTCAGCATGTGGCTGCCAGCTGCTGCTAATCCAGCAAACGCTGCCTGAAATGTGTTGGGCTGAGGTCAAAACCTCCATCATCACATTTGTCAGAATTATTCTTTGTGCTGGTCAGGATCCAACTAGGTCATTACTTTTCACAGCATTTCCCCAGAAAAGCCTAATGCATGATGAAGGCCACTATCTTATCTTCACTTATTCGTGGGGGAGACTCTCAGGTTAATGGATTTTCGATATTACAAAAAAAAAAACGCACAAATGCTCATTGTTGGTCATTGACAATTAGAATCTGGCACTTCAGCTCCCCCCGGGGTCCCGGGGTCAAAGCTTTGATGGCTTCTTTGTGTTCTACGTTCCATTAAAAACTAATCGGCAGTGTCTGCGGAGCAGGAAGTTAAAGACATTTTTATGTTCAGGCAGCTTCCAAACTGCTCCTCAAACTTCACTTGCTTTTCTTCGTATAATTCTTAGATTAGTTCAGGGTTGAGGGTGGGGACCTTCTAAAAGATGTCACAAAGTTAAGAAAGAACAAACATTCTTGTATGAAAACTGGCTGATTATGAATAATAATTCTGATATAATAAATTATTGCGATATTTCCACCATGTGACGTATATATATTTATTACTGTTTGTGCTGATTCCGAGAGGCAGTTTTCTCTAAAATGTTCCTGCTATGATAAGTTTTACTCTTCACATCTAAACAAATTACCAGCGAGAGAATAACTGGACCCTGAAATCCAAATCTGTACTATGAAACTGAACTTTTGATATCAAGCTTGTTATCATATTGTGATTTTTTTTTTTTGCCCTGTCCTTTCTGATGCCAGCTGCTGTGAACCAGCTGTTCTTCATCAGCTGTTCTTCACCTGCTCTGCGGATCGCTGCGGCTGGACGGTTTGAAGCTGACGTACAGTACAGATCCGTCATCAAAGGTAAGGGTTGGAGGTGGAGTCTGAAAGGTGTTCGTTGAGCTTCAGATGCTGACTTTAAAGTGACAGTAAAGATGACATTCAGGAGAAATCTGCAAGATTTGTAGTGGAAAAACTGCAACGGAAGCAGCTTCTTAAAAGAAAACTCCACCTTTTCCTTCTAGGACTCGGCTTTTCAACTTCTGAAAACAAAAAGTTCATCCGATAAGCAATAAATTCATCAGCTTTGCCACCAATCAGCAAACCTTGAGACTTTAAAGGCCTGAAAACATATATCTCATTCATTTTTCTTTAGGCAAGTTCCCACAGGAACTTGCTGTTTCTGCCACAGTTGGAGCTGTTCTGGTTTTTCTCACGAAGTGTGAGTGAGTGTGTGTGTGTGTGTGTGTGTGTGTGTGTGTGTGTGAGTGTGTGTGTGTGTGTGTGTGTGTGAGTGTGTGTGTGTATGTGTGTGTGTGTGTGTGTGTGTGTTGGGGGGGTCTGGTTTGAATTTGGCGTGAATCATCTGGAAAAGATGATATCATTTCCAGTTTAGTAACAGTGTGAATCTGAGGAAGGTTGTTTGCTTTCTGATCAATACCCAAGTCCCAATGAAGCGGATTAGTTAGTGTTATCAATAAATAGAATATATATATATTCTATTTATTGGTAACACTAATTAATATGTATATTCACACCATTCAATCACACTCATACCAATGGGCAATTAAAAATTTAGAATCAATTTCTCTAAGCTGTTTTTGGAGGAAACTGGACAACCCAGAGAACACCAATGCAGAGGGGGGGGGGGGGGGGGACATGCAAACTCACAGAAAGGTCCCAGCTCAAAGACTTGAACCTGCGACCTTCCTGCTGTGAGGCAACAGCGCTACCCACTGCTCCATTGGTTTTATTTATATTTACAAAAGAGGAAGTTTAAGGTCTCAGCTCTGCAGAGTTTATATTTATCATATATCCTCTGTGATGTGCATCATAAATGTTATTACAGCTCTGCGCTGCACACACAGAAACTGATAAAATAAAGAGATAGCTGAACACATCACTTTCAGAAACAGAAACATTTTCAACACTTTATAGACAAACGTGCGATATTATACATGAAAAACACATCCTGATAAATATGCTCATGGATATTTCAGTTATTGATAGGTCAGATGTGGTGATTGATCAGAGCTCCTGCTCTAGCTGTTCATCCTGGTATTTGTTGCATGTCTGTCTGTCCTGTGAAGGATCTGTAGCTCCTCTTTTGCAGTCAGGTGTCCTCCAGTATTGATTGATTGATTGATTGATTGGGTTGATTGATTGGTCGATTGATTCAACCGTGTGTGTATGGTGCAGATTAATGAGGGCCGAGGTCAAAAGGAAACAACAGGCAACATCGGGAAGCTGCAAGAATCACAGAAGCTGTTGTCTGGACAGCGCTTCCCCCGTGAGTTGTCGTTGTCGTGGCGACAGTAGAGGACGGGGGAGGACGGGTCAGCGGACGAGTCCACTGACAGGACCTGTCGCACCCTTGGTAGGAGGGCTGCAGACAGATGTGGGACAGATGCTGTGACCTTGACAGTATCCAGAGGTCAAAAAAACAATAGAGATGACAATAGAGCAGTCAGTTTAATTCTCTCTCATGATTTAATATTTAACATGTTAATATGGTTTATCTGCTTTAACAGATTTCAATTAGAACATACCATTAATGAATTTATCTCGTGCAGACATAGGAGCAGCTTCATCACTCTGAGAAATTAATGTTTAGATTGTGTGATGAAGGTTGTTGCTGATATGTCTGAATCCATGAACAAAAATCATTGGAGAAGGAGGCTATTTATAGTACCTGTGGTGCGTGTAGTAGTAGTAGTAGTAGTAGTAGTAGTAGTAGTATTAACATATTATTATTTCAGCAGCTATGCCTGTTTACTCCTTGGATGATCAGTAACAGAATCATCTGTGTCCCTCAGGTATTACAGATGATTTGCAAGTTTCTGAGAGACTCTTATTAATCTGTGCTGTGTTGTATAATGTTTTGGTAGAGAACTAGTGTAATATCTACAACTTGTAGTGGCGACAAATATTAGACTCTGAAAGAATAAAGGAATAATCAGTGTTGTTTTGGTTCACTGGGGAAAAGTTAGTTTTCCCAGAGTGCTGACGCTGAGATCTGTGAACCACAGATGAACTGCTCCTGGGGATCCTCTGCCATTCCTCTTTCCATTTGGTGAACCGCCATTTTCAGGTCCAGAGATGCTCAGTTGGGTTTAAACCAGGGCTCTGGCCGGTCCATTTAAGAACAGTCACAGAGTTGTTTTGATGCCACTCCTTCGTTATTGTCTTGTCGGATGATGAACTTTTGTCCCAGTCTGAGGTCCTCAGCACTCAGGATATCCCTATACTTTGCAGCATTCATTTTTCCTTCTATTGCAACCAGTCGTCCTGTCCCTGCAGCTGAAAAACCCACCCACATCATGATGCTGTGTCACTGTTAGGACTATATTGGTCAGGTGATGAGCAATGCGTGCTTTTCTCCACATATGCAGCTTAGAATTAAGGCCAGAAATCTATCTTGGTCTCATCAGACGGGAGAATCTCATTTCTAACCATCTTGGAGTCCTTCAGCAAACTCCATGTGGGGATTCATGTTAGGCTTTTGGGGGGGTGCATTGATTGACTTTCTAGAACTTTCTCCTGACTGCGTCTCTGGAGCTCAGCCGCATAGATCTTTGGGTTCCTCCTTACCTCTTTCACCAAGGCTCTTCTCCCTCAATTGCTCAGTTTGGCCAGACTGCCAGCCCTGGGAAGGGTTCTGGTTTTCCCAATCGTCTACTGTTTCAGGATTATGGAGGCCACTGTGCTTTTGGGAACCTTAAGTGCAGCAAAAATGTTTTAACCATGGCCAGATCTGTGCCGTGCCACAACTCCGTCTCTGAGCTCTTCAGGCAGTTCCCTTGACCTCATGATTCTCATTTGCTCTGACATGCACTCTGAGCTGTAAGGTCGTATATAGGCGGTGTGTGGCTTTCCTAATCAAGTCCAGTCAGTGGAATCAAACACAGCTGCACTCCATTAAAGGTGTAGAAGCATCCCTAAGATGATCAGAGGAAATGGACAGCACCCAGGTTAAATAAGAGTTTCTGTGAGTGAATACTTGTAATGTGATATTTCAGTTTATCCTTTAGAATGACTCTGCAAAAATGTAACAATGACATCTTTCGGGATGCTGTGTGTACATTAGTGAGAGGTTCATTCAGTCTGATTATCTACTGCTAGATGCTATGTCAAATATCTTTACTTTTCTGATCATTTTAAGTGAATATACAGCAGTGATCGGGGCCTGATTCTTGATCTGTCTCCTGGACGTCTGAGTGACATCACAGCAGCAGGCGGAGTCCCGCCCACCTCAGGTGTGACTCGCAGCTTCTTCAACGAACCAGATCCAGGTGTGAAGCTGCTGACACTGAAACTATTGAAGTGATCAGATAATCCTCGTATTATCCCGCGGCTAGAACCTCACTTCACAGCCTTATCAGAAATGTGTTGATCACTGAAGCTTTTTCTTTTTTCTTTTCACAGCAGCTCTTTCTCAGATTAGTCTGACGGATGCTTCTGTGGTTTAGAAATTCTTTTCAGCAGATCATGATTCCTCGTCCTCTGACGGGGGACAAATCTCATCAGTGCCGGGCGCTGACACTTTTGTTTGAGTTTCACTCCAGTATATTTTTTTTTCAGGTCCAGCTGTTTTTTTTTCCCCCTTTCCTCAGATGAATGTGAAGGACTTTTCTCTGGATGTTGTCGATCCTTGAAACCGTTTAACACTGAGCAAAACCAGAGCAGCTTCAGAAACATTCTGATGTCTGTGTCATTGGTATAATAATATATATGAATAATAATACATATAATAATGTGTGTGTGTGGAGTTGAAAATGCTGCTGATTTCTTGGTTTAAAACACAACTTCTCTTTGCTTTGGTTTTTGTATCTCGAGGATTTAAATAGTTTTGTGTAATAACTGTTTTGTGGTCCCGAGCCTTTTGACCCTTCGCTCCGCATGTTTCTAACGTGTCACTGTTTGAATGCAGCTAATCAGCGCCTTAATTACATTAACGATTTAACCGGTTCACCCATTTACCATCTTGATTACAATGGAGCCTGATTGACTATAATCAAGCCGCTTATCCGTCTCCACGACCAGACGCGGGACGGGGAAAAAAAATGCCGAAATAACTTCTGAGCAGTTTTATTGAACTCGGAGGGAACTCGAACGATGCAGAATAAAACAATCACAGCTGATTCATGAACGCGTGAAAAGAGATGCAGCATTTGTTTGCATGAATGAAGCCTGATGCAGTGAGTTCACTTCCTCTCTGGGTTCAGGATTATTCATGATTCTCTCCTGATAGAGCAAAGGTGTGTGTGTGTGTGTGTGTGTGTGTGTGTGTATAAATATATATGAATATAAGGTGACTAGTTGAAGCTGCAGATGTCAATAAGCCATTTAAAGCTCCTCCCTGAGGACACGCCAGAGAAGGTTTGTTAGCTTCAGCTCAACAAGGAGGATTAAGTCATTAACTGCGGCTTCTTTAGTTTATCTGCTCCGCTCGGCTCATGTCATTAGTCCCGCTTACTTAACATGGATTTCTGATGATATTGGAATGCTCCGGGTGCAGTTAGCGTTCCGCTTTGTTTACTCGAGTCTGATCCGGAGAGGGGAAAGTTTTCCAGAATTTCGCCACAAACAACAGTGACCGGCAGCCGCGTTTTTGAATTTTGTGCTAAAAGTCCATCGGGGATCATCTTTAAATCACTGTGTTCTGCACGCGCTGCCAACAACCGCTTCACTTCTTCCAAATCAAAAGTTTCTACCACGTCGTTAATCAATTAATGTCACATTTGTCTCTTTAGAATTGATTTAATGATCAATCTGATGCAGGTGATAGAAATAATCAGTTCATTGACTTTAGAATCAATAAAGATAATAACCTGAAGTTAGTATGTGACAAAAAGGACTGATTCATTGATTGTTTGATAGTAGCATTTCTATCAAAGCTCATTGATCTCCAGATCCTCTTGTCTGATTTTCCAGGAGGATGTTGATGTTGATCGACTGTATTGATCAGAGCCGGTGGTTTATGTCACAGCTGAAGGTGTGTGGTTATTGATCCGTTTTGTATCATATGGACAGATGAGTCTGATCAGTCTCCAGTTCCAGCTGTGGGATCAGTTTCTGCTTTAGAGATGATGAGATTTGTTGCTTTTTCCAGTGTTTCTGCAGCGGAGAATCACAGACTGTTTGTCTGTTTGAATCATGTTAATAATCCCCCAGTGGTATCACACCAGAGTTAATTCAATATAAACCATCTGAGGCTATTTGCTTGAATGCAAATGTGTCGGCTTTAATTAGTTTTGAGAAATTTCTACTGTTAAATCTGCCAGTAAATCCAGTCACATGCACTAATCACCACAAACCTGACAAGAATCCTCTATTTAATTTAGATCATAATTTTAGTATTATTTAAAAAAATTCTAATTACTAGTTCAGAGACATGCTTGAATTGGTCAGACACTTTATTCCTTGTCTTGACTTTAATTTGAATTGTTTTCTCAGATCAGTGAGTTCAGCAGACTGGTGGTAAAACTGTTTTCATAGAATCTGGGGAAAAAAAAGATAAATTATCATTTCTATCCATATAATCACAGTGAAACTGTTATTTGTCTTGTACTTTGTCAACTTCACGCTTCACCTTCTTCTTCGTCCTACCGAGCTGTCCGCGTTACAACGTTGAAGAGCAGCATTTAAGCAAAAGTGAATAATCATAACCGGGCTTAACATTTACAGTTAATATGGATTTCCCACTAGCCTGCATACAATGCATGCAGCAGTCACTCACAGGGATGCCTGATTGATACTATCCTGGAAAGCTAGGCAGAAGTTGTTCATCCGAAGATGGTAAAACAAACCTATAACATCAGTTTTGCTGAGTAAATGTCCTCATCAATCTACAGTCTCCAGGGGGGAGGTGTTGCCGTCTGGGGGGATATATATATATATATATATGTGCTTATGTATATGTGTGTGTGTGTGCATGCTTATATTTAGCATATTAAATTCTATCCACTTCCTTTTTATGACTGTCAAAGTCCTGACCCTCAGTTTTAATTGGTCACATAACTTTAGGGGACAGGAGGTAATTGGAAAAAGTTCTCTCCACATAAATAACTCATCGTAGTCTGTTTGATGTGTGTTTGTAAAGCTCAGTCTCCTCAAAGGGCCGCGGCCTCCCGTTACTTCCCGCCGTGGTTTATTTTTCCTCTGATCCGGCGTTCGATCGTGTGGAGGAAGACGACAGTAAAATTCACTCCAGGGTTTACCCAGATCCCCCTGGAAAGAGGAAATCTGCACTGAAACATCAGCATCTGGGTTTTCTTTGAAAGACAATGTTCCATCCTTCAGTGATGTAGTCCGTAACAATCCATGACAGCCAGTGACGTCTATTTTGTGACTCACTCCGTTTTCAGTAGTTCAAATGCCTGTTTTTTTTTCTTTTCCACAAAGAAAATCAGATGTTTTCTTTCCTAAATTCTGATTAGTCATGATCCACCAGCACATGAATTTGTTTTTGGGGGTTTTAAAAGTCCGTGTTGAGACGTTAGAGGTACTAAGCCACCTCTGTTTCTGAGAGTTCGGGTTAAAGAAGCTCAACAGCCAGCAGCCCTGTTGACGAATGAAACCCGTCCAGACGCCAAGTTCAACAAGTCAACCTCACTCCTCCCCTCCCCTCCCCTCCCCGTTCCCGTGCAGGCAGTAATAGCGGTGGCTCGTGCTCCTGCGGCGTTTGGCTCAGCAGCTTCGGGGGAATATTTGCTTGCGGCTGAATCCTCGTTGGCCCCAGCCTCGGCAGCTTCACTTCAGTCAGGTTTCTGTTTCTCCTCCTGCGCCGGCCTGCTCCGATTCTTCATGACTGCGAGTCGGAGGCAGCTGCCGTGCGTCAGTGTAACAGCAAACATCCAGGATTAAACTTCCTGTTGACTAACAAACACCCACGTCGCGGTGTTTTGCAGCCAGATGCCGAGCTGATGTTTGTCGTGATGATGCGATCACACATAACTAAAGAATCATCCTCTCCACAACAACAAAACTAATGGCGAAAACGGGAAACAAAACAATACCAGAGGAGGAAAGTAACTAAGTACATTTATTCAACTAGTCCACGTGCGTAATGCTGCTTTATATTTGCTTATCTTGTAGGATTCTCGTGTTGTAATTGTCAGAAACAAACAGGCTAAAGTTTCTCCTCAAGGTGAAATGACTCTGCAGCTAAACCTCTGTGTCGCAGTAATAAACCACAGTTTAAGTCCAGAATATTAATCCAGAAATGCTCCAGTGTTTCAAACACTGTTTGAGTTCACAGCCGCGGCTGTGAAACACGTCTTTATGTCATTAAAAGCCTTAAAACGCCGGGCTGTTAGGGTTGTTTAACCCGCAGCAATTCTCCCCCTCGATGATCCTGATGATGTCAGATAAGGCTAGTGATGCTTCAGCAAAGCGTCCTATAATCTCACTATTGGTGTCGTGTCCCACAGAAACAGACAAATACAGGACACTTCATACAGATCAGACCCTGCATCCACGCTAGCGGTTTGAAAAGCGTTTTTTTTTTCTTCTTTCCGAGCAAAAGGAACTGAGGCCTGAACCTCTGTGCAGCCGCAGCAGTTGTTTGTGAGCGAGAATGTTTTTCAGCCAGCCAGCGAATTCCTGACATTGACCATATAAGGATCCAGATTCTGAGCAGCCTGTTGGATCCAGTTCCTGATATTAGCTGCCAGCATTTATTAAATGTTGAAATGACAAAGAACAACAATAATAAAACAGCAGGGTCAGCAGAATGAAGTGTCTGTGTTGGCTTCGTCTCGGCCGCATTGATTCTGTTTATAATATGTGGTTCGCTCCCTCTCTGCATTAAAGTGGCGACTTGTGTTCAGCTCTAGTCGAGCATAAATAACAAGTGTAGACATATTTTCTTCTTGTCAGCGGTTCAAGCGGTTGTCGGCCAATCACAGACCGGCTTAGATAGCAGTAACGGATTGTAATCGATGCCTGTGGAGTTGTTGATCTCCGTCGCATCAGAATTATAGCTCCCATTCCTGGAAATACACTAAACCGTCCGACCCCTGACCCAGGGCGTGCCACTGACCCCTGACCCAGGGCGTGTCACTGACCCCTGACCCAGGCTGTGTCACTGACCCCTGACCCAGGGCGTGTCACTGACCCCTGACCCAGGGCGTGTCACTGACCCCTGACCCAGGGCGTGTCACTGACCCCTGACCCAGGCTGTGTCACTGACCTCAGACCCTCGCTGTGTCTCTGATTCAGATTCTTTCAAATCTTTTATCCTCCTCTTCTACTCCGTCTTTCCCCTCCCTGAAATGTTCAGCCTGTGGATCTGAATCAGCAGGTTTTATAATATTTGTTTAAAAAAAAAAGTTTAAAAAGTTTTTGGACTTAGTCTATAACCATCAAACAGTTTTAAATCACTTTATCCAGTGAAAGTTGATGCTTCATGTGTCTGTTTTTACTGTCACATGATTTAATCACACCGGCATGAAGGGTTAAATGAAAGTATGAATAACAATAATAATAAAATCCACCATCTTTGATTCCTGTGGATGAAACATGATGAATCAGTATGAGGTTCCAGGTTGCTGAATCAGAGGCCATGGCTGTGTTACAGGGTCATCAGAAAACTTTCCTGTCAAATCTAAACGTTGCTTCTCAGTAGATAATTTAGGAAAACAGGAACCTGTCTGTGCAGGTGAGGTTTGCTCTCCTCCTCCTCCTTCGTTCTTCCTGTTGTCTCCCTCCGTGTCCTTTTTAAAAATCCTCCTTTCCTGACTCCTTATTGATGGGGGCTGTAATTGCTTTTAATCACCGTTTCACATCATGTTTTGATATTTAAATGAGCCGCGGCGAGGAGACGAGCTCCTTATTCACACGCTGCTGCTGCCGCCGCTGCACCGGCATCAATATTGATGCAGGAAAACAACCAACAAGGCCACAAATCCAAACAGCGATCCACATGTGAATCAAACTCAAACCACCTGTAGACGCGGAGGCTGAAGGTTGAGCGGACACCAACCGGCTCGTTTTCACAGGATAAATGTGTGTTTATTATGCAGTCGCAGTGGCAACGTTATCATGCCAACTTCTGACTGTTTCTGGTTGCATAATTAGAAACCATGAGAGAAAGTTTTGCCTAATGGGAAAGAAAAAAAAAATAAACAGAATGTAGGAATCGATTATTATTTTTTTAATTTTTGGCATCAAAATGTGTCAGCGATCTTAAGAGTTCATAAATACCTAGAAATTTCATCCATGCTTCAAATGTCATAATATATTTGTATTAGAAGAAATTATTTTAAATATGAACTAAACTAAATCCAGCTCAGTCTCGGAGGGGAATGTTGACAGATTTATTTCTGTAACCACAGATGCATAGAAACAATGTCTTACACATGGCAGGGTTCAGCTGGTGTTCCTCTTCTCTCAGCGGGAGGATGGATCAGTGCTTTGTTTCATGTCTGGAGTTGAATAAAACTGCAGCAGACGTCTGTTCCACACCATATTAACTGACATGTGTACGTCATGTCTTTTATGATTCATTTCAACCCAAACGCGATCTTTGTGCCAACGCTAACCAGAACCTAAACAACTGAACCACCATCAAACAGGATCGCGTGAAAGTCCACTGAACATCGGCGGTTGCGCCCCGGGTTCGATGACGTCATCGCCGCCGTTCAAAAACGCCCTTTGCTGTTAGTCAGAGACGGTGGGAAAGCGAGCGTACGTTGATGCGGATCGATAATCGTGTTCAGATGAGCGGCGGATCTGGCAGGAGGCCACAACATGAAGAGGTTTCTCGCATCGATAAGGGTCAGCTTCCTCCTCCGCTCTCACAGCTGTTCCCACGGAGGAGGAGGGGGGTGTTTGGAGGGAGGAAGACGGGGGGGGGCTGTCGCCCACAGACATGAGGTTCAGCAGCACAAGTTTCTTTTTTCTTTACTCCTTCCTTTTCTTCTTTTGTTTGTTCGCTATAAAGCCGCACTGGTTGATTCCTTGATTAGATGCCAACCGTTAAACTGATGGATAAATGTTGAAGTCATGTGACGGGAGGCTGAATCTTCGGATCTGATAATCGGAACAAAACTAAACATTTAAAGACGCTGTCTGGGACAATTCACCACTTCCAAACGCACTCTAGAATAAAGTAATCGATTATTCCAGAAGATGATCAACAGATTAATTGATAATGAAATGAACCGTTAGTTCCAGCTATAATCCGACATAAACATCTGCTCACCTTCCTTCTCATGTTCATTTGTTCTCTCTCTCAAATTGAACCAAGGCAACTGGAAGACATTTCGCCTCTCATCCTCATCATCATTCGGGGGAATTTGAACCTGATTTCATTGTTTGAGTCATCTGAGGTTAGGTTGTTGATTCTCCTGGGTACAGAAGAAAAGGCGTTATTGTAAATGGGAGATAGGCGGTGACGCAGACCCCTTCTTTTTCCTCCTCTTTCAAACTATCTGTCCTCCCTGTCCAGAACCTTGACCTGTGTTGGGCCACGTGTTTGATTAAAGGTCCTCTAGTTTCCTTGCATTCCTCCCTGTATTGGACAGCATACATCAGGTTGCTTTTTTTGATGGTACGGACATTCCAATGACAGACCAATGCCTAGGAACCAATGAAGCCCAATGGATGAGAGGAGAAACTGGACAATTTATATGTCCAGGTGCCTTGATTCAATTTGAGAGAGAGAAACAATGACCTAAATATGAGAATATTCACAGACCATATTCGTTTGTCTTCATTTTTTCAAGGAAGAATCCAAAAATAGGTTTTAACATCATTTAGACTGACCCAATCCACACACTCAAAGACAAAACTGTGACTTTAACAAAGTCTAATTTAATAAATTAAGCTAAACATATTCCTGCAAGACTAAATAAACCTTTTTTCCTCTCTCCCTTTAGTCATTCAGTTAAATATTTGTATAAAACAAATTTTCTCATGTCTATTATACTGAATATTAAGTATAAAGTTAAAGTAAAACCCTTTATTTTCCTGCTCCTGCAGAGCAGCAGGGATCATTTCCCTCCACTTGCCTGTGTGATTAATTTACTGTGAATTGTGGAGACACTTATTATTTCAAGTAATTTTAGGTGTTGCTTAATATTCACTGCTTACCGGAGGCTGTTCTTTAGTCTCCATATTAACGATAAATCATCAACAGCTGCTGCGCCAGAAACTCATCAAACTTTCCTCCGAGCTGGTTTCACCATGAGGGCGCCTCCGCAACGGGAAAGAACGCCACCGCAACGACGGGGGGGGGGCAAGGAACGTTTATGGAATGTTTCGAGTGTTTGAGAATGTTCGGGCTAAAGAGAACAAAAAACTAAACAAAGCTCACCAGCTTTCTGTTACAGAGTCAATGAGCTTGTCTCCATCTCCGCTGTCATGAACATGAGACATTTCAGAGGTAGACGTCTTGTCTTTCCAGGTCTAATTACCATTCCAGGATGTGGCAGCCGGAGGCGGAGACTAGGCCGCGTCACTTCCTGTGTGGAGACGTGTTGTGACAATGGTCTTGGGGCAACTAATGATCCACTGTGGTCACTGTACTTTCGTTAGTGTGAGGATGTTGTTACCATGGCGATATCATAGTGTTGGGAGTTACCGTGTGACTGTGTTAGTGTCAAGAGGCTGTTACTATGGTGACTTTGTTAGTGTCAGCGGCGGACGATACCATGGCAGGTATCCTACCGTGTCAGGAGGCCATTACCATGGTGACAGTGTTGGTGTCAGGAGGGGGTTACCATAGTGAAATTATCAGTGTCATGATGCGGTTACTATGGTGACTATGTTAGTGTCAGGGGATGGGTGGTTACCATGGTGAAAGCATTAGTGTTAGGAGGCGGGCACTATGGCGACTATGTAAGTGTCAGGGGACGGGCAGTTACCATGGTGACATTAGTGCCAGGATGCAGTTACCATGGTGATAGTGTGTGTGTCAGGAGGCGGTTACTACGGTGACTATATTAGTGTCAGGGGGCGTGCGGTTACCATGGTGATGTCAGTGCCAGGAGGCGGTTACCGTGGTGACACCCTTAGGCGTCGCTGTTGAAAGAGATTTAACTAAAAGAGTCTGACTGACTCCATGTCCATGTCAGCGGTTAGTATGATTGACATACGTTACTGTATCTGTGGTGTGTGTGTGACGACACAAGTGGTGTGCTCTGGTTCTGAGTCTGAAACAATAGACGATGAAAATGAGAATGTCAGGGTGATGGGTGGGGGAGGGGCAGGGGGGGATTGCTGGGAGCTGTCATTCATGTAAAAATGGCTGCACAGAGTGTAGGCTGAAAGTGGGACAGATCTCAGAAGGACAGAGACAAGAGGCCATGATACTAAATCCTGTCTATGTTTAGATCAGGTCTGAGACTGATCCAGGATCCACATCTGATGAATCATTAAATAATAAAGAAGTAGCTGCGGCGGCTTCACTGACGCTTCACATGACTCACAGCAGGTTTAGACTGAGCTTACTGTTCAGTTTAATCAGATTTTCTTAAAGCAGATTATTGAAAAATATGAGATCAAAATACATTATGATAAAAGTCAAAAAATGTTATCTGGTTTAATCTGGAAAACAGATTAAATTCACCAAAATCAAGAAAATAGACTAGAAAAGAGCAAAATGATCTGAACATAATTGGACTAAAACAAAAGATTCTCCCAATCAGATTTATGATTTTTGTCACTGCATTTTTTTTATCTGTGATTGCATCTCCAATTAAAATCTAAAACCTCCCTCTTATTACGCCGCTATGAGTATTTATCCTTTTTAGATCCTGATCTCAAAATCTTTAGATCCTTAGTGTTCGCTGGCTAGCTAACGGTAGCAACACAGCTAACCGCTTTTAAACCAAATGAACCTGTGTGTGTGTGTGTGTGTGTGTGTGTGTGTGTGTGTGACGGTGGGGGGGCACAGCGGACTCGTTGTCTTCGTGGGATCTGGCCGGTTTCTCCGCTTGGTCAGAGCCTGAATCCTAATTAACCCTAAAACCTGCCAACAACAGTCGTTGTTCAGCTGTAGGAAGCAAGAGACGCTGGCTCACGTTGTGTAGTAAATATTCTCTCAATGAGCCCAGATTCATTTAATTAAACCCGTCATGGTGGTTTTTGTTAAGAGAAGTTTTCACTGTGACTCAGCGTGGACGTTAACATTTATCAGATCTGTTGTTGAAGCCTTTTCTTCACTCATTCAAGTCCGAACAGAAGATGCACCTGAGCTCACATGATTTAGTGTTTTATAACATGAAGCAAGACCGGCCTATGACTTTAAATCATCTTTTACCATAAGAGGTCCTTGGTCATGTTAGTGTGTTGCACTGAATAGTGCAGTGATTTAGAAGCTGCTGTCAATCCTGCTCAGTAAATATAAATAGCTTGATGATGCTTCTTATGTTGTGAGCTATATTTAATCACGGCTGTACACGTGCATTGTGTTTGATTGAATTTCTGCTGGTAAGTGGAGGCCAGCGCGTACAGTACGTTTCTCATTACAACACACACACACACAGGTCCACTGTGATCAGACCTCAGCGGCAGATAAAGCTTGAGAAATCTGCCCGTTCATGCTTCATCCCCCTGCTCCATCGCCTCTAATGCGCCGGAAAACTGGTGACGTGACGCCGCATCTGCCGGAACATTAAAGCTTCCTCCACTGATTTACTGTCGCGCCTGGCAGTATTTTTTTTTTTTTTTTGATGCTTTGATTTTGAAAATGCTTTTTAAAAACAGTGGCTCCAAAGACTCAGATCCCAGAGTGAGTCTACTGAAGGTGAAGTCTGAACAGCAGTCGGTCGGCGGAACACCTTAAGAGGCGGAACACCTAAAGGCGGAACACTGGAACACCTTAACAGTTGAAAATCATAACAGGTGGAACACTGGAACACTTTAAATGTCGAACACCTTAACAGTTGAACACCTCAACAGGCGTAACAGTAAGATACTTGTTGCTAAGATACTTGTAAGGTTTCTAAGGAAATCCTTCAGGAGGAGACCAAGTTCAGGGGAGAAGCTGAAATGCTTCATTGAACATTTAGTAGACTTCAGGGTGTTTGTGCAGCCCCAGTCTCAGATAACTGGGGATTTAGGAACTAAAAACATACGGTCTGTGCTGATCACATGACCTCCTTCACCTGCCGATACTAACGCTCAGCTGACAAAAGGCGGCGACTGTGAAGATCAGGAGGAGCAGCCTCGCTTATATGAAGGAGACAGAAGAGGACACGGACCACATCCTGTGTCCCTGTGATGTGTGTGAACCATTCACGTAAAGGCTTATTAATGTGATACAGCCTAGCCGGGGCGGCCGTATAAGCCACCGCCACAAACAGCTTCTCTGTCGCAATATAAGCACTTCTGGGCCAAAGAGCTCCAAACACATGTGCTACGAAGACTGGTACAGAAAGAAGGAAAAAAATATAGGAAAAAACAAAAAAGTGCAACACATTCTGTCAACGCAGAACTGAATGCTCAAATTCTGCATCACATCAATGAAGTAGCCATGCACAGAGAAGTATGAATACGCCTGAACAGTAAAATCATCTCCAGTATTGTATTCCTATTCTAAGAGACAGGGATCCTGGAGCCACTCAGACACTAAGAGGAGTCGGAGCAGCTCCGTCTCCAGAGGGAAACATCGGGTGACGTAATCCGGTCAGTGTTCCTCTCCAGTTCATCTTCTCTCAGCAACAGGAGTCGGGTGGATGGATCAGTGCTTTGTTTCATCACATCTTTGCGACATAGTTGTGAAGTTTTCCAACACTAGCCACAGATCTGTCAAACTAGTATTTGGGTTGTAAGAAAACAAGAAATTAAAATCCTTGAAAAAGGTAAAATGATCTGACAGCAGAATCGGTAATCATACTAAATAAAGAATTTATTAGTGAAACATTAGTGTAATAACAGTATTATAAAGTGTTATAACCATAACATATTTTATTAATTTATCACTCAGTCACTGATTCCTGTTTCAGGATTCAAATTTTTTTTCTAATCCCTGAACGCCCCCCCACCCACCTCCTTCCTGTGGTTGAGTGGCGTCTCTCGTTCTCTCAGCACGTCTCTGTGTCTCCAGCTGTTTCAGCAGCCGAAGCCTCAGTTTGCTTCCCGCTGCTCGTCACCAAACTGGGACTCGAACTGTCACCAGGATTTGTCCCGGTGACACGGGATCCCGCCCTGACGGGTCCTCCGTCCCCACCCCACTGTCACGGCTAAAACAAGACTAGTTTAGGCCTAGATCAGGACTCCGTGAGACGTATTGGTGGTCTTTCTCCGGCGTCGCTGCAGCTTGTTGATGCAATATCGGTAACAAATAAGCCCCCAGAAACACAAGGTTTCATTTATCTGTTGTGACTCATGCAGTTGGAAAAAGGGGTTTGTGTGAGTTGAGCGTGAGCTTGAGCTTTAGATTCACGCCCAGATTTCACAGAACTGATGTCACCGCTGATCCTAGAGCTGCCAACAGGCCCCAATAATTAAAGCAACACTTTCTGTGACATCCTAAAGGAGGTTTTCGCTATTTTTTCAACATGTACCCTGTTTTTCCTTACTTGATCTGGGCAACCATGGGTAAATGTGGTTCACTGTTGCTGAGGAATTATTTTATTCCACTGCCAGGTTCAGAGAGCCGCTGAGGACACGTCTGGATAAAGACATGAACCTGACAATACAGCTTATAGAGTTGCAGCGCATTTACATTACATTTAATCATATCACCTCTGTTCTACATTAGTCTACTGAGTAGGTAATAAACCGCTTTTTGGAGTTTTTTCTGACAAATCAAGGTGAGCGTTAGTTTTTCTCTGAGCTGCTCAGAGTGGGAATTGTGTTTTTCTCTTTTGTGTCTTTTGTTTTAGCAGCTGCTCCTGCAAAGGAAATGTGTTCTTTTGTTCAGACGGACACACACACACACACACACACACACACACACACACACACACACACACACATTCACTTGTCAAAATGCTACAGCTTCACTGTGTGAAAATATCATTGAATAATCGTTAATGTTCCTAAAATTATAAATATTGATACACCTTATTAACAGTAGTTTGGGTTTGCAGAGTCAGTTCAGTTAGTGCGTGTGTGTGCGTGCGTGTGTGCATATGTGCATGCGTGTGTGAGTGTGTGCGTGTGTGTGTGTGCAGCAGCTCTTTGTTGCTGAGTAACAAATGAGTGAAATTCAGATCTTTGGCCGGACAAAGACACAAACCATTTTCATATCTGTCCCGGTAATAATTCAGGGACATCAGGGTTTGATGATTGAAGACTCGTAAAGAGACTTTGGTTCCTCCAAACTACTGTTGCCAGGGAACGAGTCTGACAGAACGGCGCATGGCTTTTCCTGCCGGATAATATAGATATAATAAAACCTTGTCTTCACCTGCTTCAACTAGTTTCCTACTTTTGCACATTTTCACAGAAGTTATGCTAGCTGGTCCTAAGGCTGTTACTGAATAATAATAATAATAAAACACAGAGCGCTTCGAATAATCAGAAATCAGAATGACCACAAACCAAAAAAAGACGCAGTTTAAAACAACAACAGCTGTAAGAGGCATTTTCATGTTTTGTATTTGCACAACTTTTTGAAACTTATTTGATCAAGCATCTGAAACTTCCTGTTCTATTCAGAGACGAAACGCGTCATGGCTGCCGCCGTCCTGTTTACTGAGGGGCTTTGCTCGCCACCAACCGGCTGTCGAGCGGAGGGTGGCGTTGACAAGGCAACGGCAACTCATTATCTCGCCGTCTATGCTGCTCCACGGCGCCGCCGCCACAGGAGAGTTACCGGGCAGACGGAGGAGGTCGGGCCCAGCGTTTTCACACAAAAGACGGTGGAGCGAGGGGGGGGGGATCACGTCACGAAAAAAACACGGCGGCGCTGTAATCCCGGATTACCGAGCCCCGCTTCCTTTTTCCCCGTGTCGGTGTTGCACGTCCAGCATCAGTGGAGATAAACTGTGGCTCAGCCTGAGACGTTTATCAGCAGCAGCAGAACAGCTGTCCCCTCCAATCACGCCTCCTGTCCAGCCTCGGGGACAGGAGGACGGGGGCCCGATGCTGCCACACTGAATGTTTTCTCCCATTGTGCAATCAATGATCTATATTAGTGATCAGATCTGACTCACACAGGTCAGATCAGACCTGATGTCCAGTGTTTGGTCCGTGTAGAACGTGTAACGTCAGATCAGTTGTATATGATTGGGGCACCTGAGACAGTTCAGATCTGAGACACTGCTGTCAGGGGTCAGAGGTCAAACCTGTTCCCAGAGGAGAAAACTCTGGTCTGCTGGATGTAGGTTTGAACGACAGAAGTAATTTATGCTCTAATATATGTCTGCTGTTGTCTAGTCCTTGCACTTGAATGTCTATATGTCATGTTGTCTATGTCCTAAGTATGTCGGCATGGGAAAAGGAAGAAACATATTTTCAAATTCTTTGTAGGACCACTTCATGTAAAGAAAATTAACAATAAAACCGACTTGACTTGACTTTAGTTATATTCAGTGTGATGAGGAGCAGAGTCTGAAATCAACCAATGTTCTTCACCTTCACTCTGAATTCACTTTAGGCCAGTAGGATCTTAAGCAACCCCCTTAAATTTAAAGATAAATTCTTTGAATTTCAGCCCTGATCTAAACAAAAATTTTCTAAGGTTGGCCCTTTTTTTAGAGAATGATACTTCATATCAGCTCACATGCTGTTTGAGTTACTGAAAGACGTATAAAAAACAAAAAAACTCATTAACAAAGCAGAGCTCACACACACCCACATGCTCGCACGCCACACTCTCACACACACACATCATTTGGTCAATAACATCTGAGAGATTTGTGAAGGCGAATCAAATGTGAAAAGACATTCATAAATCCAAACTGCTGCTGCTCATGGTGGGAGAGACAATCGCGGCGATTGTGGAGATGATGGAATGTTAAAAACTATGGCACTCACTCACACACACACACACACACACACACTCACTCAGAGGAATGCAGGTGTGTGTATGTGGAGGCTCCAGCAGGGACTGCAATCTGAGGTCTGTGATACACACACACACACACACACACACACACACACACACACACACACACACACACAGAGGTGAAATAAAGACACGATGGAGGGGAAATGAAGACACAGGTGTAGTAAAGACACAGGTTGCAGATGTGGAGTCAGAGTTGGTGTCTGCGGCTCCTTCGGCTGATATGAACAGCTGCTGTTTCATAAGAACCGGTCAGAGCAGCTGAAATCTCAGCAGGAATCCTCTAAATCTCAGCAGGAACTGGTCTATGGTTCAGATCTGCTGTGAGATGATGGAATTCTGCAGCGGGAGGACGTGATCGTGTTCTCTGCCGCAGCTCGGCAGTCGTTTCTGGTTGAATTTCATACCTGAAGTTTCAGAGGTTTGATTTAGAGGTTTGAACAGTTACAAGAGGAACTTACACTAAATCAAATTTTCAGGATTTTGGCTAATTCTGTGAAGTTGGGTCACAGCAGCTAAATATCCGATGAGCCTGTTGAATCCAGCAGAACATAGAGCAGAATAATTACTCTTTAATATTCCTGAAGAATCATATGTGACAGGAAACATTAGAAATTCCCGATGAAGACCAACTGATGATGATTCCTGACTCGATAAGATAAATCAGTCCACATTCCGATGACATCCCACCTGGGGTGAGCAGACATTCCTAGGTTGTCCTTCTAATTAGCAAAGGGCTGATTTGATATGTTTTCCAGGCCTCGTGGAAAATGAACAGTGGAAACGATGCAGTTAATAAAGTAAATATACTAATGATGCTGGGGGAGTGTTGGCAGCAACAGGAGGAAACAGATCCATCACATATAAATATGTGCGTGTGCGTGTGCACACACATGTACAATGTTCCAATTAGTCTCTACTTACCAACTTATTTGTAGCTTCGCCACTTGCTGGGAGGCGGATGCGATTTTGACAGAAATAAATATAGCAGCAGCGATGTCGCTCCGGTCTCGAATGAGGATTTTATTTTTATATTAATGTAAAATATGTATGTACCAAGTGGTTTTCACAGAACTTCAGCTTATTTCTGTATCAAGATTGCAATTAACGTCCATGAACCCGAGCAACACATTCATCATGTTGGAGGTGAGAAAAACTATATTTAATTCATTCCTCATCAAAAACTGAACAATCAGTGGTAAAACATTAGAGGGAATAGACTGTGTGTGTGTGTGTGTGTGTGTCCTGGTGAACACTTGTGAAAGTAAATAAGAAGCTGCACAGAACTGAGATTGTATATTAGTTGTTTTAAAGTAAAAGCTTCAGTTCTGTAGATCAGTTCCTGTTTATTTCACAGAAAGTTTTTTCTTTTCCTCTCAGAGGAGAATTATTCCTGATCTGAAAAGTCTTTTTTTTTTTCCTCGGCGCCTCAGCGGATATTTATCAGCCGACTCCTCCGCCTGAGTCTATTACTTTCTCCTCCTCCTCTAAAAGTCGTCAATTAATCTAATTAGTAATCAATCAGGCGTCGGCCTCCCGCCTGCTGTGCTAATGGAGGATATGACAGATGTTATTAATTCTTCCCCGACGCCCATGGCCGGGACTATTGATCACTACCGTGGCGCAGGGGGCGAGTGGCACAAAGCATGCTGGGAAATCCGAGGTGTGCGGCGTGGTCAGTCAAGGGTTGTTGGCAGAGGAGGGAGGCGGGGCCTCTACAGGAAGTGATGTCGGCGACACACAAACATCAGCAAGTTATAGGCGATATATAGGCAAGTTTTGTAGACCACGTTTGATTGTATATTGAAATAGCCTCGATACAAATGGAATCACTCTCTACATTTTATTCTTTCTGGCTGCGAAACAAGTTTGTGCTGTAACAGGAAATGTAGTTGTTTTTGTGTTGGATCAACATTTGTTTTTCACCGTGTGGTGTTAAGTGCTGTGTCTCTGCCGTCTGTTCGTAGCGTGGAGACCAGGACAACTGTATAAACCGCTCATTGAGGAGGTGCAGGGGAACATAATAAAACTCATCCGCTCTGACTCATCAAGCAGAGCACGTTTTATCCAGACCCCCATATTACTTACAGCACCGTGTGTGTGTGTGTGTGTGTGTGTGGTCAGTAATCTTATCACCGTTAGTCACCACTGGTTAGCAGAGGCGCAGCGTGTTTCTGGGGCTGAATTTACAGGAACTTCATTTGTCATCATTCTGTCTTTGTGTGTGTGTGTGTGTGTGTGTGTGTGTGTGTGTGTGTGTGTGTGTGTGTGTGTGTGCGGGGGAGAACAGTAAACCACAGCAGCTGCTTCAAATTCCAGCTGCATGAAGCATCTTTACAGTCTCAAGCTTCAGGCTGATGAATTTTCTCTCCGGGAGAAGTAAAATCAAATCACATACGTTAAAAAAAGCATCACAAATTCATTATTTTGTGATCTTGTCATAATAAAACTTGTTGATGATGATAATTTATTAAACCTGCGACACTTGTTTTTTTCTGTTTTTGCTCTCACAGGAAGTTTGTTGTACACTGAACCAGAGAAGGAACTTCAGGGGGGTTTTCACCCCCGCCGCGCCGCCCACCACCTTCCGAAAAGTCCCGCCTCCTGCCCCCCCCAGCTGTAGGAGGAGCTGTGGATTGCCTGACTGTAAGTTTTTTCATCCAGTTCATATATATATATATATATATATATATATATATATATATATATATATATATATATATATATATATTATATATATATATATATTATATATATATATATATTATATATATATATATATATATATATATATATATTATATATATATATATATATATATATATATATATATATATATATATATGTATATATAAAAAGTGGCCTCATCTCATCTGGGAAGGCTGCCCACAAGGTTTAGGGGTGTGTTCATGGGAATTTTTGACCAATCTCCCAGAAGCGGTGTGTGAGCTCACACACTGATGTCGGCAGCGAAGGCCTGGCTCTCTGTCTGCGCTCTAATTCATCCCAAAGGTGTTTCATCTGGTTGAGGTCAGGACTCTGTGCAGGCCGGTCAAGTTCATCCACACCAGACACAGTCATCCATGTCTCTATGGACCTTGCTTTGTGCACTGCTGGATGTGTGGAGCAAATACTTCTAGAAATATATTGTGTGTGTATATATATATATATATATATATATATATATATATATATATATATATATATATATATATATATATATATATATTTCCTGTGTTCTGTCCTTCAGTTGACCAACAGGAGCCACTAGCAGCTGATAAAGCACCTGAAATCTGGATAAATGCTTCATGTTTGTTGATGGTCAGAAGAGCCTACAGCAAAACTACTTTTATCATCAGCACAAAATCACTACACTATCAAACAAATGCATAAACATAATAACCTCCCTCTGCATTGAATCAGAAACCAGCTGAAATAAAACCCCTTATTTTAACTCTGAGCTGTGGGAGGATTTTAATCAGACCATTATTACCAAGCAAACCAAACAAATGTCCTCGGGCTCGTTTTTGTGTAAATTCTGCTTTAATATTTATATTTAACACACTACAACTACAACTGTTGGAGGACAGAATCTGAGCTCAGTGCTGTGGCTGGTTAGCATGAATACAGCAGGAATAATGACATGCTAAGCTCAGCTTCAGGTGGTTCAGCTTCAGGTCCTCTGAGGTTCAGACTGGCCTCAATGATGGAGAGAAACCGGCTACACTTGACAGCTTCATCTGTTTCAGGAGCACCAACTGTAACAGGCTGAAGTGTTCAGAACTGATTCTGAAGAAACAAACCCAGTCTGAGAGTCTCAGCTTCAGTCTGAGTCCCAGTTTAAGCTTCAATTTCAGCTTCAATCTCAGCTTCAGTCTCAGTTGCAGGGAAAATCTCATCTTAAGTACTAGTCTCAGCTTCATTGTTAGTCAGTGTCAGCCCCAGTTTGAGGTTCAGCCTCAGCTTCAGTTTCAGGTTCAGTCTCAGTTTCAGTCTTGGCCTTAGTTTCAGTCTGAGCTTGGTCTCAGTCTCAGCTTCATCCTCCGCTTCAGTCTTAGTCTCAGCTTCAGTCTCATTTTGTGGGTTTATGCCAGTTTCATCTCTGGCTGTGTCTTTATGAGCCTTTTTGTGTGTGATCGCGTCAGCTTCCTCTTCTACATGAGATACAATTAAAGCACTGCACTGACAGCAGGGAGCAGGTTACCGTGGGGGCGGAGTCTTCAGGCGGCGGTGACAGCGTCATCCTCATTGACGATGACACAAAAGTCGTACGTACAGGGCGAAGCGGGACAGAGCGCTTGTCAGCGTCGCTGCAGGCGAGAAACACGACTGAAAAGACCATTATCGCACAGAAATGTGAGTGAGAGGCGGTGGGGGGAGAAACGGGGAGACATAACTTTCATATCTTCACCCACTCGCTACACAAAGCAGCTCTGTCACACACGCAGAACAACAAGGATCTTCTCTGTTTATCAAACCAGCAGAACGGTAAACTGAGTTAACATTGCTGCACAATGACACTGGCACATTCTGCATATTTTGTTTATTCATATATGTGTGTGTTTTATCAGAGTATTATCAGCTATTTACTCAAAGTATTGAAAGTGAAAGTACTCATTTTGTAGAAATCTGTGACTCATATATTAAATAATGTGAAGAAAACAGGACAACAAGCAGTACCTGTTTATTCCTCACAGGCAGTTTAGAGTCTCCAATTAACCTAAGCATGTTTTTGGACTGTAAACACAGAAAGGTCCCAGCTCAAGGTCTTGAACCTGCAGCCTTCTTGCTGTGAGGCAACAACGCTACCCACTGTTCCACTGTATTGAATAAATAAGAATAAATAAGTCTCAGTTTACTGCTGCTTGAGAATTCTGTGTTGAATGTCATGGTTTAACAAACTCAGATGATGAGAACATACAGGAACTTTCCGCTCTGAGCTGTAGGTTGAGAACCTTTCGTGATCTTCTGTGTGTAAGTGACAGAGGTCGTTGGTTGCTTCTTACCCGGGATTCGCATCTTTTATCTCGTCTGTTGGGGAGAAATTCTGTGTCGTCACCTCTGAAGCGTTTTAACATGTTGTGGAGTCCACCTGACATTTATCAGTGTTTTATCTCTCCCAGTTGTCTGCCGGTCGTCGATCAGCTGTGGCCTGTGGAGAAAATGTGTTTCCACTTCTATTTTTTATCCACTTGTTCTTTTTTTCTCCCGGTTGCAACAGTATAACAAAGGAATTATCTGTGACGCAAAGAAATAATACCTTAGGAAGTGCCGCTCCTCCTCTTCTGTTCCTAATTGTAAGATATTAGATCAGATTCTTGGATCCGCTCTTTGCCAGATGAAGCAAGAAATCCATTTTCCAACTCCCTGAATTGGTTGTCATTTCCCTCTGTAAAAAATGTAAAAAAGAAACATAAAATATATGAGAAAAGATTCCATCTATGCATATCTGATGTTTGAAGATAAAACTGCAGATTGCCTGTATTCATCCTGAAAGGAGAGTCATTCCTGAATATTTGAGAGCTTGTTTATGCTGCAGATTCCTCAGAGCAGTAAAGTTAAAGCCATAACCTGAGTTTGAGCCGTCCAGCTTCCAGCTGATAGATTAAATCATTCAGCAGTGTCACCAATCGTCATAAATCCTATAAATGATGTTTTTGGCTCCATGCGGAGCGTCGGCAGTGAACAGTGTGTGATGCCCCGACAGCTTTACTCTGTCTCATTGATTAAGGCTCAGTCAATAAAGCACAAGAGAGGAGGGGAGATCAGGCAGCTCTGAAATGTTCCTCTGTCCACCACACAGGCAGAAGGATCCTGTTAGTTGTTTATTAAAGCTATAGGTTTGTTGAATTAATACATAAAATACTTAAAACTGCTTCATGTAAATTACAAGTACCTCAAAAGTGTTTTTACACTTTCACTTCTCTGCAGTAGCGTGTGTGCATGTGTGCAGTAAATGAGGGAACGGCTGCGATAAATTGATCGAATGGAAGCTGATGGAGGACCTCTGAGGTGGAAGCTGAGCATTGTTGAGGTGGAGGTAGAGCATTGTTAAGGTGGAAGCTGAGCATTGTTGAGGTGGAGGTAGAGCATTGTTAAGGTGGAAGCTGAGCATTGTTGAGGTGGAGGTAGAGCATTGTTAAGGTGGAAGATGAGCATTGTTGACGTGGAAGCTGAGAATTGTTGAAGTAGAAGATGAGCATTGTTAAGGTGGAAGCTGAGCATTGTTGAGGTGGAAGCTGAGCATTGTTAAGGTGGAGGCTGAGCATTGTTGAGGTAGAAGATGAGGATTGTTAAAGTGGAAGCTGAGCATTGTTAAGGTGGAGGTAGAGCATTGTTAAGGTGGAAGCTGAGAATTGTTGAAGTAGAAGATGAGGATTGTTAAGGTGGAAGCTGAGCATTGTTGAGGTGGAAGCTGAGCATTGTTGAGGTGGAGGTAGAGCATTGTTAAGGTGGAAGTTGAGGATTATTGAGGTTGAGGATTGTTGAGGTGGAGGCTGAAGATTGTTAAGGTGGAGGTGGAATATTGTCGAGGCGGAGGCTGCAGACTGCTCAGCTCAGAGGGCTGAGGAGACGCTGAGGGTTTGTGACAGAGACACCGACGGCGGCTGGTGGGAACCTTCAGCTGTAACGCAGCCTGCTGCAGAGACGTCACTCACGTTGTGTGCATGTCAGCTGGCGTTTCGGTTTCCGGCCACTGCCTTCAGTGTTTACCCAGGGGGTTTGGTTCAGCTTGACTAAAGCCCCCCACGGGTGTTCCTCAGTGTAACGTGACGTCTGGTGAGATCAGAGTTTGTGTGACAGGGCTGGCGTTGCTCATTAGACTTAGTCCCAGGAGCTGCTGCTGTCCCGCGTTTTCTTTCACAGCTGCTTCATTCAGGATTTGAGCTTTAATCCTCCGGAGCTTCAACGGGGAACAGGAAATGCTGATGTGTCAGCGTTGACTCGTTCTGGCTGTTTGTCCCTGTGTTTCTCCATTAACGTGGTGCTGTTCGTGCTGAGGAGGAACACTGATTAAACGCAGTGAGTGTCAGTGTCACGATGCTGGAACATACCTGTGCAGGTGTGGATCTGTCTCTGTCTCAGTCTTATACCTGATCACTTCCTGTTTGTTCTTGTTGCTGCTTGTTTTCTCTGCAGCTTCCATGTATATTCAATTCAATTCAATTCAATTTATTTGTATAGCCCAGAATCACAAATCAGATTTGCCCCAAAGGGCTTTACAGTTTGTACAAAAGCAACACAACATCCCCTGTCCTTAGACCCTCACATCGTACAAGGTAAAACTCCCTAAAAAACCCCTTTAACAGGGAGAAAAAACGGAAGAACCCTCAGGAAGAGTAACAGAGGAGGAATCCCTCTTCCAGGACGGACAGGCGTGCAGTAGATGATGTGATGTATATATGAGTATTATACCTGATAAATATATTAACTGTGGTTTGTTGAGACTCAGCTCATTGATCCATGTTAATGATTCCCACAAATAACGTTAGTGGAAACTCTCCTGGTTGATTTCGCTTCCAACTGATGAATCTTTTAAAGGTTCAGGTTTGTGAATAAAGAGAACAGTTTAATCTCCTTATTAAAGTTCGTTGCTCTGTGGGCAGCAGGATGAAATAATCGCAGCTCAGCTCTGCCCACCTGAACGTGACGGGATAAACTTTCCCACGGTTCTTTGTGTTCGGTAAAGCTGCGGCTCTGAGCTGGGATCCGTCCACCGGCAGATGCGGTGTGTTCCTTTGTGGATTCATCTGAGCGGGAGTGTGACGGATAGACGCCCGACCCCCGTTTTCAAGATATGTCTCCCGAGCAATGAACAGAATAATGTGGTTATTGATCAGACTTTGAGTTGATATTCAACAGTGATCTGATGAGCTTTATAACTACAGAGAAACTATTGACTCCTTCTCCCCTGAAACTATCTTTAACATTTGGACTAAAGCATCTTCATAAATATTGAATAATCCTCACAGAGAAGATGAGATGATGCAACTTTTCGCGAATTGGTAAAATTGATTCAGCGTCGACCTCGGATTGTTATGAAGACGCAGAAATAGAAAATCAGCCTCAGTGCTAATATAATATATAACAGGTCTACAACATGTTACAGCTCTATAGCATGAGCGGTGCCTCGTTTGTGGCACAGATAATGTGCTTTAGCTCAGAGAAAATGTGTTATTCAGATGGTATTGGCTATCTAAAACATGGATCGGTGCAGATTCTGCAGTGATGTGTACCAGTCCATCTACGTTCCTACCCTCACCTCTGGCCACAAGCTTTTGAAAATTAGCTCAGTCATCCAGGAGGAGTCAAAGTAGAGCCGTCTAGGGATGAACCGTCCAGTGAGGCACTGCCTGGATACCTCCCTGGTGAGGTGTTCTTGGTGCGTCCCTCTTGGAGGCGGCCCCAGGGACGACCCAGAACACTCTATAGAGACCGTGTCTCTTGGCTGACCTGGGAACGCCTTGGGGTCATCCTGGAAGAGCTGGAGAAAGTGGCTGAGAAGAGGGACATCTGGGCTTCTCTGCTGAGGCTTCTGCCCCCCAGAGACCTGACCAAGGAACAAGTGGACTAAGATGAGACAAGACTTTGGCTAAATAATAAAGAAATAATTATTTATTTATTAAAAATAGAGCTTAATTACTCAGTTCTATAGTCAGGCACCGCCTCACAGATGAGAGGCTTATTCTCTCGTTCAGCACACATAAATTATACTGACATATCAGTTTGTGGGTCTGATTAACAATTGGCTTAATAATATAGGAGCATCTTGTCAATAGCTAGTAAGGGTTGAAGGATTTGGGGTTCTAAAGATGTTGGCATGATTTGTTTTTGTGCTTTATTAAAGAGGCAGTATGTATTATTTAATGGTTCTCTACATAGGTGAGTCTCTGTGTGTGTGTGTGTGTGTGTGTGTGTGTGTGTGTGTGTGTGCGTGTGTGTGCGTGTGCGTGCGTGCGTGCGTGCGTGCGTGCGTGCGTGCGTGCGTGCGTGCGTGCGCGTATTGCTGCCGTGGTGGAGTTTCTTTGTTCTCATGCCGTGTGTGGCTCCTTGTCTGTGAAAGACAAAGGCAAAATGGTGGAATAACCAAGCATGTCCGCGTTTAATGCCACTTTGTGTGTGTTTTTGTGACATTATTATTTATTTATTGTCTTTAATTTTAAACTTCCTTAGATCTTCCTCAGTGAAAGTCAGATCAACCTCCAGAGTGACTCCAGGCTGTTTATAATTATGATTCAGATGAGCAAAGTGTCATCAGTTTAATACAGTTTTTGTTTTAACAACATATGAAGGTCAGAGGAGACTGAATCTTATTTTAGAATCGGTTGGAATTGGACTTAATTTATGTTAATGTTCAACGCTATTGAATAATCTTTACTTTGAGGGCAAAACCCAAATTAACTCAATTATAATAAAGTTCATGTGTTTGCCTATTAAAGTTGTGTCAGTTTCACCCCTCAGATAACTGCTGCTCATTAAAACTGATGTGTGGACGTCTGGCTGTGATCCACCGAGCTGCTGGATCCAGGAAACCATCAATCTTTTTAGCTTCAGGCTGTTTGGGCTCAGTTTGAGCCCGACTCGCTGCACAGACCCTTTACTACAACGGGTCCTGGTCTGAACTCAGGTCTGGACTCCGGCCTTTAGATTGGTGACTGTATCATTTGATAAAAAATGTACTTTTATAGGAAAGTAAAGAATTCAGAAAATAATCCGTATTTGAGAAGCTGAAAACAGAGAATTTGGAATTTGTCTTGATAAAAAAGACTCAAATCAATTAATCGATTATCGAAATAGTTGGTGATTCATGTAATAGTTGCCACCTAATTGGTTAATTGACTTTTACTATCAATCTACACAAATCAAAAACTGTCTCTCTCACATGTATTAATGATTAAAACAAGTATGATAATATACTAAAATAATGTAACGCACTCAGTATAATCAGTACTTAATTACTAATAGTTTTACTGAAGTAAATTGTTAATATTTGACTACTGCAGTAAAGTATCTGAGTTCCTGGTTTCTGCTGGTTCTAAGTGGAGGTAAAAAGCAGCTGAGAGAGAGACGAGTCACCAGAATAACAGACTTCAGCTCTATGACATACAGGAAGCAGCAACTGAAACTGATCAAACAGCTTCAGCCCTTCAAAGAACTCCAGCTTCTGCCTTTTGCCGCTTCTCGCCGTGTTTGTGCTGCAGCGCGTAAAGTGTGCTGCACGTTTGAAGAGGAGCAGCAATCAGCGGCCGATCGCTCACGGCTCAGGGTCAGAGCTTGGTGTTTTAATGACAGAATCTGCTGTGTCATTGAAGAGACTGATTAAAAAGGCGGTCGTGGCGGCATATGGCTGAAGGAGGGGAGACATCTGCAGCTCCAATCACTAAGGCAGCAGCAGCACATGGAACCACAGATTAAAGAATCCGAGTTTTTAATTGTGTTCCAGTGAAACTCGTTTTTTTTTAAAGCTGTGGCTCTAACATCAATTCTGATGAGCTCAGAACTGGTTTCATTTAGTCCAATAAAAAGCAAAATCATATTTTTTTTGGATCAATTTAATCAATTAAATCATTTTTTTATTATTCTGTGTCAATCATTTTCATAAAAAAGTTAAACCAAGATAAAACAAATACCTTAATCAACAAACAAATACCAAAATCAAGACAAAAACTTGCAATAAATGAACTGATCTTCAACTGGACAAGTCTGGATAATTCTAATGAATATATGACTAACTAAGCAAAACCAAGATGTTTTCACTGATTCATTTTTTTCAGTTAGAGTAATGAATGAGTTTATATTTAACTGCAGATGTGTCAGCAGCTGCTTGTTGCAGGTGCCTCTTTGTTATATTTTATTTATTGCAGCTGAAACGCTTTAAAAAAATGATTCTGTGCCGCCGGCTGCATCCTCAGACTCCGTTTACAGAGACGCTGAGAGAGAAAGGGTTGATTGTTCTGTGCTTTTGCTGCGTGGCGCTCTGACAAACACTCACAGAAGTAAACATAGTCATCAATTATGAATGTTCCTCATGCTCAGCTCAGGCTTTAATGTGTTAATCTCAGTTCAGGTTCATAACGGCGAAAGGCGAGCTGCAATTATCTAAAGGGTAACTCCTGAAAGCCAAAGTCTAACTGCATGAGACGCTTATGGAGGAAGAAGCAGTTTGTTGCATTTGAACCTCAGGAAGCTGGAAGTGTGTGTGTCCACGTCCACGTCCACGTCCATGTCCTCCCTCCTGATCCCAGAATAATCAGACTCGCAAATACAGAGAAAATTGATCACACGCCTAATGAATACAGCTTAACATCTATAGTGTTACAGATGTTATCAGTGATACAGATGTTATAGATGTTACAGATAATAGCAGTGTTACAGATTAGCAATGATACAGATGTTAACAGTGATACAGATGTTATGGATGATACAGATGCTATAGATTTTTTTAATTCTGTTTTGATACAGATGTTGCAGATGGTACGAATAAGGATGTAATAGACAGCCCTGTTTGTCCTTCACTTTATTATTCCTTTATTATTATATCTGGGAAGATGAAGAGGAGAATAGATTTAGTTACTGCTGGAAAAGACCTTTTCTTTCTCTCTTCTATTCTATTTTTTTCCTTCTTTTCTTCTTTGTGTCTTGCCTGTAAAAAGCTAAATTACAGCTGATTGAACGTCCCGTTCCTCCTGCTACTGCTGCTTGTGAGGCCCGACTTGATCACAACTGAATTTGGAAGCTTGTGGTTGTTTCGGTGTGTTTGATGACATCATCAGTGTGAGACAGTGTTAATAGCAGTGAAGTCTGTGCTGTGGACTCGTCCTCTATCCTGATAACCATCTCTTTCTCTCTGTCCCACTGTCCCACCTTCACTGTCTCTCTGTTTCATTTTCGCCCTGTCTGTGTTTCTCTGTCTATGTCTAATTGACTCTGTCTCTCTCTATTTCACTCTCTCTCTCTCTCTCTCTCTCTCTTTCTGTCTTTCTGTCACTTGCTCTTACTGTCTCCGTCTCCCAGCTTTGACACCTGGACTTTGCTTTGAGTGGAAACGCTGGCCGCTGATTGGTCGGCTACTCTGTGCCAAGACAGTGATGAAGTGTTTAATCTCAGCAGGAACCACACAGGCGTGATGATGTCATTATCTTCACTGCTCTGATTTATATTTCCCTTCATCAGCATCGACCGCTGCGATTCAAACATCCCCTCTTTACAGCAGCAGCAGCTCCCCCCCTTTTCCTCACCCCCCCTCTAATCAGCTGGTAATGTGGCGGCGATGGATCTCGCCGGCCGACGCCTGTGTGATTGTCTCTAACAGGGATAAAGTCGTCCTCTGATCAGCCGCTGTTTTATCTCTGTAGTGGAAGTTCGGTCCTTGAAACTCAGACCTTTTTTCTTTTGTTCGTGAGGACCTAACATAAATAAGTTGGTGGCTCCTCGCCGTACAACAGAGAAATGACAGATTTAAAACCTCCCAGCAGGGATTAAAAGTTCCTGTAGATGGATAATTCATGTCAGATATCATTCAAAATCGAAATGGCAGACGTCTTAATTGGATCGACGGGAGATATGAAGATGAAAGAATCTGTTAGTGTTGATGTGAAGACATCAAGATCAACAGTGAAGAGTTTATTTCATGTCTGTTTGGTGTAGTTTACTTTAAAACTCGTTCACCTGATTCAACCAGCTCGGTGTCCCCAGAGGGGCTTCAAACAGAAGCTGAATGATGGAAACAGTATGTTTAATGTGTGTTGCTGTGCAAACATCGTCCTAGCTGAGGTTTTCTGAATCCACAGAACTGAATTGATTTCAATTTATAGACATCATTTTATATTTTTATTAGTTTCCCATTGCTCTGTGCAGTTTTTCTCAGTTTCTCCTGCAGTCGACTGAATCCCTGAAATAGAAAAGTACAAATGGAATGAGAAAGTCCTGACAACTCTCTGTCTGCTCCCCTGTTCTGGAGGGTGTTTGTGTGTGCGTGTGTGTGTGTGCGTGTGTGTGTGTGTGTGTGTAGGGGGGGGATATCCAATTATGACGCCCTTGTGGGAATGACAGTGCTTAGATTTCTGTCAATACAGGTTCAGGTAGAGTTTCTCAGTAACACTGTGAATTATTGATGAGGAGACTGAGACCAAACGTTTCCTTCATGTATGAAGGAGCCGTTGAAGTCTGGCCTGGGGTCAAAGGTCAGGACTCCTGCAGCCTGCGGGTGGACGCAGTGATCTCTCTGTTCAGTTATAATTCCGTCTGTGAAGCTGAGTCTGGATGAAGAACTGAGGCCGAGACTTGTTTTCTGATCCCCGCTCCCTCCGGGCTTCTTTTTTCACGGCTTGCCAAACAGACATGGAGACGCTGGATGACGCCTGCAGCGGTTTTTCGGATCGATCAGAGGACGGTGTCCCTGTCTGGGTCCGGCATGGATCCGTCTGTGTGAAGTCTGGCCAGCATGATCCGTCTGCTGCAGCTGCTCCAGTAACTGTGCCTCTGCACAGAAAATGCTGCTTAATCCCTGGAGCCCGTGATCCCAGACCGGTTTAGATGAAAGACTCAACGCTCAGATCACGAGACGCGTTTTAACCTGATGTTCTCCAGTGATGGGCATTGCAATGCCATGGAACTGCACGTTTTTACAGAGGTAAAGCATTTGTGCCTCAAAGCTGCAAGTATTGCTAAACATTTGTAGGATTATGCACGGAAAAACAAGCAGAACTTTAGTTCAGATATCAGACGAGCAGTTCCTACGTCTTCGTATAACTATATAATTCAGTATAATTGTATAATCTCACATCCCAGTCGTGTGGCTCCTGCTCCTCTGAGCTTGACTTTGAGCGACAGGATGAGCCGACACTCGTCTGAACTCTGTGAGCCGTGCGCCGAGGTTAAAGCGACGTCTCCCCCCCGGGACCGGGCTGAGTGGCGTTGATGGCGAGGAGGGTCCCAACCTCCCCTGACAGACGGCGCTCATGCAGGAGCCACCGTGGCCTTCCGGCTTCCCGTCGCAGCCAGACACTCGGAGAACGAGACTACATTATAGCCTGCGTTCTAATCCTGGAGCCCAGGCACGACAGGGACCATTGATTTTCTATTGGTGGTAAAAGGCGGCGGCGGCGTTGCTCCTCTTCGGCTACGGATGCTAATGGACTTTTTAAATCGTTTCTGCAGAGATCCCCTCGAGCCGCGCGGTATTTGCGCGGCTTCAGCCGTTTTTGAAGTCAGCCGAGCTCCCTCGGCCCTTCATCTGACATGTTTGTGTTCAGCGGCTCGGCTGCTGCTCCCAGAGGAGTCAGATGTTTATCCAGCATCTGTCTGGGCGAACGCCGCGTGAGGCAGAACTCTGACGTCTGATTTGAGGATAAAAGTTGAGCCAACAATTCTATTCTGACACTGTTCCCTCTGCCAGAACATCTCTCTTCTACGCACGCAGCCGCGATTCTCTTAAAGTTCCGTATTTACACATCTCCTGGGTTTCATGTGAAGTTGTAATGTCACTAACGGCATAATCGTTTTAAGAACCAACAATCCTCTGAAAAACAGTTTAACTTCTTTCTCTCTGCAGCTGTAGAAAACAACAGGTTGTTTGTGTCTCGTTAATATTAATGAGCCTGTGCTCTGATTGGCTGATGTGAGTGGCTGTGAAATGGGGGGTGGTGTGTGTGTGTGTGTGTGTGTGTGTGTGTGTGTGTGTGTGTGTGTGTGTGTGTGTGAGAGAGAGAACTGTGCTGGTCGTTAACGCATCTTTAATTGAGCGCCATGGTAACGAGGAAGTGACTCCTCCTCTTCTCCTGTGGGGCTGTTCTCTCAATTACTGCCCAACGTTCCTTGATCCTGATTCCAATTTACCACAATGACGTCTACGTAGTTAACCATCGGAAATCTAATTATCCAAGTTTCTGCTGTCTGAGAGCAGAGGCGGATGGATTCAGCAACGTGTGTGTGTGTGTGTGTGTGTGTGTGTGTGTGTGTGTGTGTGTGTGTGTGCGTGTGTGTGTGTGCGTGTGTGTGTGTGACGGGGGGGTTGCTACAGTCTGAGTCTAATGTTCAGGGCTGGAGAAGTTTGTAAACATTGAGTGAAGTGTAAGAATTGAGATGTTTGTACCAGTATCAGTGAAAGTGTGTATTGGTGAAATAGCTGTTGAATGCTGGGGTATGGGACAATGTCAAAAATGTCATGATGTTAAAATGTTAAATAAAAAAAAGAGAATCTTTAAACGGTACTGTCAAAAAAGTGCACATTTACTGTGATTTTTGTAAAAAAAACAAATAAATAGTGCAAGTGGACTTTTAAATGACGAGTGAAAACAAAATGTACATTTTGAGAGACCTAATCATTGCTTTAAACATTTCAAACAGTTTTTGACTTTCTCATCATCTTGACAACCATTGTTTGTCACTATGTGTGCTTCACTCCCGATAACTATAAAGCTTGATAAGAACCAGTCACAGGTTCCTCTGGGATCTCAGTTTCCCTTTTTACCAGAAAATCAAGTTTCAGACAAAAAGCATCTGAACACATCACATCAAGAAGAAAAAAGCAACTTGTTTAATAGCCATGTACTCACAGATGATCCAGAGAACTTCTGGAAATGGAAAAGTCTGGAGAAGATGCTCTGTGGGATCAGCTGTGATGGTTTATTAGTGACCTGTTTGTCTGTTGGTGACCCCCTGTTTTTTATTCATTTTTTTGTCAGTGACCTCCTGTTTGTTTATTTCTGTCAGTGATCTCCCGTCTGTTTGCTTTACCAGCGACCTCCTATTTGTCTGTTTGTTTGTCTGTGATCTGTCCAGCGGCCTCGGCCCGGGCCTGGGCTCTGATTGGTGTCATGAGACACAGCAGTGAGCTGATGAACCTGCTGAACAACAACATGTCTCCTGAACAATGAGACGCTTGTCGGGTCGCGTCAGGTTTTGTTTTTCCCTGCCGTCACATTCGGATTCTCATGAGGCTGTTTTGACAAAAACAAAACGATCATCACGTTTTAGCTGTTGACAACCTGTTATTGTTATTATTCCCTAATGCTGATGGAAAATCGCTTTCAGTCACCAGGATGCTGTATTATTTCATGAAGATCCATATTCAACACATACATACCAGTATGTATGTATATAGGGTACTGTAATGTATGTCTATGAAGGACTCAACGATTCATTAATTATAACTAATAAAGAAACAATTGAACTGTCACACCTGTCACACACACACCCACACACCTGTCTGAGGACACACCTGTCTGAAATCCCTGTCAGAATACACAGAATACCTGCGTTTGTCTGGATGTTTTTGTTATTTTAAACATAAAATCTTCAATGACGCAAACCTGCAGTCAAACCAGAAGCTGCAGTCAGATGATGTTGTTTGTGTTTGTAAAGCACAAACATAGGCGTCTATGTCCCGTTTGTGCAGTGGGACATAGACATTATGAAACTGGTCTGAGGCTGGTGTAAATGTGACATGAAGCTGGTTTAAAGGTGACATGAAGCCGCTGGGTTTATGTCGCTCTGCTTGTGTTTTTTCAGGTCAGCGTCTGTAACATCTTTACCTCTGACTTGCTGTAATCGGTTCTTGTCTGGTGTTTTATTTACCTGCAGATGCTCCTGTAATTATCTTCTTCACTGGAGAAACAACAGCGTGCGTGAATCACTTCCCTTTTACAGCCGACCTGCTTCCTCTTCTGAACGTCTGTGTAGTCGTCTTGTTTGGCACCAGGTCTCTGAAACTACAGCAGATATGTTTGGTTTAATAACGTGTGAAAGGATGATGCTGTGTTTTCATATTGTGTGTGTGTGTGTGTGTGTGTGTGTGTGTGTGTGTGTGTGTGTGTGTATATTTCACAGTAATTGTATTTGTCCTGTTTGTTTGATAGTTGGCATCATTTCAGTTCAATAATTGAAAGTCTGGCGATGAAGCAAGAAAGACGTGATTTGATTTTGATATGTGTGTGTTTCAATCAGTGAACTACTGCAGTGTGTGTGTATGTCCACGTATAGATGGATAGATAGATAGACGAATAATATATTGATCCCAAAGGGAAATTAACACATGTGCATTTGCTATAATATGATGCAGATAAAGAAACATTTTCTCATATTAAACTGACAGATTTTTAGTATACAGCGTTTGTAGACATTTATTCTAGGATTTATTTTCCTTTCCTACATCACCTCGATCATACTTCTTCTTCTTCAGTTCACGTCACCCCATCTTCCAGCTGTGGGGAAACTATATCTCATATCTAGAATTTAAATTATTAACATCTTAAAACAAGCATCACCTGTTGATTATATTGAACATTTTTAGTTAAATTTGTGGGAAAATCTGTACTGTTGTGATTATAGAAAGGCTATAGCATTCAGGACAGGTGGAGACCCTCGTGCAGTTAAAGCTTTAAATTGTGCTGAGTCACTGTGGAATTTGTTGGTTGCAGTGACTCAGCAGTTTTAACCAGCAATGACTCACTCATCATCTCCATTTCTACAAATACGTATATTTTTTTTGTTGTTGTTCAGGTTCGTACAGAGAAGGTTTAAAAAGTCCTGTTAATCAGGTCTATTAATACTGTAGAATAGATAATAAAAAATTAAAGTTGTTCTCTGTGGAATTATCATAGGTTAGTTTCCACTTCGATGCTAACCTTGAGCTAGGCTAACGCTGAGCTAGGCTAACGCTGAGCTAGGCTAACGCTGAGCTAGGCTAACCCTGACCTCCTGTCCTGCAGCTGGGGGTGGATCGGCTGTGGTCATGTGTTCATGCTGAGGTGTCTCCGTCGTCCATCATGAGGCTGACGCCCGGCTCGTCTCGCCATGTCCTGCCGGCTGTCCTGGCGCTCACCTTCACCGCCTTGTTACCTCAGCTGTCCACGGGGGCCACGCCGTTCCCCCAGGACCTGGACCCCATCAGCACCGTGGGCCGAGAAGGTGAGTTTGCATTTTTTCTGGCAAGTTACAAGCCACTCGATGAGTGTGTGTCTGGAGAAATTAACATTTTTGTTTCAGAAAGATTTCCAATGAGCTGTTTAAAAAGCAGAAAGGCTTGGATAAAGTAAAGTCAGAACTCTGAAGTCTTGCAGTGATTCTGGTTCCAGTGTGTTTCTTAGTTCTGATGTGATCCAGATGTTGCTGTAACACGATGCAGCTCAGCATCGGTGTCGAAGAATCACGTCGACCTGTCAGCGACTCATCCGGCTTGGTGTCATTTATCGGGTCTTTCCTCTTCTCAACCAATGAGCCTCCACTTCCTGTCCCAGCCGTTGCATCCTGGGAAATGGAGTCTTTTGTGACAATTATACAGCAGGTGTCTGGTGTGTTAACCTGAGCACAGGAAGAAGTGAGGCCTGTTTCTTCATGTCAAACAAAACCATCGACAATTTTCACCTTTCATTACAAATTACAAAGAGTAATAATTTAGAAGAAGCTACTGCAGTAGAAAGAGGTGTCTAACAGCCGTTAGGCCACGGCTAAGAGGACAAGAGGGGGCAGAGCCTCCACCTGACTGTCACTCACTTCTTCATCGTCCCTGTGGACTCATCAGGCATCAATCAGTGAGGAGTCTGAGCAGAGGTCCTGTCTCTGGATGTAATGGCCCATAATTGATTTAAGAGGTACTGAGAGTGTGGCCCGCATGCCGTAATTGATCCGTCTGTAGAGTGGAACGCAGCCATTAGCAGGAATAGCTGCGTAATAGCCGCTGTATGTGCAGCTCTGTCCCAGGTGTAATGAGACTATTTATCACCTCTGGCTTCGCAGGTGACAGCGAGACACAAGGTCCCAACAGGTCTGAGACGCGTCCGGGAGGAATCCTAATGCTCAACAGGCAGAAGTCTGTGGAAACGCAGGAAAATAAGAGCAGGATCAGATGAAATCAGGACAGAATCAGATGCCGTCACACCAGAATCAGATGACTTCAGGCTGTGAAAATGCAGGCAGAAGGTTAAATTAAAACCTGCAGAGCTGCAGTTCAACGAAACACCAGGGACAAATACAACTACAACTAAAACCATAAAAATAGAGCAAAATCCATATGAAGATGCAGTTCAGCGATCCATCCATATATAGATATATCTATATATGAATATTTGTAGAAATAAAGAGGCTGAGACGCTGCTGCTGTGGGATCTTCACCAGCATATGTAACTCAGCAGAAATTCATTAATGATGTTACTCCTTCAACTGGAAATTAATATTTGTTCTCATAAAATTACAGGAGACCAGACTTCAAGTGAGGAAACTAATGAGATTCAATCAAACAATCGCATCGGTTCTCATATATATCATCCTTCATGCAAAACCACTCAAATAACCAAACACTGAACCAGCAGTAGGCATTGCTGCAGCTGACCGGCGGGATTAACATTAACATTCGAATTAATGAATGAACAAATAATGGAATTTGCCTATTCAAATCAACAAATAAGGGAATTCGCATATTCCTATGAATGATTTGCTGAAGAATTAATGAATGAATGAAAATTGCAGGTTGTCTGGTCTGGATCATCTGTTACTTCTTTTCTCCTGGTGTCTCCTGCCTTCAATCTTCATGACCATGTCCCGTTCTCCATCTCCCCCCTGGCAGCCTCCTACCTCTACCCCAGCTTCCAGGGACTCATGTCGGACAATGACACCGTCCGTCTGGGCCTGGACTTCCAGAGGATGCTGAGGATCAACCACATGCTCTACATCGCTGCTCGGTCAGTGCTTCTGCGACCGACGGTTTCATGTCACACACACACACACACACACACACACACACACACACGCTCTGGTTGTAATCATTTCCTTTGTTAATTGTGAAAGCTCCACAGCTCAAACTTCATCCCGAGCTCCTGAGATAAACCTGCAGACTTTACTGCTCTTTTATCTCAGTTCGGCCGACTCAGCATAAGGTGAATTAATCCTTATTTCAGCTGAGAGTTGGGAACAAACAGGCTTTAATGGGGATGTTAGGAGACATATCGACAAAGTGTCCAGCAGCATAATAAGGAAAGAAAAAAAAAAAGAACAGTCAGCAAAAGACACGGTAAACAAGTCAACAACCAGGATCATAAATGATAAAGCGTTCAGGGACACAGGACGGAGAAGAAATGTAATGTAATAAAACATGTGACAGTGTTGATGGAGGTTTAACAGCAAGTGATCAGCGACTTCAGTCATTTATGAATCCAAACCTTTAGGGGAAATGGGAATAAAATCAGACATAAAAACCTTATTGAATCAGACCCAATAAAATCCAACATTTAGCGTTTAGGTTTTTCCAGGACAAACCTGGCGTCTGCGGCTCCGTTTCTGGATCAGCTGACGAGAGGCAGAGATGAATCCACCAACACTGTCTCACTCTGTTTTGTTTTGTTTGTTACAGGGACCATGTGTTTGCCATCAACCTGGCATCTTCATCTGAGCAGATCATCCCACAGCAGGTAAGGAGCCTCTGTTCTTCTCATCTAAAGCAGACTATAACAACATGTCACCTAATGTTCCTGTTTGAGTGAATATGTTTGTTACATTGTGACGCTTCTTCACCCCCTTTTGCAACCGCAGTCTGTTGATTTCCTCACATCTAGGATGAATCAGATTCTTATAGAATCTGGTATTTAGGGAGTTTATGATCCTGTTGAAACACCAACAATCTGTAACCAGCAGAGATTGAAAAATAACAGCCTGACTGATCTTCCTCTGTGTTCATGCAGTGATCATCTTTGAGATTTTAGGCTGTTTTGCTTCAATAAAAACTTTGAAATTCTTATTCTCATTGGTCTATAAATTAAAGTCAGTCAACAGTCAGTCGACTGTCGCAGCGTTGGCGTCACCACCTCAGATCTTTGTAAAGCTGCTTTTCTCCTGCACAGAACTGTCACAGATATGGTCATATCCCTATATTAAGTTGAGTGTAATATTACATGATGAACCAGAATGTTGAACCTACTTCATCCGACCTTCACTTTCATTTCTTTGTAAATTAGCTCAGATTTACTTAGATAAAGCTCCATTTGCATAGCTAAACATCTTTCAGTAAATTTGCAAAATGAAGATACTTGTGGTCAGAATCAACTGTGAATTTGAATTTTGTCCATGTTGACTTGTAGAGTCCCAGCTTCAGACTTTAACACAATGATAAAATAATGAAATAAAGTATCCATGGAATTTTCCCTGTTTAAATGAAGCTCCAGTGCATATCTGGACTTTAACCGCTGATTCTGTTCTGCTGCTGTTGAGAAGATTCATCTCGTTATTTCCTCTCGAGCTTTGTCTTTCTGTTCCAGTGTTTCGGTAATTTGTCTGCAGTCATTCGTCTGGCCTGAGAGCAGCAGCCTGTTTCCGCCGATCTGAAGTTCATTTGTCAAACATGACTGCACTTAAAGAAAAGCACTCTGAGGCCTTTGAGTGTTTGTTTTATTAATATCAGCAGCAAATACCATTGAGGACCCGATGAGGTCACAAATACACAAAGGAGACCTGACTGTGGATCAGTCTCTATGGTGGAATACATAATAATAATAAGTGTTCATTTATTTGTAGTTAGAAAACAACTGAGAGGATGATGTCACTTCATCCTCCCCCAACCATTCATTATTTATCATATTGTTTATTATGTTCATATTAATGGTATAATGTTTTATTTTTATTAGTGGAGCATTTTAATTTACTGTGTTTTGGATCAAAGCAGCTTCTCCTCTGTTGACTTTCTCTTTTCAGCAGAATCTTCCATTTTTATAGTTTGTCAAGTGGAATGTTTTCACATGTTAGTCTTCTATTTGGAGCTCAAAGCTTAGTGAGGAGCAGAGGACTGATGTCCACTAATGAGGTTTTACAGAGTCCCAGCAGGACCTTGACAGTCCAGAGGAGAATACGTTAATTGAGAGAAAGAAGAAGAAGAAAGTTCAGAGAAACAGAAGTTTTGTGATTGTTCAACAGGAAATCAGTCTTTTTGCCTCTATATGAACCGCAGATGAGTTAAAAGATGCATCAGAAACAGTAAATCTAACACTGAGGAGACAATGCCGGTCTAAACAGCTGCTGCCAATAAGCAGTACCAACCAATAGTAACCAGTAATAAACATTTATAACTAGTAATAACCAATAATCTGCATTAGAAAACAGTATTAACCAGTGTTAAACTGTAATAACAGTATTAAATTGTAACAACCAGTATTAAACAGTAATGAGCAGTATTAACCAGTAATAATCATTAATACCTATTAAAAAGCAGTATTAACCAGTATAATAACCAGTAACAGCTTGTATAATATGGAGTATAATAGCCAGAAATAACCAGTATAACAGCTTGTTTGATCTTTTCAGATGCAGTCCAAACTGATTCAATATTTCTACGATTCACTGAATATTGAAGAGAAATAAAGGCAGAAGATTCAGCTGCTGAATAGCCGATCTGTGACGATCGATAGTTACAGATGGAGTTGTTGTTATTGACAGGCTGTGTGATGATGTCACAGAGAACAGCCGATCCCTGACTGACAGTTGTCGTCTTGTTGGTTTCAGAAACTCACCTGGAAGACAAAGGATGTGGAGAAATGTACAGTGAGAGGAAAGAACAGCGTGAGTAATCGCACCTCCTTCACTCCTCCATGTTTAATCCTCCTCCTCTCAGTGAAGCCGCTGCCTGTGGACCCAGGATCCTACGTGTGGCTGTGGACCTGGTCCTGATGGATGGACAATAACAACAGTAACAAGAAGCTGTTTTTCTCCCGGCAGGACGAATGTTACAACTATATCAAAGTTTTGGTTCCACGAAACGATGAGACTCTGTTCGCCTGCGGCACCAACGCATTCAACCCAACCTGCCGCAACTATAAGGTGAGAAACTGCTGCCGCTAACACTGTTGCTGCTGCTGCTAACACTGTTGTTGTTGCTGCTGCTAACACCGTTGTTGCTGCTGCTGCTAAGACTGTTGTTGCTGCTGCTAACACCGTTGTTGCTGCTGCTAACACCCTTGTTGCTGCTGCTGCTAACACTGTTGTTGCTGCTGCTAACACTGTTGTTGCTGCTGCTAACACTGTTGTTGCTGCTGCTAACACTGTTGTTGCTGCTGCTGCCTCAGTTAGAGGCAGATTTTATTTTCTGCAGCAGCTGGATTTTGAATCATTGTTCTAGCAGAAGGAGACACTGAAGGTTCAGTGTCTTTAATCTGCTAATGGAAACAACAAACTCACTTCAGACACACACACACACACACACACACACACACACACACTATTATATCAAATAAAACTAAAGCATGTGCTGCATATCATGTTGATTTGGTGCAGATCCGGTGCTGTGTGTGTGTGTGTGTGTGTGTGTGTGTGTGTGTGTGTGTGTGTGTGTGTGTGTGTGTGTGTGTGCAGTGTGGTCCTGGTCCTGGTTCAGTCTGGTCTTGGTTGTGTTTCAGATGTCGTCCCTGGAACAGGAGGGGGAGGAGGTCGTAGGTCAAGCTCGATGTCCCTTCGAATCCCGTCAGTCCAATGTTGGACTTTTCGCAGGTGAACAAAAATATTTAGTTTTCCTTTACTACAGGAAGAAGATCATGGTTATTATTGAGAAAATTACTACACATATTGCAATCATTAAATATTAAGTTTTAACATTTATTAGTAAATAGAACATAAATAATAGAAAATAAAGTTTATTTATTCATATAAAAAAAGATTAAAGCTGCATCTGAGAGTCACTGAAGCCACAGATAAATGTAGTGGATAAATTATAACGTAGCATCACATAGAAATACTCTGATGCTATTTAATGAAGACAGTTTTTAATATATTACATCGGGGGATATAATCTATTACATTAAGAAGGGGGTCTGTAGAAGAATCTGTATTTTCTTGTTATATGGAACACGATGATGTTTATGGCCCCGCCCATCTCTCACTGTCCCCGCCCCCTGTCAATTTCCCAGGGTTGTATTATAAAATGAGGTTCTCGTTTTCTCTTTTTTAAAGGCTGATAAAAGCCGACTGTGACAGTAGAAACTTCTGAAAAAGCCGCTTCCTCTTTCCGCTTTCTCGATTTTTGTTTCCATAAAATTGAATCCCAGTTTAATCCTGTTTCAGGTGGCGATTTCTACTCGGCCACCATGACGGATTTCTTGGCGAGTGATGCGGTGATTTACCGCAGCCTGGGAGAGAACAGCCCTGTCCTCCGCACGGTGAAGTACGACTCCAAATGGTTGCGAGGTGAGATCCGGCAGGTCAACGCATTAGACACTTTTAACCTTTATTATTAAAAACGTTTAACTACTTGGTAATGTCTAGTTATTGTGCTCCACACAATTAAATAGCAAAAAGATAAGGCAGGAAAAAACCTACATGGCCTTATGTGAAAAGTGATCCCCCCCTTAAACCTAATAACTGGCCCTTAGCAGCAGCAACTGCAACAAAGTATTCGCTGTGGAGAAATTCTGACTCACTCAGGTCAGGACGGTAACAAGTTTTTTTTTCAGTGATTCAGAGGTGGACTTGTTGGTGTTTTGGATCATTGTCCTGCTGTTGAACTCAACTTAGTTTCAGCTTGAGGTCACGAACAGATGGCTGGACATTCTCCTTCAGGATTTTCTGGTATGAATTCATTGTCCCGTTTATCACAGCAAGTCTTTCAGGTCCTGAAACAGCAAAATAGCCCCAGACCATCACACTACCACCATCATATTTTACTGTTCTTTCGAGGTTCTTTGTCTAAAATGTGGCAACGTTTTTTAACCAGATGTTATGGGACACACACACTCCTTCAAAAAGTTTAACTTTTGCCTCGTCAGACCACAGACCATTTTCCTAAAGGTCTTGGGGATCATCAAGATGTTTTCTGGTAAAATTGAAATGAGCCTTAATGTTGTTTTTGCTCAGCAATGGTTTTTGGCCACTCCACTGTGATGGTTCACCACTGTTGTTTTCTCCATTTGTGGATATTGGCTCTCACTGTGGTTCGCTGGCATCCCAAAGCTTTAGAAATGGCTTTAATAACCTTTTCCATTCTGATAGATCTCAATTACTCTATTCTCATTTGCACCTGAATTTATTTAGAGCACACTGTCTAGCTGTTAAGGATGTTTTGGTGTACTTTACTTTGTCAGGGAGGTATAGGACCTTAAAGGGTTGTGATTGAGAACAGGTATGGCACTAATCAGGCCTGGGTGTGGCTAGAGAAATTTAAATTACCGAATGTGTGATAAATTACTCAAGTTCTGTTTTAAAATGGGGGGCAATCACTTTTTCATACAGGGCCATGTAGGATTTAATCTCCTTTAATGTTAAGACTTTCATTTTGCACAGCATTTTGTGTTCAGCTGTGTTGTGTTCTTGACTAATATCTGAATTGGTTTGGTGATCTGAAACATGTAAGTGTAATAGGAAAGCAGGAAAGGGGCAAACTTCTTCCACCACTTCCACTTTCTTACACAACTGTATATGTTAGTCCTGTAGTATTTATGTTGCTTTTATACAGCATTAATCTTCTTTTTCTCTCTCTCCCGCAGAACCGCATTTCCTTCACGCCATCGAGTACGGGAACTACGTGTACTTCTTCTTCAGTGAGATAGCAGTGGAGTACACCACCCTGGGAAAGGTCAGGGACTGCAGACACTCACTGGGGGTCTGGCGGCGATTTTCATTCCGGCCGACGACTCTTTTGTTCCTCGCTGCTCCGCTCAGGTTTTCAGATCAGTTTTCCTTTTCCTTGACCCCCAGGTTGTTTTCTCCAGAGTGGCTCGCGTCTGTAAGAACGACAACGGCGGCTCGCCACGCGTGCTGGAGCGCTACTGGACGTCGTTCCTCAAGGCGCGGCTGAACTGCTCCGTGCCCGGCGACTCCTTCTTCTACTTCGACGTGCTGCAGTCGCTGACCAACGTGCTGCAGATCAACCACCGGCCGGCGGTGCTCGGCGTCTTCACCACGCAGGCCAACAGGTTCCGATCCCGACTCAACCCCCCCCCCGATTTGCCGGGTCCGGACCCCCGTCCTGTTCCTTGTAACCTTGTCTTCTTCTCTGCTTCACCAGCATCACAGGCTCAGCCGTCTGCGCCTTCTACATGGACGACATCGAGAAAGCCTTCAGCGGCAAATTCAAAGAGCAGAGGAACAGCGAGTCGGCGTGGACGCCCGTCCCCGAGGAGCAGGTCCCGAAGCCACGGTGAGATGTTTGTCTCCCCCCTCAGGCCACTAGAGGAATCACAGAAACTCTGGACATCATGACATCATCACGTTGAACTTGATCTATTCGCTTTGAAATCTCTTGTCTATTCACATGATTCTAGGCAGATTTAGTTTAGAGAGCAAACAGGAAGTGAGTTAGTGAAGTGACAAGCACCTGAAAACTACAGAAAAGGTACAGAAAGAATATTACTGATACTATAGTATTAATGTAATGAATGCACTGGACACAAAACAACTGCATACTACAAAATACACTGCACTTGTACTGCATAATGAAATAGTTTTGCATACTTGCAGTTTTCCTGTTTTACACTGTAGTGTGGCTATGCATCAAGTAAATGTACTTATTTAGGCCAGGATGTACAACTGCAGAAAGAATCGAAAAGAGTAAAAGTTTTCAATATTTATTGTACTGAAATATAATAAGAGGAATTTTCTGATATTAAATGAAGCCCTGAAAGGAAAGTTTATTTTAGAGTTTACAGAAGGATGACATTCATTCTCAGTGTTCATTGAATATTCTGAATTCTAAGTTGCTCAATCTAATTACTAAAGCTGCTTCTTGTTTGCCTATTTCCACCAAATTTTGATTTTATTTTCCAGGGCAAAAGTGGCAAAAATCATCAGAGAACATGTAGAGGAGTAAAGGTGACTCCCTCACCAACAACTGCAGTGTTTGTTGTGATATTTCTGTGTTTTTTTTCAGACCCGGCTGTTGTGCAGGTGAAGGATCAGCTGCCGCCTACAAGTCGTCCACCGGTTTCCCAGACGACACGCTGACCTTTATCAAGTCCTTCCCCCTGATGGACGAGTCCGTCCCGTCGGTCAATGACAGACCCTACTTCACCCGCACCACCAGCAGGTGTGTGTGTGTGTGTGTGTGTGTGTGTGTGTGTGTGTGTGTGTGTGTGTGTGTGTGTGTGTGTGTGTGTGTGTGTGTGTGTGTGTGTGTGTGTGTGTGTGTGTGTGTGTGTGTGCGTGCGTGCGTTGTGATTTTTTCTCGTTATTTATGCTTTGCCTTCCACTCAGTGGAATCAGGTTTTGGAGCAGGATGTGGAAGCGGTTATCGTGCCCACACTTCTCCAGCCGCTTTATCTGCCTCAACACTTAAAAACACACAACAACCAAAACCGCAGACTGACGATAAAGCCATTTATACGTGTGTGTGTGTGTGTGTGTGTGTGTGTGTGTGTGTGAGAGAGGGGGAAAAAGATGCACAGTTGAGTCGTCTGCATGCAGCAGTTCTGATATTCATAAGTTACTTAGAAAGCTGCTTCTTCACCGAGGTTTAAAACATACACACACACGCGCACACACACACACACACACACACACACACCTCCAGCAGAGCTGACAGCCAGACGCTTGAAACGTGGCTACGTATCTGGCACCAGAACAACACATCTGCCTTGTCACTCCGAACAGGAGCCAGTGAGCAAATCTATCAGACATCACGAGCCATGAAGCTGCAGGAACCGCTTCCCACCATAAACACCAGTAACTCCACTGGCTACTTCACACCAGGGCCGGACTGGCCATCAGGAATACCGGTCTATTCCCTGGTGGTGCTATTTTTTTTTTTTTAATTGGTCTGACCAGCCCATAATTAGTAGATCAGCAGCCCAGTCCATTACATCATTATAACTCCCCCTGTTTGATGTAATGTATGTGGCAGAACAAATGTCAGCATGGGTTTGATTCATAGAAACTAGCTCTTGACACACGCTTGGTTATTTTCTGCACAGAGCCGGGGCTGGACCAATCGCATCGTCAAACACGTTCTGCCTTTGGCTCGGTGCAGTGGAACGTGACATCGCCTAAATACTGTAACTTCTCTCAAAACCCACACACTCAGACGTTAGCCGGCGAACAGCAGAGTTTATCTTTTCTTATTTCAGTCATTGCAAACAACTAGCTGCAGCAAGACGCGTTTACAGACCCTCAGGAAATCACGGCACTCTCACCTAACAGAACAGAATCAAGGCCTTATCTAATTGATTTATGAACACGTATAACAGTAAAATCCCTGGGTCGTTTTCGAGATTGAAACGTAAAGGGGGACATATAAAGTATAAAAAGAAGCCATCGCTATTAAATGTGCCAAAATCTCAAATGTTCACCACAGCGGGGCCTCCTCCAGCTGCTCGGTGCTGGCGGACGCCAGGGCGGTTCTGTCAGTGGCTCTAGTGGACAGCAACACGTGGTGAGCTGGACCGCTTTCAGAGCACTTAGGCTACGTCGCCTAATGAGTAAAGCAACCCAACCCCTGGGTAAATCTAATAGAACGATAGAACGTCAATAAGGTAATTGTGACTAATGTTCTATGGCTGTGGATAGTTTGTTTTAGAGACGCAGGTTAAGTCAGCTAATGTCCTTACCACTAGCGGCTATTTGATAAGACATTGTGTACACAGAAAATAAGTTTAAGCTAGTACTGTTATGTGTTCCATCCTGAACTGTCCTGAATATGATGTGAGAACACTTTTTAAAAACCACCGTTCACCAACAGTAACAATCAGCTGGCTGCATTCTAATTTTAATGTGAGACTTTTTGGATCTGGAAAATGTGTTCAGACAGTTTGTTAAGGACGATGTACAGAAATGAAAGAAAAATCACTTCAAAACTATATAATTTTATTTATTGCCTATGTTACGCCAATGCAGCTCTGGTTCTCATTCTCTATCAATAGTGTTGCAGGGCTATTTGTAAATGTACGCCACTGATGTTGAGCAATGAATAATGTTCTTATTTCCTTTCCCAGCAGTTGCCTTAAAGTGTGCTTTGTTTCCCCCTTATGAAAAAATCCTGAGTTGTACTGTAGTTCTTCTACAGTATCATTGCATACTGCAGTGATACTGTAAAGGGCTAATACTACAGTATGAATGCAATAACCACGTAAAAACTGCATACTACAAAAAAACCACTGCACTTTATTGCATTGTACTGCACAATGTAATAAGTTGGATACAAAAATGCAATACTTGCTGCAGTTTTCCATAGGGCAATGCATTGAGTAAATTCACTTATTTAGGCCAGGACAATAGTAAAATACGTTGCTTTGGGGAACCCGTACATAAATTACTAGTCCGTTGTGCTCTGCTAAGGATGAGGACCTGGTCTTTGCCAAAAATGCTTCACACAAGAAACTTCTGTGGTGCCGGCTCCTGGTGCTCTACAAGTTTCCAACCTAGAATCTGTTTAACAGTAAACGTTTTCTTCTTCTTTAGGTTCTTGTCTGTTTAAAGTAAAACCTGCTGCAAAAGTCTTGTAGTTTTTGTGGTTTATTCCCCATTTGGGAGGTTTTCATTTTGGGGCTAACAGCGTGTTTCTGTTCTGTTCTTCTTTCATTTTTAACCTCTAGTGTTTCTGATTTTTTTCTGTTTTTTTATGGCACAGGTTCAAGTTGACCCAGATCGCCGTGGACACGTCTGCGGGGCCCAACAAGAACTACACGGTGGTGTTCCTGGGTTCAGACAACGGCCACGTGTTGAAGATCCTCGCCAGCACCGAGGGCACCAACGCGTCCTTCAACACGCAGCTTCTGGAGGACATCGACGTCTACAACCCCAACAAGTCAGACTCGTTCTCTTGATGTCCGCGCCTCTCCATCTCTTCCCTTAATCGTCTCTCTTTGTGTCCTGCTCTTGATCTCTTTCTTTCATGTCTGTTTCCCTTTTGTCTTTCTCCCCCGAACTTGTGTTTTCTTCTCTTTTCATCTGCTCTCGTTGCTCCCCCCTCTGCGTGCTCTGTTGTAACACTTTGCATCACCCTGACGGCTGCAGGGGAGGTTTTGCTTTTTTTTTTGTTTTATCAGCGTCCTCTTTTGTTTTCTGAAATGTCTCATCCGTGTGGAGTCATTAGCAGCAACTCAGTGGCCGTCGCCTGATTCCTGATGTGAAAAATGAAAAAGTTCTGATGTGTTGTCTGTGTTTTAGGTGCAACGTGCGGGGCGAGGACAGGCGGGTGCTGGGTCTGGAGCTGGATCGGGATCATCACGCCCTGTTCGTGGCCTTTTCCAGTTGTTTGATCCGTGTGCCGCTCAGCCGCTGCTGTGACTACACCACCTGCAAGAAGTGAGTGAAGCAGAAAGTCCACTTCAAGCTTTATTGTCTGCTGCTGGACGTCAGTGAGTAAATAAGCCAAGAAGCTCCAGTGTTTCCGGTCCATTAATGGTGGAGGTGAACCAGGAATTCAGCAGGTGGATTTGTCATGAAGAAGGGGGCGGAGCCTAAAGATCTGTACAGATCACAGAGTTAAAGAAAGGAATTATCATAATGAGGTTACTATGTTGAAAACAACATTCAGTCAAATTGTTTGTTGTGTGTTTAGTCTCTTTTTTTTGTTAAATGAATTGCACTCAGAATAAGAGTCTGGAGCATGATTCTGTAACAAAAGATCAATCACACACACTAAATGATTGTGTGTTGGCGTGTGTGTATTTTTTAGGGAGAGAAAGTGAGAACAGAAATAATTTCTATTATCATGTGTTATTATTATATCAATATCACAGACTGTAATATAGTCACAGCATCAGGTCTGAATGAATTGAGAAATGCCTCTTTGCAGGCAGGAATCATTTTGATGAGTCGGTTAAAACGTTCAATGTCTGATCAGATCTAATACTAATCAGAGGTTTGTGTGGATTATCAGGAGGAAAAGCTGCTTCTCTTCAGGATGCCCTGAAGAGAAGCAGCTCAGAAACCAGAAAATGTCCTTTCAGGTGACCCAGGATTGATTCCTGCAGCCTCCAGAATAAGAAACGATTCCACACGATGCTGCAAGAGACTTTTAGACAAAGAGCACAACAGCCGCTTGTTGGTTCGTGCTGATTCGTGTTGGTTTGATCAGTTTTCAGAAAAGAGTCTCTGAGGCACACATACATGCGCACACTCTTTTATACTTGTCTTTTGTCGTTTTGTCTTTTATACATAACTCACACATGAGATAACTTGAACTCTAACCCTAACTTTTTTTTGATGTTGAGTGTTTGATGAACTTGTGATGTTTGATGCTGGATTTTTAAGTTAAGGGCCAACATGTTGCATTGTGTGATTCGTGTATACAGAACATTTATTTATGTAAATGAAACTCGGAGTCGGTTTCTGTATAGATCAGAGATTGAGTCCATAAAATCATTATTATTTTCTTCCTAGTTCCTTAAAGTGTAGAAACACATATTTAACCCCGCAGCATCAAACTTTTTATCTATAAATCAACATCTGATCCAAACGACCTCACGCAGACAGGTTCACAGCAGATAAACCTGTTGCTCGGCGGCTTTAAATTATGACGTTTCATTATAAACAATTAATACACCATTTAACAGCCATGGCCGCTTTTTGAAATATGTTCGACATAAACTTTGAGGCTCTTTGAATTATATTTAAAAATAAAAAAACAAGGAAAACGAGGACGTAGCCCACAAACGAAACACAGAAACTTCCGTTCTCTGGAGAGAAGGAGCTGGGGAACCAGGGTGGGACCTAATGATCAAGGCCTGATGACACGCGATTGTACATTTAATCTCACTATGGAGTTTTTGACATTTCATAATTATCCAAAACCTAAGCTTGTATGTTAAAAAAATGAATGAATTAAGAATGAATAGATTATTTTATTTCTACTATTTTCTACTTGAACTGCTGGTGTGAACACCAGCCTCCTCTTCATCCTCAGCCCTTTGTTTGTCAGACGCTTCAGCTCCTGCTAATGTTCTCGCTCAACAGCTTCGATTCTATTTTTGGGGCCTGTGAGGAATGTTTGCCCCCCCCCCCTCTTTTCCCTAAATCTCCTCCAACCCTCAACCCAGAGGAAGGATTTCTCCCAACCTCCACCAGGGAATACATATACCCCATAGCATGCTAACTCCTCATTCTGAGGCCTGGAGAAGCTCTCAGCGGCGTTTACTCATAAATTGGATCCAGCTGATTGGCCGAGGGCCAGAAGTAGGGAGGAGAGAAAAAAAAAAAAAAAGAAGGCACGGGGCGGCTACATCCCCGAGATCCTTTTTAGAGAGCGGAGCCGCAGCGCCCCTCATCCTGGGATTATGGCTCCATAAGCCTCATCAGCGGCGGCCAGGAGGTCAGGTTTCAGCCGCCATATCCTCCTTCACCACACCATGAATCTGTCTCCTGCACACGAGATTTACTCAATCTCCTCTGCATGTTTCTGTCTTTCTCTCCGCGACTGTAGCTGCATCATCAGGTTTCTTTTTCCACCCCGGGCCCCGCTGCCAATATTAGCTTTCAGAAAAAAAAAACGAAAAAAAAAAACGCTCCATTCTGCAGCGAGGATATGTATAAAGTGAGAGTTTTAATAAAAAAAAAAAGAAAAAAATACAATGAGAGGGGAGAAGAGGCCCCTAAAACCCCCGAAAATCTTTAGAAATCTTTAGAGCCAGGATTTTCTGCTCCAGTGGAGCTTTTTTTTTCTTTCTTTTTTTTTCATATGAACAGTTTTCGGTGAAGAATAAATAAATTATTCTCTCCAAAAAAAGAAGACGAGCTGAAAGAAATAAACAGTCCTCAGACCAGCGAATTTATCTGTTTCCTAAACAAAGACCTGAGAAGATATTTTGGGAAAGAACAAAGTAAACATTTTCAGACTCATTTAAAGATTGAATATCAGCACTGGCTGTTACGTCTTATTTTACCCAAGTCAGTTCATGTGTAGAAACCAAAACCATGGTGGAGGTTAGTTTTGATTGGTTTATTTGCTCATGTGAGTCAGTTTATCTTTCCGTAAATGAAGAACAGGAAGTAGAAAGAATAGAATAGAGGCATGGAAATCATGTTGCTGCTCAGCACGTTCCTTTTGTTCCACTTTTACCACCGATGGTGCAATGTGAAAGAACAGGCTGAGACTTCTCTTCTGGACCCGTGGACATGCAGATGCAGAAGTTCTCTTATTCTCATCCTGACCGCAGTCGCAGGACAAAACGAGCATCAGTCAACTTCTTCCAGAGAAAAACCAGACCGACGGATCTGGGAAAAAGGAATGGGGAACAGACGTCTGAGCTTCTGAGTCGTGAATCAGTTCCTACTGTTGTGATGTGACTGTGCTGCTCAATGATTAATGGTTAATTCCCCAGTAAACACTTCCAAGTATAATTAACAGCAGCAGCTGACTGTCGAGTCCAGACTGTCGACACATCACAGAGAGATTCCATATCTTTTCCTGCTGTTCCATGTCGGGGCTGTCGTTCCAAATCTGAACTGTCGGCGAAAAGAAAACGACTTAAGATGCGATTTTGGCTCATTTTAGTTTTCGTCTGAGTTGCTAAATGAAGATTCTGTTTGTGATTCTGTCTGCTACACAGAAGCTGTTTGTCTTCACGGGACCCGTACTGCATCTGGCTCAAGTCTGCGGCCAGCTGCACCACCGTCTCCCCCGGATACAAGTAAGACACACACACACACACACACACACACACACACACACACACGCTGGCAGACAGTTAAGTGTTCGCTATTTTAGATTTGTGATGTTTAACCACTGTGTGAGGCTCCCTCTCCTAACATGGTCGCTGTAGCTTCACGCTTATTATTATTTTAAGATCTGCTGCGTTAGTTTAGTGTTGTAAAAAAAAAAAATATTGAATATGAATCCACATATGCTTTAAATTTCTTCTTTAAGATGATGAAGCAGAAAACTGCTGTCTTCTGTGTGGCAGAAATAAAACAAAAAACTTCTTGAAATACAGTTTTAAGAAGCATGCATCAGGTCTCTCAGAATGTCCATTTGTATCAATTTTTCTTTTTTTACAAAAATTATGATTTTATGTGATTTTCTGACAGAAAAAAAAAATCAATTTTTAACATTTAATCCACCTAGGATATAAAACTAGTTGATAGCATGTGGTTTTTTTTATATTTAAAAACTTTTTCTGAATGTTAAACTGAACAGTTTGGACATTATCCTGTGTACAGGTTTTTATTATTGATTGAAATCAATTAACTCATTCATTCGCTCATTATTTCATTCCAAGGATTCAGCAGGATGGTTCTTGGCAACAAGAATCTCTGGTTGTCTGCCCTGTAGCAACTCTTGATCATCAATAATAATTATCTAGAATCAAGATAATTCTAAAACATCACTGAAACATTCAGATTTATATCGTAAATCCATTTGGTTTATTCACCGACGTGTGTTAAATGGCTGCATGCAGCATCTGATCAGATTAACAGCATCTGATCCAATCCTGTAAACTCAGGTTATTTGACGCTGAGGAATTCACCCTGTGTAAGATGCCGTTCAAGTTCATTTCTGTCTGGGAAGAACAAGTGAATCCAGGGGTCAGAGGTCAGTGGTTGGGTCAGATGTTCAGATGAAGTCAGCAGAGCGGTTTCTCTGTGGAGTTCGGTGGATACAGATGTGCGTTGGTCAGTTGGAGCCGGTGATGAAGTTTCAACGTGAGGCTGCCTGAATGTAGAGTTCCAGTCTCAAGACGCTTTAGAGTCAATTACAACTGTCAGAGAATGTGCCTTTGTTTTAAAAGGATCAGATGCTGTTTGAGAATAAAGCGAAGCGTAAGCGAGCAGCAAAGATCAGGATCCGGCCTTGAGGTTCCAGGGTCGGGACTCGCCGAGGTTCCTCGGTTACACAGGAAGTGCCGATGTGGCTTCACACTGGCTTCCAGCTGCGAGCTGCTGGCGGTAAATTTATGAGCCGGAGTTTAACGCTCAGGACGAAGCTGCGATGGAAACGGATGAACCAGAACCTGAAAGATCAGCCAGCGTATCCTGTCCAGACCCAACCGGCACAGGACAGGGACACAGCAAAAACAGAGGAGGGAAGTGAGAGAGAGAGACAAAAGTGACGGGAGGTAAAAGGAGAAGTGGGGAGAGGAGGGGGTTATCAGGCCGCTTCCAGAGGGGAGAACATCTGTTTTTTATTAGACGTCTGCTTGGGCTCTAAATAACATCTGATAAACCTGCACTAAGTGATTTCTGTGTACGGACCTGAAGAGAGGGCGAAGGATAGGAAAGAAGAGAAAGGAAAGAAAAGTACAGAAAGAGGCAAAAACAATAATGGGATGAGAATGGAAACCAAAGTCTACATGTTTCGGCCTGTTTCTATGTTTTTTGACGTGCGTTTCAGCGTGTTTCTGTGTGCTTTGGCATGCATCGGCACGTTTCTGTGTGGATCCCGGATCACTCCGCCCGCGACGTCGCGGTGTACAAACCCGTGTCTCGTTGTGTTTGGTTGACTTTAATGTGCTGAGGCTGTCTGCTGGAGGTTTCCGCTGCAGCGCGTCGCTTGTTTCTTGGCCGGCAGAGCGGATGCGGCTGGAAGAGTTTTTGATTTGTGACTGATTTTCGAAGGTGAAAGATGATGCGTCTGTCGGAGGGAGTGCGGCGTATCAATCGTAAGGCACATTTTCACCACAGCAGCAGAAAATCAATAATTGTCAGATTGGGTTTCTGTCAGTTGGAGGAGTGGTTCAAAAGGCGATTTGAGAGGATTAAGATTATTAGGATTCACAGCAACACTTGAGATCTGCAGCAGCTGCACACTGCAACCACCTTTGACACGATTAAGCTTTTGTTTCCCATTTTGAATTAATTTAGATTTAATCACATTACACAGATTTGACAAAACAAGCAACACTTCGATGCAGACGCAGACATCAGTCACTCTTCAGTGCTGCAGTACATTCACTCAATGTTTGTACTTTCCCTGTGATAAGTCTGTAGCTTTAGTTGTTTCAGATGCAGATTTGACTCAGTGATAATAAAGAAGTTAAAGATGTTTGTCATTTCTATGTTTTTTTTAATCTTCTGACTGACTCACTGGACTAAACCAACTAACTGTATATAAAGTAGATAAACTAGCTCCACCTCCAGCAGCTACAACAGAAACATGCTGCTAAACACTGATGCTGCAGATTAATATGATGGTGATAGCAGGTGGCTAATAATAGATCACTGTATAATACTATATCACAGTACTTGTGTACAAATTTCTAAACTGTTGAAACGATTGATGCCGATTCTCACAGATCTTTCTCTCTGCGTCTTCAGGGGCGGGTTCGAACAGGACGTGGAGAACGGCTACCAGCAGCAGCCCGACTCCTGCCACGGTGAGAAGCTGTTTGTGTCAACCCGACCTCCATCCACAGTGAAGAGAAGGGAGGAAAACACCAGCTGACTTTTTTTCCACAGGAGCAGTGGTTCAGCTCATATTATCTTTCAGCATGCAGAACATCTTTAAAATATCCATAGCATTTTACTTACACCTTTATTCCAAAATGACTTTTAATACATTTCTTCCTTAAAATTCTTCACTCCCTCAAATCACCAAGTGACGACAGGTTAAAAATAAAGAATGAAAATATAACACGTCCATGAGTCCTCAGCCTTTATACTTTGCCGAAGCATTGGATGCAGCTCGGTTCAGATGTTTCTGGACAGTTTGTCTAACTCCTCTCTGCAGGACCTCTGAGCCCCAGCAGCTTTTAATGGGGACTTCCAGACACTCACTGAGGTTCCAGTCTGGGTTCTGGCTGCCCAAAGACAGTCACAGTAGCCACTCGTCTGTTATCTCAGCTGAGTTTAGACATGTCAGGAACTTGAACCTTCAGCCCGGCCTGAATTAACGAGCTCTGAGCAACTTTTTCAGCGAGGACGTTTCTGTGTGCTGCAGCATCATTGTTTTTCCCCTCTCAGTTTATGGGAATAATCAGCCGATGATTTTGACTTTTCAAAGGATCGATTCCTTGTTGAACAGACCAGAGGTTGTTGTTTCTGCTGGTCTGAGAGTCTGAGGAGCCTTTAGGTCACGGGTCACCACCCCTAATCCTGAAGGGCTTGATTAGTAGAATCAGGTGTTAGTACCTGGTTGGAACAAAAACCTGCACCCACAGTAGCCCTCTAGGACCAGGGTTGGTGACCCCTGCTTTAGGTAGACTCCAGTCGGGCTGTCAGGTGCCTGGGGACATGCTTCATCCAGCTTCTGATTGGTGGAGAGCTGCAGGGATGTCTGTCCTTCTGGAAGTGTCTCCTCTATCCCCAGAGAAACAGTTCTGCAGGGACTGTCTGGTTCCTGGTCCCTAACTGAGGTCCTGACCTCTCATGATCTCTGACTTTGGTCAGGCAGCTCTGAGTCCTGGTGGATCTAGATTTCTTGAGACCTTCCTCAGACCACTACCTACCGTGGCCCAGACCACTACCTACCGTGGCCCAGACCACTACCTACCGTGGCCCAGACCACTACCTACCGTGGCCCAGACAAATACCTACTGTGGCTCCTTCCAATCCGGTCTCTGAGGTGTGAACCACGGTGTGAACCTTTATAAATCATTAAAATTCAACCAGTCTCGTCCAATCAGCTGAACTCACCCCAGGTGGACTTTAATCCAGCTGTAGAAACATATCAAGGATGATCAGGAGAAACTGGATGAGTGTTACTGCAAAGGTGAACGCTTGCGTACACATTATATTTCCATTCTTTTTTTTTATATATATAATTATGCAAAAATGTCAAATAAACTGGTTTCATGTGGTCATTATAGTGTTTTTGTGTAGAATTCTGAGGGGAAAAAGTGAATTAAAGCCATCTTGGAAAAAGGCTGTGATGTAACTTAATGGAAAAAGTGAAACTTCTGGATCGTCCATACCTGCTGGTTCCTGGTCTCAGCCCCTGCTCACTAAGCTTTAGCTCATAGACGTTTTTATGTAGACAGGGGTGGATTAGAGATTTATATTATAGTATATTAATCTTTTTATGTGTCTGGGATGAAACCATCAGTCTTACAAAACGTCTAATTCTGTGTGTACTTTTTTGTCTCCAGATGTTCTGGCCACCACTCGCAAGCAGAACACGGCTCTGGATTCAGCTTATGGTCAGTGGACGTTTTATATCTGATGTATTTAACGGCTCAGCTGATCAAATCGATCACTGAGGCTGAAACGGATCCAACACTCGGCTTCATAGAAGTATTTACAGAAACTATTCTTCACATGAGAGAAGGACATCAGCATTACCTGGGTCTAAAGTCTAGTAGTTTGGTCCGATGGGTTTTGTCCTGTTAACAAAGTAAAAAGTAAAAAAAAAAACGAAAGAACAGACACATTAACAAGTTGAAGAGATGAACATGAGAACAGATCAGCTGATATTTTGGTCTGTTTCGGACCCGTTTAAAAAACAGTTTTATTCATGATCCTATGGCAGCAGTGATAGAGTACTTTATTTCATTACTGCAGCAAAAGTAGAAATACTGTTATTACTTAATAAGTAGAGGTACCTATTATACAGACTGTTGTATTATTATAGTTTAATATACTACTTATTTTAATCACTAAATACTTGTCAGAGTATCTTAATGTTTTATTTTATCAATGTGGAGTCAGTTTTAAATACTGTGTGTAGTTTAATAGTACAAGTACTGCATCATAATCATAATATCCAAACAAAGAAGAGAGAGAATTTAGTAGAATATAGATCAGTGTTTCCTTTTGTTATTACTCTTATTATTATTAAACATGGGAGATAATCAGGACTATGATAAGTTCTCCCACTTATAAAAACTACAAGGAGGCTACAAGGAAATCGACTACAGACAAATATGTGAAATCAACGAGTGGGGACCCTCCTGAGACTTAACAGCACCATTCTAAGGCTTCACAGGGACCTTCCTGATCATCCTTCACGTCTCTCAGAACTTTCAAGCTCCTTCTCTGGTTATTTGTCAGATTCTCACTTTGTTGTCTTTGTCTCTTCTATGTTTTTTTTTAAGTTGATTCACACAAAACTCAGTTCCGGTCTCTGTACTAAATATCAATTACCAGATCTGAAGCTGTTATTATCGTCTATCAGAGACAACAATACACAGAGCTGTTGTTACTCGGTTCCAAACGTTCTCTTTCTTCCACTTCCTGTTAGCAGCACAGGGAGGCGAGAACCTTTGTTTCCATCCGAACAAAGTGACGCTCTTAGTAACACAATCAGGATAAATGAAAGTGATTGTTCCGTCCAACCCCTACCCCCACCTGGCTTTAATTTGGCAGCACAGATGGCGAACGGACGGGATCCGGGTTCATAGTGAACGCTGTCAACTGGCTCATAGTGAGAGGGGGAAACAGCCTTCATCATTCAGCCCGCTGACATCTGCACCGTCTTAACTCCGTGGCTACTTATTAGTGCCGCAACCTGAGCCAATCACAGCGGGCCGCCCGCCGCTCCTGAAGGACGACAGGGAGCTCCTAATGAAATCAAGATGTCGATCGTGTCATTGAGAGAATCGGTTTGATAGAACACGGCCACGGCGGCAAATGCTCAGCGTGTTCCTGGCGTGTTTTTGTTCTGGCGTCGCGACCGTCGTCTGACTCCAGGTGACGGCGTTCCTGTGTGTGTGTGTGTGTGTGTGTGCGTGTGTGTGACGATATCCAACCAGCGGTGTCTACTTCCAGTGATCTATGGAAACACTTATCTGAGCTGGACACATGAGGAATCTGAACAATCCAAACCTGATCCGATTTCCAAACCTGATCCGAGTTAAACGCTGTGTTTAAATAAAGATAAAAAAAAAGAAAGTGAGATGCTTGGTTAAATGTTAGTGATGACTGAAGCTTCTCTGGGGGCGAAGAGTTCTAAACTCAAATGTGATTGAAGGAGTTTAATATTGAAGCTGTGCCTATGAATGGTAAATTTATTGATCATGGCTCTTTGTACTGGGATCAAATCTGATGAGGTGAAAATATTCTCATTTTGGTCCAATTAGTGGTTAATATTGAATAGAATTATGTTGAATTATTTTATCCCATCTTCTTGCTTTTTTCAGGTTATTTTCTTCTTTTAATCTTGTTTCAAGAAAACCATATTACATAATACTACTAAAACTAATATTAGATCAGTTTTACCAAAAACAATCTTTTCTCTTGTAAAGTGTTGGTGTTTGATGTTTTTTTTTTTCCACTCACCTCAGACGCTCAAGAAGTTGATTCTCTGATTCTCATTTCACTAATCACTCACTCTGTTGCCCCTCACCCTCCTCCCCCCCCTCCCCTCTCGCTACGACCACAGGGAAGACCACACCCACAAGCGCCAGCACAACCTATCATGGGGCGGCGTTCCCAAAGGAGGCAGGTGACCCTGAAAGAGGTACAGGTCCCGACGCCCCCCCCTCCGTGGGGGAACAGGGGTCACCTGACTCGGAGCCGATCAGTGTGGAGATGGAGGGTAAGGGGGAGGGGACCTGCTGGGGGGGGGTCTGCGCTGTTGGGCCCTGAACGCCTCGCCGTACGCTCCAGTGCTCTGACGCCGTAACCCGCTCACGCTCTGACGCTGTTTTCCGCTCTTTTCCGCTCTTTTCCGCTCTTAACGCTCTAACGCTCTGATCTTACCTGAGTGAAAACTCAAACTGAAGACCTGTCCCTTCCTCCTGCATGCAGCCTGCGTTCCCATGGCTACGGCTCTGATTTCAAGCAGCGGCAACAAATTTCAAAAAAAGAAAAATGAACCGATCTCTCATTTTATTCTGACGACCGATTAAATAGTTGATGAAAGAAAAAGCCTTAATGAGGACGTTCTTCTTTTAGTCTTCATCAGTCCACGTCCCGTTCGTCTCTGTCAGGCCCGTCCCAGATTATGTCGGGATGTAGCCGAGCTCTGCACCCAGACTCACGAAGCACGACGATGGTTTCGTCTGGCATCCGTTCAGCTGTGTCTCCAACATGTCGAACCGTAGACACGCATCCGGCGCGTTCTCGGCCTCCAGAGACAGGAAGTCAGACACAAGACGGGCACAAAGCAGCAGATTTTCAAAATAAAACAGTGTGTGCAGACTTCTGCTTATTTACATGCTGTAGAAGCACAAAACGTGGGGTCAGGTTTTCAGATATTTTCAATGATTATTTTAAAATTATTTATTGGGGGACATGCCCCCCGTCTCCATGCATCTGACCCATCTCACACAAACGGTTCAAACACTTCCAGAATAGAAGTAGATGTGTAAATCTACTGTTTTAAAATGTGAATGAAAAAGACAGTTGCTCACCTAACTAACGTTAATGCAAACAAGTTTGTTTAATGTTTGATGCCACAGATAAAAAGTAAGAGGAAAAAAATTGGCTCAGATGTGGGTGGGCGCATTAAATTAAACATTAGATTATTAAACATTACAATATATAAATGCAGGAAACAGTAAAAGGCAGCTACCTGGTGTTTTCTCTGTTCTGCCTGTTGCGATTTCGCTTCTCCAGGTGAGTTAGCGTGGCACTAAAACGAGGAGCAGACGATTCCATTGTTGAGCACAGTGAAGGAACTGTAAGGGGATGAAGTCGTCGTCGGTTCAATTCGCTGAGTCATGCCGCAACGGCTCATTAAAGGTCTCGATACCTCGCTTTGCCTTTAATGGATTTTCACTCTGTGACGACTGTTGAATTACGCCTTATTAAATAAACACACCAGTCAGCATCACAGCAGCCGCGGTGGGGGGGGGCGGGGCCCACAGTGACCTGATCCTCCCACGCAGCCGTCCCAGCCGTCGGCCTGAACACCCCCCTCCTCACCTTTGACCCCTCACTGACCTCTGCGGAGTCCTTCTCCCTCTTTACTGCCTGTTTCCTTTTCCTTTCGCGCCTCAGTTTTTGTGGACTAACCCTTTAGCTGAACCTGCCTCCTTTGTTGAATCCTCACTGACTCCTTAGATCCGCTTCCTGCTTCCCACAGCGATGGTTGAAGTGAGCTCATGCGTCTGTGAGCAGTTTCTCCATCTCTTAAAGCACCAGTTCACTTCAAAGGCAGCAGCATGGAATTCAGTAGATAATTGGAAATTACATATTGCTAATCCATTATTTGGGTGGATCTTCTTCATTTTTAGGACAGTTATTGAGCTCCAGCACCAACATGATTCCGTTCATCTGTCGACGTGACTTTGTTGTGAACTGTCTCTTTAAGTTTCCTTCAGACGTTTGCATCAAAGCAGCAGTTGAAGTTTGCATTGGAACCATTCTGCTTCCCCCAGTAGCTGAATGGCTAATGAACAGCATGTCAACAATAACACAATAAAAACACATGCATGTGCCGTGCCTGGTTTATTAAAGGGTCTGTTCACCCAAATGAAAAAGTACCACATTTTCTCACTCATCATCCTGACATTGTTGGTTACATTTCATATTTCATTTCATCGAAATCTCTCCGAAGGCGTGTTTGTGCTCTTCAAACATTCAAACTGCAGCGTTTCTTTCCAAAACCATTTTTATTCGGGCCGTGTTTTCCGTAGAAGGTGGATCCAATAAAAAATCGCTGAATATCAGATTGTCTCTAAATGTGTTTGGAGAAAGACGTCCTTAGTGTTTGTGTTGGAGTGGCAGCATGAATTTCAAAGATCTTTACATCTGCGTTTTTGAGCCAATCAAAACTATTGAGACCTGTATAAAAACTATGTTTTTTGCTGATTTGGATGAGCAGAAGCCTTTAACCCCCGTGTTTGGGACAAAATGTTTACTGCTACTTGAAAAAATCTGACTTTCCCTTAAAGCACAGGTGTAAATATTGAAGGATTCAGACAGACAGAGAGTCTGATTAACAGATGCTGCAGCTGCTTAATTTACCGGCACTCAGTCGGTGCTGTAATGAAATCGATGCTCTGTATGCATCAGCACACCTGGTATGAAACGCAGCGCTCATTACGTCTGTGTTTCAGTTGGATTGGATCTGTAATATTAGAGCAGATCACTGCTGCTGCATCAATTAAACTGCTGCCTCCAACCGGCTGAGCAGTGAAGCACCGAGGTGGAATATTATGCAAATTCCTAATGACAAGTGAACATGATTGAATTCACTCCGTCAACAGCCATAACCACACACACACACACACACACACACACACACACCTCTGGTTCTTGTCAGGTTCTTTAAGTCATCGAAGGGTTCGATCACTTGCTCTTGTAAACTAGCAGAAGCAGGAAGTCATTATTCTGTTTCCGAAACGTCTTCGTTCTGCAGAGAAAGGGCGGAAACAATGGAAAAAGTTTGGAGGAAAAGGAAAAAAAGTTTAATTATTTGGTATCTGACCTTGAAACGCATCGTGTGCGAAATCAAAGTCGCTGCTCCTTCCCGGCAATATTTAAAATTCCGTCCTGATGCTTTAATGTCCTGCAAGAGATATTTAAAAATTCTTTCACAAATGAGCAAGTGTGAAACTTCAAAGTGCTCAGATTAGCGGTAATTGGTGTCATGGAAAAAGGCTCCCGGTGCCTTTCTGTTAATGAAGCAGTTTAAGATGTCTGCGGAGAAACAGACGGCAAGCGAGTCACTCAAATGTTGATGACGAGCCTAGCTCCACCGGAATCACAATGGTTTTCACCCTTCACTTCTCCAGCTGCAGTGGAAACGGCCAGAAAACAGATTGACTGCAGACATGGAACATCCAGTAAACAGATTGTTCTCCTCCTCCTGACACCTCTCCTCTCTCCTTCTCTCCTCCTCCTGCTTCCTCCTCTTGCTCCTCTCGCAGCCATCTGTCTCTTTACCTTTGGCAGACAGTTTCTGTTTATTCATAATCATCCTCTGCTGAGCTGAATCATGTTGAGTTGACACAGAAAAATAATTTGTCACGTTGGAGACAGAATCACCCGTTTCATGTGATCACCGAGGGAATAAAGCGAAGCAGCGTTAATTATTTCTACACAAACCGACGATTTGCTGCAACATCTTTTTTTTTAATAAAGATAATATTATCAAATGAAATCTAAGCCTGTGGTCCACACTTCCTGTGCGTCACCACGCTGCTCGCTAAGGTGAAGGGTGATACGACACATCCACACGTCCCACATACACACCCATTGAGTCCTCTGGCCTGCTCAGGAAACCGTGGTTTGGAGGCTCTGGAGTAGATTAAGGAACCTCACACTTCTGCTATAGAGAAGATGGTGTAGGCCTAGATTTAGACGATGGTAGAATTTCCACTGTGTAAACCAGGCCAAAAAAGTAATTAGAAGATTCAAAGCCACATTTAACAGGCTCGCTGCAGCATCACTCCAGAGCCTCTTCCCCACTGGGATTTCAATTCTGATTTATGACTTTTTAATGTGCTCATGAGTTGAGGCAATCGCAAGAATAAATGGCTGAAAATTGAACGCTGTTAATTGAAAGTTCCATTCAGGGGGCCTTACTGTCCTGTGAAGTGATGATGCCGGAGGAATGTCACACTTCACTTCTGTCATTCTGGTAAATCTTTATGCACCAATTTATGGCGGGAATGCCTTCATTTATGTAAAACACTAAATTCTGATGTCAGGTGATGAGAAAATCTGCTCTAATGTACAGAGGGAATCACTGCCTATATTTAGTGATTTGATAATAGATCATATTAAATATATAGTCGAATTAAAGCTTTATAATAACACAAAGTAGCATGTTGTTACCATGGGTACTGTGGTTACCATGGTACCATGTCAGGATGAAGATAAATTCAGATTTGGCTGAACCCGTCTTGGCTTTAGAGTCTTTGATTAGATTATCTTCTTTCTGTTATATCTGCTATTATTTGCCTACACACACGTCTCCACGTACATGCGTAATAACACACACACACACACACAGACACACACACACATCCTTTAATATCACTGTCCCAGGAGATCATGTAGGAGGTTTATCCGTCCATTCCACTAAAAAATTATCTTTCTAGCCTCAGCAGATTGTACAATTCTTAACTTTGGTGAGCTGGATTTCTTTTCAGGCTTCATCATGACATTAACTGAACAGTCTCAGCAGCATTGGAGGTCAGTTCCTCTGTTGTATGAGACAATAAGTGGAAGGACAGGACAGGACTCATTAAGGATTTAGAAAGAACGTTTCCTCCTTCCATCACCCATGGGCCCTATATCTGAAAAGTGCTGACAACAGTGAGGGAACATTTATCTGTGAACCCTGTTTGATTTGTGCCATGAACCTCACATCTGATGTTTATCCCCTTCAATCACTAGAGAAGCGTTAATGGTCAAACAAAAGAAAAAAGAAACGGCTCGGTTGCTACAGAGGCCCTGTGCTAATGTTAGCTTCAGAGGCTAGTACAGCACTTTTAGCACAAACTTTGACTTTCTTAAACATCTAGATGATGTGAGATTCATCATCCAAACAGGATCAAAGATTAGTTGAGTCTCTTGCTCACGAGCGTACATAACTTTTCTGGAATGGCGTCCAATGGGGTGACAGAAGAAGAATGAAGAACTTTCTGTATTATTTTGGTAAACAACAGACTGTTACATTTGTTATATTAATGATTTCCTAATAATTCACCAGATCGGGATATAAACTCTATGATAAAAAACATGAGCAGGAACTTGTATAAATGTCTTCACAAGAATAATCGTCTGGAGCAAAGTGCAGACTTGATTTCATCCTGATTCATTTCAGAAGACAGATGAATACAGACCTAATTATTGAAATGTTCTCCCTTCTACTCACCCACCAATCACCGTCCTCATCATTCTGAACATCCCATAAACTATCATTAAGCCTGATTTAGACATCATTTTCCATTTTCATTCCTCATGAAGCTTTCATTAGCCGCTGAATTGAGGCTGTTAGAAACACCTGCACTCGGCGCCACTCGCCGTCCCCTCGCAGACTAATCAGTTCCACAGAAACCGTCATTAAGGGAAGAAGGTCTGACACCACAGATGGCAGCAGCCTCTTGCAAATGAGATCTGATTAGAGAGGTGACAGGTTTCACTCCTGTTATCGTCGCTGCTTTCACGCCATTAGGCTGACAGTGCCGGGGTCATATCACCCAAGGACATTTACATGGTAGATTTACCTGAGCTAAGCAAGCTTGTGTTTTTTCGTAGCACAGACTGTTCCCTCAGCTTCATTTTAAAAGAATTTGACAACCTCATTTGACTCTGTGTTGGGAGAGGTGCTCCGCTCTGTTATTTTTGGCTCGTTCATCATACCAGGTGCTTTCGCCCCTGATCCTCGCGTTGGAAAGCAAAGTCTGTGAAAATGACATCGGGTTCCTGCTGCTGTGTTCCCATCAATATTTAAAGCTCCAGCTCATTTCAAAGTTGATTTCTCACAGAAGCTCCGTCTGAAGGAAAAAACGCCGGTTCTGGAAAGAAATGCTGTATTGATCTATTACCAGTGAAAGGAAAGGAAGCCAAGAGCTTAGTTCAAACAACTCTCCCATGCTGCTCCCACATAGCGAAGCGCCTGTAAACACAACCTGTCTGTCCCAGCTGCTGCTTGACCTATATTAGCTCTTGAAAATGAGTGGGTTGATCCTTCTGGCTCAGTCAGAAATGCTTTAACCAGTGTCTAACTGAACTCAGTCTTTCTGTGTTTTAAAGGTGTGAGGCGACCTCCTGAGCTGGAGAAGACCAACCACAGTGTCCACTACACGCTCCTCATCGCGTGTGTTCTGGTGGCCTTCGTCCTCGGCGCCTTCCTGTCCGGCTTCCTGGTTTCCTGCTACTGTAACCACACCGGCCACAAGACCAAAAAGTTGGCGAAAGATCCCGAGGCCCCGATCCCACACGCGCTGTCGCTCCGCAGCCTGGCCAAGCTCAACGGGCTCCTGGACAGCCAGAGCAAGGACGACAAGCTGGAGGTGTCGTCTCCGAAGATCTACAACTCTTTCTTCGCTAACAGCAAGGAGCATCACCAGCCGCGGAGAAACGGCCACCACAGAATGACCGTGGGAGACCTGGTCCACCCTCACCATCACCACCTCCACCACTCCTCCGAGCTCTCGGGTCTGCCGACACCGGACTCGACGCCGGAGCTGCCGATTAAGAGCATGAAAGCGTTCAAAAACCAGTGGGAGAAGAACCAGAACTGCAACAACGCCAAAGAGCCAAAGTCTCACAACACGGGCTCCAGGCCCAGTTCGGCCCTGCTCCCCCAGCAGGTCTTCCCCTACTCCCACAGCCTGGCCAACGGGCAGCTGGTGGGTCCGCTGCACGCCGAGGAACGCAAGATCCACAACGTGGACCGCGTGCTGTCCCAGCAGCCGTACCCCGGCTACTCTCAGAAGGTGATGGAGGTCACCTCGCTGGACGAGCTCCTGAAGCACATTCACGAGGCGAGCGGCAGCAAGAACTCTCAGCTGATCAGCCCGTCCGGTCTGATGGCGAGTGGCGGGTGCCAGCTCGCCTTCGCCAACCGCATCCAACCTCAGATCCCGGAGACGGAATCGGCGCCCTACTACAGCTCGTCCACTCTGCCCCGAGACAGCCTGACCCGACGCATGGACGTCCCCCCGGACATCCCTCCGCACCACCAGTCCACCCTGGAGCGGCGGCACTCCGCCCAGCGCCACTCGCTGATCGCCGCTGCCGGCAAGATGCCCAACGGCGGCGGCGGAGGCCTCGGGGGAGGGATGATCCCTCGCCAGCACAGCTTCAGCCAACGCAACAGCGGGCCCCACCAGCCGCCACCCCTCCTGGCACGGATGAACTCGACAGGAAGTGCCTGTGAGGTTCACTACCCCCTCATCCCCAACGGGTACCTGACCCGCCAGCACAGCTACACCGGGGAGCAGCCGGAGATCCAGCACAGGGGCGCCATCGTCCGCCGGGCGTCCTCCCTCAAACCCGACGTCCCCCCCAAGCCGCTGTTCATACCTGCCACGTCCCCCGTCAACCAGCAGGGGAAGTTCAACTACTGAGGAGGTTCCTCCTGGACTACAGAGGGTCACCTCCATGTCTTCTTAAGACTTCCTGTGAAGAAATGCAGTGGTTCTCCTGAAAACCCAAGCGTGTGGCAGCAGTGTCACTGTGGACAAAAGCCTCAACCAAACTTTTTTTTTTTTTTTTCCGTTCCCCTTCTCTTTTCTCCAACGAATATCTTTATACCATATTGGTATTGCTCAGCTACGTGCTTATTATAGAACCGCTGACTCGGGTGACGTGACGCCACCCCCTTTAATTAGGCCGCCGCTGTCCTCAGTGTGGATTTACAATGCAACTTTGTTTTTTGGACGCGTTGATGTTGGAAGAAGTTTGAACATCAGTCATCTCGAACACAATGAGCCGGAGGCTGCGACGCTTAGATTCATGCTTTTGCTTCACTTTTCTGATGTAGTGTTGGTAACCAGTCCCTGCCCGCCCCTCCCCCGAATGTGTTTATATTATGCATGTGTGTGTATATATATGTGTGTTTATATCCACACCGTATATGTATACATATACATATGCAGTATATGTAACCTGTGGTGAAAAGTCAGCGAATCCCCCCGAAAGTAGTTATGTCTTTGCCTTACTATACTCTTTCATCTTTGGGCACATTAAACGATCCCCTGCCCTAAATATCTTAGGGACGTGTCATCCACATAAACAATGAACACATTTATCTGTGTTGACAAGAGAAAGGAAACAATTCAACAAAGCAGCTATACTCGTATTTTCTCTCTTCTTTTTCCCGTCCCAGAAGATGTCAGGTGACTTAATCGGGTCCATTTAAGTTCCTTGAGAATATTTCTATAAGATTGGTGCTCTACACGTCCTCTGAAATGAAAATAAACTATTACTAAAAAGGAGAGGACGCCATCCCATGCCATTTGAGAGAGTGAACATAACATAGAACTGACTGCAGTTATTAGGATTATTAACTTTGTGGCTATTGGTTGTAAATAAAGGAATAATTACTAGCCAAATTTTAACTGTATGTGTAAATGTGTGCCTTATTTAATAATAGTGTGTGACATGGGGTTAATGCAAGTTAATGCAAGAGGCTCAGACGGTCGATGCTACAGTATAATGTAGGTGTTTAATTTTCTATGGTCGTCATGTGTCACAATATCTATTGTATATTTGAAGAGTTTCATTCCAGAATCAGATAAAGTTATTACTACGAGAACGAGAATGATTGTATAACTCACTGATGAGTACTTTTGTTATGTCCTGAGCCTTTTTTTTTTTTTTTTACAAATCCTCATCTAATTGTTTAGAGACATTATTTTTGGACAGTGTTTTGGAATGAAACCCTTCATTTCTATTTGTCTTTTCGTTGTTGTTTTAATCCCATAAGTGTGAGCCTGCAGATGTTTTTTTTTTTTTTTTTTCTGGGGGGAGTTGAGCAAAGAACTAGAGCCACGACTGCAGATATTCAGGTTTCACTGCCTCTGTGTTTTGCCTCTTTCCACTCGGTTCATCTGTGCCATTGACGTTTCTCCGTAGTGTTTTAGTGAAGCTCTGGGTCCTAAAGGAGCAGTTCACAGCTCAGACCTATAGCCCCGCAGCCATTGTAGAAGTTTAATGGAGCAAATATGTCTTTATGTTCAGAAACAACACAGATTCAAGCTCTTATTTATAGACAACTATTGCCTGACGCCAGAATGTTGCTGGATGAAGGTGAAACTTCTCCGATGGTTGGTGCTGTAGATTTCAGCTTCATGTCACCAGGTGTCAACTTTTACAATAAAGGAAGCAAATAAAGTAGAGTGGAGCTGACGATTCAGTGACCTCTGACCCCAGCAGCTTAGCCTCTGCCGGTTGCCAGGTTTTGTTGTTTTTTTTTTCCTCTTCACGTGAAGCCACCGGCTCCGCCCCCTAAATGTCTCACCTTCAAAACTCTCCCGTTGCACTTTTCAGCAAAAGCCACGGTTCCCTGAACCGGATCAATCTGGTGTAAACAACACTGCGCTGCTCACTGTGTCTGAAAGTGGTGTTTATCGATTACGTTTCCCAGAGCTCATTTGACCCAGTGAAGTTTATTATTCATCCTACGGCTCCAGTAAATGAAGGAACCATGTTTGTCGAATGGGGGGGTTAAAAAAAAAAAAAAAAAGGAGATTCAAGAATTAACGGGCAGCGGAGCATTAAATCGCCTTTCGAACAACGAGATGCAAAGCATCCGGCTTGATTTAAGGTCGTGACCGTTGAAATGTCGTGGGAGGAATTTTTGCAGCCACGGAGTGTGATGAGTGAAGGGTTTTTGATCGTCTCCCTCTAATAACCCGATCAGTATTTGATTTGGTGTAAATACATTTATCTGGGCGGGGCCTCATGGATTCAGTATTATGTTCTTTCTGTTTGATTTACAGGCTTCGCCTCTTGAATTACTATGAATTTGGTCTCACAGAAAACCATTGTATGTCTATTATACTAGGAATAAAATAAAAATATGATGCAAGTGTCTCCCTGGTGAATGTGTCAAATAACCTGTATGATGGACTGAAATTCAATATAAAACCCCTGTACTAACCCTTTTAAGATCACGTGCAGTTCTTCTTGTTGCAGTTGGTGCATCACCGGATTTCATCACTTCCACATGACGGCATGTCCCAGAAACATCTCCACGCATTGGTGGAAAGTCAACTCAATAGTTCTGCAGGTCTATTTGAACAAAAAAAAGCTCAGTAATCAGTTAAAATGTGTGTGAGGTCCAGAAAAAAAGTGTCTGTAGCTCATCCAGTGGAAAAAAAAGTCCCTCTCTGAAGAAAGAGCCAATACTTGACTGCTCCTTTTAATGCAGGAGCAGCAGGAGTCTATCCCTAAAAAACTCAAATTAAAACACCCTGAAAGTAAAAAATCCATAAAGCAAAAAATAAAAAATAAAACTAACAGGTTGGAACAGACTTATGGATTCAGACCAACTGTTTCCAACCAGTTAAAAGTTCAGCCAACCAGACACACAGCTCAGAGTACTATTTTATAATATACTACTATATACTATACTACGCCGTATTACAATACTCTACAATATGCGAATATATTAGTATATACTGTACTACTATATACATTAAATAATACCATGCCTTATTACAAAATCCTACAGTAAACTACAATATACTGCACTGAATATACTCTGAAATAGTACAATGCATATACAATATAGTGCTATAAACTACACTATACGACATACTGCACTGTCCTGCAATAGTATAAGAAAAATACTCCATATTAAAAAACTTCTTTCTGAGCAGCTTCTACTAATGTTAAAAACATTGATTGTTATTGATAAACTGAGAAGTGAAGTTTTTCTCCACAGATTCAGTAAAAATGACTAACGACCTTTAGCCAAACGTGTTCTAATGAGTTGCTATTGATTGGCTTATGCAATTATCCCTTCAGGTCTATTGGATAATCCTGTGTGTGTGTGTGTGTGTGTGTGTGCATGTTTTATTTATGTGTGTGTGTGTGTGTCTGATAATCGCAGCTTGACAGATAATTAATTTCCTGCAGTAGAAACATTGACAATTTTTTTTTTTGTAGCCTCATTTTATTCAGCTAATCCGGCTCCTGGTAAAAAAAATCGCTGGATCTTTAGATATAAGAGAAGCTGAGCTGATGCAACCCATGTGACTTTATGACACCATCCACTTCCTCCTTACAAAATGACATAATGTGAATTTAAAAGCAATGATTTCACACAGCAATGATATTTGTGAGCAACAGCTTTTTTGTCTTTAGCTTGATATTTATACTGTTGGTTTGATTATAGAAGCTTGTTTGAGCTTTAATTCAAACTTGAAAAAAAAAGTCACATGTAAGTTCTGCATCTGCAGGCTAACGCAAGCTGCAGGGAATCAGTGAGATAATCCTCAGCACACACAGTTAAAACCACCCAAAACGCAAAGGATTCTGGGTACACACAGATAGACGTTGGCGGAGCTGAGCCCAACGAACGTGAAGTGAAGGCAACACGGAGCCAAGATGAGGTGAAACGCCTCCTTCAGGGCCAAAGAAAGCGTTTCCCAACTCTTTGCAAAAAGGAGGAAAAAAAGCAGAGAATCTGACATAAAATCTCTAAATGTTAATGACAACGTCTGCAGGACAGAATGAAAACGGGGTAAACAAACACGTAGAATCTTTGACCTGATCATTCGATTTTAATGTTTTTCATTAGATTAATTCATTTATTTAGCAAATAATCTACAGCTGATGAAACTCACTGTTTATCACTGATGTAGATATTTAATCCTTTTTTTCCCCTGCTGCTTCTCCTGACACACAAAAAATAACATGATGTAGACATTAGAGCAAGTAAAGAAAAGATCAACAACAGATCTCAAGATGAGAAACTTATTATTTTTGTGTGGTTCTTAAAATCTGATCTGATCCTATAGTTTTCTCTAGTTCTGTTTTCTGTCACTTTCCTAACATTCCATTGACCTATGGGAGCCACTGAAATACTAAAACAATTATTACATCTGTCCATAGATGTAAGGAACTGGTCCTTAATTCTAAACCAGCAGCATCAGCCCAGAAGTTTCTTTGCTGCTCATATCTCTTCTGACTCTTGAGGCAGAAACCTCCAGGTTAACAACTCATGAGAGACAGACGGTGAGACACAGACACTAAGAGCAGCAGAAACTGGGAGACAGCGTCCCTCTCTCCTCTTTCTGTCTTTCTCTCCCCTCTCTTCCACGTCTCACAATGTCTGGGCCTCAGGATCATTACTGTTGGCATGAGGTTAACAAAATGCTGGTTTCTGTGTGTGTGTGTGTGTGTGTGTGTGTGTGGTTCACATGTGTTGCTGTTTATAACATGATGCGTTTATAATTAGTTAATGATAATTGCAGCACAGTTGTGTTTCATGGCTGCTGCTGTTAGTGTGAATGTACCAGTTCACGTTCTGCTGCTGCTTCATCATTCCTCCTTTTCCATTAAAAACAACAAAAAAAAAGTGATTTAATGTCGCAAAGTTCCTATTTTCGGTCGTACCAGAGGAATCTTATTATGGGTTTGAAATCAAATATGTCACAGAAGTGAAGTTAATGATTCCTCCATTAATGTGGTTCCAGTCTAAATAACTGTTATGTGTTTTCCTGATGTATGGAGAAGCGTTTTATTACACACTGGCTTTCAGTGCACGATTCCTTGCGTGGCAGGATAATAAACAGTAAATGGTGTGTGTGTGTGTGTGTGTGTGTGTGTGTGTGTGTGTGTGTGTGTGTGTGTGTGTGTGTGGTAAACCAAACATGGTTGACTGAAGCTCTTCATTGTTCTCATTGTACAGAGCAGCTTCAGTTTCACTGCCTGATCCAAACCCCCGTTTAACCTCATTAATTCCTCACACACGCGTCTGGTCGGGGCGCACAGGGTCGGACGCCGTTCGTCTGGCGGCGAATTCGTAGCTACACACTGACACCATGTGACCATGAACGGCTGCTGCAGGGAAAACTCACTCAGTCTCATTGATTCATCAGCTTGACAGATTTTATTGTCTTTTTTTATTTTTCCCTTAAGAGGAACTGAAACTAAAACTAATCACCTGCAACACAGAACTATGAAGGCTTTGGTTAATTTTACTAAAAATAGGAATCATTTAATTAAGTTGAGCACATGGGTGTAAAAAAAAAAAAGACATATACATGACAACTGGCTAACAGCATAACTTCATTATCAGTTGTTCAGTTATTTAAATCATCATCTAAACTCAAAGGAATAAATTAATAATGAAAAATGACTATTTACTAGGCTTGGATTGTAATGTGCAGTTTTGATCAAAATGTGACGTGTGGTTATAGGTGCGTTGATGCACTTGTTGTTTTTGCACTTTACAAGGTTTACATATGTACCTGTGTTGTATGTTTTATTGCCTAATTGTCTGGGCTATTTCATGTACGCTGACCTGCTCAACACCGAATCCCGCTTCAAGGGACAATCATTGAAGTGAATCTGAAACTGGATTAAAAGAGGCCAGACATCGTTAAGCTCTCTACCGGCGTTTTTGTGAGGGTACTATTTTATTCAAGTATTACTGAATCCTTGTTTAAGCATGAAACACACAATATCGCAGGAAGCTCCAGCCACAAAAAACCAAACACTTGTTCCAAGATCAGAAGAATCAAACATCCATGAGCTGCTGAGTTCGTACAGTAGTGATGAAGATGAGCTGCAGAGTTCGTACAGTAGTGATGAAGATGAGCTGCAGAGTTCATACAGTAGTGATGAAGATGAGCTGCAGAGTTCGTACAGTAGTGATGAAGACGAGCTGCTGAGTTCGTACAGCAGTGATGAAGATGAGCTGCAGAGTTCGTACAGTAGTGATGAAGATGAGCTGCAGAGTCGGTACACTAGTGATGAAGACAAGCTGCTGAGTTCGTACAGTAGTGATGAAGATGAGCTGCAGAGTTCGTACAGTAGTGATGAAGATGAGCTGCAGAGTTCGTACAGTAGTGATGAAGATGAGCTGCAGAGTTCGTACAGAAGTGATGAAGATGAGCTGCAGAGTTCGTACAGTAGTGATGAAGACGAGCTGCTGGTTTCGTACAGTAGTGATGAAGATGAACAGCCTTGTGTGGAATCAGTAACTGAGCTTTTAGCTGCGTGTGGTGAAATGTTTCCACATCAACATTTTTTCTCACTGAGCGACTTCATTATCTTTAGTATTAATGACTGAAGTAATGACTCAGTTATTGACTGTTGGTAATCCAATCAATTAAGTATCGTTTCAGTGGAAAGTTTCAGTACTGACATGGTCAAACTGTTGAATTTTCTTTTCTAGAATGTTGAGGGATAAACTTGAATCCTCGTCACTATCAGAAATTGTCCTCTAAATATTTAATGACGTGCGTCATTAAAAAAGCATTTGGCGACGCTTAAACGTGCCTGTGGCCTTTCTTCTGCTGGCAGAACGTTGACATCATTTAACATCCAGACACACGGGAAAAATATAAATGTTGGATCTTCTCCTGCGGATCCACCAGCGTCTGAGAAGTTTCTACCTGAGTTAACCCACATTCTTCCTCTGGCTCAAAACCAGCCTGTGAAGTCTGTGCTGCACAGTCAGTATTTTAGAGTCATGAATGTATTACTTTAAGTGGTAGTTTCCATCTTGAGTGAGTTGTGTTTTTTTATATTTTATGCTATCAATTTCTGTTTCAGATGTTGCAGGAGCTACAATCCCAGTGACATCACTTCCTTGATTTGTGCAATGAAAATGATTTAAATAAGTAATGACTAGTAGTAATCAGTAAAATGTGTGAGGCAGCGATCATTGAGGATCCTCGTGGTCTGAGCTTACTGAGCCTCGGTGCTTCTGGCGTGTCAGGTCTCTCCTTCCTGGCCGCAGCAGGAGTAAAGTCTGTTATTGATTCCCTTTGCCTGGTGTAAATATCGATCCAGACCTCGTGGTCCTGCTTCCTGCTGGTTCTGGTCCCGTCGGGATGCCATGATTCTGTAAAAAAGTTCCATGTGTTTGAGGTGCAACAGTCTTTGCTTTCTTCACCATTGAGTCAGCAGTAGGTCAGAGGTCACAGGTCAGGTCAGAGGTCAGAGGTCATATTAACCTGTATGGACCCTCAAGTCTTTACTTCACAATTAGACACTATGACAGTGTTTAACCAGTCTTGAATTAACCGAAAACACATTAACAAATCATTTCTAGTGTCTATCCTTTGTTACTTTATTTTAGTTTAAGAGTGAGATTAAAGGTTTATTTATGTCTCTCTCAACCACAGATTGGCTGTACCTGTGTAAATACTATTTGTGCTATTTTTATGCCACTTTGATTGATGTTCACTTGAACAAATCTCATCTGGAAACAGATATCTTGTCTGTGGATCCTCACGCTGCCGTGACAATAATTTCAGGACTAAAAACGAGAAGCAAGAGAGCTGATTAACTTAAAGGTCTGCACCTTAATATTAAATATGTGTTAAGATTCGAAACAAAGAGCAGCTGATGATTCATAATTAATTCCACAATCTCACTTTCTCCACAATGATTAACAATCTGAAAGTGAAATGAGCCCTTGTGATTTGTTAAATGCTTTAATAACAGAGAGAGATTCAGACCAGACTAATCAAACTGCTGCTCTGCGGTTTAATTCACAGCATCGTGCAAATATACTGACACAAAAGCAGCTTTCAGAAGGCGTGTTGGGTGAATTTCTGCAGATGCTGATGGCTACAGGGTACATGAGGAAGATACAAGCTACTGTAGGAATAAACTAACAAATATCACTATTTATTAACAGGTGAATGGATAAAAAAGAGGAAAGTATATGCAGCTTGAACCTTATTGATATATGTATAAGCACCAATGGACAACAGGGAGGTTTACTGTATTTGTGGTGACATTGTGCAGAATTTCATCTTTTTTTTCCTCAGATCTTTTCTCCTGAATCCCGATCTGGGAGGGAGACTGACACAGCAGCAGCAGGAACCAATCAGCTGCTGCTGCTGTCACCACCGGCCAATCACAAACTCCACACCCAGACTTTATTGTGCCAAGGGTTTACTGTGCGTGTGTGGGCATTTCTGTACAGAGAGTGTGAGAAACATTATTAAATCACTACACCTAAAGGTGGAGTTGTGCTGAAGTGACAGATGTAGGTCACAGATTCTTCCTGATGAGTCTTAAAAGGAATTCATAATCCTAACTACGACATCCTTTATAGGATCAAAACTTCCCATTATTGCAGCTATGAAAGACGTGAGCAGGGGCATAGAGTCAGAGGTCTTTTTCCTAGAATTTCTTTAAGAACTTTTGAATTCCTCCTGGTGATCAGACATTCACTACATGTCTGGTCTTTAACTAAATATAGTTATATGATGTTGAGATGTGCAGCTTCACAGATCAACTCATGGCTCCTCTGAAACAGAGGAGATTTAACCAGAAAGATTCTCTCCCAGTTTATTTTCTAAAGTGTACAGAGAGCTGGAGGCATCTCCTCAGCCTCCAGCTCCACCATCAGGAATCCTGGAGTCATCTTTGATCATGTCCTTCACCGCTCCTATTTAACAAATATCAAGGACTGGCTTCTTTCACCTGCCAACAGGGCAAATGTCCATGCATTCATTATTTCCAGGCACTGACTGCAATGCTTTATTATCAGGCTGCAGGGAATCTGGAAGCTTCCCATCATAAATCCTTATCATTCTGTCATGATGCATTCTGTCGTGTCTGTTGTTGACCGTTCTTCTCTGTTCAAACGCTTCTATTCTATCCCGTTCTCCTGACAATCTACTGCAAATATATCTTTCCCATTAGATGTTTCCTCTATTTTTTTTGCTTTTTTCCCCCCTGTTGAGCGTTGAAGAGCCACTCAAAGCCCTTTACACCACCGCAAGTGCTCATCGTTCACCCTTTCACACACGTCCCAATCCAGCAGGAAGTTCTTGTGCACACGTGTCACATCCTGGATTGATTACTGCCATTTAGTTTTCACACAGTTCACACAACCCTCAATTGTTGAGGCATTATTATAGGACTTATAGAACTAATAATAGAACCAATTGTAGAATTTTATTACATAACTAATGACAGAACTTTAAGTATAGAAGTATTTTGGAACATATAAAACTCATTTTAGAAATTGTTACCTAAACTTTTATAGGATTAACAATAAGAATTATTGTAGAACATATAAGTAAAAGTGTGGAAGCTGCTGTAGCAAAAAAATGTAATTTTGGTGTTAGTGATTTCTGCTGACAGCAGACTGAGGGCATTTTGTAACCTCAGATCTCCTGCTGTCGCTCCATGACTCTTTATGGACCGTCACCTCCTCCAGAGATCTGCAGGGAATTCACATCCGTCGGGATGAAAGCAATAATTCCGGATTCCAGGGATGAGCAAATTCTCTTTGAAAAATGCTCATCACACCTGATTTCAGTCCACCAAACTGTCTCTGCTCACATGCACAGGTTCAGCAACGAGACTGAGATTGTGGACTGATTTACGCTGCGATTGTAAAGGATTATATCCCTGCCGGGTGGGGGTATGTTATCTCTGTTGGGTGGGGATATAGTATCTGTCAGGTGGGTGGACGTAGGGTATCTGCTGGGTTGGTTTGGGGTATCTGATGGGTGGGTGTATGGTATCTGCCAGGTAGGGGTAGCATAGCTGTCAGGTGGGGGTATGGTATCTGTCAGTTTGGTTTAGGGTACCTGCCGGGTGGAGGTATGTTATCTCTGTTGGGTTGGGGTATAGTATCTGTCAGGTGGGGGTATGGTATCTGTCGGGTTGGGGTAGGATAGCTGCCGGTTTGGTTTAGGGTAACTGCCAGGTGGGGGTAGGTTAACTGTCAGGTTGGGGTAGGGTATCTGCTGGGTTGGTTTGGGGTATCTGACGGGTGGGGTTGTGGTATCTGTATGATTGGGGTAAGATAGCTGTCAGGTGGGGGTATGGTATCTGTCAGGTTGGGGTTTAGTATCTGTAGGGTGGGGGTGTAGTATCTGTAGGGTGGGGGTTTAGTATCTGTAGGGTGGGGGTTTGGTATCTGTAGGGTGGGGGTGTAGTATCTGTAGGGTGGGGGTATGGTATCTGTAGGGTGGGGGTTTAGTATCTGTAGGGTGGGGGTGTAGTATCTGTAGGGTGGGGGTGTAGTATCTGTAGGGTGGGGGTATGGTATCTGTAGGGTGGGGGTGTAGTATCTGTAGGGTGGGGGTATGGTATCTGTAGGGTGGGGGTGTAGTATCTGTAGGGTGGGGGTGTAGTATCTGTAGGGTGGGGGTTTAGTATCTGTAGGGTGGGGGTATGGTATCTGTAGGGTGGGGGTGTAGTATCTGTAGGGTGGGGGTTTGGTATCTGTAGGGTGGGGGTTTGGTATCTGTAGGGTGGGGGTGTAGTATCTGTAGGGTGGGGGTATGGTATCTGTAGGGTGGGGGTTTAGTATCTGTAGGGTGGGGGTGTAGTATCTGTAGGGTGGGGGTTTAGTATCTGTAGGGTGGGGGTTTGGTATCTGTAGGGTGGGGGTTTAGTATCTGTAGGGTGGGGGTGTAGTATCTGTAGGGTGGGGGTATGGTATCTGTAGGGTGGGGGTTTAGTATCTGTAGGGTGGGGGTGTAGTATCTGTAGGGTGGGGGTATGGTATCTGTAGGGTGGGGGTTTAGTATCTGTAGGGTGGGGGTGTAGTATCTGTAGGGTGGGGGTTTGGTATCTGTAGGGTGGGGGTATGGTATCTGTAGGGTGGGGGTGTAGTATCTGTAGGGTGGGGGTTTGGTATCTGTAGGGTGGGGGTGTAGTATCTGTAGGGTGGGGGTATGGTATCTGTAGGGTGGGGGTATGGTATCTGTAGGGTGGGGGTGTAGTATCTGTAGGGTGGGGGTTTGGTATCTGTAGGGTGGGGGTTTGGTATCTGTAGGGTGGGGGTTTAGTATCTGTAGGGTGGGGGTTTGGTATCTGTAGGGTGGGGGTTTGGTATCTGTAGGGTGGGGGTATGGTATCTGTAGGGTGGGGGTAGGGTATCTCTGGGGGGGTTACAGTATTTCTGTAACTAAAACACACAGTTTTATCCTCATCCACTGAATCAGTCTCCATAAAGTCATTTCTCCCACGCCGCTCCTCAGGTTGCCCATCATTGTTTGGAGCCGGAGAGCCGCACCTTCCCCCAGCATCCTGCCTGCTGAGCCTACCTGGGGGTCGCTATGGCAACAGGTTGCCAGTAGCGACAGCAGCAGTCTGAGTCTGCGGAGAAACGCAGCGAGAAGAAGACGAGCAGCAGCAGCGGAATCAGGACGCAGGGATCCGCTAGTCTGCCGCTCCATCTGCGCTGCTGTGCAGCTGCGCTGTGCCGGGAAGCAGCCGCCGATCCGCCGGAATGCTGAACTGACGCCAATCTGCGCGGGAACAACAGGTTAGTCCCTGCGTTTTTTTTTTTGTTTTTTTTTACCGCTTCGTTTTTGTCGCCGCTTTATCTGTTGCGTTTTGTTGTGCGGGGAACAACACGTGAAATGTGACCTGAAGGCATCATGTTTGTGGATCCACGTGTGCAATTCATTAGCATATAAACACGATCATGATGATGATGATGGTGATGATGATGATGATGGCACACACACACACACACATACACCCACGCTCTCACACATACACTCACTCACCCACCAACACACACACTCTCATTTTCTCTCTCGCTATCACACACACACACACACACACACACACACACACTGGGCCTTCAGGGTGCATCAACTTTTCAAAGCAACTTAATCCTCTCTGTTTCTAAATTCGTCTCCCTGTGCTGTCTCCTGCCTGTTTCATCTCCCGTCGCCATGGCGACCGTCACTGATGCTGCACAGTTGGGCTGAAATTGCAGCCAGATGACAGGGGTGCAGATATCTGATTTAAGAAAAGAAATAACAATCTCCTGGTTTCAGACATGCACTCGTGTTTTTTTTTCTAAAACGTAGCAGCTGATAATTAAAAAAGAAAAAAAAGGTGAATTGTTCATATTTTCATTAATATGTGTTTAGCTCTTGAAATGAAATCATATGTTGAGATAAGTTGATATTAATCTTAAATGTTTATTATGAGATTCACAGCTCTGATCTTTGAAAAAATCAATTAAAGTACTTATTTAGCTGCAGAAACACACCTCCACCCAGAAACGCTGTGAATCAGTGAAAGTCGTGCTGAGCCACAGCTGTAACTCACAGAACCAGTGTGTGCATCTGGTCCTGACGTATATCATATAACTGAAACACAGTGTCCATTCATACCTCGAAGCTGCTGAAATTCAACAATGTCTCGGATACTCTGCTTTTCTCTTGTCGTCTGTGAGCAGCACATTTTGTTTTTACTGCGCAGGTGACGTAAAATAATCTGATTTGAGAAACATCTTTTTATAATCTGAGAATAATCACGGTGCTGCACATTTGGCAGCCATTTTTTTTTGCATTTTTTCTTGATTGTTTGCACACATTTTCTGAAAATATCTCATGCTTTCAGACCCCTACACACAGATCAAAAAACAATGGGCAAAACCCTTCATTTCTTCTATAAAACTAATCTCCACATTCAAAACAATGGGATTTTGTCTCAGAATGGTATTTTCATCATTATGAATAGACATTTATAAGGAACAGTGGAACACTGACATGCTCAATGTAAAACACTGAATGAATGACATGAATGGACTACACCTACTACAGTCAGTACAGTATAATTGTGTTGGAAAAAAAAACTTTGTTTCATTTCTTTAGGCTGATTACTTTTATAACATACTGTATATCAGTAAAATAAAGTGTTTTTCCAATACATGGTCATCCATTAAGGACACAGTGTAATATTAGTGCCTAAAGCTAAGACTAAATGTCCAGGTTCGGCTGTGTAATCTATTTCAATATATAAAAGTGACTTTTTACAGTCATACACTGTTAATAGTGCCAAAAGCATACATAGGTCACTGTGGGAATTATAATGGAAAACATTAATAAACGTTAGTAAAGCTGTTAAGCGTCCACACTGACAATCCAACTGCATGTTTCATTAATTCTTGTTTGGTGTAATTAATTGGTAATTATTTATTAAGGAAAAAAGCTGCATAATAATTATGGCTATGAAAGCCAGCCAAAGTAGAATAAAGTCACATCAAATATCTTCAAACATTAAACAAATTTAAGTATGAATATAAATTTGGGTTTATTTCTTCTATTAAAATGTTGGACATGTAACATTTAAGTAAATGTTCTGCTCATGTCAGACACATTTTTGCAGGTCTTGATAAAATCTAACGTTAAACTAACGTTAGTGTTGCAAATGAACAACTTTGAAAAGCTGAAGTCTGTTTAAGCTTGTTGTTATAACGTCAGATAAATCATTATTAGCTTCCAGCTGCTGGATCATGAGCCGCTACTAAAACACTGATAAAGAATGGGTGTAGCACGTCGCCGCAGGGATTTTAGGGATCTAAACGGTTACATACTCACATGAAAAATACATTAGGATTGAATAAAGTGTGGTATTTACAGAGGGAATTTAAAATAACATCTCGAGATCAGGGATGTAATATAAGAACTGGATACATGACTAAAAAATATCTGCTGTTCATTTCAATGGAGGTTCTCATCGCCCTAGGGCATGATGGGAGGTGTGGTGACTCTCCTGTGCAGTCTCTATAGGTTGCATAACGAGGAAGGAACTTTTTTCAGCGTAAGCGCCAAGCGTGCAAATCCTATTAAAATGAACAGCTGCCATTTTTAGGTCCGGTATCCACTTCTTATAAAACATCCATGCCTGGCACATGTGCAGGCAAACACATATTTGTAGATCACCCTCTGTGCATTTACAGGTTTTGATGCAACAAATATAACTCACATAAATCACACGATTTGTTCGCAGATCTGTGTTGATCTTGCTAAAAACATCAATAATGTATAAATGAGGAAGAACATGTGGGCGGGTGACTGGTGATCCACAAAAGGCTTTTTTATTGTTTTATTCTATTTACAAACACATGTCTATTTGTAATAAATGAAATAAAAGTTACAAATCAGAAATTTGTATTCGTGGATCTCATAACACGTGCATCTAAAATCACGTTTCTAGATCACCCTCTGTGCAAGTAATAATGAGACATATTGATCTCCATAGCCAGGGCTCCCTGGAGATCCTGCAGCCCCTGCCCCCCAGCCCTAGACTAGACACTGTCACATCAAAGAGGACGAGATCTATAATGCATGTGTCTGGATTCCCACACAGGTCCACCGAGTCCCATCTTCCCCTCCGAAATCCTCCAGCCAGCGTAAAGAGCTGGAGCCGCGACGGTCAAGCATGGACGTGCCCCGGATGGCTGAAGGGCTCTTCAGCAGCACGCTGTCGTCGTCGGGCGGCGGCCATCACGCGTCCTCCTACCTGACGCTGGAGCAGAAGGCCGCCTTCGTGTTCGTGCTGCTGCTCTTCATCTTCCTGGCCCTGCTCATCGTGCGCTGCTTCCGCATCCTGCTGGACCCGTACCGCAGCATGCCGTCGTCCACCTGGACGGACCACACCGAGAAGGACACGTTCGATTACCGCATCGTCTGAGAGAAATGACCGATCGTTTCCGAGGACTGATTTGATGCTTGAAACAGCGTGTTCGCCCCCCGCTCAGACCAAAATGGCCGCTGAGTCACCAGGATAAAAAAAAAGAAAAAAAAAAAAAAACGCTTTCAGGAAGTCGCCTGAAAGTTCGGACTGAGAAGAATTTCAATGGTGGATTGTCGTAGAAAACGAGCACTTAGTTCAACAGCTTCTCCCTGCCAATCAACAATCCTTAAACAAACAGAACGCCGCCGTTCGCCCATAACTCCTGACCCTGCCATCGGTTCTGTTGTGGTCTACCTCGTTCCTCCTTCATCTCACGTGGAAGAAGATGTGGAAGGAAGAAATCTCACACCTCCACAGGGTCAAATATCTTTTAGGGATCCGAGCAGTGTTTACATCTGATCATGTTTACGTCCCCTTTAGAATTTTATCGATAATGTAGACAATCACTGTTTGAAATAGTCAAAGAAAACAAACTATTTTAAGTAGTTGCAGGTCCCATTACGGATCATTGATTTTGAATTTGTCTGAATTTGTGAGAAGTCGGTGTGTGATATGATTCAGGAATCAGGGTCCTAAACAGTAAAAAAAAAAAAAAAAAGGTTTAATATCACAACGATGAAACTGTTGGAACGTTTCCCTTTAATGTTTGGGTCTGGACGGACATGCGCAGCAGAGAGTTCACTTTAACTGTTGTGTGTTCCTGTGCGATATAAAAAAAAACCCTCTTTGTCCTGAAGGCCTCCGGTGTCTATGTCCTAAATGTCAACAACCAAAAGACGTATCGAAGAAAACGTTTACTGTGCTGTACCGTGTGCCTAGTTTGGGGAAGAAAAAAAAAAAGAAGAAGAAAATTAGATTGATGTTTTAGGAGAAAGAAAGTAAATGGGTTCATATTTTTGTCTTGAATGTATTTTTTGGTGTTGTGCCCATTTAAAGAAATGAAAGTGAACAGCTTTTTACTGCCTGCAGTTGGTGTATTGACAGTTGGTATGCCAGATCTGCGCGTTGATGATGACGATGATGAAGACGCATTTTCACATCAAACCCCTTTACAAACTGATGTTGTGGCTCTTCTGTTGGGCAAATTTTCAACTGTGCGCCTTATAGTGTAGATTGTTTACAGTATCGTAGGTAGCGGAGACACTGAAACCTGTCTTTGCACTTCACAGAGATGTCATTCAACCACTAAAAAAAAGAAGAAAAGAAGCACTCTGCTATGCCTCCTGCCGGGACAGGAAGTGAACTTTGACCTTTATTGATTACATGTGATGTTCTTGTGATCTGCTGTGGCCTTTTCTACTGTCACTAGGGCTGGGTATCGTTTAAAAACACACACACATTACCGGTGCCAGTACCAGGACGCTGCCAGAGATACTAGTACCCATACTAGAACTCCAGTGCTGGTACCATTAAAAGAGATACTGGTACTAGAACTTAAAGAGATACTAGTACCAGAACCCTTAGAACGATACTGGTACCAATCTACTGCTAAATTGAATCCCTTTTTACAGTGAACCTCCAACTCTGTCAAATCTACCACTCAGTATCTCTGCAGCAGCTGCTTGGTTGTAGCACTGTGGTAGTGGGTGAGTCCCGTTCTATTAGCTTCATATAAAACAGTTTTAAGAACCAAAAATCATCTGAATATAGTTAAATTCTTCAATCTGCAGCTTCAGAACCTGCAGGTCATCGTGTCTGGTTCTGTTTGATGCAGAAATGTCCTCTGATTGGCTGATCTGAATGGCCGTGAATGGGGAGGGGCTATGACCGTATAGTTGTGACATCACAACTTCACAGGAGTCCTGACAGCTGGATTTAAGGCTCAGTTTCTGAATACGGCTGAAACAAGGGAAGGAACATCTGGAGCGGCGCTGCCCAATCCTGCTCCTGTTGAGCTACTATCCTACATGTTTTAGGAATCTCCCTACTCCAACACACCTGATTCCAGTTATTCACAAGCCCTTGGATGCTTCAGCTACTTGATAGTGAGTTGACAAAGAATCTGGTGTGTTGGAGTAGGGAGACTCCTAAAACATGTAGGATAGTAGCTCTACAGGAGCAGGGTTGGGCAACACCGGTCTAGGCCTTCACTTATTAACATCTGCTTTCTACCTTATTGGAAATTTAAAATGAAGTATTTACCAGTGATTGGCTGTGAAGAAATCGTATTTTCTTCTAGACCTAGGAAAAAAGGGATCAGATGTAGTTTTAGCGATTCGACTAGGTACTGATTTATAATTAAGTAATCTAGTCCCGATACTCAGCCCTACTTATCGCGGATGTTGCGATGCTGTTGAGGTGGTTTGTTTCTTCAGTTTTCTGCATGTCCTTTGCAGTTTCCCTCCATGCATGTAAATGGTAATGTGCTTTAATCCTGATGTTGTGGGTCATCTCCTGTCTGTACTGGAGCCTTTTTGTTTCCATCTGTTTCACGCCCGGAGCTGCCGATGGTTTTGTAATTAAAAAAGAAAAAAAATCACATCCTTTTTTTAATGTGTTTTATTTCATTAGCTCATCCACCTGTACAAGGAGCAGGGGTTAAAGACAAAAAGAGGAAGAGGGTCAGGACCCAACATTCTTTTACACATGTTATCAGTGACCAGCAGGTGTTTCGATCAGTTTCCTGTACAGGCCTGTAGCTACCATTGAGGACAGCAAGGTTATGTCCTTGATGTTTTTTCTTAATTCAAGTTTCATTTAAATTTTCCCCTGAGGATACATTTGAGGAAAAATGTTAACACAACTGAAAAAACAAATACACCATCATGACATCCCCGGTTCTTTTCCTGAACTTCTGTCCTCAGGACTTTATGATTCTGGGCTCCATGTTTTCAGGCTGCGAGCTCCGGGCTTCAGGCTCCGGATCCATGATTCCAGACTACAGGATCATGTCATGGATGCATCTTTATCTGATTATATCTGTAATGAGAAAGTTGATACTAAATAGCATCCGTTGTACACAGAGAATCTCTCACAAGGCACCTCAACCTGATCCCAACCTGATACTAAAGTAACTGCAATCTAATCCTATATTCCAATATAATCCCAACCTAACCCCATGTAATCCCAACCTAATCATAACCAAATTCCAATCTAATCCTAACATAACATATAGTGAAATAGTGAAAGAGGTGATAATTAAAGATTTTGTCTATGTTATATATGAATATGTTAAATTTATACCATTATGGTACGAACGATTCAGTTTTGCATATTTTGCTGGATAATTAACTGTTTCTTAGGGTTTTAATCTCTGATCATTTTTCAAGACCCAAAATAGAAACGACTAATTTTGCAATGAAAAGCTTCAATTTTCTGTCTCAGAAAGCTCATTACTTCATGTCAAACAAAGACTATAATCCAATCTAACACCCCTTTACGAATGGGAGCCGCAGCAACCGTCGTGGATCAATATCATAGTCATGCTTTATGCAACATGACTCATATTAAAGAAACCCACGAATAATTGAATTATTTTCGCACTCTGCTCTGCACACTCAAGCGCTTGTGCTGAATTTATTCCCCATTTCACTATTGAGCTCCAGATAATTTAATGGTCTCTGAACAGGTTGAAAGTGGTTGTTCCTCTCGAAGTGTGAGGAGCTGCACAGAGGACAAAAGGAAGGAGGTAGATATTGTATAATTGATTTTGCAGCGATTCTTTTTTTATTCCAGAGAGCTGGTGTTGATTGTTCTTCAACATTCTTCAAATGTTTCAGGTCTGTACCTTTCAGACACGATTTATTCATTACTTCCTGCTCAAACTTTAAAAAACACACAGTGCACAGTGTCAGAGCTGCCCAGTGTGATGATGTTACCAGTCACATTACTGTCAGTAATACATTTACAGTCAGTGATATGCAGCCAGGACCTGTTATCACTTTTAAATGGGTCATGTTTGAATCATCAGTGTCAGAAAACTGCTGAGTCATGCTGAGGTCTTTAACTGTGGGACTCGCATGCGCCTGTTTGAATCCTCCACAGTGTTTGCTGTTATAAGGATACAAATGCATTTATTGTTCTTTATTGTATATTTCTATTTTTTTTAAGTGATAAGTACAGAAAAGTTATTAGTTGGGTTTTAGTTTTAGTGTTGATGTAGTGACCCCTGCTGCCCTTCAGGCTACATGTTCCTACAGGTCCCTACAGGTTCCTACAGGTCCCTACACGTTCCTACAGGTCCCTACAGGTCCCTACAGGTCCCTACACGTTCCTACGGGTCCCTACACGTTCCTACAGGTCCCTACAGGTCCCTACACGTTCCTACAGGTCCCTACAGGTCCCTACAGGTCCCTACACGTTCCTACAGGTCCCTACAGGTCCCTACACGTTCCTACAGGTCCCTACACGTTCCTACAGGTCCCTACACGTTCCTACAGGTCCCTACAGGTCCCTACACGTTCCTACAGGTCCCTACAGGTCCCTACAGGTCCCTACACGTTCCTACAGGTCCCTACAGGTCCCTACAGGTCCCTACACGTTCCTACAGGTCCCTACAGGTCCCTACACGTTCCTACAGGTCCCTACACGTTCCTACAGGTCCCTACACGTTCCTACAGGTCCCTACAGGTCCCTACAGGTCCCTACACGTTCCTACAGGTTCCTACAGGTCCCTACAGGTCCCTACACGTTCCTACAGGTCCCTACACGTTCCTACAGGTTCCTACAGGTCCCTACAGGTCCCTACACGTTCCTACAGGTCCCTACAGGTCCCTACAGGTCCCTACACGTTCCTACAGGTCCCTACAGGTCCCTACACGTTCCTACAGGTCCCTACACGTTCCTACAGGTCCCTACAGGTCCCTACAGGTCCCTACACGTTCCTACAGGTCCCTACACGTTCCTACAGGTCTCTACAGTTTCCTACAGGTTCCTACAGGTCCCTACACGTTCCTGCAGGTCCCTACAGGTTCTACATGGGTTGCTACAGCATGTTCCTTCAGGTTACAACAGTTTCCTACAAGTTAAACAGTAAAAGCGATTTATTAGGGTTATATATGTGTTTTATTAACATCATGGTTAGTCATGTCAAAGTCTTCCTATTAGAGGGGAATTTTAACTTGGGGAGAATTGGTTTTATACGGTTGATAAAACTTTTTGTGGCTTTAAACACAAATAGTGATTAATTGTCCAAAGACAAGTGATGAACAAAGTACTGAGATATATTACTACAGTAAAAGTACAATTATCCTCTACTAAAAAGAACATTTACAAGGAAAAGTCCTGAATTGGAAATGTTACTTAAGTTAAAGTACAGAGGTATTATCAGCAAAATGTACATAGGGATTGCACTACATTATTATAGTATATTATCTGTTTTCATCACTAAATGAGATAATTTTAGAAAGATATTCTGACAGCATTTAAATGTAACACTTAAACTAAATAAAATGTATACAATATTTTAAGTCAGAAATCACCTTTTTGTTGCCACAGCACACCTACAGCTGCAGGCCTACTGGGGGATGTCTTAGTTTTGTACATCTAGTGAGTGAATTTTTTGCCCATTCTGTTGTTATGATTAGTATCACACAGCTCATTTTTCATTCAAAAGAAAAAATTGCAAGTTTATAAAATACTTTTGCACGGCACTGTGTACTGTAAATGGTAAATGGCCTACATTTGTATAGTGCTTTTTTAGTCATTCTGACCATTCAAAGCACGGTTTACACTACAAGTGTTCATTCACCCTTTCACACACATCAGGAAGCTACTCATTAACACAACTCATTTATGGTGCAGCCGTTGGGGGCAAATCAGGGTTAAGTATCTTTCCCAAGGACATGTCGATATGGAGCCGAGAGGAGCCGGGAACCGAACCACCGATTCTCCAACCTGTGGATGGCTCCAACCCACCTTCGATAGAGTAGTTACAGCTGACACTAGAAAGAGTAAAAGGAGAGAGTGAATTTGACAGTGGTGTACACAGTGTGCCTGTGAGCAGTAAATTATAAATGAATGTTATATATAGATATGTTAATAAGAGTCAGCGGAAGTGGCTGCGAATATTTTATGAGGGCTTGTGCATTTAAAAAAATCTAAATTATTCATACCAATAGTTCATTCATTATTTTAAATGGAGACATTTATTGTATGAGCTCGCAGACCACATTAAAAATGAACACTCTGCACTCGAGCTAATAGCATCACGTTAAAGTGCAAATGGAAGTTTATAGTGTAATATACAACGTGGATGCGCGGTATTTCAGGTGGAAGAACAGCTGTGGAACAACTCCCTTGTTCAGTGTTGCAGGATGGTTTGATGATGATGAGACGTAGGAGGGGCCGCATCGACGGTTCCCTAGGTGTAGTTTAGATCTTTAAAGCCGACAGGGAGCCGGTGTAGGAGGAATAAACAGCACAGGAACGTGGGTGAGAACCCGAGCAGCACAGTTCTGGACACGCTGCAGCTGTGCGTCTGTGCTTTTTGGAGGGTGTGAAGTAGTCCAGGTGGAGGAAAGTGAAGGCATATAAGAGGCTTTTAGCAGCAGGTGTTTGGCAGAGGATTAGAGGTTAAAGTTTAGAGGTTAGGGCTTAAAGATCTACAAGATAATTAGGAACTGAGAGTCTTAAAGATGAGCAGGAGCCTGAACATTCAGAGTTTTGTAAGTGAGGAGGTGTAAAGCTACTTTATACTTTATTAAATTTGAATAAACAAATGTATAAATGTTATTATTAATCTATTATTGTTTTGATTTACGAGCATTTGTATGAAAGCTGCTAAATATTATGATAGTTAACAATTAATAATCTACCAGAAAGTACCTTGAACTGTCTCCATGTAGATTCTTACATGTATTTAGTGATTAAAGCAAGTTGTATGATACATTATAATAGTAAAGTGTAAGGATGATTCACTCTGTGTAATGAGTGAATCATTCAATTAAATTTGCTGATAATACTTCTCTACTTTTACTGAAATAACATTTTCTATTAAGGAGTTAACAGACAATAGTATTTGCACTTTTACTGCAGTAAAGTATCAGAGCAAAGGTCTATCGATAGCTAAAATTACTTCATCTCACTAAAATTGTTCAAGCTGTTTGGTCAAATATAAATGTCAAACATATATTTATGATAAAGCATACTGTAGATTTGTTAAATTAAAAATGTTTTTCATACCAAAATACAGTTTGAAACAGTGTGCAACAACATTAAAAAAAACTGCTACACATTTGTTTGCATATCAAGACAGTATGATATATGATGATAAAATAATAGTAATTACATAACTAATATAAACATCTAATATGTTTAAACAATAAACATATTAATAATATTTTAATAATAATATTACATAAGAATAAACACAAATGCAACAAGATAGGTAAAGAAAGAGTATATGAGGAAATAACACAGTATAAAAACAACAATAATGACCATGAAAATTAAAATTGAATAGAATCACTTCTTCCTTTAAACACGCTGACTGTCTGGTCCTGTCAAAGTCCTCTGGTTGGAAGTGACAGCTGCAGATGACTGAACGGTCCTTCGGGGAAGTGCTGCTGCCCATGACTGCCTCTTCACTTCATCTTTTGGGAACCTCCACTCAAAACAATTTCCTCTTGACAACACTTGGTTTTCCATCCTCATATGGGTTGGCTACAATTACGGTACATAATTTATGTCAGCAGTTAACATTAATATTAGTGGCAGGAAACTGATTTAATATTTATTATAGGAATAGCATACACTTGCTGATTGGCAAATCAGCACTTTCGGTATCTTACTGACGTCTCACTAATAAACACATCTTTCTCATTTGTTTTCTTGCCCTGACATAAGCTGGTAACTGTTAATAAGTTAATGTGACGTTAGTTTCCAAGTTAGCTCCACAAATCCAAAGGTTTATTATAGTAAAATAATATAATACAACTTCTCACTTGTGAAATGTGTATATCTGAATGTAAAACCAACTTGTAGTGTCCATTAATATCTATTAATGTTACATATCTTCCATTCACTCAATAAGAGGGCTGTTAGAACAAACCCTTTTTTTGTGCTTTGCAATTTGTGTTTGACTCCTCCTCAGCATAAACACAAGATGTTTGTACACTATGTGTTTTTATACTCAATACTCAAAAAACATAGTGCATATGTATGATACATGCTGCCCCCTGCTGGCAGGAGCAGGAACATCTGTGAAGGAAGAAACGGAATTTTGGTAAATTCTAATAATATCACATTGCTTTAATGCGTGATTTGTATTAGTTTAAATTTAGTTTTGCACATCATCTAATCAGGACATTTGCAAATGTTTGACATTAACTTATAATAACAGTTTAATGCGAAATGTCAATCAATCATCCATCACTTCTGCTGCTACAGCTCCATCCTGGGGGTTAATCAGTCTGTAGTCATTTTGATGATTGATTCATCATTTAGGTCTTTATCTTCCTGTGAAGACTTTACGCTTCTCCCAGTTTCATATTGTTGCAAATTAAATATTTGTGATTTTGGATTAAAACAAGAATCGAAAGACATAAACGCTTCTTTGTATTAATAAACATTTATGCGTTTCATTGACATTGGCATATTTAATATGCATTTTGTTACTTCATAACTATAGACATGTACATTTTCCAGGAGGATAAAACGTCATGGCGCGCCGCTGACTACATTTCCCACAACCCACCGCGCCACGCATCAGATGCCGACCTCACGTCACTCGCTTCCCCAGCTTCCGGTTGCAGTGTCGCTGATCCATGACACAGTTGTTTGGGGCGAAGCGTTTATTTTGTTTTTTTTTTATCTTTTGACAACCGCCAGCGTCCAGAAACCGCCGAGCCGGGTCTGAGCTCGTCCCCCGCCGGACAGTCCCGGTGCAGCCGCCCGCCATGGAGGCCGTGCCGCGGATGCCGATGATCTGGCTGGATCTGAAGGAGGCTGGAGACTTCCCGTTCGGTCCGGCCGTCAGGCAGGTGAGCTGGGGCGGAAACATGGAGGAACATGGAGGAGCAACATGGAGGAGCAACAGGGCTGAAGTCAAGGGACGCGGATAATTAGTGACGGAGAGGACGCTACGTCACCCGGCCCGTAACTACCGCGTTTACCGTGAACTACGTTAACCGCCCCGGACGTTAACTACCGATAGCTACCGTTTACCACGTTAACCACCAACCGTTTACCGTCCCCAATGTTAACTAGCATTAACTATAGATAACCGTCTGTAACATTAACTACCGTAAACTACCGTTAACGGTCCTTAACCGTCTCTTACGTTAACTAACGTAAACTACCGACAACCACCCCTAATGTTAAATACCATTAACCGACTCCAAAGTTATTATGACAGTTTACTGAAGTATGTTAACATTGCGGTGTTTATTATTGATTAAACTATAGCAAAGTGTTTGTTCATCTACAACACACTTGTCACACGTTTTATTCGCAAGTCACCGAGCTCCATCAGTTCTAATTCTGACCTTTGACCTTCCTGTTTCTATCCCAACATGTCGAGGACGATAATAAAATAATACATAACACAGGAGCACGTGCATGTGTTTGTTGTTGTGGCTTCATTCATTAGGTCTGTAGAGTATAACATGTTGGCAGCACATCTTTGCTCCAACATATTTAAATTTAAATGCCATTTAGATCCATATCTTACCTTTTAACAAATACTGTGCTCCTGTGATTTGAAAATTGCAGTGTTCCATATTGCAATGTCAGTAAAAAGTTAACTATTCATAACCGGGTAAAGTTAACCACTGTACATATTCACTAAGTGAAAACAAACAAACAAAGCAGAAAGTAGTTGCTGTGTCATTGTGCATCTTTCCAGCAGCCGTGTGACTTTCCTGCTGATTTCATTATGAACAGAAGCCGCGTCTCAGGACTGTTTACCAGGTTTTAAGGAGCTCACTGCTTATTACAGGGGCTCATGGGGACAGGAAACTTTTAACTCTCAGTTAAGCATGATGGGAGAGTCTCAGAAGCTGCAGGAGAATCTAATCTCATTCACCCAGGACTGGAGACCAGTCTAGTGTCTCATCTTATGTTGTCCTGCTGGTCAGATAGAATTAAATACATGTATTATTATTACATTTTAAAAATGCAACATGTTCACTTGCTTGTCTTTTCTCTAGTTTATCTTGAAGAACTATGGAGAAAATCCAGATAATTACAATGAGCAGCTGAAGAAACTGGAGACATTACGACAGGTAGGTGAGACAACTGGGATAAAACACCAACTAGTGCAGTTGAGGGCTTTTAGATCTTGCATATGGGCTCACCCTGATCCTCAAGGGCTCACCTCACCCTAAAGCACTAACCCTGATTTTATGGACTTTTATGAAGCTGCCACCATATACTGGTTATAATTACAGTAAAGTCTTTCTTTGAACATGTTTTTTTTTTCCACAGGGTGCAGTTAATGTTACAAGGGATTTTGAGGGCTGCAGCACACTGAGGAAATATTTTGGCCAGCTACATTATCTACAGAGTCGCGTTCCCATGGGAACAAGCCAGGAGGCTGCCGTGCCCATCTCATGGTACGCACACACAGACACACACACACACACCACTTAATGGAAGAATGCTGTGGGGTGGCACCATCGTGAGCAACATGTGTAACATTATTATTGCATTAGGCTATTTGCAGTGGTTCAACAGCAAACCAGTGTTCTAAAGCATATTTACGATTATTTGTTACTTTTGTTCTATCCATTATAAAAGAACATTTAACCAATTTAAGCAGATAATTAGTTTTCAGCTTGAATGGGATTAACATTAAATGTGGTTTAATGCTGGTGCCTGTAATAACCTTTTGCTTCTTGTTATGGTTCAGGACTGAGATCTTCTCTGGAAAAACAGTCACCCACGATGACATCAGCTATGAACAAGCCTGCATCCTCTACAACCTTGGTGACTTCAGTCATATCCTGTTTTTTATACTTTTGTCTTAGATCAGTTAAAGTACCTTAGTGTGAACAAATTTACCTTTGCAGGATACCCATATAAGGCCTGAAAGATTAAAAAAAGAGATCCTTTGTATTACCTCTCATGCTACATAAATACATTGATGATGCTTAAAATGAAAGTCTTCAAATCTCATTGAATGTGGATTCTCTGTAGGGGCCCTCCACTCCATGTTGGGAGCCATGGATAACAGGGTCTCTGAAGAGGTAATGCGCACTAATACACAAAGACAACATACACATTTACTGAATACACACACACCCTGACAGTGTCACCGACTCTCTCCTCCATCAGGGAATGAAAGTGTCCTGCACACACTTCCAATGCTCAGCTGGAGCTTTTTCCTACCTGAGGGACCACTTCAGCCACAACTTCAGTGTGGACATGAGCCACCAGATCCTCAACCTTAACATCAACCTCATGCTGGTAGGATACACACACACACACACACACACACACACACACACACACACACACACACACACACTCGGTGTCTCACCCCTTCTGTTTCCCTCAGGGACAGGCTCAGGAGTGTCTTTTGGAGAAGTCCATGTTGGATAACAGGAAAAGTTTCCTCGTTGCTCGCATCAGTGCTCAGGTTGGCCTCTTACCTTTCAACATGACTAACATTAAATGATATGTTGTGTTATTGGGGTTAATAACCTTCCGTTGGGTTGCAGGTGGTGGATTATTATAAAGAGGCCTGCAGGGCTCTGGAGAACTCAGAAACAGCCTCGATGCTGGGAAAGATCCAGAAGGACTGGAAGAAACTAGTTCAGATGAAGATCTACTACTTTGCTTCTATTGCACATGTGAGTCAAGACGAAGGATACACACATGCGTGCACACACACACACACACACACACACACACATACACACACAGACATACCTTGAACTCAGTTATTCTCTCTTACCAGCTCCATATGGGAAAACAGGCTGAGGAGCAGCAGAAGTACGGAGAGCGGGTGAGTTTGTGTGTGTGAATAGGACTGAACAGGAATTGATGGGAATTAACAGTCCTCCCATGAATTTGTGAATAAATACAAAAAACATACTCATATATATCTCGTATAATATATTAATGCAAGGATTAAAAACCTCTCCATTTTTCTGCAAAGTTGTAAGCCTGAAGATTAAAGGTTCCAGATACATATAGATTTAATCTTTTCATTAAGGAAGGTCTTGGTGTTTACATCATAATTATTATTAGTTTTTATATAATTATGTTTTGGATTATTAAGAGGTCTAGGTGTTTTCCAAATACTCTGTTTCCCAGTTTCTCCATCAACTAGATGAAATAATTTAATTGCTACTGTTTTCTACTTATTTATTTAATGTCTCTTAAAACTCCCCTCCATTTCTTTTTCTCACTTATGTGGTCTTGCTTCGTCCAACAGCTGGCGTATCTCCAGAGCTCCTTGGACAAACTCAACGAAGCTATTAAACTGGCAAAGGTAAAAACTCTCCAGCAACAGGTGATAACATCCTTGTGTTGTTTCCAGCCATTAATCAAACATTAAAGTCTGCTCTTTCTGGTCTGGGTTGAACAGGGTCAACCTGACAGCGTGCAGGAGGCCTTGAGGTTCACCATGGATGTTATCGGCGGAAAGTGAGTCTCATGTTGTCCACTGGGACATTGTCTCACTGGTGATTTAGCACTGGAGAAAATGTGTGAAAATGTTTTCTTTGAACTTCCAGGTTTAATTCTGCTAAGAAGGACAATGACTTCATCTATCACGAGACTGTTCCGTCCCTGGAAACTCTGGCCTCTGTCAAAGGTAATGAAACTATTCATTGAACCTTAACCCTGTTCATCAGGTATTGATGAACCCAGACCCCTTACATTTCTAGTTACTGTATCATATTTATTTTTAACTAATTTTAGAAGGTGCATACCTACTTTCTATGATTTCTTTGTGAAGCATATGTATGCTCTTTAGTAGGCAAAAACTGGAAAATCCGTATCTGTGTGACTATTTTATCTAATATTACAATACTTATTAATACAATACAATATTATTAAACTGCCTTCAGGTGCCCCGCTGGTCAAAGCTCTGCCAGTCAACCCCACCGACCCCAGCGTCACTGGACCAGACCTGTTTGCTAAACTGGTGCCGATGGCTGCTCATGAAGCCTCTTCTCTGTACAGGTAATTATTTAAATTATTCAGAAAATGTTGGTGTTCAGCCATCATCTCTGTAGAAAAAGACTCATTCTGTGTTTTTTTTTTTTTTTTTCAGTGAGGAGAAGGCGAAGCTGCTGAGAGACATCATGGTCAAGATTGAGAGCAAGAATGAAACGCTTGAGTGAGTATTGTGTTTGTGTTTCCCTGTAACTCAGCTACTCATTATAGATTTCAGAAAAACAAATGTTTGGAGGTGAGAAAAACTATAAAAGAGTAAAAGACGATGAAAAAGAAAGTTTTTTGCCAAACTTTCAGAAGAGATAGAAGAGGCTGGCTTCAGTCAAATCCAAATTAAAAGCCTCCAAATTGCATTACAGACACAAACCCTGAGGACCAAGGAGGAAGATACTTCCACTTTGGTTCTGATTAAACTGGTGTGAAAATAGGCTTGTTCATCAGAAAGCGGCAATGTTCTGAGACAGAATCGAGCCTGAAACAGAACCCTGTCTGTCTGAAAGCCGCCTTAGTGGTTAATGTAATGACTTTTAGTGTTTTAGTCAGACTCCTTGTGTGGTGTGGAACTGTCTCAGGTATTTAACACCTGATGAGAATCCCCCTGATCTGAAGATCCTGATTCTACAGCAGTTTCTTTCCTGACACTTGGTATAAGTCCCAACCGCACAGTGATGAAGACGTTGATAGCGGCTGACATTATTTTTGCTGTTGTGTGCTGACTGGTTTGTTGTCTTGCAGCCAGTTCATGGACTCTCTGGGTTTGGAGGCCGACTCTATTGACAACCAAGAAATGTACAACCACATCCCTCCAGTCCTGATGGAGAAATGTGCTGCTCTCAGCGTCCGACCTGACACTGTTAAGAGCCTCATCCAGTCCATGCAGGGTCAGCAACACACGCACACGCACACACACATGCACAGAACAGACACGAAACAAAAAATACCTCATGTCTATTGTTGTCTGTCCTGATGCAACATCTAAGAATGTGTAGTGGAGACAAAGTACATGTGAGCTCAGCAAAAAGAAATCCTGATTTATGGCATAATTTTTAGTCCAATCGGCTAAAAAAATCTCTTGAAAAAAAAAAAAGTCCTTCTGTAATGGAAAGTGTCTCCAGAAGTTAAAAATGATGAAAGTTTTGATTAAAATACTGTAAGTTGTTTGATAAGAACTTGTCCTAAGATTAATCGATTTCATTGATGCATTCAAAGCTTTTTCTATTGATTCATTTAAATTATTTAAGATAACAAAGATAAGTGAGAACTGCTGCCTTTACTCCATTTGGAACATTACATCACAGTTGCCCTGTTTCTGAAGCCTATTGCAAAAAATCCCAAAATGTGTGGACTTCGCAGACCCCGTATTCTTGTGAGTTAAAGCTGGTGAATCATCACTTCAGGACCTGAATGGAGGCAGCATTGATGCTTTTAGGGTTTGGAGCTTGATGTCACAATTACACTATTTTTGAAGCTGTTACTAGACTAACTTTTATATAAAGATAAATAAATAAATCTGTTTTACTTGTGAATCCAATCCTTCAATTCCACTTACCACTCACCAATATTTTCCTGTCACAGCACAGCACGTCACATTTTCCTGTTTCAGCCTTTAAAATGTCATCTTGTCTACTTCTTTTAAACAAACTATTAATGTCCTTGTATTAATTTCCTTGTGTGTTTTACATGGGACTTTGCTGCGTGAATCCTGTTGCCTCTGTAGTGCTCTCGGGTGTCTTCACTGATGTGGAGTCCTCGCTGAAAGAGATCCGAGATGTCCTGGAGGCGGACGAGGCCGGCGAGCGAGTCCTCCTGGAGGTCGGTGGCCCTACAGCTGGTGAGGTGCACCCGGCAGCGCAGGCCCAGGCTCTGGCCGAGATCCGCAGGGACCTGGAAAAATTCATGGAGGCACATGAAAAAGCCAGTTTCACCAACACAGAGCTTCACCGAGCCATGAACCTGCACATCAGCAACCTGCGTCTGTTAGGGGGGCCACTAGAAATGCTGAGGGACGCCCTGCCCCAGCCCCGGCTTACCGAGGGTGAGGAGGGGGGTGCAGTTTTGCAGGTTCAGTACATTTTGTTCATAAAGTATAGTTATATACAGTAAATGTCTCGACCTGTAATACAGAGGAAGCTGCAGGGCTGCAGTGTCTGAAGCGGATCCTGGGTAAAGTTCAGGAGATGAGAGACCAGAGAGCATCCTTGGAGAAACAGCTGCGAGACCTGATCCAGCAGGACGACATCACATCCACACTCGTCACCACAGAGCGGGCTGACATGAAGGTGGCAGACACCCCCCGTGCATTTTTTTTTTTTTACTTTTTATTCTATTTTGTTTCCTTGTTGCACAGTTTTCCTGCTCTTTTTGCACAGTCTTTCAATAATTTTTCAGAAGAAAAATAAAAGTCATATTTAGGAATCTATATGATACTGTATTGTTGTTGCAGCATATCTTTGAGGATCAGCTGAAAAAGTACGAGCAGGTGAAGATGTACATCGACCAGAACCTGGCGGCTCAGGAGAACATCCTGAAGGCTTTGACGGAAGCCAATGTCCAAAACGCTGCTGTCCGCAAAAGCCTGAGTCAAACAGAGCAACAGTGGAACAGCACGGTCCAGGGCCTGGTGGGCTCCTACGAGGCCTACGAAGACCTGATGAAGAAGTCACAGGAGGGGAAGGAGTTCTACGATGACCTGGAGGCCAAAGCCTCACGTCTGCTGGACAGAGCCAAGACCCTGACCCACACCAGGGCAGAGGAAAGGAGGCCGGTTCTGGAAAAGTAAGAACATTGGTTTAATGTGGTTTTATTTTTAATGTTTATTATGTATGGTCTTATATTTCATAATACTGTCCATTATTATATATTGTATTACTGTCCCCCCCCCCCTTGTGTCCCCCTGTTGTCCCTCTCCTATCCCCCCTCCTTTAAGGAAAACCTTAACTCTGCTCTCCATTGTGTCTTCAGAGATCAAAAAAAGGTCCCTGCAAGGCCAACAGCAGCGAAACCGTCTTTGATGCCAAAGGCTGCGGATGTGGACTCGGCCTGCTCCAGCCTGGAAGACCCAGAATTGGCCCAGCTGAGTGCAGCTATCCTGGCTCTGGGTGGAGATCTACCAGAGGAGCTGCTCAGCCTCCCGCCTGACATTCCTTCCTACCCCATTGGTGCAGCTCGTCTGCCGGGTCATGAAGCCTTCCTACCCCCTGGGTCTCTACCTGGTCCTGGGTCTGGTCCTGAAGCATTCCTCCCCCCTGGATCTCTGCCTGGTCCTGGTCCTGAAGCCTTCCTTCCCCCCGGGTCTCTGCCTTGGCCTGGTGCATCAGTTGCCGGTCTTCCTCGCTTCCCTGCGAACCTTCCCCCCCCAGAGCTCCTGGCTCGGATCGCTCAGTTTCCTACATCTGGGTCTCTACCACACAGACCCCCCTCTCAAATCCCAGCTCCCTCTCAAATTCCAGCTTCCTCTCAAATGGGACCTCTCCCACAGACCCAGGTAGGTTACAGGCCACACGCCCCACAACCTGTCCGGCCCTCAACCACCACTGTTGACAGCATCCAGGCCCCCATCCCCAGCTACACCTCTACCCCGCCCCACCCGGTCCTCCCAGCAGCCTCCACCGGTTACACAACCCCCTCACAGATGGGGGCTTACCCCCACTTTATACCCCAACCAGGAATGCCCATTCTTGGGCCGGTCCAGCCTCAGGCCCCCCGACCCCAGCCACAGAAGCAATGCCAGCAGTACCCCCAGACTGTGCCTCAGGGGTTCCAGGCTGGTCCGAGGACTCTTCCTGGACCTCCCCCTCCTCTTCAAACCCAGCAAGCCTACCCACATGGATACCTGCCCCAGCAGCCTGGGGTTCCACCTCAGTACCAGCAGCAATTTCCAGGTCAGCTGCATCCACATCAACAAAACGGCTACCAGCCGCAGCCTCAAAACTACCAGAGTCCACAGGCCTACATGGCCCAGCATCCTCAGATGATGCCAGGGTCCATGCCAAGACCACCTCAGGGCCAGATGCCACAAATACCCCCAACTTCTCAGCCACCACCTGCATCTCAATCCTACCTGCCCCATCCCAACCAACAGATAACCCCTGGACTCCCTCACCAACACATGTTGCCCCCCAATCCTCAGCAAATTCCCCCCCATCAACAGATGCAGATACCAGGTGGTCCCAGGGCACAGATGCCCCCCACCAGGCAGCCCACCCACCCTAATCTCCACCCACAGATGCCCCCAGCCTCACAACCTCATATGGTTCCTGGTCCTCAGGTCCATTTGCCAAGGGGCCCTTTGCCTCAAATGCCCACCAGTACACTACCCCCTCAGCATCACCCCCACCCTGGACAACCTCCAATCCCAAACATGGGCCAGCAGTCTCTCCGGGCACCTGTCCAGCCCCAGGCTCCGCCTCCTCATGCTGGGGGAGTATGCTACCCTGGAGGTGCTCCAATGATGCCTCAGCAGCCCCTGGCTCCACAGCCAGCCGCTCCCCAACAACCCCAGGCTCCTCTTCCCATGACCCATCCGCAGCCTTCTACTATGTACCCTACTGCTCACGGAACTCCTGGACCCCCAAGTGCACCACAGCAACCCACAACTATGTGCCCCCACGTTCCACACGTCCCCTCGGCTCAGCACATGATCCAGCCTTCTCCTGGAGGTCCTTCAGGGGCTCAACCACCTGTTCCTCCTTCGCCTTCACCTTCCCCGTCCCCATCTCCTTCCCCTGGTCCTACGTCTCTGGGTCTGAACCCCCAGAGACCCACACCAGCCGCGACCCCCGGAAGCACACTCCCACCAACCGTTCCCTCTCCCTCCACATCCCTGTTCCAGCGCCAGAACTCGAGCACTGATGACCTCCTCTCCTCCAGCCCAGAGAGCCAACCTGGAGGCACCAAGGCCCCCACCAACGTTCTTCAACCCACCAAAGCTGACCCACAGGACGGGGAGCGCCGGAAGAAGAGCTCCCAGGGTCTTCTCTTGATTCAGGTGGACCCATACCAGGCTCCAGAACGCGTCGCCCGTCTTTGTGGGGAACTGGAACATTACAGGGCCCAAGTCGAGTCCTTGGAACATCCTTCTGAGGACGAGGGGGGCCTGTCGGTGCTGGACTCTCGCTGGAAAGAGCTTCAGGACCAGCAGGAGAAAGACGCCCGGCAGCTCTCTATCGCAATCGCCCGCTGTTACACCATGAAGAACCGTCACCAGGATATTATGCCGTATGACCTGACCCGGGTAGTGCTGCAGTCAGGGAAAGATGACTATATCAATGCCAGCTTTGTGGAGGACCTGTCGCCTTACTGCCCGCGACTCATCGCCACTCAGGCGCCACTCAGTGGCACTGCGGCTGATTTCTGGCTGATGGTGTTTGAGCAGAAGGTGTCGCTGGTGGTTATGTTGGTTTCAGAGCAGGAGCTGGAAAAGGTACAGAGATCATCACTGAAACCTCTTTATATCATTTTCTATCTATCAGTATTTTTTTTTTTTTAGCTCAAGTCTATTCAAAGAATGATTTGTATTTTTCAAAGCTTGGTAAAGTTCTGTATTACTATTAAATATATTTTTTATATTGTTATAGATATTTTGTTGTAATTAAAAAAAAATGTAGTTTAACCTTCTGTGGCTTTACGTGTCTCCTGACAGGGAAAAGTTCTGCGCTACTTTCCGACAGAACGCGGCCAGCAGCTGTCACAGGGACCAATCACACTCAGCCTCACCACGCAAAAGACGACACCCACCCACGTGGAGCGGATGATCAGCCTGCAGTACCGCGACCAGAGCCTGAAGCGCACTGTCGTCCATCTGCAGTTCACCTCGTGGCCAGAGCTGTGAGCGGGGTTTTATTGGTTTCTGTAGGAAAATTTGTAGCTCCAAACATTTTATGGTCATTATTCTCTCATCTAACCTTTTTTAAATCAGTCCTGTCTTCTCGTTTCTCAGGGGGCTTCCTGATAGCAAGAGCAACTTGTTGCGCTTCATCCAGGAGGTTCATGGCCACTACCTGCACCAGAGGCCTTTACACACTCCCATTGTAGTGCACTGCAGGTAAATATATGTCCAAATCCACTTTAATTCAAATTCACAGCAGTAAATGAAACTATAAAGAGATACAGACTGCGAGCATTAAGCAATCTTATAGATTATTGCACCCACACTGCGAAATGGATCTGATAAACTTAGGTTTAAGTCTGATGTCTTTCACAAGCTATGCCCCAAATCAAAACATCTTCAACCTGCGTCATTCCTCCCTCCACTATACTGGTCATCAGAACCATTGAGTATCATGTTAATCATTGCTAATCTTGCATTTTATCCCTTGTTCTTAGACCCTTGATTGCAACATTAAGAAAAGTCTTAAAAAACTTAGGCACAGAAAAAAGAAAATGCAAGAAACCTCAGGAGGAGAAACAGAGGAGCAGGAGAATAAAAATGACAGAATGCAGCATTTCAAAGGATAACCAAATTATAAGGATTCATTATGGTGGATTCAGCAGAAAAGAATACCTGAGCCTCGCAACCACTAACAAGGACATGAAAGTGTTTGCAGACTTTAATTATCTTAAGTCATTCTGACTCTTCCACACAGCCAGAAAAGCTGCTGCTGTCACCATTATTAGTTTTAGATCTGGTGGCAGGTGAAGCAGCAAACATAAATGATTGGCAAAAATAATGTTGGATCCAGTCAGAATTGAGTACTGAGAACAACAGTTCTACTTTTATAGCTAGGAACCAGATTGTTCCAACACATTCAGCTGTTTTCAGTGTCATGTTTTATTTTTTGTAGATCCAGTACTTCATATTCCGTCTTTCTAACAAATTAGCCAGTGGTGTTTAAATAAAAAATGACAATAATTTAACCTCCTTCTGCCTCAGTTCTGGTGTTGGACGCACCGGTGCCTTCTGTCTGCTGTATGCAGCGCTGCAGGAGCTGGAGGCGGGAAACGGCATCCCAGACCTTCCGCAGCTGGTGAAGAAGATGAGACAGCAGAGAAAGAACATGCTGCAGGAGAAGGTTAGCAAACACAATGAAGTCTGAAGTCACGTTGATCTATAGCAAATGATTGAAGCTCAAGCAGTAGATTCTTGAGCTCCTACCACATAAGTGTGTGTGTGCGTGTGTGTGCACATTTATATATATGTATATCTATATATATATATATATATATATATATATATATATATATATATATATATATATATTGTGTGTATCCTTCTCTCCAGCTCCACCTGAAGTTCTGCTATGAGGCTATGTTAAAACACGCGGAGCAGGTACTTCAGCGTCATGGCATCACGACGTCCAGCTGCAGCAAAAACATCAGCTCTACAGCGACAAAGGTTCCACACTTTCTACTTCAAAACACTTTTCCGCCGGTAGATTTTTTTTTAAACTGGTTTGGGGGGTTTTGAATCCATTTGTAACATAATATGGGTATAGACTGATCCTACCAGCTAATGTGAGACCACCTGCTATTATTATTTTTAGCAGGTGGAGCTGAAAGTAAATCAGTTATTAATGAATGAAAAAGTAATTACAGGTTCAGAAGTACTGTCAGAATTATTTTTATTATTCTTGATATTGCAGAAGATGAAGCTGCCCATTAAATATTATCCGCCTAGAGCAGGGCTGCCCAATTCTACTCTTGGGGAGCTACTATCCTACATTTTTTAGGAATCTCCCTACTCCAATACATCAGATTCCAGTTATTCATAAGCCCGTGGCAAGCTTCAGCTAATTGATAATGAGTTGATAATTAGAATCAGGTGTGTTGGACTAGGGAGATTCCTAAAAAATGTAGGAGAGTAGCTCTCCAGGAACTGGACTGGGCAGCCCTGGTATAGTAAGACGAAATACTATAGTTTTTGTGCGAATACTATAGTATGACCTTTTTTGAGTGACATGGCACAGTATGACCTTTCTGGATCAAAATACTACAGTATGGCCTCTTTTGATCAAAATACTACAGTATGACCTTTTTTGAGCCACATAGTATAGTGTGACCATTTTTGGACGACTTCTCTGAATTCTTGTTCTCGTCCCTGCAGCCGTACAGCAGACAGGAGTCTCAGCAGGACCTGGTTCTGGGCGGCGACATGCCCATCAGCTCCATCCAGGCCACCATCGCCAAACTCAGCATCCGGCCACCCAGCGCCACTGACGTGGCCCTGGAGGCCAGCGAGGAGCAGGCAGTCCCCCAGCCCGTCGTACCTGACTTAGACTCGCTGTGTAATGTCCCCCTCCAGGACTTCTGCCCCCCCTCAGACCCCCAACTCCCCTCCCCTGTCCACTCTCTACCGCCCCCCAACGGCCTAGACGCTGGCCCCCCCTCCACGCCACCCACAGCCAACCACCAACCCCCCCCGGAAGCCACGAGCCCGCCCCCCGCGCCCTGCGGTCCGGCTCCGTCGTCCCTGGAGCTGCTGGCCTCGCTGGCCCCCGAGGCCTTTTCCATGGAGGGGGGCGGCCGGGGGAAGCACCGGGTCACCAAGCAGAGCTTCCTCCAGCCGGCAGAGGGTCAGGGTCTCCACGGGACACGGGAGGAGGAAGGCGACGACCCGCTCAGCAGCCTGGACCCCCTCTGGACCCTTAACAAACACTAAGGCGAGTCCACATCCCTTCTCACATCTCACCTGCTTCAAGAAGAAAAACACTGAATCCTGGAGACCTTGATTACCAAGATGTGCCTCGTGGCAGAAGGTGGGGGGTCTGGGGTGTGGGAGGGTCCAGGGGGTCCACTTTGACTTACTTCTCCTTCATCACTGCTGCTCTCATCTGTATCAGTTATTCCTTCTTTGCAGCTTTTTTCTCTCCAATGTCCATGATAGATGGAACCCGTTTTGCACTTCCAGCACTAGATCAGCCCCCCCCCCCCAAAAGATCCCAGCATGCAATTCACTATCACACCATTTACATGTGGTTGCCAAGGCAACAATAGGCCATGACAGCAACGGGTTTAATGACTGGAATATTGGAAGCATAGAGCTGTTGGGTGCGGCTTTTTGTAAAGACACTACAATGCAATCAGTGTGCATATCCGTCGTCATGGTAACAGAGCAGCAAACAAATCAGCACGTCTTAACAAGGTGATTAATTTTCCTCATCTGTAACACTGTAAATATCTTCAATAAAATTAGACTATTCTGACATTCACTAATCATCCATTATTGTAAAAACAAGAAATAAACGGAATCGACATTAGGCTGTTGTGGTATCAAAGCCTCTTTATTTGAAAATTAGTACAAAGTCTTTTTTTGTGTTACAAAAGTAAAGTAAATAAGTTACTGACTATAACAGCCTGCGCAGACTGAAGCAGCCAGGAGAGGGCAGACCTGGGAACAGATTTGTTTTTCGCCACAGCTTCTCTTCTACAGTGACAAATGACCCAAAATATGACATAAAACAATGTTAAACGCCACATTCCTGTCGTTACTGTGAAAACGCAGCTGCAAGAACCGTTTTCGTTGCCAACTTCCAGGATAAAAGGGTGCGAAACTTGATAACATGTCAGGAGCCGCTGGCTGAAGCTGTTTAACTGATTATGTTGGATTGATATAAGACCAAGTTCATTATAATAAACCAAAACATTCATTAACACTCCTCGCGCCCTTCTTAAAGGATAAGGCTTGGAATTTTATACATTTTCTGATCCAGTGCAGCAGTGTGATTGATTCACATGTTCTTTTATTATTTTCTTGACAACCGAGCTCTACCACATAGAGGAAGAAATATGTATGTATATAAAATAACTCAAATTGACATTGCTAGAAACCAAGTTTAGAAATAAAAAATAAAATAAAAAAATTCTCACAACCAAAATTATGTTTCTAAAACTTTCTTTCCTAATGTTAACAGAAAATATAAAGCTAGTAAATTAAACAGACTTCTCAGGTCTGGTTTCTCTGGGATGCAGGAATTTAACGTAATAATTTAAATGATAATTTTCACTTCAAAACCTATTTCAGCTGCTGCATCCCAGAGAAACCAGAACTGGGATCCGTGTCGTCTGCAGACTTGTTTAAAGTACATTATTTCCTGTACGTGAGCTGATGTTCACAAAAAGTGCCTTAATTGTGTGAGTTTGCTTGTCAGAGGGTTGTTAGTGCAACGTGTTGCGAAACTGTTGAGGATCTTTTTTTTTTGCGGATTTGTTCATTTTGGAACTACATTCAGTAGTCAGATACAGTTACGTTACATGATGGATGATTTGGAGAAAATACATTCTTTATGTTGTTGGTGCCAGTCAGCGAATGTCTTAAACCTGGAGGAGTTAAATATCTCAGCTTTGTCTGCTAAAAACTGATCATATTTGAACAGTTGTTAATGACGAGTGATGATTTTCACAGTATAAAGTTTTAATGACAAACATTCCACCACTGATGACTGTAAGCATCAACACTGCAGCCGTTTAACCGTTAATCAAACTACTCCGTTTTGGTGGTTGAATTTCAGTCTTACTCAAGTCTTGTGAAGTGACATAGAAAATATTAGACAAGTAGTATTTGTCAGGGTCCAAATATTAGAACAAAGTCTAATAACACAGGTGAAACTTTGGAACATCTGTGTATATTTTGCTTTTGTTTTCTCTTACGTGGCGATGCTATTTGACGTATAATTTATCATCACGTTTCACTAACTGGCTGCACAGAGGTGGAAAAGACAAACTTCGCTTACACGTGCATCAACAACAAATGTACGTAATGCAGGTACATTAAATTTCATCTTTGTGGCCAAAATAGAAATCCTGGATTAAAAGTATTTTGACCGGTTACAGTAAACAGTGATCTTTATTTTTAAAAATACAGTAGCCAATGTAAACATGACGCCTGTGCAGACCAACGTCACTATTCTCATCCATAATTCACGCAGTTTTGGACAACGGAGGTAGCCTGATGAAGGTGGAGCCGAGACCCCTCGAACAGCATCAGTAACCCCAGAATCAGAGGCCAATACTGGGATAAAGGTGTGGCCTTTTCCCCCCTTAAATCCCCAATTCCAAAACAACACTTCAGTTTTTCCAGTTCAACATTACAAATAATTATTTTAAACCAACGTCCCCACCCCTGCCCAAAAAGACACCATCTCCACATTATTATATTCTTGTTTAAGAGCCAGGATTAAACAAACTGTTATTAAAAATGTATTGCTAATAAATAATAGATTTATACATATAAAAACAGCCCCCTCCAGAGGTTTACTTTATACAGTAATCATGAGTCCTCACATACATTTCACACGTAACCAATAGATTTTTGTTCAGCAGTGTTTTGCTATAAAAAGGGCACAGATTCATTCAGTCTCTCACAGACACACTCACGCACCCAAACACACATTTAACTGCTTTAGCTTATCCAACAGGCCGTGGACCTGTCAAGCTGTGGCTGCGAACTAGGCAGCGGGAATATTTAAAAAATAAGAAGACGTTTTTCATCTTCGTCTGGGCGGGTGGATGCCTGTGAAGCCTCCACCCATTGTCAGCAGCATCGAGGGCAGAGCCACGAAAAACGAAACACGCACACACAAAAGCACAAACTGGTGACTGGTGTCTTCATGAACAAACCGCAACACGTGGTGATGGAGGAAAAAAACGCAGCTGATGATTTAAAAAAAAAACAAAAAAAACAAAAAAAAAACACAGCAGGCTGCTCCATCACTCCCCATTTATCTTCCTCTTTACATCCAGGCTTGTATTTAAATTCACTGCTATACAAAAAAAGAGCCTCGTATGTACATATATGATCTAATGATCAAGAAGAAAAAAGAAAAACCACGACCACCCGTGCACCTTCTGTCTCTCAGTCCAGTTTCTCCAGCACTGAGGGGACGTAGACCAGGCTGAGCTCGCTGCCAAAGTCGCAGACGATAGCAGCGTTGTCGAGCACCAGCAGCTCACGCACGCCCTGGCCGTCGCTGCTCTGCCCCAGGTAGACCGTCTGCAGCAGGTCGCCGAAGTTCAGGTCCCAGAAGGAGACGCAGCCCTGGCCCCCCGTCACCAGGAGGGACTCGGATATCACCCCCAGACTGGCCCCGCATCCCACCTCCTTTAGAGGGACACAAAGCAGCAGCATTAACACACATCAAATATTATGGATTTATAGATCAGAGACAGTAAAGAGTTAGAATACCGCCCTCCCTTTAAGGCGAGAGAAGCATTGATCAGTTTTTATGGGTTCATGAAAAATAAAAAGGGGGAATTACGAGATAAAAATGATAAGGAAAGCGATGCTCGCGGATGATTGGTGCGTTCCCTACCTGCTGTATGGAGTAAAGCTTGATCCCGGTGCTGCGGTCCCAGATACAGATGAGGTCATCCAGGCCTGAGCTGATGACACAGGAAGTGGTGCAGACCAGCGAGGTGACGTCACCTCGGTGACCATAAACATGGCTGACCCGGCTCCCTGTCAGGACGTCCCACAGGCAGATGGCGCCATCCTGCCCGCCGCTCGCCAGAACCATCGTCTGAGGAAACAGAGTCACACAACTGATCTGAGCTATTTAAAATCAATATATTACTAATCAACAATGAATCAAAATGACTGGAAATTCTTATAATAATAATAATAATAATAACCTACTTTGTGTACATTAAATTAGTAAAATCACAAAGCTGAATTTTGTATTTTTGTCAATTAAAAACAAAAATGATTCCACTGTGAGAATAATATATTTGGTGTATAAAAAGGTGTTTATCAGGGACCTGGTCTATGTAAATGGCTGTGATCCCTCCAGAATGACCCTGCAGGGTGAAGAGGCAGCACGAGTCCTCCAGGCGATAAACCTGACAAACACACAACGGACAATCTTTGAAAATCAGACAAAATGAAGAACAATGTTTATATGCTTCAATATTTATATATTTGTTCAGAATGAGACTCTTTTGTATAAAAGATTCTCTGCCCATTTTACCCAATTTAAATACCTTTGCATTTGCTTTGTGAATTGCAAGGTTTATTTTGGGCTTATTTGCACACATAGCATCAGAAAAAAACCCATAAAACCTTTGAATTGGCTACTACTTTCACTGAGTGATGCTCATTCTTCTTAGGAAAATATATTTTAATGTATATTCACATATTTATTTCCAGGCCAGTTAGTTGCTTACCCGGACAGTGTGATCCTGGCTGCCGGTCACCACCCTCCCAGCAGCCGCTCGCAGCACCGTGATGGGTTTGTGATGAGCACACTGCACGGAGCGGGTGAGCTGACAGCTGATCATGTCCTCGCTGCTGTAACAGGGAGACGGAGGCAGGCTGCTGCGTCCTGGAGCTCCTGCAAGAGGCAGTACCAGATACAAGTCACCATCCGTCACCTTCACGGCTAGTTAACAGGATTTAGAGCCTGTAATGGATCCAGAATATAAGAGAGGTGTTCTGGATTCCTTTAAAGAAGGAAAATCGTTTAGGCATAAACAGCCAAATGATGACGTTTCGCTTTCACTTAACATTCAGTGAAGTAAAGAGAGCAGAATCACCTCTGTACTGCAGCAAACCCAGAGGTTTGTTGATCTCCACAGTGAAGAAATCCAAAGACCCGTTCAGTCGAGCCGCTACGATTCTGAGGAGAAACATGATGCACATTATATAATAATGATTAATATTTACTATTAACATTATCCCTATTTTAATATAGATTGAATTGAATATAGATTGGGTTAATATAGTGATGAACTTTGCTTTAAATATGTCCTAATAAACACAGTGTGTTTGGAGAATATTAATCTGTTGTAGCAATGATTCTTGTCAATAAATGTTATTTGTTAGAAATTTGCTGCATTTGTTGCTATCAACTCTTGTTCTGAGGTTCTGGCTCCTCCAGGGGATCGGCACCTGTGACCATGGTCTGAACATATTATGGCAGGCTTCATTGCGACAAGTTAGTTAATCTAGTAATAAATAACAATGTGACATGTTTATTTGTGCTTTTGTTGCACCTGTTGTTGAGGAAAGCGAGAGCTGTGATTCCAGAGACTCCGTCTTCATTACTGCAACGTAACGAACCTTCAACTGCATCCCAGAGCTAAAAGGTGGGGGAGGGGAGGACTGGTTAGTACTGAAATAAAAAACTTTAACTTCCACAATATTTAAGCTGTGGGGTTTTGAGTTGAAAGAGACTTTTTCTAGTATGAATAAACAAGCTGATGTGAGGTTGAGAAGGATCATTAAGATTCAATACAATATTACCATATAAAGCAGTATAATAAAAGAAGAAAATATGTTGAATGTGTTGAATATCTTTAAAGTGCAGATTCAGAAAACTATGAAATATATATTCAATATTAACTTAACACAAAACAAGACGTAAAACTCCTAAATGCTGCATCAGTATTTCACACACCTCCAGTTTGCCGCTGCTCCTCCCAGCAGCGATCAGGTTTCCCCGCAGCTCCATGGCCCAGACCGAACTGTCCCAGTCCGCGGTGGCCTGGGTCCCTGCTGCAGGGACCCGGTCGGGGCTCAGCGCCGCGTCCCTGAGTGTCTGCAGCGGAGCGCTGGAGGGCGGTGAGGACGAGGCCGAGGAAGGAGGGGGGTAGGCGGCGGGGGCGGGGGGCTCGTGCTCCATGTAGGCCCGCTCCACCAGGCCGCCGAAGTCAAAGCCGCCCCTGGGGGGGGTGGCGAGGCCGGCGGGCGGCTGCGAGGCGAAGTTAGTGTCGATGAGCGGGGTCAGGTCTGGCTGGTCCGTGAACAGCGTGGGCCGAGCGGGGTTGGAGCGGCGTCTCAGCGGGTAGCCCTCGTCCTCCGAGAGGCCATCCCCGCCGACAGAGGGGTCGCGACCTTCGGGGCCAAAACAGTCCGACTCCGCGGCAGTGCTCGCGCCGTCCCACCCGTCCCGCTGATCCCACCCGCCACCACCACTGCTGCGTCTCAACCTGATGATACAAATCAGCTCTTCAGTTAAGACGGAACTTATCAAAACATCAGCAGCATTTATTCAGGTGGAGCCACACAGCTGTTAACATGAAAACACAAAATGGTGCCTTTAATTAAAATTAAATAATGAATGAATAAAAAAAACTGCCTTAACACACCTCAGTCAATCAGAGGAAACTCTGCCCACCCAAATATCAACAAAACTCATTTGATACTGACAGTAATGAAAATATGTACATGAATTAGATATATTCTCTCCTGCATTTTGCCTTCATTTGCTGGAGTTTCTCCTCCTCTGTTCCACCTGCACAGAGCAGCTGAACAGGAAGTCATGGAGTCGATTATGTGTTATAGGATCAACTCCTTAATCTCAGCTCGAATGGAATGAACCACAGCTGAGAGTGAATTTGGATTTTAGGGCTGAGGTCGCACTGCTGTAAAGGGCAGTGACATCATAGCCAAACAGAATACACCAAATAATGTTTTTTCTTTATCTTTGGAATCAAGTCAATTTAATTTGTTCAGCCCAAAATCACAAATCACAAATTTACCCGAGTGCATTTCACAGTTTGTACAAAAACAACACAACATCCCCTGATCTTAGACCCTCACATCGTACGAGGAAAACTCCTTACAAACACCCTTTAACAGGCAAACAAAACAAAATGGAAAAAAAACACAGAAGAGGAACAGAGGAGCATCTTCCACAGGACAGACAGACTCAATAGACGCTTGTGTACAGGATGCAAACAGTAGCAGCCTGTAGAGTTACAGCATTGAGGTCAAACACTCACCCGTTGTTTGGGATGACGGTCAGACAGTCGCCGGTCTGAGCGTCCCAAACCCGAATCTGTCCCGCCAGGCAGCAGCTGGCCAGAAGCATCCCGTCACTCGCCAAACACTCGATGTCCTGCAAGACACAAAAGAAAAGCCCCAAATATAAGATTAAGTATAATAAACTCCTCTGATGATTCTAGAAGTCTAATCTTCTCTTTGCATTAGCTCTAATTGTAGGGTTAGACTTAATAAAATTAACCTATTGCTAAAAAAAATAATTATAAGTGTGTGTGTGTGTTTTCTTTATCTGAGTCCATTCTCACCATGCTGTGGCCCCTCAACAGCAAAGGAGAAATCTCACTGACAGGCGGCGAGTAGCCATAGTCGTCACACGGCAAATCTCCTCGGCGCCGCCGCCCGTGTGCGACGCCGTTCTGTCCATAGTTTCTTGGGCACAGAACCCGATAGAGACAGAAGAGCAGCAGAACCAGCAGGACACCGGCCGCCAGGCCCAGAGCTGCCACCCTGGATCAAGACACAAGACACAAATGACGAGTCAAATGTGGAACTTCTTTTTTCAACTAGACGTGGTTGTTTTCAGCAGAATCACATGTTCTATAAGACTTGGCTGAATTGTTCTGGTGTGGCAGGTGGTTGGATTAGATTCAGGCAACTTCATCCTAATATCTGAAACCTGAACGTTGCCTGTTAGGGGAAATTATCTTAACTACAAGTTACAAAAAATATAATAAAAAAGACTTGTCAAATATCACAGCAGGAACTAAACAATAGAAAGGCTGAAAGGCTTGAAGCCGCTCATTGCACAAAGGTGCAACGATGCCCAACAGGGACAGCGGGAATATAACGGAAAGCTGCAGTGCATCAGTACTGACTTGTACAGGGTGAGGTCCGTCTGCAGATCTGCAGAGACCTTGGGAATGTGAGGTGGCGGCAGCCTGGTGTCCTGAGGGTGTCGGGTCTCGATGGCCTCCTGAGGGCTCAGCTGAACGCTGACGGGAATGACGGGCAAGATACTGATGTACCTGAAACAGGACAGAAGGCAGCAATAACAAGTGTGTCTTTAGTCCTGATAAAATGAAAGACCAACGTCTAAAGTGTCGTGGCTGTGAATATGAAGTGTTCACAGTTTAGATAAAACAGGACTCTAAGGAATCAAAGAGGTTTTGCTGATCGGCTGAATTTAAGTGATTCGAGTTCATTTTCAGATAAAGTGACTCACCTCTTGGCTAGAGTGATGTTGTAGTAGCTGAAAAGCGAAGGCCAGTGCCGGAAGGAGAGTCTCCTCCACCCCTCCTCGTCCTCCGCCCCCCAGGTGATTTGAGGCACGGTGGGCGGGGCCTGGGGCCGGGGTCCCGCCATGGCTGCGCTGTGGTGGCCCTGTGATTGGTTCTCAGGCAAGGGGGTTGGCTCTGGTGCGGGGTGGACGCTGAGGGTGCTGGTGGGATCTCCCCCACGGAAGACGGGGGCCACTCGCAGGTGAGGCAGGCCTCCTCCTCCGGGGTCTCCCAGAGGACTTTGCTCCGACACCTGGGCCGCCAAGTAGGTGCGCAGCCCAGCTGGGTCGGTGTAGACCAGAATGCCGATCCAGATCACCGTGCCAACCTGGAGGAAGCAGGTTAATGATAACTGTCAGTCAGCTGATATGTCAATAGCAAAAGCCACTGACGTGATTAGTACCACGTATAGTAACACAATAAATCCAGACACAATCAAAAAGAACAAGACGACAGACTAAAGTCTTCTCACCATGATGATGCGCTGAGCCAGGCGTGTGCGGGCCAGGAAGTAGACCACGCGCAGCCTCTTGGGGAGCCGCAGGTTCCTGAAGGCCGGGGCCTGCAGGGTGATGGTGTGGGGGGAGGGCCGTGGGGGAGGGGGGACCTCGCGGGGACGCAGGGGACCGGGCTTGGGTGGAGGCAGACCCGCTTCGGCCGGCAGGCGGCGGTTCAGGTCGGCCAGCTGGAGGGATGAGAGGGTCAGAGATTCGTTTACAGCAAAGTCAAACACTGGTGAATTTATGTAGAACTACTCATTCAATAAATTATTAATTAATGTATCAAGCAAAAATAAACATTTTTTTCCCAGCTTCTAAAACGTGGACATGTGTTACTTCCCTGTGGTTCTTGTCATTGTACACAATATTTATGTATTTTATATCCATTTAAAGATATCATTATGTATTCTAGTAAACTGGGTTCATGAAAAATGATTACTAATTGATTAATGAATAAATTGATTGTAAATCAGATATAACATTTCTATTAAACATTGTTGTAAAGTATAGACCAAAAGTTTGGACAAACTTCATTCAATTGAATAGGGTTGTGTGTCCAAACATTTGGCCTGTACTGTATATAAATGTGCAGGCTTTAAGGATTACATTTAAGCTTATCGTGCTAATGCTCATTTAACAAAGTATTGAGATAAAGACTTGTGTGTAGCAGGCGTGCAGCATTTGTTTTAAATAGGGGTGATTTGAAAATTCTGTGAGCCTGTTCCACCATCTGATATCAGGTTATCATTACAACTATTTATTCAGTGGTCAAAGTGTTTTACTTGTATTTACTATATAGAGTTGATCCATTGATATAGTCTCACCTCCATGCGGCGGATATCTATAGACAGCACTGTAGTGAAGAAGAACATCTGCAGGAAGAAATCAGACACCAGCCCGACAACAGCAAACAGACAAAACTCCTGCAAGAGAAGCAAGTAGGAGGCATATATGAGGAAATAGGGAGTCTGGAAATTACCCAAAAAAATATTTTCTGGGTAAAATGATGACCACAATGATCCCACTGAATATCATAAACATTGAAGCAACATTTGCCCTGAAATCGACCATCATTAGCAGGTGAAATGGAGCCACTGAACCCTCTCATTACAGAACTCAGGCTTGAATTCTCAGGCCTGAATAATACAGTGATAAAAAAGTTCACATTGTTTTACTATTTGTTATCATTAATCTTTTTACCTGGATCGCTGGCACCAGAGTGAAGTATCCAATGAGGATAATGCACAGTTCAGTGGCCATGTTCTTCATGATAGACCAGCTCTCATTACTGAGGCCTGAAACAAACAATCAGACATGAGCTGCTCTGTGTCCACATCTGTTCTGTCAATAGTATTGTGAATGTTTATAACATTGTATATTTTGATGTTGCTTGTTTGGCTATTGTTTAACATCTATGACTAAAAGAAAACGATCCTTTTGATGGATCCGTGTCTCTTTGCGGTTACCCTGAGCGATGCGGAGTTTGACCTCCAGGTCAACGGGTGTGGACACCACCGACTTTGTGAGGACTAAGACGTTCTCCAGGCCGATCACCACTACCAGGTACGGAAAGATTTCACTGAGAGAGGACAGAAATAATGCAACCTGATGACTAATTCATTCCCGAGTTTCACAGTGTAAATAACAGATGAATGATCATCCTCCTTCACAAAAAGCATGTATTTGGATGGAGTCCACTGATTTAATGCAAGCTGGAACATCAACAACTACCAAATAGAATTCCACAACATGTACGATGCTCATGGTTTTATGAGCAACGTTCAGGAAGAATATTCAGAACTTTAAGTGGTCCCCTCACTTTTCTTTTAGAATGCTCACATTTACAATTTTGGGTGAAATGTATTGACAACTATTAGATGTATTTTCTAAAAATGAGCTTAAACATCCCTGTTTACCTCAGAATTAAGAGATGAAACATATATATCCAACAACATGAGCAACATCAAGGTCAGGTGACTTAAGGCTGAATCAGAAAACGGCACCATTTATTTACAAAATGTCTGTTATTTATGGGATGAACCAAATAATCAATATGCTTGAAATACTTACTAAATATTTGTCAGGTGTCTACTGAAAAGATAAATCTTTACTTCAGAAGTAACAGCTCAGTACGTAATAAACACATAAAAAAACACAATAAACACACTACTTATCAGCACCAGGTTCTTAGCAGACATGTGGAAACAGGATGTGTCTCCATTAGTTTGGTGATGTTGACCTTGATGTGTATTTATGCAAACGACCTGCACACAATCTTATCACAAAAAGATAGCTAGAGCCCTGCCCACAGGGGCCCTGTGTGGATTCTGGTCTCTGGATGACAATGTGCCGTTGTCACACCACGATGTCTGCTTTCTAAGAACTCCAATGATTGGCCAGCCTTTATGAGCGTCACTGTGACATCACCTCCCCCCTAACGAAGCCCCGCCCACATTTATTCACTGTTGACTTTCTGTCACATTAACATAGTGACAAGTGAACGAAGGAGGAAACGGTGGATAAAAAGATAAGCGATCATGGTAAAATTGTAAAGTGAACTGGCAAAAATATAATTTTAAAAACATGTCCTTGAAAGGTCTAAGATACACTGACAGACAGACTGCTATCAGTTCCCAGAACTCAAACATGGATCAGACACAACCCTCTTCACAGTCTTTGATAAATTAAGTTTGCAAAAGAAAAGGTGGGTTCTTACCCTCCATTGAGCGTCGGCGTCAGTCCGAACAGGGTACACAGCCCCACAGACATGAGCAGGGAGCTGAGGACCGTAACCACGGCAGCGAGAGCCAGACCCCACTTAGACTTCACCATGTCGATCTTCCCTGAGGGAGAAGAGCACGGATTTAGCACGTCAGCTATGGAAACAGGGTTAGCGTTAGTTAGACCTGTTCATTTACTAATAAGAGCACATGTTATGGTACTAAATGACTTGTTAAGGACAGCTCACATCTGCAAGGACCATTACTGATATTTACCATGCATGCCACTTAAAATATGGTAGGTGTGCTAATACATTTAACATGAACCTCTAACAATGGAGGTTAACTTTATAAATCAATCTTTTAAAACATAGACTTTTAATATAAACTATTGAGTCTAAATATTTCAAAGAAACCCTGTTTGGTCCAAAAATAGCATTCATATTATGTTTTTTATAATTGATTAACAGCTGAAGGTGTGAATTATTGTGTGTGCAAGTGTGTGTGTTCTGGCAGGTTGCTGCTGGTTTTTCTTATTAATGTTCCAGCTGAGGATTTTCCTGCAGCAGACAATAAAAACATTGGCACATAAACACATGTGACACAAAGGGCGGTAAGGCCACTTTTCAAAGATTAAGCATTGGAGCGAGGTACAGTAAGGACAGACAGAGCAGGCAAACTAACGTGTGGAGAAGTAGATGTAGGCGAACAGGATGATGTACGTGGTGACGAGCGGGATGAGCTCGGCGACGCCGATCTCCTCCTTGAAGTGGACGTGAACCATGTGGTCGTCTCTTAGGCTGCAGTTGGCTGATGGGTGAAGCTGCTTCAGACGAGCCCGGAGGCTGCCCAAGAACCTGCATACAGACATCATCATTATCATCCTCCACACTGCAAATACAGCCAACTTTCAGTGTATGAAATGAAGAAAACTGGCAGTAATTTGTTCATGCTGTTAATATCAGAAGCAGAATCTGCAGCCAGTGTCCTTCACAACTTCTATTTAAAAATTCCAGACTTTTGTAGATTTTTCACATTAGCGTCAGGCCATTTTCTCTCTTCAAAAAGTTAAATACCTTAATGTTCACAGCAGCTTTGTTCACTCCATCCATAGAAAGGACAATCAAAGCATCCATGAAAGATGAATGAAAGCTACTACTACTACTACTACTACTACACTACATTAGGTATATCACCCAGATTTTATCTATACGACACCTGACAGGAAACTAAATAATCATAGGATTTTACTTTAAAGAAGCATCAGTGGTCACATCATGTTTTACTCTGTAATTTATGTCCAAAGTGTAAAGTGTATAAAATAAAAGTTGAAAAGACGCTGAAGGTAAAAAGACAAACTACACATTGTCTCCTAGAAAAAACAACCTCAGTGTCATTTACTGCTCCTCAGTTCCGTTTTCAGTCACCTTGCATCGTAGCTGGAGAGAACCACAGTGATGGTGTACGTAACCACCCTCTTCCTGTTGTAGTGACTGACGCCTGTGAACTTCCCAGGGACGCCAAACAGCAGGTCTGAAAACAAACAAAAGCAAACAAATAAAAACACACACACAAATGATCAGCCATGTCTCTGTTGAAAACTCACCCATTAAATTGAGTAATTAAACTATTAGATGTTCATTAGCTGCAGGTCAACTTGTTATGCCATTTATATGTGGAATCCCTACAGCTGTTATGTTGTATTGTCTCACAGAAAACACTGCATAAAATGTGCGATTTAATTTACTGTGCTTCATACAGCGAGTGATCGGTGTTCACAGACATAAGCTCCACGTGAACAACAGCCTCGGTTTGACTGTCCCTGACTCCAGCTCCACAATAAGCTTCCACCTCTAAATCACTTGAGCTGGAAGGTGAAGCAGACTGCTGAGCTGCTTTGGACAGCGGAGAGGGATTTGGTTCACTGTGTCAGTGGGCAAAGTTTGAAGAGAATTCAGTGGGTTCCCAGGGAATGAAACTGCTTGTTCTGTCAAAAGGGAAAAAAGCCTCTTAGTTTTGCTGATACAGCTAATCCCTGCTCACGACCTCCCACAACTTCTCCAGTGGAACGACAGCAGCTGCCTCCAGGCTAATGCTTCATTCTGGACATTTCACTATCAAATATATGTTCTACAACCACTCGTCTATGTTGACGTCTGTGAAAGTTTGGATAAATGTGACGAATGGATGAAGTTCACCAACACATTCTTTAAATAGATTTAATTTTTTTACGAGTTGTGACGCCATTGTATTTTCCACATTTTGCACTATGAGCCTTTGTAAAAAAATAAAAATAAATAATACTGTTTACAGCAGCAGGACACAAACAGGTCAGAGGGTTTGATTAAATATCCTGTAGGCAGGAGAAGTTAGAGGAGGACAGTTTCTATTAGCATGCAGACAGGCAACCTGTTAGCTTCCCCTCTTAGCGTCTGGTCCGTCTCAGCCCTACCTCGCAGCGTGGCCGAGGTGTGCAGGCCTTTCGGTTCGTGCTTCTGAATGGTCTTGAGGAGATCAGGGTCCGAGTCAAACAGCTCACGCTGGTTCTGCCAGTAGTTTCCGGGAGAGACGAGCAGGCAGCCGTGCTCTGGCAGCACCGACTGCATCCGCCGTAACCCTGGAAACAGGTCGGTCACCTGCAGACACAGCGTCTCCAGACTCCGAACCCCGGAGCTGGCACGAGATAAATCTTCATATAAATAAAGATCCACAGATATTTTACTAAAAGGTTTCAGATTTAAAGAGATGTCATCAGGATCAGCTGCACTCTTCAACCTTCAGTCTACAAACCAGCTCATACCAGTGCTGGGTACAGTACAGCTGCAAACAAACAGAGCAACACTGCACGAACCTCAACAGATCGATGGCTCGCTTAGTTTTTCATATTTCAAGGTCAATGGTGTTTTTCTTTCTTTTTCTAAAGTCTAGTTTTGGGTTCATGGCTTGACCTTAAACAGGCTCACAGGGGTTTCTGGCTATATACCTAATATTTGGGCTGGCATAGATCATATTTTGGACTGTTTTGTTCATGATTGCAGATGTAGAATTTTTTTCATTTGTTTGTGATGCTTGACATTCGTGGTTTGTTGTCTACTTGTGCATAGCCTTTTATTCACCTGTCAGAGTGGACGTGGTTGCGGATCTCCTCCAGCAGCGTAAAGACTCGGCCCAGCGGCGAGCGGAACATGTCCACCGGAACCATGCTGCTGTCCCACGGGGACACCGCTGCCTTCACCAACACCTGCTGGATGTAGGCGACGGGAGGGCCCCGATACTGCAGCACAGACAGACAGACAGACACAAAGTGCTTCTATAAGCGCTTCTGCATGTGTGAAGACGAGTGTTAGAATTTGTCTTGTGTGAGGATGAAGTTGCTTTGATTGAGGTGATGATGAGAAAAAAGACAAAAGATGAAGCTACAGGTGGTGGATTCTCTTCTCCTACCCAGTCGGGCCGCTCTCCAAGGTCTCCCTGTGGCTCATGGGAAGGGACGCTGTAGTCTCGCACCCCTGTGGTGAACTCCACAGGACCAGTCCCAGGCAGCGGAAGCTTCAGCAGCGGATAGCTGTCCGAAGGGGAGGGAGGGGTCATGGGTAAGTAATGAAACTTTTCAAAAGTGTGCTGATTTGAGAGGTGAAAATCATTTTTTTAATCTTATTTGAAGAATATTTGGGCTTGTGCAGTTAAGACTGAGTTATTATAAGACTTCTGAATGAAACAAAATTCACTTACTTCACTGGCAGCCAAGTATGCTTACAGTGTTTCCCACAGACCAAGTAGCATTGTGTGGCACTAGGGGCCCAACACAGTCTGACCCCTGCTCATATCTCATATCTGGAAAGTCTATCCTCTTATTGTGGTATTATTGTATTTTTTAATAGAACAAAAAAAGATACATTCAAAAATGTATTTATTTAAATACATAGTTAGTGTACTGTATCAAGCAAATATGTTTTGATCCATTAGATTTTGCTTTTATACTGCAATTGTATGCAAAGAACTTTCACCTTATACTTCAAAGAGACAGATCAACTTCTGTATGAATGAAGAAATCAGTTGTTTTTCCTGTTATTGATCCAAAAGTCTGAATCATCCAAAAAAAAACGTTCACACTACAAAGAAACAAACAATGGTGCAGGGTCAAAGGAAATTTTCAAACATGCATGTTTAAGATAAAAAATCTTTTTTAAGCTTAGGAGTTGTATGCAGGGACTACAGGAGGGATTAAAAGTCATGGAACAGGTTAAACAGGGGCTGATAATGAATCGCTGAGTCATGGTATTGGTCAATGACATTATTACTCCCACGTAGACAGCGCATGGTCATTTTAGCTTTTGGTTCGTACAGATACGACTCGTTTCTCTTTTAGAAAGAGACTCCTCTCCTCCCTCGCTCCCTCCCTCAGGTCACTGTATCTCCACAAAGGCTCTTTTGTGCAGAGCCAGGCCCCTCCTGACAGCACATGGAGGGACAAGCCTCCCATTCTCACAGCTCCGTGCTCTAGTCCTTTTACCATCCTGTGTCCAGCTCTCTCCAGCAGCTGGTTGTCAGTCAGTTTCTTTAAAACTGAACACTAAAAATCTGTGTAATGTTTCTTCCTTGTCTTAATACAAATAGTGGAATTTTTAGCATTTCATATTATCCAGCCATAAATTCTACCTTTTTTACTAAAGTTACTAATTATATTCTTTCATGTGGATTTCTTGTGTATGTTTTATATACGCTTTATATACATTTTTCTCTGACAACATTTGCACTTAAATTGTATTTGTCTTATTTGTGTTGCATGTATGCCTGACTTTATTAGCATGTCTACTAATAAATACATGTCATGGCATTTAATAGCACTATATCTTTTACCTCAATTGTAAAGCACTTTACCAACTCTTAAATATCATAAACATTAGGTCTTAATCGTTCGTTCATTCATGGGGGGGACTGGGACCCACACGGGATTCCCCTGTGTGATGGTCAGAGATTTCCAGCTCATCTACCAGACAGGTTAATAACAACATCCTTCTCCACCTGCACATAACCTTTATTTCACATCCAGTTAGGCCAGTGCATTGAATTTTATATGGGAAATCAAGACCTCATTCAACACTAAGCGAACAGTGAAGTCAAACAGAAACACCAACAGTCAGAAAACCTACCAGCAGGTGAGGATGCTGGCAGAGGTGAAGAGGATGATGGGCACTGGGTAGGAGGCGCACAGCAGCCCGTGGCGGTAGAACGCCGCCGAGATCTTCTCCCTTAGCTGCTCACGCAGCGTCATTCTGGTGGGCGGGGTCAACTCCCGGCCATTGGGAAGCACTGGGCGGCCCAGGACGAGGCACCGTGGGGCATCCAGGGACCTGGAGGATGGGAGAGTCAAGAGTTTGACATTTCAACCCCAGATTTCTAACTGGCATTCCTACGTGGCCGTGGCCTTTAGGATCTAATGTTTGTGCATCGACACACCTGCTTTAACCTTAACTGCCTTTTTTGTAATTTTATTTTTTATTAGTTTAGTATTTATATCCTCCATATTCTGATATGATGAAATTGTGTGAGGATGAAAGGTTGATGCAGTTTCACCTGAACATTTTAATAATGTGACCCAAGAGGGACATCACGCATAATATGAACTCAAACTGATTAATGCTTACTAACATTAATCACTCTCCAAGTGAAATATTAAACCTTTGCTGCTTTAAATTGGAGTTGACCCAGAAAAAAAAAACAATTCTAGCTTCAATCATCACCGTGGTAATCTTTAATGAAGTCTGATCAATTTTTTTGGTACTGAACTTAGCTTGAAGTTTTAGTTGTGCTTGGATTGGTTGAAAAAGTCAGGCCTGTGCACGAGCTCCCACGTTGGGAGGGAAAAAAAAGAGCCAGAATTAATTTGTGGCACTCAGTTTTTGCCACAGGTTAGTGGCTGTGTGGTAAACACTGTACATCTTTTAATAAATAGCTTCCAATGTCGGATGTTGTTCGGAGGGGAGTGATTTTTTTGTTCTTTAATGGTCACTTTTCAAAATATGGTAACCAGGTCAACCGTACTTTAAATACAGTTAAAGAGTTCATTTATATGAATATTATATAAGTTTTTATACACAAACTTTTTCCGAATCAAAATTTGATGCCAACCAGGATTCAAAACTAATTTATTTCAATGCTGCGGTTTCTCCTCATACACAAAGAGGCAATAACATGCATGCATGAATGCACACACACACACACACACACACACACACACATACACTAACACACTCTTATAGGGCTGCTCTGTCCTAAACACCTAATCAGACACATACTGGTTCTGTTGCTTCAGCTGCGAACAGACAGCGTGTGTTTTTCATACGAAGTCACATGCTACACGGCATTAAACAGACACCTCATTCACCAAGGTGTAGAAACCTTCTCCAGCTCTGTCTGAGCAGCTAAAAGCAAGAAGATGAATTAGTAACTTGGTAACAACAGGTTTTAGGTTCCCTGATCACAGCTCTTAGTTAGCGAGAAAAACACTGACAGATAGGATGATCTGTATTCATAAAATTAGCTGGTTAATGAACAATTTACAACTATTTTGACAGTGAAAATCACTGCTGGGTTCCTGAGGTTTCCTCTTTTCATATAACTGTCAGCTGGATAAGAAGAAAAAAATATTTTTGCACAGAATAACTGATGAAACACAAAAACAGAATGAAAATAGTCATTAGTTGTAGTCTTATAATTTGTTATAAAGTCAAGAAACCAAAAACTTTAGAGTTTAATAGTAAATAAACAAGGAAGTATGAAACGGTCAGAACATTTCCCTCATTAGTGATGTGGCGAATTTCCTCATCAGCAGCCAATCATCCAATCAGACGCCTGGAGCAGCAAACAACAGTCACACTGTTTCCTACACATCATCCATTGTGTGGTTCGGCACCCCAAAAGGAAATTGTAGAGCCACAAATTGAATCCGCCCCCTAATATCATTCTCACTTCTATGCACTCATAGGCAGATCTGGAATCTTACTATACTATATACTTGAATCTAGAATATTGTTCAATTCAATTTCTTTGTATAGCCCAGAATCACAAATTGCAGATTTGCCCCAATGGGCTTTACAGTTTGTACAAAAGCAACACAACATCCTCTGTCCTTAGACCCTCACATTGTACAAGATAATACCCCCTAAAACCCCTTTGTTCTAGAGTGAATCTTCTAAATTAAAGTAGAGTCAAGTTAATTCTATTTATAGAGCCCAAAATAAAATTTGCCTTAAAGGACTTTAATATGTTTATCACAATATGGAAAATGTATGCAAAAATCACACAATAAACCTAGCTTAAATTTGAATTACGATCTGCCTTACTCAATTTGACTGTAGAATGTTGAAAAACTAGAGCTTCAACTAATGTTTCTTTTGGATTATGGATCCATCCGACAATTGATCAGTTAATAGTAGTAATACATTGTTTGAAAAAAAAATGTCCACAGTTTCCAAAAATACTAAGTGACTGAATTCACTTAAAAAAGCAGAAATTTCTCACAAAGAATGTGGAAAAAATTACTAAAATTATTGATTATTACTTAAAGTAGGTGATTATTTTTTTATTGAATAACTGTTGCACTTCCAATTCTAACACAATATGATTCTGCTGAAAGTCAGTATACTGCATTATTATAATACTATAGAAGTAAACGCACAAAAAACATTGATTTAAATGTAAGACTGAAGCGAATCTTTGTCATGTTCCTTTAGTTTCTGTCCTGTTGACACATCTCGGCTCGTGTCTGTGTTTACTCAGCAGGTCTGTCAGTGTTTGTAGTTAAATCTGTTTAACAAGCTGCCCTGCAGACTTACTGCAGCTTTGAATCACAGCATACACACCATTACCTCCGTTTACTAGCCTCTTTCTGCCTCAGCTTCTCACATAACGTCAAAAATGCAGAATCATATTATTTAGCAAAAAAAAACAAAAAAACAAAACTTATCTGTGTTGAGTCTCCTACTCGTACCTGCTATCGGGGGACCGGGTTATCTCTTTGGCTCGCACCCGTTTACATCCCCTGAACGCTGCCGCCCTGAGATTTTTTAGCCTAAACGGTGCTTTGTGGTTTACGTAGTGCTCCCTTCTCCACTGGGGCAAAGTGTGCGGCTGCTCGGCTCGTCCCCCCGGGAACAACGGAAACATTCCCTGGGAGGAATTCGCCCCAGGAGTTTCTTGATCTGCTGTTATAAATACACTACACAGTAAACACAGCAGCGTCCCGGCGAGCTTGCACAATGAGTTCTGCATCAGTCAGTGAACGGCCTTGAAGCCCTCTCTGTTCTCTGTGGATCTGAAAGAGAAGTCCGGTCGCGGTCAGGTTCTGGTCCCGCTCTCTCCTTCACTGAAACCCTCCATCGCTCGGCTGCCTCTCCGGTCTGAAATGTGCAGCGGGGTTGTGTAGGTGTAGCAACGCAGCCTGATTTGACAAAGGCTCAGCAACATCTCCGTCAGTGAACTAATCCGGGATTGAGCCGATCGGAAACTCAACCAGCAGCCCCCCCACACCCCCCCTTCCTGAATGTGAAAGCATGCCAAGACGCTCACGTCTCCAGAACGTTTGAAGGAGGCTTTAAACCGAACGGGCCGGGTGCTGTTAACTGTTATTTCAGGCAATTTGTGTTCTCTAGCCCTCTTCCAGCCTTTTTGGCTGCTGACCAACAATTGTTTAGAAATCCTCTTCAGTCTGGTTGGGTTTTGTTTGCGGGATATGCGGCTACTATGAATGAGGAAATAAAAATAACAATTCCAGCCAAAGCCAGCCAGCCACGAATAAATCTATGGGACAACTAGGTGGAAAAAAGGCTCAGTTATAGAACCCTGAGCATATGTGCCAAGCAGATAACAAAGAGAGTCTATATACGCCTCCCGCAAGAGATGCAAGCTCACTCACTTGCAAACAAAAACATAGCAACAGAAATGACAAGCACAGTGTTTCACATTGCAAGCACAAATTCAGTTAGGGAGATCATTGTGGGTCTGTACAGCTTAATGATGTAGCTGCAGATTAAGGTAGATTTATAAAGCCACATGCCTACAATATCACTGGGAGCAAAGTGCTGCACTGAGCACATTAACTCTATGAAACCGTTTTAAAAACTAAGATAGAACACATGAGATTAAAAAAAAACAGTATGCAAAATAAGCAGCTTACCTCTTCACATCACTTCCTAAAATGCCCAACTTGAAAGCATCTCCAGGGTGTAATGATTCCATAATGGACATAATCAGAGACTTCATGTATAATAAATGTCTGTGAATGACTGTATATCATTAACATCACAGAGATCTTTGTGCTACGTCCATACTCCAGGTTACATGACCATCAACATTCAGAGCTAGTTTCATGTGGAAACTCTGCTCCCTCATCAGTCCTATTGCAAATGTGGACAAATCTGACAAATCAGATCACTGCAACGCAGCTTTTTACAACCAACACACATCCTGTCAATCAGTAATCACTCTGTATTAGCTGATAACTATCAGCTATAGCTGATAACTGGAACTGTTCTTTAAGAGGAGGTAGCACTAAACACATTGTAGAAGGCCGTAAATTGTAAAGGTTTATATTTACATTTTATCTGAAGTAGTGATGCCACTAACAAGGTATATTTGTTATTTCAAGAAGTTGAAATAAACTCAATAACTTTTCTTTCAATCCCCTCTGAGGCTTCAAAAAAAGAGAGTGCATTTTGACTCATTAATATCAATCAGCCTTCTATCATTAGCCTTGGCTGATAAGAATGGGGGAGTCGGCAGTGACTTTATAGTTGTGACATCACAACACAAGTTTTTAAGAGTCAATTTCTGAATTATGGCTATGAGCCATCCCATTACACAACCATTCCACAACAAGTTACGAAACCATTTATATTAGCAGCTATGGAAACATTCATAGAACCAGCTACAGAACCAGTTATGAAATTATTTATAAAACCAGTCACAGAAGCAGCTATGGCACCAATTATAGGACCAGTTACAGGCCCACAATACAATGGATCACAAAGCTCATATCAGCATGAGAAGATGTTAATCAATTAGTAAATAAGAGTTTAGTTAGGGCTAGTTGGTTAATAATGATTAGTTAGAATAACCTGGGTACGTAAGGATTAGTTTGACTTAAATTGGTTCGTTATATACTTTAGTTAGGATTAGTAAGGGTTAGTTAGGGTTGATTGGTGTTAGTAATGTTTAGTTAGGCCTAGTTAGATTAGCATAAGTAAATTTACATACTTTAGTAAGTGCGTTAACGAGTTAAGTATATGAATAAACATCTTAGGTTCCAGTTCATCAGAAATAAGGACAAACTAACAACTATTTAACATAGTCTAAGCATTAGTATTAAGAAAAACAAGAAGAGCATAAACAAGGGGATACAACCTGTTTGAGAATCAACTACAGCGGTGTTGGGACACACTCCTTTAATAACAACTTCGATTAACATTAAAATTGCTTTTCTATGTGCCAAACTGAGTTCACAAACCAAAGCGACGAAGCAACAATACGCTGCTAGTGCTTATCTTTCCTTACTCACATTTATTGCCTCCAGGCCATCTCTGTCTGTCAAACACCATCTGCTGCACCGAGTGTATCTAATGTTAGGTTAGCTGTTAGCCGCTAGCTGCTAGCTCCGGTAGCTACTCGATGAACCCAATGAACCCGCACTCTGTTGTCATTTCATCCACTCATAATAACTGCATTCTTATAACAATGAAATGGGACACATGTGTTATATTGTGGGGAAGTTACAACACTGGATTAAACTACTGTCTGAAGTGTAAAGCTAGCTTGACGCTACCTAGCTACGTTGAAGATTAGCATGCTAGTTAGGATAGTGTTAGCCCAGTGGCAGTGAAGTGCAGTGGTGGAGGAGTTCCAGAGTTTATCTGCTTCTGCTGATTTATCCATCTGATTTTACCAAACTAACCGGGTGCTGCTGCAGCCGCAACCCGCGTCTGAGAGCGCTTTTATCTGAACGAGAAAGCAAGCCACTCCATGCTTTCCTCCGCACGACGCTAACCTCATTTCCACAGCAGCCAACGCAACTTCACGCTAACCCGTGCTAGCTGATGCTAGCGGGGTTACTGATCAACTTGCCTGGAGAAACTTTAGAGGTCCCGGATCTGAGTTGTTTCTGCGGTCCTCTCGGCGAACTGAAGCCGTGTTACTGGTTTATTTGTTTGTTTGTTTTTTGGACACGAGCAGGAGCGGATCCTGGAGCTCGGACAGACCACAGACTGTGGACCAGACATGCAGAGATGCACCTTCCACTCCGACCTCTCACCCCGGGCTAGAGGCGAGCAGGGGCGGGGCGTCCTCTAGTGGGCAGATGGCAGTAAAACACCGTATCATGCAATGCGCATGTGCAATTTTCATGTTGAGTTTTGCATGCAAAATTTTTCAGTGAATAATTTCTGCAAGAGACTATAAACACTGCTTTATACTACCATAACTAACTTACTTCTAACTTCCTTCTTCTGTTGTGCTGGTGTCTGTGTACCACAGCTGCAGAATTGCAGCAATTGAGTTGCGAACATTAGTTTTCCTACCTCTATATTAGTGAGGCCAGTAACTGACAACAATGATAGCAGGTATTTGTATATATATATATATATATATATATATATATATATATATATATATATATGTGTGTGTGTGTGTGTGTATGTATGTATGTAATGTTTCTGGGAGCACTTCACTCAGCTTGTCAAGATGACACCATTTTTGAAAGCTTTTCGTTACAACACAAGTTAAAAGCTGCAATAAATCAGCGAAGAGTGAAGAAATGGGGAGTTTCCCTGAAGAATCCTTTATTGCAACACTGCTGAATTCTTGAGTGTTGAAATCAGTCCTGACCAATCACAGCCTGCTAGCCTGTGGCTTCTTGTGTGTTAAAGAAAGAGCAGATCACGCACCTTTTGAACATTTCAAACTGAGCATCAGGTCAAGGTAACAACTCTTCTCTGTACTGTTTCTGTAACTTAATGCATCTAAAACTCTTCAGGCTGTATAATTGCATCTTTATGTTAATTACAGCTGTTTATTTAAGCCATAGATATGATATATATTAAATTGAAGAAATATTTCTTTTCTTTTCTTCTTCTTTTAGATGATAATAGCACTCTAGACCAGATATCATTATGTTTAACATAAGGAACAACTCCTAAATCAGTGATTATTTTTATGATTAAAAAGAACCAATAACCCTGCTTAATATAATATTACAGAGAATGCTGAGAAAACAAAAAGAGGAATTTACGGCATTAACAGACTGTAAATATGCCTTCGAGTTTATTCCTCCTTCAGTCCTATGTGAGCTGTGTTGTCTTAGGAAACTCACGATTGAATACACAGCGTTTCTGTCACATCATTGATGATATCATAATTGTCACAACCTAAAACTGTGTGTTCTTAAAATAGCTAATTTGTGTTTTTTCATTTGTAGACTAAAAATGAAATCGGCAGCGTGTGTCATCCTCCTCCTACTGACTCTATGTCAAGGTACATGTGTTTTAATGCTTTTCATATAATTCTAGCTTTCACCAACTTAGTTGCTTCTATAGTGATTGAAGTTAAGTCTCAATCCTAAAAAGCATCTTACCTTTTTCTGTGTGTGTGTGTGTGTGTGTGTGTGTGTGTGTTTCCCAGGCGATGCGCTGAAGTGTAACTACTGTTTCTCAAAGGGGACTGACCTCTGCACCCCTACCAGCATCCAGACCTGTTCCAAATTAAACGATGCCTGTGGTGCAGTCATACTTCAAGCACCTCTGAGTAAGTCTAGTCTTGTATGATCGTGCACCAAAAAAATGAATATGATTAATATTAATCATATTCGGTTTTGTAATTGGCACAGCAAGTTCAGAAAAAAAATAATTAAAGATCCAGTGTGTCAGGTATAGATGCTTCCAGCCCTGGAACATAAAGAGGTGGCCACAATGTGATAACATAATAATAACTAAATATTAAATGAAGCACTGTGCTTTGAAATGTATGTATGTATGTTTGTGGGGGAGGTTTGACCACATACAGAGTTTAATTTGCTTCTTTTCTTATAAATTCCAGACAACTCATTCCGTCAGTGCATGAACATGGCCGTATGTCAGGGTTACATCAAAACACCCGGCGCGTTCGCCTCCTGCTGCAGCACAGATCTCTGCAACTGAGAATGTCTGATCCCCGAACACTGAAAACTGTCTGTTACACTGCTGCCACATATGCACGTGGTTTTAAATCAAAGCTTTTATCACTTCAGGGCAAATTTAAACTAGTGAAGAGTCATTACCGAGTCACTGACACTGGGGCAGTAAAGAACTATGCAAAATCAATGATCTGTATGACTAAAGAATTATTAAAAGAAATAATTCAAATAATTCAACTTGTGTGCCATTTGAAATCTGTTTTGATGTCCATCTACATTATACTGAATATGAATGACAAATGGTAAAGCTGATCATTTCGCAAAGGGACAATGCTAAAACTGTTTTGTAACCCTAAAAACTTGGTAACAGATAGTCTGACTCTGTTAAAAAGGTTTAAACAAATGTTATCAACTAGTTTTTATAGTACAGGATATTTTTTAGGTAACACCATTTGACTGAATTTAGCTGAATCACAATACATATACATATTATATATTAATACCTTCAAAAAATAGGGATAGACGTGTCCTCCTGTGTGGTCTGCAGCTCTCTGATTGCTTGGCTTGGTGCTTATAGGAATTTTTAAGAATCCAAAGAATAATACTTGGTATTTTACACCAGATGAAATACAATTGCTGCTATATGTTTACAGTTGTGATGAAATAAAAAAATTCTAAGGTCAACAATAATTTGAAGCTGTATACCAGAGAGCACCCAGAAACACTACAGGTTTTTATAGTGGGGTTTTTATAGTGACTGGGCCAAAGGCTCTATGTCCCTACCGTCCTGCAAACAAGTCAAGTCAAATAAATGTGACTTATTTATTGAGCGATTTTAATTCCATTCTTGATTTAATAGGACATGATGGTGAGATTTGAGCCCTTCTTCCTGTGCTTGTTATTATAGACACAAGAGCATTCTGGACCCGCAATAAAGAAATGCAATAATCCAGTCAAAAAGTACAAATACATAGACAAGCTTTTCTGCATCTTTTAGTGACATGAAATGCCTGAATTGCTTAGATTTATAACAACTACAGCCTATGTTATTCACCATTTTATTGTAAGAGTCAATGAAGTGAAATGTATCATCAGGACAGTTGTATAAATGTTCCCAAGAGAATAAATATCGAACATAGAATATCATGAAGATCAACACAAAAGCAATAAAGAAGAACAAAAAGAAAGGATTTACAAATCATCAGAGTCTGAACTGAAGTAGTGACGGGAATGTGCTTGTTCTTGTCTGTGAATTGACTCAAACTGATCCATTTCTCAAAAGCAGTGTTCACTTCTGTGTCATTTGTAGATTGAAAGCACTACATCTGAAATGCTGCTTTGTAAAAAACTTAAGTCATAAAATCAAGGTTTTTGAAAAAAAAAAAAGGTCCTTGCAAGCCTTGAAAACATATGAATATCATTGTCCAAATGCATACTATTATCATAATACTATTATCATAACCAAATCTTAATGCAGAAAAACACATAGAAAACATCCTATCCTCATTACATACAATACACAATATCATCCAATTTCCCAAAATTATAAAAAAAAAGGAAAAGTTTTCTTGACTATATCAAGGTGTTGGACAACACAAACATTTGACAACATAACATAACAAGCGGTAATTGCCTCACATCTGTCAGTGGTGCATTTCCATAAAAGTCAGAATTATAAAATGTCAATGGCACTAGAGGACAGACATGTTATTCTCTGCAAAAAAGGTAGAAAAATACATGAATATATCAGCACCAGAAATATGCAAAATGAGTTGGAGAAAATCACAATACTGGATGAAGGAACGAAACCAACACTGTGCTTCCCTTATAGGCACCCCTCAACTAAAGTCATGAAGAGATGACAACACTAGGCTGATGGCGGCATTTCTTCTTTTTTAAGGAATTGCTCTGAGTAAAAAAACAAAACATCCTTATTTCTTAACCCTCCCTTGGGCTAATTTCTTCTTTTTTTTTTTTTTTTTTTTAAATTGAATGTTACTGCACTAGTGTGATTGCATTTAATAAAATATGTGCTCAGTACATGGGTGGGGTACACACGAGATTTATTCAACAATGAGCCTTAATATTTATCACGTATTACAACACATCACAATTATCTATTTATATTGTGTTTTCTTCAGCATAAAAGAATAATAGTATGGTAAGAGTCTATATGCAGAAAACTTCTCGAACAATGAAGTCCCCCTGCTACCTAAGACCTGAAAATCTTCAGCTTTTATGATTTGCAAGATTCAGTTTCTGTTTTGTGTGTGTGTTTTTTTTTCTTTTGTATTCATGGTCAAATACATATTTATACATTAATATGACATCACCACAGCTCACATGATGAAAGTCCAGGTTTTAGGGATGTGTGGAGAATCTCCACTGGATACAGATGAAAGCAGCTCTGCTATCAACAGTGAAGGGAATAACTTTCAGTAACACTCTTTTCAGGAACAGGTAATAAAATAAATTACTTTTTCTATAGTTACATCACTGTTACCGTGTGTTACCAAATATTCAGATACTTCACGTTACTGGCCCATCGTGAATGTTTCCTAACTCCAAACTACAGCCATGTTCACTGTAGTATATTAATTCAGACAGATGTGACTTGTATTCAAGGTTAAGAAAGAAGAAGAAGTGTTTGTTTTTTTAATTTAATTTATTTATTTATTTAGTAACATTTTTTTTCTCTTTTCTCTCATTTTTAAGGGAGTAAAACTATCTGGTACCAAGTTTTTATAACAGTTTTGGTATATGTTTACTACAGAGAGTTACTACCCTACGTCACTTCCGCCCCGCCCCCTCCCCCCTCCCTCCCCTCCCCTCCTCCCTCCCCTCCCCTCCTCCCTCCCCTCCCGGGCTGCCTGCAGTCATTCGGAGCGGCGGCAGCTATCTCGCCTGACGCTGATGTGTTTACGTGCAGTTCTTGTTGTGTTTTAGTTGAGAAGACATCGGGCGAGAGAGCTCAGATAAGCAAAAAAGCAGGAGTGAAAAGAACCATGTTCGAAAACTTCCGAGAAAGACTGTACATGGTGCAGCAGGATTTCACCACGGGGTGAGTCTGGAAATGAGTTCGACTTTACCGAGCCTCCCACCTCGGGGCATCGCTGCGTGCCCAATGTTAAATGTGCGTTACACGTTACATACGTGTGGACTTCACTCCATCACGATACTGGCGTGTTGATATCTGATTAGCAGCTATGGCGGCTAGCAGCTCGTTAACGTTGCGCACCCTAGTTCGGTTTAGTTCGGTCTCTTTTTTGGCAGCTGCGCTGTCGCACAACCAGTCCATTTGACAAGTAGGCGATTACGTTTATCGTCGCGTTTTTTTTTTTACTTTTCAGCCTTACTACACGTCGAGTCTCTGTTTGTTATATTCCTAGCATTAGCTTGGTGGGTTCTAGCTGTTCCCATGCTAGCTGGTCCTATGTTTTGCTTTCAGCTGACGATCATGTGACACTCCGATCAGTGGATCTGTGAACCTTCCATTAAAGCCACATCCGCAGTGTAATTAAAGCAACCAAACAAACACACTGATTTCATATAGATTCTTAGCCATAATGCAACGCATCTCATCCATGATGCAGCGTCTGAATGCTGCATCATGACATTGACCCTAAACTTACCCCCAAACAGTACAATACAGTTAATAGGTCGCTTATAAAGCAACAAGGACTCCAGCAGCAAGTAGAAGGTTTTCTGTAAGCTTAAAGCAGAATAAAGATGTTTTGTGGTTTAATCATCACTATCTCTGCCAGTTATGTATTAATATCTTTCAGAGGTGTGATTCATTTGACCCATCTTCTCAGCAACTTTCACCTTCTTTTAACTTTCTCTGCCAAGGCCTTCATACAGCTTTGCATGTGTTCCACATCCTTGATGACCTGACAATCTCTTTTTTTCCCTCTATGTTCACTCCACACCTTTAGCCTTAAGACCCTTGGAGACAAATCGAAAGACAACAAAACTAAGAGGAAGCCCAGGTGAGCGGACGAGAGTGACCCCCATGGGGCCCTATTTAAAAAAAAAAAAAAAAAAAAAAAAAGAAGAAAACATGTATGTTGATCAATAGGATAAGATATTTGATTTGTAACATGCACCCATGCACAAATGTATCTTTCCTGATGAGATTTATCATAATCATATAGTTATTTTATTTATACATTATTTAAAAGGCCATTGTGTAACCAGAAGGCAGAAATAGTTAGTCTCTATAACAGGTGGTATTACAGTATTAATGTCTGCAGCTTGTTTTAATTTATTAATAATTTAATAGAAATAAAATATAAAATAGAAATGTAAAAAAAAACATTCAAATGTTAAAATATTACCTGAATCCCATTCTGTCTCATTTTTTGTTGTTGTTCAGGTTTGAAGAATGCCTCCCTCATTACAGTGCTGGACTTGAAATCCTCAACAGGTCTCTACACACACACACACACACACACACACACACACACACACACACACACACACACACACACACCATGGGGGTGAGAGGAAAATGTATCACGTGTTGTATACTTTTTCTTTGAACATATAACACAGATTAAAAGCATACACAAATGTATAGTATGTATGTGACTTTTTTACAGAAAGTATTACAGCTTAATAGTTAGAAATATATAAGAATATGAGACAAAACAGAGACGACAGACATACATCAAAACAACAATAAAATGTATATATCTTTACATATCGTTCTTGCTATTTTGCAAACGTACTTTCTTTTAAATGTTGAAAAAATTTGGCAACTCTTACAAAAATCACCACTGACTTTCTAAGTTGTTTTTCCTGACTTGAGTGTGCATACACAGGTTTTTTTCATAGTTGGAAATAATTTTTTCCGCCATATCTGACATGCTTGGACATGAAAGGCAGAGTCTTAAACACGAACACTGCAGGGATAGCTTCCATACTCCAGAGGCTCTGCTTTCAGATTTCAAAGCCGGCCATAATAACAAAATAACAAATGCACTCTCCTCAGTTTGGATCTACATTGGCCAGAAATAGTTTCCAGGTAGGGTTGTTTTTTGGTCTAAGAGTGAGGCCTGACTGCCCCTCTGCTTCTCTCCATCTCTATTAGGCCTGAGTTTTGACAGAAAAATTACAATTGATTTTTAAAAAAATTGTTCAGCCCTCGTCTCTCTGTGCATAGGTTTGTTTCCCATTTACAGAACAGGGGTGGCGTCTGTGAAAACTCTGTTATAGTGCATGCACAGAACAGCAGCACAGCTTGAGGAGATATTTGCTTAATTTGACAAAAATCATTTGTTACTGGATAGACTTTCTCCTTTTGCCAGTCAGTGGCTACACTTTTCGAATTGTTTAAAACATTCATCCGTATCCTAGATGCACACACACACACACACACACACACACACACACACACACACACACACACACACACACACACACACACACTTGTTGTTTGATTGGTTCTATATGTGCTTGTGTGTTTTTGTAGGTATGAGGAAAGCTGGTTTCTGCTCCATAAAAGAACTACAGACTATGCTCAGGCTGCAGAGGTAGGATAACTATTTCTGTGTTTTGCTCTTAAATATGAAAATCACTTTCTTTTAAACTATTAATGACTCCTGACATACAAGGGTCTTGTGTTATTGGCTATTACTGGAAATACAAATAATTGTGCAGTCATCTCACATATGAGCTGTGTACATACAGCACTTTTTTGACAATTCATAAAATCTAAATTAGCTGGTTCAAAATATAAACGTCTTGCAATCATTAGTTGATTGAAGGCTTCAATTTGAAGCAGTGACACATACCTTCTGGTCTTTGTGTTCGTTAGGCCGTAGACGGAAACATGGTGATGCTCTCCGCTCACTGGGAGAAAAGAAGGACGGCTCTGGTACAACTACAGGAACAACTGCAGAGCCTGCCAGCCTTCATCAGAGAACTCGATGCCATCACTGCTACTATAGGTATGGAGTCGGTTTGAAGCTTCACTGTAGAAAAGTGAACACTGAAGCTGCAATAAATGTCTACTGTAGTCATTTTATTTCAGAAGTCTTAGATTTAAACCAGTGAGCTTTATAATAATACTTTAGTTCTATTCCTGTCTGGGGTGTATCCTGTCTGTCACTTGTAATACGCTGGGATTGGCTCCAGCAGACCCCCGTGATCCTAATTAGGATTTAGTGTGTATGAAAAAGGACTGATGGACTGGTGTAAAAGTACATGGGATACATGCAAATAGAAATTCATTTAACTTGATTTGAGTTGTGTGTGTGTTTGTGTTTCCAGCTCATTTGGAAGGTGACTTTGAGGAGATGGAGAGCAGGCTGGTGTACTTGGAGACTCTGTGTTGTCAGTGTGATCAACTAACATTCAAACAACATCACATCAACCAACTAGAAGTATATAAGAATAAGAAGAGGTATGAGAGTCATATCATTTATTCTTTACTTTACTACTCTACCTGTCCGATGAGGCTAAATCTTTTCTTTTGTCAGTGAAGAACAGTTTTAGGACCACAACCCAGTCCTGTAAATATATGAATGTAAATATATTATAAATAGACAAACAGCAATGGTTATGCACTATGAAGCAGTCTTGTAATAGTAGGATTATTACCATTAACTATGGTGGATATATTCTAAACCAAAGCTGCCTGTTTAACTTCAGGCAATTCTGCATTTACTGTTTTTATCACAAATGTCATTTTGTTACCATTTTGGTAGCTGTTTTTAAGGTTATTTTACACTATTGAAATAACATTAATGCCAGCGACAGAGAACTACAAAGGCAGGCTGTGATATTACATGTCTGATGTCTGTTTTAATGGGAATCTTTCTGATGTTTGCTAATAGGAAGGACGTTGAGGCGCTTGAAGGTGAGCTGCTGTACTCTGATGAGAAATTACTGATGTGCAACACACAGCTAGTGCTTAAAGAAGTGTATTGCCGGAATTGTCACAGAATGTGTCTGATACGTTGTGGATACACAATGGTGTCTGATTTTAAGCCTGATGTTGATCCATGAACATATTTAACATTGTAAACCACTATCATGATAAAAGGGAATTCTAAAATAAAAAATTATACTTGTTTGTAGCGGAACTGAGTTCGGAGCACGCTCAGAAGGTGGCAGAGCTGGAGCAGGTTATGCAGCAGAAAATGAGAGAACGACAGAAAGTGTATGAAGAAGCCTTCAATCAAGATATGGAACAATACCTGTCCACTGGACACCTGCAACACAGAAGTACGTCACTGTAATTTATAGCATGTAATTTTTCATCAGCAGAAGTCTGGAAATATGCACATTTCCACGCTAATTTATATATATATATATATATATATATATATATATATATGGAGCAGTGGGTAGCGCTGTTGCCTCACAGCAAGAAGGTCGCAGGTTCAAGACCGCCTTGGGCCTGGGTCTGGGGCCTTTCTGTGTGGAGTTTGCATGTTCTCCCCGTGTCTGCGTGGGTTTTCACCGGGTACTCCGGCTTCCTCCCACAGTCCAAAAACATGCTCAGGTTAATTGGCAACTCTAAATTGCCCGTAGGTGTGAGTGTGTGAATGAATGGTGTGTGTGCCCCACGATTGGCTGGCGACCATCTGGGGTGTATCCCTGCCTCTCGCCGTAATGCGCTGGGATAGGCTCCAGCAGACCCCTGCGACCCTAGTGAGGAATAAGCGGGATAGAAAATGAAATGAAATGAAATGAATATATATATATATATATATATATATAAGTTTATAGATTTGAGAATGTATGTCAGTAGTTTTGAGGGAACTGAGGATTCAGCCCAAAGAGTGGGATAAGGCTAATCCATGTTTAATATTTGGATGCATTGGATTTCAGTCTGCCTCTAGACAATTACAGAGAAATGTCACAATATGCTACATACACCATTAACTACCCCCTATAATAATAGGCTACACTTCCACAAAATGTCTCTGTCAGGGGATTGGATCAAAATCACATTGAATTCAACATTCGTCTTTTAATTGTGGGTCATAAAGTTGGCTTTTGCATATATTACCCCCTAACAACTAGGCTGCAGAGTGGAGGTGGATGAATATGCTCCAAAGTGATAATAGGAGAGAATCTGTTGTGGGTTAAGTGTACAGCGTGTTTAAATGTGCACTTAGATGTGGATAATGAGCAGGCCTGAATCACTAAGTTATTATTAACCAAAAGTAGTAAGTTAAATGTATATAAATAAAGCTTAAGAGTGTGTGTGTGGTGTTGTGTTGTTCACAGAGTCAACTGAAGCTGATGTGTGTAATCTGGATCAGATGACTGTAGCTAACATATCAGACCAGGAAGCTTTGGATGACTTCCTCAACTCTACCGGTGACGACATCAGCACCGGATCATCACTGACGTCAGGTAACCCACGTAAAGCTACTACCACGCTACCTGAATAGATACAAAAAGCCATACCGTCTCCATATGTTTGCTGGTTTATTAGAATGGCAATGTGTGTGCGAAGGTTTTCATGCAGTTCAAATGGCTACATGATAAAGCTAAGTGTCACCTTGTACTATATTGTCGGAGGATCAATTAAAAAGTGCAATGATACAGCCTGTATGGTGTCATTTAGAGCCAGAGTCTTAAGCAGTAGAGGCTGTTTGAGTCTGTTAATATCACAACCACTTTTCATAAAAAAAACATCAAATACCTAGTTAAAACACACATTTCTCAACAGGCTGACATCCAAAATACGTGAAATTTGTAAATTGGCACAGTTCAAACAAAATCAAAAACTGATTTATTTCTCAAGTCACGTCTGTTTATCCCAAAATAACAAATCACAGATTAACCTCGGGGGCTTTGCAGTTTGTACAGCAATACTAACTCACGTTGTTTGTATTTTTTCTGTCAATAATCTCCCATGTGAACGCACTGCACACAACTCACACGTGGCATTTTGAAATAAATCTGGCCTCCATTCAACACTGGTGCAAGTTAAATGAGTTGTCATACCTTTTGCAGGTCCAGACCCCGAGTCCTGTTCCTCCGAATCCTTGAGTAGCCCGCTGAGCCAAGACCCTCCCACGAAGAAGCCGCCATCCAAACAGGAAGCAGCGTGGATGCAGGAAGAGGAAATGGCCAGTGAGGAGAGCGACGAGCCCCTGGTGCAGTCAGACGAGGAGGACATTCAGGCCGACATGTCATTGGTCGCCCAGCAGGACGTTGTCCCAATGAGAGGCTCCGATGAAAGTGACTCTCCAGGGGACCTGCCCTCTGGGTAACCTGGCAACCAGGCTTGTTTTCTCAGACATGCCGTGAATAGCGGGTAAACTCTAAACGCTGTTACCCCCAAGAACCCCTCCCCTCCCCCTCTGCTTCGCTGTGCTTTTGCTTGACACAGTTCCCACCTCCAGCCAACATGACCTAGCACTGGACTATGTTTTTGACAAGAGCTTTGTTTCAGATTCAACATGTCTTCAACACCAATACTGAATTTCCATATGGTTGAGATACTGTTTTGCACCGTTTTAACCAAATGAAAGTGACTTACTACATTCATGATCCATTATAGGAGGAAAAAAACACTTGATACATAAAGAAACAAATCAAAGTTCGATGAGTTTGTGTGAAGATGTTATTTCAACCATTCGGGTGTAAGACTGGTTGCATTCATCGTCTCTACAACTATGAATGCTGTCTTTTCTTTTTAAGTTAAGCAAAATTCTCTCTGCAGGAACTTGCCTTATTTCCTTTTTCATTGCTGCCTGTTAAAGTGACATTATGTAACTTTACTGAGCAGCAACCGTTCCAGGTTGGTTTCAACAACCACTTCTAGTATAACAGAGATAATGTTTGCTTAAAATGACAAACTAAATTATAGTGAAAAGGTGGTAAATGAGCTTTTAACTACTGTGGAGTGTGTTTTAGATAAAAGGTGTTTTAAAGAAATTTATATAATTTCATTTTACATAATATGCAAATTAACCACCTCTTCTAAAGTATTTTTTTTCAGATATCATTACTTACATAACAAAATGTTGTAGGAAGAAAAAGTTAGCATTATTGCAATGATGGTTATTTCTTACAAGAGTTTATTCTTATTCCGCAGTCAGTAGTCCTTGTATTTGTAAAATATGCTTGTAGTATAAGGGTTAAAAGCTGTAGTGGAAGACTGCTGCGCTACAGCTCTGGCACTGACTTAGTAATTGCAAGAGAAAAAAATAAACGTTACAACTGCAACTGCAAAATGGTGAATAAATTGTTTACAGGGCCATACAACCCTCACAAAATGTCAAATCAGAATTTGATCCATTTGGTCCGAACACTTTGACGTGAAGTAGCCAGTGAAAGTTTATTCCGAAGGCTCTGCCAATATAATATCCTTATTTATCTGGCCTTCAAGGAATGTTGTCATGGACCCAAATCAAATATCTCAAGTCTGAAATAATGAAATCAATCAGTATTGTGTAAACCTGTTGGATCAGACATTTATTTATATGTAAAAGTTATGCCTTTGAACTCCCTTTAAAATAAAGTTACACTTTTTACCCGTAGGTCCCAAAACAGTCCTAGTAATAAAAATGTTAATTGCTATATAATTGCTAATAATGCAAATTTTTCTACTTTCACTGAATCTTTTCTCCAACTTGAAAAACTTTAAGTAAAAGTACAAATTCATTACACCTTTTTTTCTCCTGTATTTTGAAGGTAGAGAGTTGGTTAACTTTGGTCCGAGTAGTAATTTCCATTGTTCAAAGCTCAAAGCTATTAGTACTATACTACAATTACTAATAATGAACTAATACATACTGTATAGGTGTTACATTGTGAGGTTGTGAGTAAGTGAGCCAAGAGAAAAGCTCAAGCTCTGTTTGTTCGCACAAATATGTCCATCCAATTCATCAGATCAACAAAAAAGTTAATTTTACATCCTCTACAATTCAGTATAAAAAGTTGAGTATAATTCATTATGAGCATTTCCCCCAAAACACAACTACTCCTATTTATATGGAGCTGGTGGTATGGTGCTAAATGCTTTGTGGGCCCAATAGAACCAACAGTGCAACCTCAAAACTGTTTAATGCACGCTATCTCGATTATTCCTTGTCGAGCAATATGCTCAGGGATTAGTGTCAATGTACAACATTTATGGTTGTTAAAAAGACTATAAATAATAATAAAAACGCATATCCTATATATGTGTATATGTAACGCTTACCACAGACACAACGGATGCTTCTGAACTACATTTAATGATCATTAGATTAATGACAAATTACCCCATTTTTGGAAAGAATAGTCCCAGACAAGAATTGAGATTAGGAGATTACAAAGCGTTTTTTCTACATTCTTAATTTATTTTGCAGAAATTGAAACTGATTAATTTTACATTTAAAGATTAAACCTCATAGTTTTTAAAATACAAGATAATATTATTGCTGCATACCATTTAAAAGCAACAGAAAGCAGATTATTAATTAATTTTTGACTTATTGCACATGTAAACATGAGGATTTTTCACAATTCGTTGGATGATTACATATATGATAATGACATGATTGTATTTAGATCAGGTTTTCTGTAGCTTTTAGCACCTGAAACATTTTCACCCCCACAAAATATTTTTTTCATAATTTATAACTTATGAAACAGCATTGCCTGATATATTCTGCCTTCAAGAAATAGATTAATCTTCTGTTCTCTCTTCCCACATAAGTAGCATTCAACACTTCATCTGTTGTAGGCCATTGTTGTGGCATTTGTACTCAGTCACATTCGGCCAGCGGCACACAGCGATCCTAAAAAGTCAAATTTCCACAGTCAGAATGACCTTATATTTAATTGAATTGAATAAATAAGAATAGAGAGTGAAAACATAGTAAATAAGTAAGTAAAAGTTTACCTGACTCCATAGGTAACCAGGGTTACACACGCAGCCCTCGCTGGGTGGGATTTTACACTCTGTGTTCGAAGACTTCGAGGCACAGCTGACTGGACAGCCAGGAGCTGTGATACTGTACATGCTGTTGGCTGGACACTTCATCCCTGACACACACACACACAGACACACACACACGTTACAGGTGTGCAGAGGTGAGACATTTCTACGAATGCGTTCATGTCTGTAACTCTTATTTCCATATTTCCACAATTATCCCAGTTTCCTGTTCACCAATAATCAATAATCATAATCAAGGACGCGAGACAACGTACAGCAGAGATGCCTCGTCCTCCATGGTTTCACACAGCCTCCTTTCCGCTGACATTCTTCCACATAGTCACTGATGATGTCGCAGGCCGAGCACTGTTTGCCTTTGGTGAGCACCATGTCGTAGATGCAGTCGTAGGTGTACTGCTTGGCGTCCACCCGAGCGATACAGTCCGCCAGGGGTCCATCCTTCGCCGATATGATGTTACAGACCGACGTGTAGCTTGGTGGTTTGAAATCAGGGGGGAGGGGCTGAGGACAGTCTTTACCTAGTGACAGAAATCAATGGCATTAATAGGCCTTGTAGAATACATGTATACAGTATTAATACTTTTCTGGCCTTTATGTGAGAAATAAGATTCTCATTGTAATTACATAAAGAGGCGCGTGTGTCTGAAAAGCAGTAACGATAGGATAATAGAGAACAGAAATAAAATGCATCAGCTCCTTACACTTATGAGAGCAGCCTTCCACGTTGGCCAGCCACTGGCTCACTCCGAACTCATTGGCGTCGGTGGCCATCTTCCCGTTGGGCAGGGTCAGATCATCGGCCGGGTTTTCATTGAAGTTTCCGCAAAGGCCACAGGTTGCGCTCTGGTAACTGGTCGCCAGCTCTACTCTCACGGCACTTGCAAAGTCAAAGGAGACCTGTAATGATGTGGAATATAAAGGAAAGGATGCAATTACACATCAAGGCGGAGGATTACTTTTTTCTCCAACAGGGACCCTTAGCATCAAACAACACACAACAACTTCTTAATGATAAATGATGGAAATAAAGTAATAAATAAACTACCATCCAACTTGCCTCAAGTTAAAGTGAAGACTAAGGTTTCGCACATCGGAGGTCTCAAACAGAACGATCCTTTTACATACAAATACCGAATTAATATAAGTTATGTTTGTGTGTTTGTACCTTAAAAAAGTGTGTCTCAATCACAGCCAATCTGTTTCTGAGATAAACCTGGACCGGGGATGGATCTGATGAGAATGGCAGCGTTTTTTCAAGCCCATTCACCTGAAACAAGCAAAAATTATAAATCTCATATGTATACTGTACAGTACATATATTTATATACTGTATGTGTATGCGTGCGTCTCACCAGTACTCGGCGTGGATAGTTCACTGAAAGTACGTATATGTTGCCATAGACTTTTACAGTCACCACTTTGGCATAGGACACTCTTTTATTGCCACGGTTGTTGTTCTCCAGGGTGATCTGCAATTCACCGCGAGAAGAGTTTAGTATTTAGCACTTTCCAAGCATCACAAACACAGCAAAATCAACAAGAAAACACAATTCATTGACTGATTTATACTATCATTATAGTGAGTTTTTACTGTATTGTTTTATTGTGTGAAGCATTTGTGCAATTGGGTTAGAAATAAGTGCTCACCTCAAAGGGCTCGAGGCCTTTAGTGTCTTTCGTGTCCCCACACATGCTGGCCAGCCGGTAGAGGCAGTTGCCCTGGAAGTCGAACTTGCGGCCGTCAAAGGTGGAGAAATGCGGGTCTCCGATTGCCGAGCAGGTCTTGAAGTCCAGCGGGTAACAGTCCTGGACGCCGTTCACCACGTCGCATCGCTCTCCGCTTCGACACCCTGTCTGCGTGCATCGCACCTTCTGCGTCGCCGCGTCGCACACACACTTCTGCTGGCACTGCGAGTCGGCCCAGAACACCTCGCCAGGCAGATGATAAATGCCGTCGTGGTTACAGCCACAGCCCTTCTCCCTGACAACGCACCTGACAAACATCACCAGAGAAGATGTTCTATGATGCCTTGACCTCCATGACCTCATTAACTCCTTTAAGATTTAATGTATATTCATATAAAGTTTATATATATATTTTTTTACTGTTGGATCAGCAAGAAACCTCCCACTGTAGCTCAGTGGTGCTAAAACATTTGTGGAGTCCAGACCAAACCAAGCACTTTTAAGGAGGGTTATTTAACATGTGTAAGACACTCATTATTTGATCTGGTTGTATTCAGGTAAATTTTACTCTTGTCTCTCCTCCCTGACACAGACTACAGTTTGGTATGTGAGTATGACTGGCAATAACAAAAAATTTAAAAAATATAATATATAGAATAAAATAAATAAGATAAATAAATACATTTGCAGCTCATGGCTGGATAAACCTGATATGGGGCCTGATCTCCCATGAACCCTATAAATCCCAGTCAGTTTCCTTGTTTCCAACTGAACTAACTTCATTTTTTTCCATGAGGTTTTGTACAATATATTGAGGTTTTGAATTAAAAAAACGAAAAGTAAAAAATATTGCACTAACTCTTTTCCATTTTGCACATAACCGGGGTCACAGAAACAGCCCTCTACGCAGACTTTAGGGCAAATCTCTGGCTGTGGCCCACAGCTGGCTGGACAGGCCGGGCCGCACATTTTGTAGTGGCTATGGGCTGGACACGGAATGGCTGCAGGCAAAACAAGAGGAATAAGTGACATAAACTGACCAAGAAAGTCCCTCTTGATGAATAATATTCCTCCATCCTATGGCAGGAGCTGATATATCTATAAATCTAGAAGTCAACCTTGGAATATGCAAACGGTTTGAATTTTTAGCTTTACCGGAGCTATGATGTTTGTTCTGAAAATGAAATGACATGAAACACATGTGACTTTCTGTATATTGTATGTTGTTTTTCCACTCTATATAAATGTGATCTAGGCTAAATTGTACACGTTCACTCACGACAATTGGCCAGTTGTCTCCATGGCAACACGGATGCTCCGGCCTCCTGGCACTCTGCCATGTAAACGCTGAGGGCTTCACATAGCACCTTGTGGCGTCCCTCATTGACGCAGACGTCGTACAGACAGTCGGACGCGAACTCGCCCACTGGCACGCGGCCGTGGCAACCGGAGAAAGGGCCCTTCTTGTCGCTCAGGATCCCACAGTACTTAGGGCCAGTGAACCTGAGGCAGAACAAATAATAATACATTTTTTGACAAATATCTTTATTTTCTTCCAAAAATTCTCATATAATAGAACATTCCAAAAGACAATGAAATAGAGCCCCTTTGTGTGTGAAATTTTTTTGGCTTTACATTACAGATGGCAACGTGCAACTGGTGTCATTTAGGCAATTTGGTCCAAGCTGAAACACAATATCTCAAAACTGGGTGGATTTCACTGAATTATGGTACAGTGAATCAATCAATCATAGGGCCCAATTTTACTAAAATATGGCACAGTTTTCCTGAGCGTCAGCAGCCACATGCAACCTGTAGGTCAGACTGAATCTATTATTATTAGGAGGAATACACAATCAGCAAGGGTCAGTAAAGACAAATCACTTTGTATTTGGAGTGATGAAAATAGTTACAAATTTGTAGATTTAATGATAAGATGCCAACTATTACATTAATCACCAACTATTATGATAATTGATTAATCGATTTGAGTCAATTTTGAGAAGAAACTGTCACAAATACACTGGTTCCAGTTTCTCTAATCGGATTATTTTCTGGTTTCTTCAGTTTTCCATAATAGTAAACTCATGATCTTTGGGTTATGGACTGTTGGTCTGGACAAAAAAATATATTTTTAGCTTGCTCTCTTCTACTTTGACAAACAGTGATCATCATTTTACACCATTTTATAATCTAAACACCTAATGGATTTACTCTCTCAAAAATAGTTATTATTTACAGCCCTACTGATGACAGGTGATTTTTTTTGTTAAAGACTGCAGATTACCAGAACCATTTAGGATGGTTCTGGTAATCTGCAGGTTAAGTACTGTTTCTTCTGTCGTTTGATACATTAAATGCCAAAAAACCCACATAGAATTAAAAAAAATGTCAATCAGTCTGCCTTAGGTCAATGTGACATTCCAGGAGCAGGCTTGTAACGCTTTAATTAATAATTTAATTGATTGAACTTTTACAGTTTTGTTGGGAATGAAGTTCAGAAACATTTTTTTCCAAACAGTTCGTGAGGACTAAACACTTCCTCTATGTCCAGGAGAAACAACCTCTTTGCGGATGACATTTTCTTCAATGAAAATCGGGCCAAAACTGAGAAGAAACAAAAATCATCAAGGAAAAAATGGGACAAGTTGTTCACCAGAGTTTGGGGGTTAGATTTCAAGAATATCTACGTATAGTTATAAATCGGTTAAACACCACAGCAACATCTTGATCACAGAAGTTACCAGTACCTTACGCGGTCCTCCTCGGAGCACTGAGGACACACCCCCTCGCAGTAGTGGTAACAGAACGGGTCGCCGTCGTCGACGCTCCACGTCCCGGCCCAGTCCGTCACGTTGGCGGCGGCGCTGCCCTTGGGGACTGTCATCTCGTCGTCTTTGTTGCCGTTGTAGTTGCCGCAGAGCCCTTCGACGTTACCATAGTAACTGCTGCTGATGGACACCATGACGAGCGTGGACCAGTCAAAGGTGACCGTGACGCCAATGTCGCTCTGGAGTATTCCTCTTATTCCGGACAGCGTTATTGAGATGCTGCCTTCTTCCAGAAGGACTGGAAGAGACGTCTTTATACCATCCACCTGGAGAGAGAGACATTATTTCCCGTCTGCGTATGAGTTAGATTGCTTTACATTATAAGAAATATCAGACATTTTACAACTGATCTACTGTTTCACTAACAAGAAGACATTTTTTGCCATCTGTGTTTAAAACGATCCACTTCCCCTCTCTCAAAACTATTGTTCATTTGTGGTTGTGTGATGCTGATGGTGTTTGGGATCCAACACTCTACATGATGATGCTGGAAACATCATCGTTATCAAACAGAACATAATCAATGATAAAATGTCCAATTAGTGAGAATCTAACTGTTTCATTATAAAGTTCTAATTTTGATCAAATAGATTAGATTAGATTAGAAAAAAAAATCTAGTGAGAATTTATACTTCAAATATATATACAATTGTGTAAGAAAGTAGTAAGTAAGAAACAGCTCCCTTGTTTATTTGAATTTCTATGATAGTTTTTAATCACCAATATGTATGTTGTATCTATGTATATATCAGCTATGTGGTTATTTGATTGTAAAGAATTTTCTGAATTTTCACACAATTATGTCAGTGACAAATATTAATTCAGATTTCGATGTGATTAAGAATTTGGCAGCACCGTTTATGTACTCACCAGCACGAAACCTCTCTCATCTCTCGGGATGAATATACGGTGACCCAACATCTCCACAGTGGCCGAACGCACGAAGGAGCCTTCGGAGTTCCCACGAAGTTCATTCTTGGTGGTCACAGTGACCTCTGGCAGGGAGGGATCACGACCTGAGGGGGTTACAATAATTCAACACTTTTACATATGTTATACTACTATACTACTAGTATCAGTAGTTATTGGCCTAGGTTAGAAAGGACCTTATACCTGGACCTGTTGCTTATCATATTAATGGCTATAGCTTGATTTCAGAGATTCTACCTCTTTAAGTGTGCACAGAGTGTAAAGTGCATTATCATTTTTTTTGTTGTGATCCATGTATATAAAAAATAGGTACAAACCTGTGGTGTTGACGAGGACATAGGTGCAGGTTCCCTGAAATGAATAGCTCCAACCATCAAATGTGATGTAGTGTGGGTCACCGAAGGCCCAGCACAAGGCGCTGGAATCGGGTACACACTGTCCTTGGCCTTCTGACACCTCACAGTGCTCCTTTGTCCTGCACTCCACCTCAGCACACGGGTCTGCAGACATGCATGCACAGTTATCACTGGCATCCAAAAATGTATTGCTCAAGTCACACTAGTTTTGTTTTTAATTTATTCTATGTTTTATTTATTATATCATCAGACACTTTTGTAATACACTCAATACACAGACACTTTTTTTTTTCAAGAAAGGCCCATACCTGTGAAAAGATATTATGCCGCTCAGAGATTTGAATTTGATGTTCATATCAGAAATGTTAGGATCACTATGTTATCTTAAAAATTCCACTTTAATGTCACTTCAGATTTTCAGATGATGTATATGTAATGTATGTTTCAGCTATGGCAGAAAACCTCTGAGGCAAAACTAGGTCTGTGAACATAAACTAACATTAGTCTATGGAACTTGATTTACTAATGGAGCTAGCCCCAAGTGGCGGTTCCGTAGTTTTTAGCATTTAAATATATTGGGGTTATTTTTCAACCCCAGAGGACGTTGCTTGGCACGTACCTGTGGAGTAGCACCCCAGTCTTCCATCCCTGATGTTACACTCCTCCCCATTCTGGCAGCTTGTGGAGTTGCAGCTGAACTGTCCAGACTGGCAGTAACAGCGTTCTGAACAGTCCTCCAGGAATACTGACGTAGATGCCTGCCAAGCAACACTCACATTAGAACATATCTATAATTAATGGATAAGGATATGCTTAACATAAAGTATCTATGTTAACGGAATTTTCTTTTTTTCCCCACAATTGCTATTTTCCATTTGCAATTTGATGTGATCTTACACAACCGTTCAACGGTTTCGAATCACATTTTTGTGTTTTCCATGAAAGGTCACACTTTTGTTTATCAAATGAGTTGAAAAAATGAATAGAAGCATTTTAATAAACCCAGTGTAGGTTTATTAAAATTGTTATTATTTTATTTCATAGTAGGGTCCTTTTAATATTGGACTTGGTTTTGAAATTCTTTTTAACTTAATTCAGCTGTAAACAATAGGATCAAACACACAATGACTTTCTGAGCTGTAGGTTATATAGATATGATATAACTTTTACAGCAAATATTACATTCTGACTTTTGTAAAAGGAAATTCTTTACTAATAGTAAATATGCACAAACAAATTAGTCTGTATAAGGCTGTCTTGTCACTTCATGGTTAAAGGAGCACAGTTTCCTCCTGTGCATGAGTTGCAATAAACACTATTTCCTGCACTCCTGCTTCTGGATTACAACCATAGAAGAAAACATTCCTTCACACCTGGTTCTATCACATACCTTATAATACAGTCCATCCACCACACATCCACATTTGTCCACAGGAACACAGAGGGCCCCGTCAGACATGAGGCCATCGTCACACTGGCAGCCCTCCTGGCACGGGGGGCAGGGCTCTGCCCTCTCCAGAGAGAAGCAGGTGGAGGAACAGGGAGACGAGCACAGCTCGTAGTGACTCCCTTTTGGACACGTCACGGCTACAACAAGAGAATTTATGTCAGTATTTAGCTAAAATGAAGGCTATCTTGCATGACATTAAAAAGGAAAATGACTCAGATCAGACTTACAGCAGAAGCTCCCACTCCTCCACTCACGTATCTTGGCTCCAGCCAGTTGGCAGGCGGTGACATAATTCTGAATGTGACGACAGAGAACGCCCTGGCCACCTTTGCCCGTGGACATCTCCCTGGAAAACAAACTTTTGCTTAACTTTTGGAAACATTGTACAATGATAGAGAATGTAGTTACGCTACACACTTAACAGAGACTTTGCACTTTTCACTGTAATACTAAATCCAGTTGTGACATATCACAAAACGGTTGACTCCAACAAACACCACCATGGTTTGGAGAATATATGTTGTTGAGTTTTTCAAGATAGGTTGTGAATAATTTGTGACGCATATAAAATTTGCTTGATTTGACTTGATTATTGTGGTGGTATACCAATAGTAGAGATCACTGATTGGCCAAACTGAGGTGTTCACAACTGACATGAAACATACTCATAAGGCATTAAACAGGATATTACAGAGCCTCAGTAACATCAATCTGGGCATAATGTATCACTTTAATAAAAGACGTATGTGTCCTTGCCTGACACAATCATCATAGTGAGGAGTCGGTGACACTGTTGAATGGCATCCTGCAAATGGCCCCCCGTTCGCTTTAATTATTTCACAGGCCTTCTTGGCTTCTGGGACCTCTTGTTTATCCGTCTTAGTACAGGAAGTGGCGCCGCAGCTCGTGTCACAGGAGGAAGTGTTGTCCTTCACCACCCAGACTGCTGTGGCCGCTGGATTGTCACCGGTCGACGGCAGCTCGTCGGATAGTTTGGCGTTATAGTTGCCGCAGAGGCCACGTGGCGAGCCCTGATAGGTGGACGGGATCTGTAGGATCACGCCCGCCAGGCCATCGTAGTTCAGCCTCAGATCGAAGTCGGTTTCGACGATGATGTTGAGGCCGTTTTGATGCACTTGCACTTTTCCATCAGCCAGTGACGCAGGAAGGGAGACTCTAATGTTATCAACCTGAGATATAAAGGGAACACACACACACACACACACACACACACACACACACACACAGTTGCAGGTTTAGTGACATGTTCATCATGAGTAAATGGGTTGTGTTCCATTCTAATGAGGTTCATCCACATTTTTACAATTCTGTGACTTCTATTCATTTGAGGCATTTGAAAAAAACAATAAAAGGTAAATTGACTGAATTTATAAGAATCTCTTTTAAGGAAAAAACTCAAAGTGCCTTTCAACCATATACGCAATGGACATATTCTCTGTGACTTTACACTCAAAGCTGTTAGAATAGGAGAGGGAATCAAACTGACAAACTTCTAATTATTTGACTTTTTACTCAATCTACCACTGAGTTAGCTTATACGTGGGGTGCACTGCTTTACACAGCAAAAAAACAGTAGAAAGGTCAATAGGTCCACAATAGATCATCTCCACTTGTTGCCAGTACTGATTTGGTGGTTTTGGCCTATTTATTGTGGAAATGTTACACGTCTTCCACAGCTGAGCCTACATATCAAATCATGCCTTATGTAGATGAAGCTGAAGTATTTGCTTGAGTAGCATTCCAGTGACTTTACTCATGCATTCCTTTAATAACCATCTCCACCAGTAAATGGCTTTTTTATGTGATGACCCAAGACCCAATTAACTCTGAGGGGACACTCGTGAGCACATTGTTTGGCAGTGAATGTGCTGCACATTGGCATTTTTTTTTTAAGTGACACAGTTTCTGAACATTTTGGTTTAGTGGTTTTGTCCAATTATTTTAGTGTGTATGCTGCGCCCCAAATTTTAAACAGGGTGGAAGAGGTGATGGCAAATAAAATACTAAATTAATTAAAACAGGACTACACAAATCACTGAGGTGATGCACACCTGTGTCACAGTCATTTCTAGGCTATGTTAGTTTTAATTTGATAGTAAAAACACATTTCCTGAGTATATCAGTAGGATGGGATGAGCAAAGGTGTTGTATTTCCTTCAAATGCATCTTACTCCCTGAAATGTCAATACTGCAACGTGGCTCTGTGTGTCGTGGATAGAAAGCAATGAATATTTTAAATAGTTTAACAACTTTGTGAAGAGTGTGATTTTAAAATAATATAAAAGTAACCAGGATAAAGATCCACATTGTCTACCTGTATTTGCAAGGACACCAGGCTCATTAACATAAATAATCTTATTACAAATAAGGGTTTGGTTAAATGCTGTACCCTGCTGTAAACTAGCAAAGATCTATGATTTGATGATGTCCCTTACTGACAAAAAACTCCCACTGAAGAAACTTTTGCGAGCAGGAAAATCCATTTGTGCACATGCTCCAAGCCTGTTCTCCTCACATGTTCAAATATTTTTGAGGAAGCATCTTATGAAAGTGCTTTCAAAAAGCATAATGCATGTATAGATGTTGATTGGCTTTTCTGGATGTGTGATATGCTTGCACCATTCATAGTAGTATTCTATTCCTATAGTTTACTCTCTGGAATGTACAGACTTGCTTTGCTGATGTGGATGGAATGGCTTACCTTGCATGCATTTGGTGTGTGTTTGCTGGTTAAAATAAAAGCACCCTGTCAGGTTTTAATAAACTATTGGCTGTAGATCCGTGTCTGTATGGGACACCTCCTGGGTTCAGGACTGTGTACCAATACTGTCCAATTTTAATTCTCTTCTTTAACCCAACCATTGTGGGTATAATTACTATTAGTAGTTATTATTAATTAGTTATTACAATTCCTATACAAAAATCCCAGTCATACCTTGATCTCCCAAACAACCCCGGTTGTCATGGTGATTTCCAGCTCGTAAACGAGCAGCTTCACGTTACGGGTGACGCTGCCGTCCTTGAGGGTCTGCTGCTCTACCAGAACGGAGAAAGCTGCCATCCCTCCTTCCTTCTCCTCCACCTCGGACAACGTGAATATGCAGTTTCCCCACAGAGGATATGCCTGGGGGATGGGGTAGAGGGTGGAGAGGTGAGGGGGGGAAAAATAAATGCAATATTAACATACAGAAAACATTAGTAAGATATGAGGAAGAAAACCCGAGAAAACTCTGCGACTATAGTTATGATTTATTTAATTTAATTCAAATTTTAGATTCAAGCTCCAGATCTGTGTATGTTACACCAAAGGGTAAAATCCAGTTAAGCAATGTTCTTAAGAACCTGAACTGAAAATAATCACAGAGCAGCTTCACCTATATATAGATAACAAACTAAATAAATATGATGAACTTTACCTGTCCGTCAAAGGACCTGACTGTCCTGACTCCGCTAACAGAGCAGGAACCGACGTTTCTGGGAACACAACCTTTGACGCCTTCTTTGGAAACGCCGCACTTCTCTGTGGCGGAACAGCTGAATTTATTATCACACTGTATTACTCCATCTTCTGAACAGACACATCGAACGTTACACGACTCCCCTGGATAGAACACCTGGGGAGAGGAGAGGGGAAGAAACATTAGATTTAATACAAAAAAAAGAGAAGAGAAAAAAAACAAGGCACTATGAGATTATATATGAAAAAAGCATAGTAAGAATAATTAAAAGCAGCTAGGCCTACGCATTGTTTTCATTATAAAATAAGAAAAACTGTAATACAGACAGAGAAAGACATGACAATAAATTTCTACAGGAAAAAAATGATCAGATAAATGTCCATATGTCATAAGAAAGGGGAAAATATCAAATTTCTAATTCAGTTGATTTACACAGTGATGAAAATTACTGTACTTTTGAGGTACTTATATTTGAGTACCTAGACAGTATTTCTACTTTTACTGATGTTAAAGATTTGAATCTTTGTGCAATTCTGGATGGCAACAAGAGCAGTTGTCACAGTAGTAACGCAGTAGTAACGAAGTAGTTACGCAGTAGTAACGCAGTAGTAACGCAGTAGTAACGCAGTAGTAACGCAGTAGTAACGCAGTAGTAACGCAGTAGTAACGGCATTGGAGGCGTTTTATACAGTACCTGCTTTTTCTGGTAATACTGCCCTTTATACTGACAGCCACAGTGTGCGAGGGGCACACACTTGTCGTCGCTCAGCATGAAGCCGTCGTCGCACACGCAGCCCTCCGTGCAGGGGACGCTCTCGTCGCAGCCCCCCGGGGACCCCAGGCCGCTGCAGGTCTGCTGGCAGGGGGGGGCACACAGCTCGTAGTGGCTGTTTGCACCACAGGATGGAGCTGGAGGGGAGGGGGGGATGCACAGAGAGCCAATCAGAATGAGAATGCAGAGCGGCTGGTGGATGAGGAGTCAAGAGAGTCAATATATTTTCTTTTAATTTAAACGGACAAAAGTTCGGGGAAACTTACAAATGTCCTAATTGGAAAAAAAGTAGTAGTTTTCACTAAACATAAAATCTATCTATAAACCAAGGGGCGTCTGTCTGTCTGTGATTCGCATATCTCTGTCAACGACTGTCTGCCGGATCAACCTCAAAGTTGGCATATTGCTTGCACATTTGTGAGATTTTTTTGGATGGAAATTTTATTGTTATTGTTGTTAAAGGATCTGAATCCCCTAGCTGTGGTGGTGTAGGGGGTGGGATACTTGCTTCATAAGCAGCAAACCCAGGTTCAAGTCCTAGCTAAAGCATTCCTTTGTGCCTATACCTTTCAAACCTCCATTGTCTCCCTGCACTGATTCTAGCTGCACATGTTTTTTTTTTATCTACATTGGTGTATAGAAGCCTATTTCCAGCAACCATCCTTCCAGTGTTCTAATGGTGCATTGTGTTTGTCAATTGCATTAGAAGCTAATGAGAAGTGATGATTAGAAAAAAACCCTTGTACTGTTATGTGAGCACATCATTTTATATATGTTCTATTCACTTTGCAACTCATTTGATAAATAAAAGTGTGACCTTTCATGGATGTCTGGGTGACCTCACTTTTTTGTATGGTAGCGTACATAAATGTACATTTTTGGCCCAGTGACTACACACAAAAGTGCTGCCTTCACTGAAGAACACCTTAATTAGTTACTATTGGACGGACAGTATAGTTCTCAGGATTGTTACAGTGACAGAGTGTTTTATGTGCGCGTGTCTTACGACAAAACTGTTTTGTCCTCCAACTCTCCACTTTAGCCCCCGCCTGTTGGCACGAGGTGCTGTAGACTGACAGGCTGTTGCATAGGACGGAGGTGTGACCTTTGTACAGGCATAGGTCAAAAACACAGTCGGTAAGGAAGCCACTGTGGTCCAGTTTTTGGTGACACTGTCTGTATGGGCAGAGAGGAAAAAACAGAGTTAAACTGAGGAAATATATCTGCAAATGCTATTTAACAAACAAATAAACAGTGCATGTCTTAGCAAGCCTTCAGTTTTGTGACTGGCCATTGTTTCTTGACCCTTGTGAAACAATGGTCTAAGGACAGGTTGTACTACTCTACGGACTATAAAGTCCCCAATAAAAAATTGTTATATTTCACTATAAAAATTAAAATCAACTTGAAAATGTTCTATTTGGGTTTTATATGTGAATGTCAGTAGTTTTGAAAATTGAGAAAAATTGCACATTGCAAATTTGTTCTTTTTATTATCGTCATTACTGGGAGTTAAGGGTTAAAGGCTTTCTGGTCGAGAACACAACATACATCATGTGTGTTGTTTCCCCCCCCTTAGAAATTACACAACACACTGTATTAAACTATTCGGAGGAACGCCACGCATCCGTAGACGTTACCTGAAAGGTCCGGACTTGTCGGCGATGATGCCACATGAGCGCGGCTGCTGGTAACGCAGCAGCAGCGCAGGCTCGCACTCGGGGCATTTACCAGCAGGACAGTCACTGGTGCAGCCGGGATCTCCTCCTGCCTGCGTTCAGCGACACAAACATGCACAAGTGTGTAAATATTTAGAATCAGTGTTTTTGGGGTTGTTAGTTTTAGTTTTTGCTCTTTGATTTATGAGAAAAATCCAACATTTGAAAAAAGCCACCAAAAAGAATGTGTTGTGATGCAGTATGCATCAAATTTGCGTTATAGAGGAGGAGATCAATTATTGCACTGCTGCTTCTTAATCCGGTCTTGTCGCAGGTTTCTGTCACATGATCCAGTCTCAGTTAATACAAACCTTCCAGCTGCTCCCAAAGTCATTGGTGTTTTTAGCCTGGCTGCCGCCGGGTTTCATTAAGTCATCAGCAGGTTTACCATTGTAGTTTCCACACAGGCCTGATTAAGTCAAACAAAAAAACACAGAGAAAAATGCAAATTGCATCAAAACAGTAACATGCAAAGATTTCTGCATGCCTTCTAAGAATGTTCTGAAAAAGGAATGTAAAATATTTACCAATCATTTTGGTTTAAACACTCACCAGTTGTAGCGGCAGAGTATGAACTGGGCAGCGTCAAGCTGACGTAGCTGTTCCAGTTGAACCTGAGCGTCAAACCAAAATGTGTCCTCACGACGCCAAAGTAACCTTGGCGGAACACGGAAAGCTTGCCATCCTCCGTGGAGTAAGGCAGGTTGACTGGCTGGCTGTTCAGCTGTGGGAGGGGTCGCAGCGTCACCAAAAACACTGGCATAATCAGCAAGTACCAGCTTGAGCCACTGTCATACCAATATAGTTATAGATATATACATATATATAAGATATACTAAGAAACTGAGAAACAAATGTTGCCTCTGATCTAGCAGAAATAACCCTGTTTGAAAAATAACTTTTTTTTAATTAAGTGCATGTTCTGTTGCATGTGACAACTTTCACAAACACACATCACTGGCATGATATTACAGAGTTAGTTCTTATCAAGTGCTCAATATTGAAATTTTAGAATAAGCAAAACAATAGACAGATTTTTACTGTGACGTCACCATACATCACATTTTTGAATAAAGGGATTTTTCTCTTGAAATCTAAAACTAATGAATTGATGGTGTAAGGTGTAAATCAACTTTTATTCATGCAGACATTGTGAAGACTAAAAAAATATCTATTCTATTTTGGGGGTGTCCCTACCTGCAGCAGCTTTTGACTGTAAGTGAATGTGTGGTAGATAAATGCTGATCTTACCAGTACTTTTCCCGGGCTGGCGCGACTCATGCTGACAGTAATGCCGAATACAGTGAGAGAGACAGATTTGGTGTAGGACACGGCCTTGTTGCGCCCTCTGTTCTCGTTCTGAACCAGCACTCGGAAGGGTTCCAGATCCTGTTTTGATGTCTTGGTGAATTGAGACAGAATGTAGGTACATGTCCCCATGAAATCAAACCGCCGATTGTCAAAGGTCCGGTAGTGGGGGTCGCCGGAGCCCTGGCATGTTGCATAGGACACTGGGTAGCAGTCCCTGATGCCGCCCTTCAGGGCACAGTGCTCCTTCTCCTTACAGGAGAATGGCTTGCACTTTACCAGAAATATGAGAACAAGAAAGCAAATGATTTAAAAAGAATAACGATCAATAGACACTGAATGATGGCAACATGTGATTCAATTAAAATACATCTATATTTTTTGCAAAAGGTGTGGCCTAAATATTGGATTGTAGGCAAGGTTCCTGCACACTTTTTGAAATCACATTCAATGCTTTACTCAAGAAAAAAATGTAAACCCCTTTTCCACAGCAAAACAAATGCAGAATCAAGCTGGGCTTTATTTTCGGGAATCAGTTTTGCAATATGAAAGCTGTAGTGTGAAATGTTTGCCGTGCTAAAATTCTTTGATCCAGTGAAAATATCTTGGATTCCAACGGGATGCCTCCCAGTATGGACTTGGAACATACTGCAGAATATAAATACACTTAAATTGAGAATGTACTACTGGTTTTAAGAAACCCTGGTAGGGACTGTTAGGGTGTCCAACATTGTGGCCTAGAGCAAAGTTGGTCAAAAGATTACAACGAGATAAGTCCCCAGGTTACCACTAGGAGAACACTACTCACATTAATCTTTCCATTTTCACATTTGCAGCGGCTGGTGCATCTGCTGTTACCCCAGAAACTGGTGCCTGCTGGGTAATATCTGCCTTCATACTGACATCCACAGCTCGACTTTGGAATACATCTGAAACATACAACATACAGGGGTATGAAAAAGTTTGGGTAGCCCTGATAATTTTTCAACATTCTCCTTTATAATCAGTTGTTTTAGTTCAATACGTCACATAGCAGATTAACACAATGATATTGAGAATTGAAATGGAATTTATACAACATACAGAAAGTGTGCAATAATTACTTCTTGCTGGGTGGTAAGAAGTAGTTATTGAATAAAGGGAGTGTGGGGACATTTACTATAAAAGAAATAAATAAATAAACTTTAATGACCAACATTTTCCTTGCATTAAAAAAAATGCTCTCTAATACATTGTAATGAGGACAGTCTCAATATTCAGTAGTTGTCTAGCAACAAAATTCAGCCACAGATACCCAAGCACACAACCCTGCCATGTGACTTAGTGTGACGTGAAAGCCAACTTAGCTTTAACTCATGGTTGTTGCTATAAAAGCTAAAATAGGTGCAGCCATGATAACTTATACAGGATGACGATAAATCCTGTCGATGGCTGTCACAAACCATTGAAAGTATCTGATGAGCCTCGAGACACTTTTTTTTAATACTTGTAACAATATGTGGCAACCCTTGTTAAATCAAGTAGGAACCACTTTCGTGAAGAATCATTATTTCTTTTTCAGTATGTTGCACTCCTTCCACTTGCTGTGACCACACTGTGGTTGGGATTGTCAAATATATGTGAAGATCACATACAATTTACAAGACAAACACCTTACACCAAATATTTAATTTTTCGAAGGTACAATGTGCAGTTTCAGTTTCACGTAGTAAGGGTGCAAAATGCAAGGGAGTACCCCAAGAAAGTAGGAGAACCAATGATAACCAATGATAGTCATAAAATATCTTTCTCTAGAGCCTAGTACCTTTAAATCTGTTGGGCCAGATAATCTATCATGCAGCAACAACATTTGTTACCTGTCTCCACTAAGCATCAGTCCTTTATTACACTGGCATCCCTCCACACATGGCAGTTTACATAGGTTTTTTCTGTCAGGAGCCTGACAGGAGCTGGGACAGGCTGAACCACAGGCCTCATAGTGCATACCCGCTGGACAGGGAAGTGCTGGGGAGGAATAAAAGTAGGGATGATTGAGCATCATAATTAGATTCTAAGTTCATTATTTATATTTGTGGGAACAAATACTAATTTCTTTAGCCCAAAATCTCGCTTGTCATGCCTCTAGTGCAGGGCTGCCCAATCCTGCTCCTGCAGAGCTACTATCCTACATGTTTAAGGACCATTCCCACTCCAACACACCAAATTTCAATTATTCTCAAACCTTGGCAAGCTTCAACTACCTGATAGTGAGTTGATTGTTAGAATTAGGTGTATGGGAGTAGTGAGATTCTGTAGGATCATGTAGGATAGTAGCTCTACAGGAGCAGGATTGGGCAGCCCTGCTCTAGTGTTTGCGTGGATGGGGCTCATACCACATGGAAATACTATGATATTCCTCTCTTTCCTTGCATTTTATCTTTCCTCTCTCAAACAAAGGCATAAATCATAATTATAATAATGAGAAGATAGAAGACTGTTTTTTTGCCAAGGGTCAGTCTTCTATCTGTGGTGCAAATTTGCAGACACCGGCAATGTGTGCGGAAATATTTTGCGCAACTATCAGGACTACAATGTGATTTGGGAGGGTGTTCCTAATGGAAGGTGCAGCAAAAGCCTGTCACCACAGGCCTAGAGTGCACTGGTGATGGCCCTGAGAGGCAATGGGCTGGGTTAGGGTGTGGTGGGGTTAGTGAGGGGTAAGGTTACTCAGGGCTTTGTGGGTGTAACTGATTTATTTCATAGCAGCACACACAGATAAACACTTCAATACTGACAGTAGAAGAAGAATAATGTTGGTGTAATAGCTCTATAATAGCTGTGAAATAATAAAGTAGAATACAACACATACCAGGCTGCAGCAATATGTGTTGCCCAGTGTTATCTGAGTAACAGGTCTGAAAGAATTTATTCGGTCGTTTCGGTTTGTGAACATTTTCTCCTTCCCCATTTGTAGTTCCTGTCTGCATTTCCCTATTTCACCCATTGGTATTTGCCTTTCACTATTGTTTGCTCAGCATGGTTTATTATATATTATTGGACATGTAAATGTGAATGTGTTCACGTGAACAATGAAAAGAATATTTTGCTGAGTGACTCACGACACTTGGTGACCATTCTCCACTCAGGGCTGATCTTCACTCCTTCTGTCATACAGGCATCAGCATAACTCTTCAGGTTATCACAGAGAACCTGTTTCGTACCTGCAGAAAATCACAAATATTTTACTATTAATATAATAATATGTTCATGAATGCTAAGAAAATCAACTGCTTCATTGCTCTAGCTTCAAACTACAAACTGTTAAGTTTCATGGTGTGATTCCATGTAGTAAAACAATGCCCCCAAATTGTGAAGATCTTTGAAGATCCTTGAAGATTTTTGCCTTACCCATGCTGAGACAGACATCATAAACACAGTTGTCCAGGTACATAGCGGGGTTGACCTCCTTGTGGCAGGCTGAGAACGGTCCATCGGCCATTGCCAGAATCCCACAGTGATCTGGCTTGCGGAAGTAGGCCTGTTTTTTCGTTGAGCAACTGGGACAGCGTCCGGCACAGTTATCGTGGCAGAACAGATCAGAATCCTTCACTTTCCACTCCTTGATCATCTTTTGCACGGCTGAAACACTGGAGCCTGCAGGAGAGAAAACGAAAATCTGGTGTTTGGATTTAAAGCATTTTAAAAGCATTTTCATTTGTTCATCTTAACCTGTGAATCTGAATAACCACATTCATTGACATCCTATCACAAATTGGTATTGTCCATTGATTCATCATTTTCCAGATTTACATTTTCTTAATGGATGATACAATATCAAATATAACCTTCAACCTGCAATATATCAAAATTACATGTGACAGAAAATTAGGTGTTTGTTTATTTCCACACAAAGATAGATTTTTATCAACTTGTATGTGATTATTATTATTATCATCATTAGTTAAGCATATGCAGCCACACAGGCATATTCATTACTTAGCATTATGTAGCCTATACATATAAATAGATAAATTACTCTTTCACTTAGAGTGACCAACACAACTTCCTTGGCTGATCTGTGATGAATTCTGGCCTCCGATAGAGGCATGTGCATGTCTTTTTTTTAATATGGCAACTAAAACCTTATCTTTTTGTGTTGCCTGCTCACCTGTTGGCTCCGGTAGATCGTCTCTCCTGTCTCCATTATAGTTCCCACAGAGCCCTCCGAGGTGTTGGTAGTAGGAGGACGGCACTGTGACGTACAGCCTCATGTTCCAGTCATATTTTACAACCAGGCCGAAGTCAGTGCTGAGGAGGGCATAAGCTCCGCTCTGCTTTACCGACACCCGACCATTCAACAAACTGACCGGCAAATACAGCAGTTCTCCATTCACCTGAAGATAATAACAAAACAAAAACTGAAACAAATGGCATGTCCATAGTATTTAATATTAGCAACTTTAAATGTATTTGTACCTTTTACGACATATGGTATACGACATGGCCAATAAAAAACGTGGCAGCATTTTTGGCTGCCCTAAGTACTGAATCTTTTGATTGTCACAGAATCAAGAGACAAGAAGTCATTTATGTATAAATCAGATCCTTAAATGTGAATTTCAACAAATCCAACTAGATGAAAGGTGTGTGCGTGTGAATAGTCAAAAGGGCTAAGGTAATGTAAGGTCATTACAGGAGGATTCTTTCCTAAAAGTCGTTTTTACATTTTCATATTTTGCCGTCTACTATACATAAGATGCGGCTTGTTACAGTAGATAACAGAGGATATGTTACCTGTACTTGTCTTCTGTGTCTGCCGATGATAATTGTTTGCTTGTGAACACTGACAGTTACAGTCCTCACATAGGAAACTCTGCGGTTACCTCGATGTTCATTCTTGGTTGTCACAGTGAAAGGCAGAAGGTCAGAGGCCTTCTTTGCAACTGTCGCCATAATGTAAGTGCAGGAACCCTGGAACACATGTAATTGGCTGAATGAAGCAAAATCAACAAGCCAAGAGGAACAAGAAATTCAAACAACAGGTTTGAGTATTGGGAATCCTCTCAGCCTAACCCTAACCCTAACCCTGAGCCTACAAATTCCCAGCAAGGAATCTGAGCAAGGAAAGGTGCTAGGTATGACTCATTCATTTAAAAGACGTGATTGGTTCATCCTAAAAGCTGCATACGCACTTGGAAGAAACTGCGAAATCAAAAGATCTAATCATATAACCTAATTTTTATAAAGATGTGTATTGATAAAATAAATCATGTAGAGAAGTCATTATTTCATTTATTAGGTGAATCCACAGAGAAGACAGGGAGAAATTTGATTTGATTTTATTATCCTATTTGTCCCACAGTGGGGAAATTGCATTAGCAACAGCAGAGAAATGCAAGATAAGAAAGATTGCAAACACAATAAAATAAGTATGATGTATAAATAAATAAAATATACACAATCTAATATAATATAGCAGCAATGTTTCATTGTGAAGTCTCACAACAGCAGGAAGTAAAGACCTTAAGACCTCAGTTTAAGGAAAAATCTTAATTTGGCAGTTTTGCTCCAGACAATCTGCAGAATGTCCGTTTAAATTGATTGTTTTAATAACGTTTTTTTTTTTATATAATAAAAGTAAAGTGGCGGGGCCTTTCTTTTCAATTCCACCAGAACTGTGTTTGGCAGCCTGAATTCACCTCATAAACAAACAGCTACAGCTACGAACAGCTAAGAATAATCCTCCTAGTAGCCTTGCAGGTGAGAGTATAATACAGATGTGTGTAGGGCCATATCAACCAGTCACCCCTACCTGGAAGTCATAACGCCGCTCATCAAACGTTGAGTAGTGGGGGTCACCCAGTGCACGGCATGTTGCTGTGGACACGTGGACGCACGCTCCATTCACGCAACGTTCCTTTACTCGACATTTCACCTTGTCGCATGGATCTGGGGGCGGTGTGGGGCTAGCGGAACCTGAAAGAAACACAAGCGAATCATGCATATGTGACACCAAGGCAGATGCTGTGCAATCATCAAGTATATTAAATTAGTTGCCACACATATACTATATATGATCAATATTTCTTTCAGCCATTCATTTACTGGTTTCTTTAGTTAATTGTTAAATTGTAGTTGTAGGTTTGGTTTGTGTGTAAAGGCATGCATGTGGATACCTTCAGAGCAAACCCCAGCGGTGCCGTACCCATGGCGATGCTTCCCGCCGTAGACGTAGACCGCCATGCGGGCGTCGCCCTCCACCGTCACGTGTCTCTGCTCCTTCCCCACGTCCACGCTGGCCCACAGCCACTCTTTGTCCGGCTGGAAATTGTTCCATTTAATGGACGGGTGGCATTTCTCGTTTTGGCACACCTTCACACTGCCCACGCCCTCCCTTTCTGAAAAAATAGCCAACGTGCTGGGAAGCCCCTCCACTGTCTCCACCGCCCAACTGGTGGCCAGCTTGCATGTAGGGGTCATTGTTATCAGAAAAGGGTCTCTGGGTTTGTTGTTGCTGAGAAGCAGCACCATTATTTTCTTGTCACTCTTGACAAGCAATGGACGTTTAGAGCCCAGTCTCTCCCAGGTATGATCCCCAGCTTTCGTTAGCTTCCTGTTGGGGCGAGTGTTATATATTTACTTGGATAGATAAGTGTAGTTCACATTTCGGTCATTGGACACTTTTATTTAGAAGCATTCAAATAAATATCTAGTAATACAAAAAACATATAATAGAGTACTATGTTGCATGTGCATTCTGACCAACTAATTAGGCTGATAATTAGGCGGACAAGAGATTTACTAGATTTAGAGAAAAATTTCTTGAAATGATAACGGGTGCAAACGCAGCAGACCTGGCCATTTAGATGACAGCTTGCTACATTCTAATGGTTTCCATAGAGAGTTTGGATGGGCAACAGTTATGTCTTTGCATGCTCTTTGCAAAGGAGATTTTCTTCATGTCTGGATAGTTCAGTGTGTCACAACACACATCACCAAAAAGTCTGCAGACAAAGACAGAGTATATATATATATATATATATATATATATACTATAAAAATTACCCATGTTCCTGCTTTGCACATTGAATACGTGCAGCAGTTTGCACCGTCCTTATGCAATTCAGAAGCAGTCTTGCCTATCGATAAATGGTTCGATGACAGCGATTCTGGTTTTGTGGCTTTCAAGATTTAACCAAACTATGGAGTTTCATCTATAAAAAGCAGTATGTTTTAGTTGCAGACTTAAGTTCTCAGGCAATTGACAATATTATTAACTGTGAATGTATTACTTATTTTTAAATAAACCTTTTAGGATGATGATGATGATTTTTGAATCTCAGTAAAAATATATTTACTATATACCACAGAAAATACAATGTAAGTATTCTGTAATATTTCCCATGCATGTTTTTGCATATGTTTTTGTGTATTGTTTTTTGTAACTGCTGTATGTGATTTCTACTTTTTCCTGTTTTTCCTTGTGTTTTCTGTCTTTGCATGATAATTCTTTATGCTCTTTTTGTGTTGAAAATGTGGTTTATTTTATTTGTTTGGAGTGTATTTTTAGAGCTCTTTTGCAGGGGTCTCATGGACCATTATTTCATTTTCTGTCATGTGCTATGAGTTAACGGATGTATTCCAGCAAACTATATACTGTGTATTAAATAATACACTACGTTGTTATTTTAGCTCTGGTTATTAATGTATCGATGAATAGTCTAATATATGTTGGAATACATCCATAGGCAGGGAGGGATATGTGCTTTTTGATGCGTAGACAAACTGCCACATGATGACAGTTGATTTTTGAAAATGATTAAACATGTAACTCAACTGTTTCTTTGTGCGATGGCCGCCGTGCAGCGTCAGCTTTGTGTTGTCTTCGGAGGCTACTACCACGGCCCAGTTGGAGACCCAACAGCTGTGACCTCCTGGCACCATGTATTCTTTACCCCAGCTTGGAACCGGGGGGAGCTGCTCGTACACGTGTTCACACCTCGCACCCAGCGACAGACACTGGTGCCCCGCCAGCACGGCGACGGGTCTTTGGGAATGAATTTTGGCGCCCGTCAGCGTGCTACGACTTCGTATAAGGTAGGACGCGTAAGGCGCGAGGTCAACGGTCACCGCCTTCCCACGGCGCCACTTGGAGCCACCTCGTAAATTCGCATCAGCACCGGGTGAGATGGTGATCCGGTTGTGGCTGTTGCTGTTGACGACGGCTAGCAGCTTGTCCAAGAACTTTGGGCCCCCCGAGGGCGTGTACACAAAGTAGTCAGTGCCCAGGTCCCCTGTCGGGGAAACCACGGCGCCGTCTCCTGTGGCGAAGCGGCGGTTGAAGGAGACCACGGAGATGTCGGCGCTGGAGGAGATCCGGACCGCCGAGTTCGCGTTTACGAATTCCCTCTGCAGCTCAGAGCCACACGGCAGAGACACCCAGCGGCTCTCGCCTGCAGAGAGGGTCAATGTCGCCGTGAACTTCACTGAAGCCACCTGCAGATCAACAGTAGACAATCATTCATGGGCGATGTAGACACACACACACACACACACACACACACACACACACACACACACACACACACACACACTATTGTCTTGAATTATACATTTATTATAAATAAAAAAATATAATTAAATAAAAATGAACAGAGTGGTTAACAAGAAGCATACAAGCAAGCAACAAGAAGCATTCATAGGTGTTTTTTTTTTTGCCTGACTATTTGTTTAAGTCAACTTCTTCTTATATCCAAGCACAGTAGGCCTAGTTATAACAAAATGATGACTGGATTTTCATTTTAGTCATTTTAACTCAACTTGATTTTTATTTTTAATTTAGGATTAATCATTTATGAGACTGAGTTAATAGATTTATTGTGAATTTCCCCTGCATTGGACGGTGCCCCCCCGAGTGTTCAATACATTAAATCCTAATTTAATGTGTTAATAATAAATAATTATTTCTCATAATAAATTATTATGTTTGGCAACAAAGTGTTTACAATAATAGAATAAAATCAGTAGAGTGAACCACCTGGAACAAATAAAAAAAACTGCTCGTCTTGCTCCAACCTATCCTAACATGGTGCAGGTAAACTGAGGCTTATTTCATGGTGAAACCAACCGGTAATTAGCCTGTGGCCTTTTCTCTGGCCGGTGTTTCTAGCTGAACAAAGCGTGCATATTGACACATTTCGTGCTGGAATTTTGACCCTCTGAGTGAATTCAGTGGAATTGCAGTCAGAGTTTAGCAATGCCGGTCCTGTCATGGATACACGCACTTTAAATTGTCAGAATTGTGTGCATAGTTGCATTATTTGTATATATAATGGAGACATAGTACATTTTTACTATGGTACAGTGCATACGTACACTCTGACCTCCATGGCTGCTCCACAACAGCCACCTAGACAATCCAACAATGCTTCTAATGTGTATTAGCCAAGACACTCTCAACCAAACATCGATAATTTGAGGACCTCTTTATGTTTGTTGCATTGTCTACCTAATTTACTCAAAGAGATGGTTCTCACCTCTATGCGGACATTGGCCTGCGAGCTCTGAGCTGTCAGAACCACATGGAGTCTGTGATTTTTAGAACCGGTACGCTCGAAGTTAGGAAGAAATGTCGTTATAAACTCCTTGCCTGTGGAGCAGCTATGGCACACTGGGGGATAGAGAAGAAACAAAGGGGAGAGGAGACAAGAGGGGATGAAATAAAATATGATAAATGAGGACAGGAACAGCAAAAAGACATCATGACATCATGAAAACCATCATGACACAGGATTTTATATATATATATATATTATTGCTGGGCTCTTACCTGCCAAAAGTGCAGCAGCCAAACACATCAGGAGAGGCTTTACTTCCATGGCTGATGGACAGAGACACAAACACTGGTCACATTTTAAAATAAATATTAAATTATGAATCAAAATATGTTGTGTTTTTTAATGTAATGCATAGAATATTTATATTTCTTCACGATAAAAAGCTGTTTCACCGAGCATTTTTCAATGTTTTCAAATACTTCAATACATCACCCCGCTAGTAGAGGTAAGGGACTGAATGTTAGGACAAATGAAAAAAGCATACATACAATCATGGCTTATTAGAGGGTAAATAACACACCTGAGTGTCTGAAATAACATTTACTCAGGTCCCCCCTGACCCGTGTTTTCTGCTTTTCTAATGACACACGAGTCACAAAAAAAGGAGCGCAGGTTAAAGCAAAGGGGAAACACGAAAATACTTGAAGATGCTGGAGGCTCACAAGTTGAAAGGTCGTCTACTTCCCCTTTAATAAATACACTCTTATGCTACGCTACACAGCACAGGGATGCAGATCAGGTCATCGTCCCTGATCATGATCAATGCAGAATTAGTATTATTATATGTTCAAAATATAATGAATCAAGTCATTTATCATAGATGGGCTGTAGGCTCAACCACTGCTAGCAGACAGGCTGACTTAATGTTTAAAGAACAATAGAAAAAATATTACAATAAAAACAATTGATTCATAGCCTACTGCGATTACTCAGCATGCATTCAACCAATTCAGTGTTTCTATCCTTTGCTGCTGTCTTTGCTCTGGCACAGCCAAGCAGCATCCCCAGCAAATATTCACGTTGGGTAATGTATGATAAAGCCTTCCTTTGGATCCACGAGGCCTGGCACAGGTGAAAGACGAGCCCCGCCACCACGTTCCCCAAAGCGTACTGAGCACACTCAAACTGGGCAGCGAGGAGCAGCAAATAAAACCCTAAAAAAGTATCTGTACTGCTTGTTTAAATCACATATTAGACTACGAAGTGCAATAAATCCTGCTTATATGTTCTCTTAAAGTGACTGAAATGAGCACCCTCTTCAGCGGATGCATGTAAAAGAGAGAAAAGAGAAATAGAAAGGAAAAAATGCATACGGATACCCAGAAGATATAAAAAGTCAACGTACCCTGTTAAAATGCCAGGTTTTTGTGATGTAAAAAAATGACACCAAGGTGAAAAACTTCACTTCAACTTTTTTGACCTTTAAAGTGACCTATATCTTGTACAATGCAATAAATTGAGATAATGAGGTTGGCACACCTTCTTATAACTGGGGATTTTGTTTTATTCAGATTTAAATTACATTAAAACTCATGTTAAATTAGAGTCAGCATGCACCCAAATAAAGTTGAGCTGTTCCAGTAGACTTATCCTGACATGTCACATCTTTCAGATATTCCGGATACAAAAGAAATTCCATGGAATTAAATGTACCATACGGCCGAGGGAAAACTGTCATCAGCAAGTGGAGAAAATATGGCACAGCAAATGTATTACCAAGAACAGGAAGTCTGTCCAAAATAGATGATATGGCAGGAAGAAAACTGGCCAGTAATATCTGTCGAGTACTGTCTGTGTAGTTCATGTAACAACAATTTCCTTATTTCTTCTTATACCTATATGGTGGAGGGTGGATATAACATCCAAGTCTGGCTTCGTGGTGCAAAAAACACATGAATCTAACAGGTATATTTAAAAAAACAACACTGTTCATCACCAAAACATGGGAATTTTAAACAATTCCATATCCGAGTACTGCCTTAAAAAAACCTTTGTGCTTCATTTTAAAACGGTGAAGTTTAGGAGGAACCCAAATCAACAAATGAATGGCTTCATCACAATAAAACGGAGGTCTTAAAGTCCAGAATCTGATCTAACATCTGTGGGTGAAGAGGGCTGTGCACAGCAGATACCTTCACAATATGTCCGATTTTGGGCCTTTTTGTCAAGTGGATGTACCACACTGATAGACTTCTACCCAAAAAGATTGAGTGCCGTAATAAAAGCCAAAGGTGCTGCAAAAAAATGATCATTATATCTTATATCATACACATATATATGTTATTCATATCCCTCATCCTGTTGAAATGAGGTAGGGAAAGTAAAAACTGAAATATTGGTGTCATTTTTTCAAAACAAAAAAAGAAATCACCCCAACCACCACAATTATCACCAGAAGCATCATCCTTACTGTACCTGGAGCTGGAGCTGACCACGGAGGCTGATGGGAACCAGAACGGACGGACCCTTTATATTAGAGGGAGGGTGCGAGGCGGAGATAAATACACAAAACTAACATAAACTTTGTGTTCCTATGGATGAATGAAAACCATATTGATTATTGGTGTGGTTGTATTTCATGCACAGTCACTGTAGAAATAAAAATGTGCATGTGTAAGGTGGAGGCCTGATGTGTTTTTTGTTTGACACCACGTGTAAATAATCTACACAAGAACAGAACCAACGGGGCCTCGCTCTGTCTCTTCCACCTCACTGCCTTGTTATGAAAGTCGACTAAATCCCTACTTGTAATTCCACTTATCTTTTAATCTTTAAATAAATTTGTAAGCGGTCCATCATCATTGCCCTAAGCACGGTTGTGTTTCCTTTATGTCTTTCCTTCTGTGAGTTGATCAGACTCATGTGAGAACAACATCACTGCAGGATATAAAACTGTGTGGAGACAGATAACAGATTATACTTTATCTATATGTTGTATTACTCCCAAGTTTCACATTTTATTAGACCATATAGTTTATTAACAACTTAATTGATTATAAAGATTTGTCTTATTATGATTTTCTATTTCCCCTCAACTATCATTATAGATTAGAAATGCAAGGCTGTACAAATTTATTGTTCCATGTCCCCTCTGCACATGTGACAACCTACTAAATACCTAAAACACATGATTCGATATCCTATTGGTATAGTAACAAAACAGTCATCACAGTGGCCTCCTACATATATAACAAAGGTGGAGATGGGTAAGCCCTCCACTTGTGTACACAGACACCTCATTTCAATGAAGACACTTTCCCATGTAATGTGTATTACCACAATAAAATATGTTTGCTTTTTGAATGCACACATTGCACATTAATACATCTATAGTTGCATTATTGGAAAAGCGACTTACTCCCATTTAATCCGTATGCATTGTTTCAGAGGTCATGGATACTGTATTCGTGAGGTTAAATTTACATCACTTGATCTTTTACCTTGATCTCTTCCTTCCAAAAACTGGCACTAAATACCAATGGCAAAATATTATCCAAGAGAAGAGAATATATGCCTTTCCTTAATCTAAGGCACTGCTGCCTCTCAGTTCATGGTTGTATTTATAATCATAGCTAGGGGTATAGGGGGAAATAATAAAAATGGAATGGAATTGGAAAAAAAAGAGCTTTTTTTCAAATTGTCTTCCAAGTGCAATAAATTTATTTTTACAGACAAGCCATGACACATAAGCATAAGCTGCATTGGAGAGCACCACCGTGACCTCTTGAGTATATACCAAAGGTGGAGATGGGTAAGCCCTCCACTTGTGTACACAGAGCCGCGTTATCTCAAATAAGACACTTCATGTGATCATAACTACACAGAACCAGTGGCGACCCAGCCCACGCTGTCCTTTAAGCTGACTTCTGTTGGCTATTTGAGGGTGAAACGCAAACAATGGGCGGACGATAAAATCTACAGATGACATTCCTGGGAACTACATCAACATCAAAGTGACAAGACGTAATCCAGGGTTGGAAAAAATCCTGATGTTTACCAGCGGAAAAATGCTAAACACGTTTCCTCTTTCTTGGGGAAATTCATCAAAAAATAATAGTGAAAAAATCTTTGTAAACCAATAGTGTTTAACATATTAAAATATTAGTTTCATATATTTGATTAACATCTATATCTTATTTTATTTATAGCATGAGTGTGGTAGCTACTAACTAAATACCACTGCCTTAACTATCAGTCTTCTGCAAACTACTAGTTGAAGACATATGGATCAGCAGGATATAAAACATTGTGACTCCTTTTATATTCTGTTTTGTTTTTTTGCATCTCACATATGCAGCCAATGCAAGAGATGGTGTTGCAGGTTAATTTCATTCACACTAACTGCATGAACAGGCAATGAGATTACATATCATATGATTACATATGAGTGGTAGAGTTTTGGGGGAGGTTGGGTGTTAGGTCACCAGACGGGTCATAACATGTTTTACCCATTATGTGACCCCAGGAACTATCAGTGAGAAAAGCAATTTCGATTCTTTTGTATGTCAAGTACATGTGAAGAAATTGACAATAAAATTGACTTTGACTTTGAGTTGTAATTCCTATCTGTGGCCACTAGATGTCCTCATGTGATCCTCTTTTGTCTTTTCTTTTGCTAATCACCAGATTGTGATCCAGTGTGTTAGATAATTATTCAGTGTATTTAAAGAGCCTGTTTTGACTGTGACTTTTTCTTGATTATTTCCACTCGTAGATTTGTTACCCTTTTGCCTTGCTGGATTTTTGGACATTGTATATTTTGCTGCCTTTCAGTTGTCTTTTTAATTTATTGTGACAAGTGGAAACAACATATAGAGATATCTGTAATTCAGTTTTGAAAAGCATAAAGCTACTACAGATATCTGCAGCAACGTCACTGAAATGTGATCCAATTCATCACACATCTTAAATGACAATCGCAGATATCTGTAATTCAGTTTCCACTTGGCATAATGAAAATTATAAATACTGTATCTCAATCTGGAATTCACAATATCTGTAATTACAATCTGACTAGACAGAACAGAAGTTGCAGATATTTCCCATGTCAAATATCTCTAATCAAAAATCAGTCCATGATGTTCATAACTTGATAATAAATATCTACTATTACATTTTGACTAGTCATCACTGCAGATACAGATATTTACAACTTCATTTCACCTAATAGAAACTTAATGTAAGATATCTGAAAAGGGGAAATGCATCTTTAAATGTGGTGAAGTAAAGCTATCTTGAACTAGAATTATGGCTAGATATTGCAAATTGAAATTACTACTACTGTAGTACTAATACAGTGACAGATTTACTGAACTTACCTGGTTATCTCAAAGTGAACTGTAGATATGTGTAATGCCAAACCCTAAACACAGGAATGGAAACAGAGGGGGATCACCCAATGATTCCTGGATGTGGGAACCGCTTCCTTTTTCCTTAGATCGGGGTTATTAAAATAAAAAGTGCATAGATTGCCCACCCTGCTGGGTAATCAGCACATTACCTGGGTGATTATACACATTGGCCTGTTTTTCATACACTAACAGGGCCAACCTTTGTGTTCAGGAAGCAGGCGGAACTGGATCTGAAAGACAGTAACAAGGGTAGGCAACACCGTAAAAAACAGGAAATACAACTAGAATGTCAAAACATATAAAGAAAACTATAAAAAAAAGAAAAGAGGTTTTTTTCAGTATTGACAGTTCAACCACTGATGATTAACATTTTTATAATTTTATATAAATGAGTAATATAGTAGTACTATTTGTATCCGTCTTTGATAAAGTGAAAAACAGCAATTTGATATTAACATAGCATCCTTTTATACATTTTAAAAAATAATAATAATATTCCAGATTTTTCACATAAATCAGGTACTCATTATGTCTGGCCAACAGATTGAAGATATTTATTTTATACTGACATAAAAAGAAAAGCTGCAGGTAATTAATTTTGATTCACTGTTCACCTTTGGCAGTAAATTATTTATGTGTGTATTGTGTGTATATTGATAAGCCTGTCACTTTTAGGCCTCTAGGCCTTTAGTTTTTTCTGAAACTTTTGTAAAAACTTTTAAAGACCTGCAGAGACGCTGCGCCAGAGTTGATGATCAACCTCTAAGCAACGAACTTCTCCTGCTTGTTTAAAAAGTGTCAAACACACAATCAGTGATTCGTTTTGTTTCAGGAACATGATTAAAAACCAGCTCTGCACAGCACTTTATTCAGGTGACTACAGATCAGTACAAATACACAAACACTGCTGGTCTGACACCCCGTAAAAACAAATGGCTCATTTTCACTTTTAGGAATCAAGCAAACTTTTAGCCTGATACAAGGATGTTAAATAGCATCCGGGGGAAAAGAAACTGAATGATTAACAACACAAAACAACCAGAAACTTTAAAGATAAATGTTTAAAATCCTCAACCTTTGATGACTGGAGCGTGACAATAGGCTCAAAGGTTCTTTTCTCACCAGATTCGATGTACAGGTGTCACACATCGCATTTAGAGTACAGATGTACAACAAGTAATAGCGCTATATAAAAATATCAGAGCTTCTTTTTGAGACTGTTTTCAGTTCATCAAACATTTCATTTGTCCCATACTTGATGCTTTGTGGAGCTTCAGTCTGCAAGATGCCAGAGAGGTCAGAGAAATGTGCAGAAAACTGTCGGGGAAACTTACACGTCACAGGTTCGATCCCCAGTTGTCCATCCCGTCAGCCCAGCTGCTCCTATGCCGTCCACCTCTCCAAAAAAAAAAAAGTTCCATTTTTTGTTCCTTCACTGTGCAGAATGGTGCAGAAGAAGTAAAGTTTCTCTGCTCTCACCTTAAATATCAATTCATCTCATGTACCTGTGAGCAGGATTCATGATACTACAACTAGTTTGGAGCCGGTTGTGTCCAGTTTGGAACTCACAAAAGATTTGACCATGTATTAAGAGAACTGGATATGGTGACCAAGTGTTCCAAGTGGACAAAAAAAAACACACAGTTCGTCCCCATGAAACTTTTTTTCCCAAGATTTTTTTCCCCAAGAGAGAGAATTATAACTCTTTGTATTATGAAGTTTTAATTCCTAAAGGTTTTTATACTTGTAAATATTTCTTCAAGTCTAGAAAAGAAAAAAAATGTGGAAAAAAACAGCCTGAAATAGAAACATTAATTTCGGAGATACAGGGTGCATGATATAGCAGCTTCTAGCAGAACAGACTTGGCAGAAAATTGTTAAGTGAATGAATCAATCAAAAATAATAACCGTTTCTTTTACCAACATATATGATGTTTTTATCAACATACAATTCCCCTATAGATGACCTTTCATGTTTCCCTCTTTAGGTTGTCCTACACATGTTCAGTTCCCTCAGAACTTCTGTATTTATACTGAGACTGATGCACACATATATAATATATTCATTATATATAATATTCATCTATCTATTTGGACTCTATTTACTAATGAGGTGAATTCTGGAGGCAGCTGGTAGCACTGGATTTGAATCGGAGGTAAATGAGTAAAGAGGCACGCCACACTTTTCAGACTGTTCTTCATAAAATATATTAAACTCCGGGCATCATTTTCCACTTTTCACTTGACAGCTCTGACTGCTTTGTGTTGGTCTAACACATAACATCCCAGTAGAATACATTTAGGTTTGTCGTGCAGCCCTTTTGCAAGGGACGCTTTATTGAGGAATAATATTACAAATCAGCTCAAAAAATGCCAGAGAAAATTCTAACTAATTAGGCAGCATTGTGAAGAAGGTCACACTTTTAAAGATTCAATGATAAAAAGCCCCCAACAAAAGAATAAGTCAAGGTATGAATACTGGACAGGTTGACTAATCATCTTCTTAATTTGCAATATCAGTTTTGGCCCCATCACTATTACTGAAACAACCAGTGAAAACAGCTCAGACATGTCGTCAACCTTCAAATAGTTGCACTCGTTCATTAAACAGTTGCTTATTTCCACATCAGGCTGAACATTGTCATTCATTGATGATTGATGTCAATAATAACTTTTGGCGTTCCTCAGGGCTCTATTCTTGGTCAACACTACTTCAAACAATAGATTTTTCCATTCACTTGTTTTCAAAAGAATGGTCTGTAAATTCTAATTAACAGAATAATTGTGGCCACATTTTGACAAACATGTCCATGTTTCTGTCCACTTGGTGAATGTAAGTCCAAATATTTCCTCTCTCTTTAGCTCTATTTCTGAAAAAGAAAGGAAATTATCTGCTCTTTAGCTGCTAAATGTTCCATTTTGTTCTACAGTGGCCTTTTAGAACTTTAGAGCCATGATACTAAAGTTACAGCTGGACGGATAAATAATGAGCTGAACCTGTGAAACTCCATAAAGACAGAGAGGAGCCGTGGTGTCTGATAATTCTCCGTAGCTTCATCATCATTACGAGCCACGCACGTTACACACTGACATTTAAAACAATTCCATTCATGACGTTATAAAAAATATTGATTATAGCTGCTTTTAAGTGTCTGCTGACACCGTGTAGACATGACCCAGCAGCTGGTCAGTGCTGCAGCAGCAATCCTGTGAAACGTGATGGAGAGCGTCAGTGTTGTGTTCCCCCCTTAAAACTCGTGAATCAGAAAACCGGCACAACATGTAAAAGGAAAAAATACACAATATAAACTCTGATAGAGTCTGTTCATGAATCTTATTTTATATTCCAGCCCTTCATGTTGTCCTCTTCATGTCCATAGGTCATCATGGTCTTTCCTTCTTTCCTCCTCTGTGTTTTCTCTCTACTTGTTCCTGTCCTTTTAGGGTGTTGCTGCTTCTTTTGCTCCTTTTTCTTTTATTAAAATCCACAGGATAAGAAGTGACGCAGAGCTGGGGAGTCCTCTGACAGACCTGCTGTGGGACGACAGGGACCGGAGCTATCTGAGGAGGTTCCTTCCTTTTATCTGCTTCTCGTCTCTGACGTTTTAAACTCTACCTACATCATCCTCCCCTTGCGTCTTACTTTCGTCCCCCCCCCCCCCCACTGTCAGGCGCCGTCCCGTCATTGGCTGTCGCTCTCCCCCAGGAGCCAATAGGTGGTCATCTTTCCTTTGCCCTTGATGTCGATCTCCCCTCGCAGCTCCAGCTGGAAGCAGTTGAACTCCAGCAGGACGTCGCGGGTCGCCGCCGACACGTGGATCTTTAGAGCTGCGAGAAGAGACACACACACACACACACACACACACACACACACACACACACACACACACACACACACACACACACACACACACACACACACACACACGCTTCAAACTCCTGTCTGTAACTGTTTAACCATTTGCTATGTTACTATTGGATGTTAATTTTTTTTTGTTATAGCCACATGGCAGCAGTGGATGATGGGAGACGGGAAAGTAAATTCACTTTACCAGTAGTAGGCTGTTATTCTGTCTCCTTTACTAAGGCAACATCTGTGAGGATTATTCACAGAGTAACAAATATAAAGAATGAACCTGTAACATGAACCGATTATATGTTTAGGTTTGTTTTGAGTGTGTGTGTGTGTGTGTGTGTGTGTGTGTTTGTAGTTTCTCGGTACCTTCTCCGGTGGACTCCATACGCGACGACGTGTTGACCGTGTCCCCAAACAGACAGTACCGCGGCATCTTCAGGCCGACTACCCCCGCACACACCGGGCCTGCTCACACACACACACGCACGCACGCACGCACGCACACACACACACACACACACACACACACACACACACACACACACACACACACACACACACACACACACACACACACACACACACACACACACACACACACACACACACACACACACACAGTGGTATAAATGCAAGACTTTCTACTTTTCTCTCTTATTTTTCTAATCTAAACTGATCTCATTCTTCTCAATCTGTATACATATAAACACCGGATAAAAAGTCCTGATGAAAGACGTCCGCCTGTCATTATTAATTTAAGTGCTTAAAACAGCAGCAGAAACATGATTCCTCCTGTTCATACTGGAAAATACAAGATCCTTCAGATCGCTTTGATGCTAGTAATGAAGCGGATGTGAAGCTGATATTAAGCCTCAGCAATGTGAGTTAGTCATACGCACTTTAAAATAGAGTCAAAAGTCTGACAAAATAAAAAATCTGATCTATAGAAACAGAAAGTTGACAGAAAAAGACTAAATAATGAGGTAAAAATAACATACAAAGTCTGATAGAAACAATGTGTATCACTGAAACATTTGCACATTTTTTTATGTGGATGCTGAAGCTTTTAATCACCTATCATAACCCTCTAATGGTCAATATGACCAGGAGGGAAGATTTTAACTTAAAGAGCAACACGTTTCATGTTAATTTGGACTCCTGTATTAAGACGCACTTGAAAACATGAAAGCATCCTCTGAATTCAACAAAGTAAATTTTGATTCTCCCTAATGAAAGGCCTGAAACAGAGCGTATCTGCGGCCCCTCACCGCTGTGTATCCCTATCCTCAGCTTCAGCTGCTGCGCGGGGCGGTGGCGGATCTTGAAGGTGCGGACGGCGTCCAGCAGGGCGAGGGCCATGCGGGTGATCTCCCGGCCGTGCAGCTTCCCGTTCCTCACTGGCAGCCCTGACACCACCATGTAGGCGTCGCCGATGGTCTCCACCTGGGGGCGCCGCAGCACCAAGGACAGCGGGTTAGTTCAAGAGCTGAACATCTATATACATATAAATATGTATATATAGACCTATGCACAGGTGATATGTTTATAAAAACATTACACATCACATTTTTTACATTTACATTGCATGCTTTCCCTAAAGCAACAAGTAAAAGAGGTTTTACATTATCGTTTTAAGATAGATAGAAGATAGAAGTAATATATTATCATTAATATCTGTGTACAGAAAATTCTGCAGCTGATCCGTTTTATGGTTTCTATTTTATAGTAAGTTGTATAATAAATAGGTTTCATTTGATGATTTTTTTTTTTTTGCATGTGCTCTTATTTTGCAAAAATATGTTCATTTGTGTTTTAATGTGCAATGTTTACTACATACGGCTGTTGTGTGGTATTATCTGGGTGCACACATAGGGTTATAGTGTTATATATATATAGAGATATATAGGCCTGTGCTCATTCTGCAGCTGACCCAGCTCATAATAATATTTTATTTCAATCAGATGTTTGTGTTTTTTTTTAGCAAAAAGCAACTTGTCGTCCTGAAACTGTATTTGTTAAGAACTTTCTGAACAGATGTATGCACACAGAGCTTTTTTTTTTTTTTTTTTTTTAATCACAAAGTGAACACAGAACGGCAGCTGCAGTTTTTCCTGATAATTTACCTTGTAAACGTCAAAATTGTCTATGATGGCATCGAAACAGGTGTACAGGTCGTTGAGCAGAGTCACGACCTGCAGGTCACAACGAGACACGGAGGGTGAGGTCAGAGAGGAAAAGTGGCAATGTGGAAAATAAACTGAACAGCTCAACCGGTATCATTATAAACTGCTACTAAACAGCCTTAATTCATAGGAATTCACAGCAGACATGAGGCACCTCATAAGCTCCACTGAAGAAAAAAGACAGACTCTCTCAAAATAAAGAATAAATAAAGCTGTAACATCACACTTTTTCTTAACATTTTTTTTTTTGAGGGGGGGTTTTTACATAATACATTCGAGGGTGCTGCTGTACAGATTAAAGCCACCTGAAGCTATTTCTGTCATTTTGTGATTCGCTGCAAATAAAAAGGACTCGACTGCTTTAAGGCACATTCTCTGAGAATTTCTCTGTTAAATTGTGCAGAACTCATGAGCTGAATGGACCAGACCTCCATGGGCGTGCTCTCTGCAGATATGGAGGTAAAACCCACGATGTCACTGAAGTAGATGGTGACCGAATCAAAAGCCTCGGCCTGGACCGTCTCGCCTCGTTTCAGCTGCTCCGCCACGGAGCTGCGGGTCAGAGAGAGGAGAGAGGGGCGACTGTAGACACGGTTTTTACACGGAGCTTACTATGTAGTACTGCAATACTGACTGTGGTAGTATCTGGTACAGCAGGGCTTCGGCTTTGCGTTTCTCCTCGTGGTACGCTTGTGTTCGCTCCTCCACCAGCTCCTCCAGGTTGTTGGCGTACTGCTCCATACGAGACAGGAGGTTGTCCAGGATGTTGGTCCTGGACTCCCTGAACACACACACAAACACAGTGATGTATTCCCCATTGTTTTACTGGCTGTTTGATGGCTGCTGAGATTGGAGGCTCTTTCTAAGTTTTGTCAGCGACGTGATGACATTCTTGTGTTTCGTGTCTCAATACGTCCGACGCCTGCATCCTTTTTGTGTAAAAGTCACAATCAACAATGCACCGTATGCGCCTGACACTCAATGCACTGTGGGGAATCGAATTAAAACACACTACGGCCTCATTCATCTGTTTTATTGTTGCGACGACATAAACCTGACAAATCTGCTAGACCTGACAAATTTTCTAGATTTCCCTTCAGGTTTGTATCAATCAATGAAGTGATGTTCTAAAAAATTGCAGTGCATCAAAGTTTTTTTTTTTTACCTTCACTAGCAAAAAAATAAAACACAGACCATTTATTTGGCAGGAACAACTTTAAATTTAAGTGGCTCCACCTACAAAAAATACCTAATTAAAAGTACAATCCCGCTGACTGTAGGGTTACGGCCGCTGGTGGACTGGTTAAAAATATTTCTGGGTGCCAACATTTTTACCACATTCCATGTAGTGTGTATCCTTTACCTCCTGGGAAATAAGCCCTTGGACATAACAACACTTTATGATGAACATGTTATATCGCAGTGGTTTGTATCACTGATGTGTTTTACCAGTGTGTGGAACAATGCACAAATAGATGTATGAGAATAATCAGCTGTCATAGGAACATAATTCTTGTTGTAGATCGCTTCATTGTGGGTCTGCATCCCATCAGTGATGAGAAACAGAAAAGCGCGACACGGATCCTGCGGCTGACGGACGTACTTGTTCTGCTTGCGCAGCAGCAGGCGGATCTGGTTGAACTCGGGTCTCTCCGTGGGCTCCTCGGCCCAGCAGCGCTGCATCAGCTGACCCAGCTCTGGACTGTGGCACTGCGGGTCGATGGTGGGCCTCAGGCAGGGCCACTCGCCCAGGATCACCCGGTCCACGATCTCTGCACCGTCAAGGAGTAGGGGAGGGGTCAGAGGTCAAGGAGGTGCGCGTTGTCAGATTCACACTGATCAACTTTTTTTTGTGTGAAAATGATGTGTTGGATGGGATTATTGTGAATTATTTATTTGTGACTTTATGACATCAGATTATGTATCTGAAGTCTACTCCTCATACTTTATACCAGTGGTTCTCAAATAGTGAGGTTCTGTCAAGGGGGGCGTGTTTGACCTGTGGGAACTTTCTTTTTTTTTTTTTATTTTTTTTTTTTATATCCTAGAATAAAGTGCAGTTGCACCTCCACTACATCAGGGGGCAGTAGCACTCTCACTGGCAGAGTGTGTGCAGGGAGCATACAGCACAGAGCATGAGTATGAAGTGTAGACACAAAGTGTTGCAGACCCACAGGTGACGCGATGAAAAAATATTTAACAGGTATGAGAAGACAGGCGGAGAGAGACGGAGATAAAGAGACAAACGAAAATCTCCCAAAGCTAAGACGAGGAAATATGACGAAGCATGTTTAAAGCTTGGTTCACTGAAAGACCAGTGTGTTACTGAGTGTTACTAAAGCACTGATTTAAACACACACAATTGTAAAACTGACATTTCAAATACTTTTTAAGTTATATGATCGTATGATGAAATCCTTAATGATAACAAGAAGTTCATCAAATAGATAATTTATTAAAATGAAGCCACCAAAAGAAAGCAGCACTCCAAAAAAAAAGAAGAAGAAAAACATCATAATAATTTGCTAGTCTGAAATAAAACATGAGGACAGAAAAAGAGTTAGGAGCTTTGTTAGTAACATATGCACAAAAACTTGTATTGTACTAAGTAATTTTATATTTTACATCTCACACTGCCAGAAGGGGAATCTGTTCTGAGTTGGACCACTGGAGGAGGCCCTCAGCTCAGAGTCTCCAATAACACTAGAAAAAGTCTCACTGTTTTTTTTTTAATAGAGTGGCTAGATGGGCCTGAAACTCATCACAAACAGGGACAAAGACGCTGAGTTGGCCACCGGCCATCAGGAGGAGCAGACACACGTCCGTGCCGATGATGCAGCCAACGGGAGCAATTTGGGGTTCAGTGTTTTGCCAAAGACACATCGACATGCAGACGGGAGGATTTTCTTTTTGCTTCTGTTGTGATGTGTTTTAAATGGTTTTGTTCCATTTCACGAGGCCTTAAAGGAATTGTCATCCGTGTTGGCTTTAAAGATCGGACAGAAAGTATTTGAGGCAAGCTTGAAAAAAAAACGCTGTTGTAATAGAGAAGTTTATTGCTGTTCCTTTCATTAAATGTTCTTTAAATGTTCTATACAAACTGGATTTTATCCTTTATTGTATGTTCAAATGTTCATTCATCCCTGACATTAGAATAATAACTTGATAACAATAATAATAACTAGGCTTGACTAATACATTCCTAACAGTGTTGAGTTTAGCTTCTGAGTTTTTCTCCCCTAGAAAAACACTCGATCAGTAACCCTGGCCCCCTCCCTCTGTTCTCTGTGGCTTGGAAACCGAGAAATCGATGGAAACTTTTCCACCTTGACCGTAAGCTTCGTCAGCAGCAGCGAGTCCAACTGTTCGCGTCACACTATCATTGATATCTGAGCAGGAGCCCACATGAAACCAGCGAGGCCATGCCTGATGTAGGCCGACAGCTCCGACGCCACGTCCAGCTGGCTGACGGTCACTACGTATTATCCTGCTCCTCCTCCATCAGGGCGTCCTCCATCTCTACATCCGCTCGTTCTAAATGACGATTCTAGCTGCAAAGCTGTTTTTTTTTTATGTAATATCTACATGGATAAGACATAGAGGCCCATTTCCAGCAAGAACACTCTGTTCTAATGGTACATTGTGTTTGATAATTGCTTTATAAAACTAATGGATGATTAGAAAACCCTTGTGCAATTATGTTAGCACATCTGAAAACAGTTTATCTGGTTAAATGGAGCGTTATTTGATGGAAGCAAAGTTTGAGGAAGAAAATGAAAATGATTAAAACCATGAGTCAATGTCTTGACTGTATTTTCTATTCATTTTGCAACTCATTTGATAAATGATGGAAAACACAAGAGTGTCTGGGTGACCCCAAAGTGTGAGTGTGTATATTTAAATGCGTGTATAGTCTGGCTCATGTCAGAGGAAATAATAATAAAAAAAAAGCATTCCAGATGTTTTTCCCGCTTTCAGACGTCATGATTGAAGGTAATCTCTGACGCAGCATCTCTGAGGACGATGCCTCCTAAACACGGCCGACAGACAAGGAAATCGATCGGTTGCTGCAGCAGGATGAGCCTTAAACACATCTCTGATTTGACCTGATCTGACCCGTTTGTCTTTTCTTTCTAGACCCAAAAAACCTGTCTATTCTAAGTGTTGTATTCTCACTATCTGTAGTAGAAGCTTCAAATTAAATTCATGCCAAAATAACACAGTGTAAAAGGCTGACTTCACCTCAGATGTTAGGATCAACTGTCTGAAAATGCAGCCAAATTAAAGAAAAATAAAAAAAAGAAAAATCTTCACTTCCTTCCAAGGATGTTTTATGAAAAAAAAAGCTCATTTGACCTTTTCTTTCAATTCTACACATCTCCGGTTAATTCATGCAGAGGATGTTTTTAGTGGAACCCATGTGGTTGTCAGTGTGTGGCTATAAAGTACTGACATAAAAACCCTCTAATGTGTCTTGCGGGATTCTGTCTGCATTCGTCTAAACCAGGGGTGTCCAAACTTTTTGCAAAGGGGGCCAGATTTGGTGTGTTAAAAATGTAGGGGGGCCAACCTTGGCGGACGTTCTTTACATATAACAGTAATCAATTTAAATACATTTCAGCGAGCTGTTCTGTTTCACATTTGCTGTTTTATTTTAATGTCAGCTATCTTAAGCATCTGTTTTGGTTCATTTGAAACATGCATATCAAAATTCAAAAAAAATTATATTACATATTCACTTAACTTCACTTTTTTAACACTTTAATTAACTTTTTTGTAACAGTTGAAGAGAAGTAATTGTACTCTTGGGTGCAAATTACATTTGAAACATAAAAAAAATATCTCACCATGGCAGTTTAATATCTACAGAATTTTTAAACACAATAACAGAGAATTTGTGATATCAACAAGTGCAGGGCTCATTTAAAATATGACAGTAACTATAAATGTTGATTGGCCTCTATCTCACCTCTCTCTCGCTTGGCGGTGGTGATGTGTGCACTAGCGGTGTAGCACAAATACATCGACCCAAACAAGTTTAGCATTTTCTTACCAAATGCTCGAATCTCTGGAAACCTGTCCTTATTCAGCTGTCTGTAAAAGTTGGAACTGACGCTGGCACAGCGCTCTGGAGCGGATATAGTTAATTGACTTTATCGCCGGTCTCACAAACTAATCTGCTGTTCCTATTTGAGCCTCTAGATGGCAGCACTTAGAACACGCAGGTAACAGCAATGCTGCCCAATGTATGACGTAACTGTACACGCGGGCCAGGCGTTATTGATTTTATGACGGAGGCTGCGGGCCGGATCAAAATTGACTACGGGCCGCATTTGGCCCCCGGGCCGGACTTTGGACATGTCTGGTCTAAACCCTATTTTTTCCTGCGTTTATCCTGTCAGACAGCCTCAAATGAAACAGGATGCTGAGTTGAGGAGTCCCACTTAACGCATTTGTTGATTAATTAAATTGCACTATAGAAAATGTTTTATGATCAGAGAACAATGCTGCAAAAGTATCTCGGGTGGGTTGGGTTCTTCTTGGCTAGTTTGCCAGTTAAGTGTTAATAACACGACGTTCAGAGAGCGATAGAAGTGTGTACCTTCCTCTCTGGAATCCTCCCTTTACGGAGCAGCTTTTAAAGGATTATATAGTTTGGATTTGCATTTGTTGAACTTAATACTGTCTGATGCATATAGAACCTTCCTCAATTACAAAAAATGTAAAAAACAATAAAAGGATAAGCAGAAAAGGAAAAGACAGAGACATACAGCTTTAAAAATAGTTAAAATAAAAGTACTAGTTACTAATACTAGTGGGCCATACTTTTTTTATTGTTGAATCCGTTCTGATTATTTTTTCAAGTCAAAGTTGACAGGGTTTTCTGTTACTAAAATTTGAATTGAGCTGTCCAGTCGCATGAGGCCTACCTTTAGGACTGAGCGGGTCTCCCTCCAGGTAGAAGGCCCCCCGGCGCAGCGCCACCTCCTGGAGGATGATGCCGAAGCTGTACACGTCTCCTTTCTGAGTTCCCTGAGGAGGAGGCGACTCCATCCTGAGCAGCTCCGGATCCATCCACAGCCTCTCTACGGGTTTGTAAAGGGACACTGAGCCTGGTTAGCAATAAAATCTTAAGCTGCGTGTATTTATATTGATGAATGACTTGTACTGCTGTGCACATTTCCACATTCCCTTCACCTTCTGAACCTATATTTAAGCATATTTTAGATTTTTGTCCATTTTATTTTTAATCCGGTTGGCTTTTTCCCTTTCATCAATCACCCTTTATATTCCTTACCATACCCATCCTTCTGTGTGTCCAGTTTAATGGACGGTTAACCTGGTAAAATCCAAGGCCCCTGGGGGGCACCATTGAGTTTTATGTGTTGAAAAGGGTGGAAGCACAAATCATCACATCCACTAAATGCATGAGAAAACCTCAGCTCCAACAATAAACAAAGCATTCTTCATCTGCAATAAAACTAAATTAGATATTTTATATGCTATATTTTTTTGTAGCTTCATTTTCATACCCGGCTGCAGTACATAGCTCTCGAGGTCGTAGAGATATTCCGTATTTATAGCGGGCGTGTAATTTTGGGCAGGAAAACTGAAAAAACTCACGGGCATAGTAGGCGTGAGCATCCTTGCCCGAGTCGCTGTCAGACCGAAAGCTGCACAAACCGTAGTCCGTGATCTTCAGCACGAAGCGGTTGTCCACGACGCAGTTGGACGACTTGAGTTTACCGTGAGAGATCATGACACTGTTGTGGAGGAACACCATGCCCTGCAGGGGGACGGGTAACATGCACCATATGACTGGGGACACATGGAAAGCAGAAGCGTGTGGAGAGTCCTCTATGTAAGAGGCAAAAAAAGGAGGATATGGACCTTCACGATGTCGTTGATGAGAGAATATTTGAACATCCAGTCCAGAGTGATGCTGTCGTTCTCCAAAATGTCCTGAAAGCACAACGTGCACATGTTAAAGGAGACAGACAGACACAGACAGACAGACAGAAAGTGACAGACAGACATACCTGCAGGCTTCCTCGTGGGCAGTATTCCGTGATGATGCAGATGTTGGGAGGGTCTATGCACGATCCGATGAACCTGGTCAAATGTTCGTTCTGAACGTCCCTCATCTACACAAGCAAATTAAACATTTAGCACATATAAGTGAATAAAACATTTTGCTAGTTTCTGTCAGTGCAAGCATTAATTTTCAGACAGGCGTCTGGTAAACAGCAACAGCATCCGTGCTGAGACGTGTAACTGGCCGCATCTTTAGGTAGACTTCGTATGCAATACCCCCACCATTAGGTGCTAACACATCTCGCTGTTGTGCTATGTCGGGTCTACAGGAAAGAGAGCGCACTATTGAAAAGAGCAGAGTCAGAGGAGGCCCGGTGGCCTCCCGGGTTTCCCGTAGACGGGGCTGGTCGATAGTTTTAGTGGAATTCAGCAGGGCATTCAACCCCCTCTCCAGGAGCTCCTGCTATTTGCAGAGTCGTCTCATTGTGCAGGAAAAGGGCAGCTTCTCCTGACTTAAGCTGGACCAAAGCAAGGCTCAGCTCCCAGGGGAAGGGGCCTTGAACTCCAGGAAAGGTTAAGTGGTTTTAAACATCCATTCACATTGGTGTGTCTTTGTGCCTGTGGAGTGTGTATACTAAGTGTTAGTGATTCAAGGACAGTATGTACCAGGGATGGGGAAGCTGCTGCAGCGAGGCTGGTGGGTGTTGGGAAAACTGCTATGAAATGGTAAAACGAGCCAGTCCATGACTGTTGTGGTCGGCTGCAGCACAGCCTGGAAAAAAAGTGTCCGACATGTGTACAAAGATCGTTGACAACCCTACTAGAACTTCATCATGCGTGCTGGCAGTTTACCTTAACTGTAATAAACATATGTTTTCTCCTTCTCTAACATAGAAATATTTTGTGTGCACGTCTCTCTATTTTCATACATTGAGACAAGGTTCATTATTATTTATTATAAGGATCATGTAGTTGCCATGTGAACAGGAGGGATCCCTGCCATGCTTTCCATTTTAGCTTTTTTTTGTTTTATCCAATTCAGGTTAAAAAAAAGGAAAATCAGAAGCTTTCAAGTGAAACCTGATGTGAACAATAAAACACACATCCTGTTTTGTGCACCACTGTCTGTGCATCACCGATGAGGCTTCAGAGATCTCTTTCGATCCACAGAAATTGTTTATTGAGGCAGTTTATTGTTGCTTTGTGTTACACACAGAACTTCAAGAAGTGCGAAAACAGGGAAATAAAAAAAGTTCCATCAAGGGATTGTGCACTGAGCTGAGCTCCTTTCAGCAAACGCTGCTGATCGCAGTGCACGTGACACAGCAACATGGCAAACAGCAACACACCATGTGGAAACGCAAATCCAGTTTTTAAAGCTGATGAGAGACTTTTTAAGCCCAAAACACATCTATGCACGACTAACCGCTGACATGACTTGAAGACACCCACAGCTGTGTGTCTGTGACTTCAAAACAGGAATGAATGGAGTGTTTCCATCCAAATTAGGCATTCAGGGGCTATAACATTTCCACATCGATTTGCTTCGTATAGAGCTGTGTTTCCTTCCTGAGGTAAAAAATCGCCACACTCACGTGTTTGAGTTCAAACAGGACCTTCCGGTTCAGCTCAATGCGTTTCTTGTTGGAGTATTTGATGGCCACGATGTTTCCCTGCAGGGAACACACAGTTACACAGCTTTCTGCCTTCTTTCATTCTCAGTCGATAATAATCAGTGTTGTTCGTCTGAAAATGATGCTCAAAGAAAAGGATGCACTCAAGAATCCTATGAGCTTATGTTTGCATTTCATCACTACGGTGTGTGCATGTATGGGCAGATGGCATGTGGAGCTCTTTCCTTTAGATCCCTTGTTTTTAGTTCATAAAGAATAAGGTTTGACACTTTAAAAAGACATTAATAATAACAATCTGTCTAAAATTATCTTTTTTATTTTAGTCTGAAAAATTATTTTTAGAGTTCCTCATATGAAAAAAACATTACAATGTGCAGAGTGGCAGTGCTTTTTTACGATTTCTTGTGTTCTGCAACTCTTATGCCATTATTAACTTATTGCAAATATATGTTTTTGAAACAACATATTTAGTGAAAAAACATTTTATTATATAGTATATGTTCGTTTAGTTACTATTAAACAGCACGTTTCTGTACATGAGCAATTATTAAAAGAAACCCTGTAAGATGGAATAGTCTATAATTAGAACTGTGGTCACTTACCTTGTAGTATCCAGTCTTTGCAAAAACTTGCAAGTTTCCATCTCCAGTCATCAGGGATCCATAGTTAGAACCTCTCTGGAGACAAACACAACATTGTACATTGTACGTACAAAGCACTTCAAAGCGAACACAAAGAAACAAGAACATTAAAAGCTGCAAGCAGTGATACACAGGCCCTCAATATTAATACATTGTCATATCTTAATATTGTTGTTGTATATATGTAGCTCACACACACACACACACGTGTATGTGTACATATGAATTTAATGAGATTGCAAAAACAGCCATCCTGTTGCAGTCCATTCAGATACAATAAGCTTTGCCCACTGTTGAAGACAGGCCAAATACACCACAAGCTCCAGTGTGTGTGTGTGCGTGTATGTGTGTGTGTGTGCGTGTATGTGTGTGTGTGTGTGGCACTGACCAATGACAGCGTGATCCTGCTGCCGCTGCGCAGCACTTTGTCCATGTTACTCAGGTGGATGTCGTCCCAGGAAATCCTCCAGAGCTGAGCCACCAGCTCCTTCTCCAGCTTCATCCTCCTGCAGGAAAGTCACTTTTACCCTCCAGCACGGCGATGCTCAATTTACTGCACAAACGCTCACAGTCATCACGTCATTTATGTCTTATCAGTCTTAGATTATGGGGATTTTTTTACATGCATTAACTATTTCCATCAGTCCATTTTATGCACCTGCTCATTGCTCACTAGGGGGTCAGCTGGAGCCAATCCCAGAGTACTTCAGGCAAGAGGCAGATACACCCCAGACTGATACCAGCCTCTCATGGGAAACACACACACTATCACCTATAGGCAATTTAAAGTTTCCAATAAACCTAAGAATATTTTTGAACTGTC